>JAWWES010000115.1:84629142-84721205 GCA_035583135.1 Lophotriccus pileatus
CTGCTTCTCCTCCTGGACTAATACAAAGGGGGGAGGAGTGTTTTTGTGGACTCAAACTGTAGATACATAGTGCTTTTATTTAAGTAGTATTGTAGTAGATATAATTGTTTAGTTTGTATTATGAAGTAATAAATCCTAATATTATTTTTCTCCAATTGGATTTGGTTTTGTCTGCATAGGCCTTCTCTCAACTTAGAGCAATTTGTTGGGGGGTGTGATAAAAAAAAATTGTCACCCAGACAAACCCACGACACATGTGCTCCTATAGCAGTCATTCTTTACATTCATTAAATAAACATATTAAATGCACTGACAGGTGCATTTTTCTCCAAACAAGTAATACCAGATTCAGACATAGTACTAAATAACAATAAAACATAGAGAATGTTAAAAACAGAGTTCTCATGAAAAAGGTCAACAGGACTCACAGAGGTGGCAGTGGGATAGCATTCAGCTAACCGGGTTGGCCAGATTAGCGAGGCCCATAATGATTCATCTCCACAGCATGTACATCCCATCCATTTTTATTTCTTCATGTGTTTTGATTTATGATTAATCCTGGATGCATACATGTCCCTGTCCTCTGGCTCCAACACTGGCTCAGCTCTCCAAATGGCCACCAAATGCATCCAAAAGGTTCCACATAAAATGCTTTGACATTTTCCAGTAATTGCTGCATTTTATTGTATGTTTTTCTCTTGCAGGTCATGTTCTGTAATCGGCTCCAATTTACTCTCTGTTTATCATTACAGCAGAATGAGAGTTCAGTGAGTGAAAAGTCAAATAGCTCAGGCACTCCCATACTCAAACTATGTTACTTGACAAACATTCTCCAGCCTAACAGAGGGATCTCTGGCCTTAATGAAGCCAAAAAACAACTATACTAACACCAGTAGAAATTTCTGTTTGACCCTTGAAAATGCCAGCTCTAAAAATTTATTCTAGAATGCATAGTCATTTCTGACAATGAAGACTTATTTGGTGGATGGGAGGCAGCTACCTTTCCAGATGAGTGCAGCAAACCTTGCTGCTACTTACTACTGTAACGGGATTTGAGAGTGCACATCTCTCTTCCTGATTATGCAGACTTATTCTTCTCCCAAATAACAGCAGAGTGGAAAAGTCACTGCATGTGGATATTGACTTGCAAAAGACTAGAACCTGAAGAATTCAAGCCTGCATCACACACTGCATAGAATGTACCAGAAGGTTTGCATCATCCAGATCTATGCTTAGAGAGGAAAAAAAGGTAATGGCACAGAGAAGTGCAGAATTGTACTGAAGAAAGGTGGAGTCATCCTGGACTGGGAGCATGCTCAGCCATAAGAATACACTAACTCATCTGACAGTGACAAAAATAATCTGAAAAACAGGTGGAAACTGTGATTACCAGTTCTATTTTGAGAAAATAAAAAGTGTAGGTTGGAAATTGCAGGTTTACAAGGCCATCAGTTTTGAGTAGTGCTATGTTTATTATGTATAAGTATGTATCAAGTTTCTACTGTCTTTCCACAGTGGAACATACCCTATACATTGGGCACACGTTCTCAATGCAAACATGATAAAGCCTTGGTCAGCTTAGTCACACTATAAACAACACAGAGCAAAGAAATTACAAAGTAGAATAAAATGAATTGGGATGAAGTTTATTTGCTGAGTAAACAACAACCAAAGCAGTAATAGTGGTCATTTATGTGATGTAAGGGCAAAAATCAAGATAGACTACAGATGTGCTATTACCATAATCGCTGATCTCAGCAGAAGGCCTAATGAAATAACTCCTGTGATTTTTGGCTGATGATGTTTTTAGGAATTACAGAAAACACACTGACTGAATAAATCAAGACATTCAACATAAGCCTGTAGCACAGGCTACAGTTATAATAAGCACGATCATGCTCTACGTTCCAGATCTTCCCAGCCTCTAAGCAGGGCAGGCAGTCACAATATTCCACAGAGCCTTTTCAGTCTACACAGTCAAGCTCTCTTTCTGTGGAAAACAGGAGTTTATGGAGGGTGCACTGATGTGAGCTTGGATGCATCTGTAGCTGGACCCAGCATTCACAGGTAGAACAGTTTAGAGTCTTTGGCTCACCTTTGGCTTCATTTATACAGGGTTGACAATGCTGGAGGATATTGTGAAGCTGTCTTGGGGTTTATGGTGTGGGAGATAGATATTCTGTGAGCCCCACCAGGACTGTCCAGTTATGACATGCTACCTGCAACAGCACATGCTCAGTTTGAGAGAAAAAAGGGAAAATTCCCTTCTTGTCCTGATTCTTGTTTCCACCTGACTGAAAAAAAAAAAAAGTCCTCTGTCAGAAGAGTCCAGCAAGTCAGTGCTCAGCAGTGGAGTATCCACCGCAACGTAGGAGAAGGCAGAGGGGCACATGGAATTGCCAAGAACAGGGCTCTCTGGTTGAGTAGAGGTGGTCTCCAGCTAACAAACACACAAGAATAGATACAAGATTTAGCAGAAGCAGACTGGGGTGGTATCAAACTGTTCCTCCATATTACAGAGCACTCTCACTCGCCTGGAATTCTGCTAAAGCTCTATCATTCACGAAAGTCGAGGGGAAGCCTGTTTGCCCAAGAACCATCTGGAAATGGGTAGGTACTCCTCAAAAGAGTAGCTAGGATACATAAATCTTATTATTTGTACTTTCTCTGGACTCTGTGCAGTTCAGTGATTTCCAAAGGAACAAGTAACAACAAAAAGTTAACTACATCCCTTATCCTGGACTCTGTTATAGTTAATATGGAGTAATTAGGAATTTATAGTTCTACAGTGGTCATTTGATGAGCCAATGAGTTACAAATACTTTTGTATTTTGTTTTCTGGAAAACATCATCAAAAATATCAATGTCTAAGGCTTAGTCTAGTGAAAAAGTTAACAAAAACTCCATTCCTAGGGCTTTCATCTGTGTTTACCCATACTTGGATTTCCTCTTATATCTGTTTGGCCATTTCTCTCAATTACACCAAGCGTTTATCATATTGCCAGATTGTCTTCAGCTTGTTTATTTTAGTCTTGACATCATACATTTTATTTTATGATTACTCTACTACAGTCTCCAAGATGTAAACTAATTTTTGTTGTCCAGAAGACAGAATGTAATATGAAACAGAGTGACAAAAAGACACCTACTAAGCCTTATTTCAGGGAAACCCTTACAGAAAATACCAAAAAGTGCTTTTTTTCCCACTTTTGTTACTAGCTCCAAATAAATATACCTAAATACATTTTCTTCTGGCCCAATACAGTGCAACTTAGGGCATTTCATTCAAGCAAGTGGAAAAAATCCAGAGAAGATCTGCAAAAGTCTATGAAAAAAAAAATATTTTGAGAGAACACAACTTAAAAACTGAGGATATTTAGTTTAGAGGAGAGACCACATGTTCTCTACAAAGCAAATCTAGGAGACATGGCATAAGTAGAGCACAGCTGAAGCGACTTTTCTACAGTCAAAACATATTAAAGAGATTTCTTTTCTGATTGTTCAGCAATAGAAATAACCACACTTTTTCAATAAACTATAACAGAGATTTCTCCAAGGTATTAACTTTTGCTTGTGATGAAGTAAAATATCTCTTTCCTTAAGAGTTGGGAACATTACTTCAATAGTAATTTTGTACCTTATTATGCCTTGCAATTGTAGTGCTTAATTAGAGCAAATAGTAGAGAGTTATGGGATTTTTTTTGTAATTTTTATTTTTTGCAGTAGAGTGTGACAATTAATCCATTTTCATCTTACCAATTAACAAGAAGTAGGATGAATATGTGCATAGCTACAAAAATTAGTATCTAGAGCTCTGTCTAAAAGCTGTAGAGGGTTTATTTTCTCTGTGGAATAAATGCATATGTGATTTTTCCCTGTTTCTTTTTTTATAACCATGAAAGAAACTCATGTGAGTCTTGTTCTAATTACTGGGTTTTTTCCTGTATATCTTACTTATGAGAAGTCTGATTTTTTTTTAATTAATATAACAGTATTTTCATTCAAAAAAGACAGTATCTCTAGTGTCTACATTTATATGTACTGAAAATGCAGTTCCTGTATTTAGACCTACTCTGAATTTACATGTACTACTTTGTACTCTTTGTACAAAACTTTTGAGTTGTACAAAACACTTTGAGTACTTTGTACTCTGAATATACATGTACCTACTCTGAATTTTACATGTAACAGAGTGGAATGCAGTCCTTCAATTACAGACAAATTTTTAAGTCTAATGCTGTTGCCCAACTTACTTTCTGATTAATTTGTGAAATAAAAAATATTATGGCTTCTCTGTTTAACACATTCATGATTTTTAGGCTTCTGATGAAATGGCCTAGTAATCCTGAAAGTTAGAAAATGCAGACCTGTTTCTTGGTATACACTTTATCAGAACAAAACACACCCTAGTGATGCCTTAGAATTTTTAAGGTTTTTAGCTCTTTGTAGATTTTAACGTAGCTGTGTAGTAAATATGGATTTTTAGTATGGCAATGTAGTTTTTCACACTTTAGAATAGCAGTTGACAGTTACCGAACCCTATTCTCACACTTCACATTTTTTCTAAATTCTTTAGGCTTGTTCAGTGTTCTTCTCAAGGAAAGACTCTAGCAAACATATCCTGGTTTACGACACACGTACCTGGACTGAAAGAACAAGATACCTCTTTAGCCAAAGCAACCTTGAAGGCTCAGAACCTTGGAGAAGCTCCAAAGACAATGCCTGTCATGAGGAGGAGGAAGATGAGGAAGAAAGGGGTCTTGAGACCTCCAACTAAGTTCTGGGGAGGCGTGCCAAGGAGGGCAGATCTGGGGAGAATCTGGGTGTGGATAGTTCTTGGATTGGATGGATTAGTACTATTAATTTGTGGGACCCCTGGACACTTGTGTGTGCTTTGTACTCCATTCATTAGAAAGTCTTCATTAAAGAGCTGCTCCTTATCCATTGTCTGGTGAGTTTTCTTCTTCCATTTTAGGCATCACTAGTGAAAGATAAGTAATAGCTACACAGGATAACTACAGTCTAATCTATGTGATGGCTATGTCACCTAATTTCGAGCTCCTAATTGCAGTGCATGGGTTTATGTCAGCCTACACTGATCTTTTTTTTCCCCAAGAGTAGTAATTTCTCTAGAAACAGGGATGTGGCTGGCATTAAAATACCTTTTGCTGTACCGTGGATCTATAAGCTCTGCAAAAAGCAACTCATAGGCTAAGCTTTAGGGGAGCTGGAGTGGTGCCTAGAAGCAAGTGGGCCCCCTCCAATTCCCATGTGTAGGGGAGAGCTGAATATTATGGGCTGTATCCCAAAAGAGCCAGGATGATTTTTTGAGAACTAGAGAAACACTGGCAGATCTTTCACTGCTGTGGAAGGTGTTAGTGTGTCCCACTATCCTTTAAATGTACTGTCAGAGCCCTATCTTTTGCCACCCAAGTGGTGGCCTCTTTTCTTTCCAATGCAGACATTAGCAACCCTTTCAGCATAGCCTGACAGGAGGCATGCTCCTCATGCTCAAGCTCTCACCAGTCACCTCCCTTCTCTACTATTCATGATTTTGACCTCAACTAGCCCTGGAGCTCACGGCTGTGAGCCTCTCCATTAAGTACTTCTGATAACCTCCAAAAGAGCTTAATTCTGTTTGTCAGATGAGCACATTGGGCTGTGAAGTACCTCATTTTATATTATCCTCCACTTTCCAGCCCCTTACCAGAGAGACAGATCAGTTTGGCCATTGCTGAGTCTGTGAGTGGCCAGAGTCCCATTTACAGAGTTACAGAGTCCCAAGCAAACCCTTAGGATCTTTGGTGGAGGAGAGGTCTGGTCTATCTTTACTTGACATCAGCTCAGTGATTCATAATAAAACCATTTATAGCCTTTCTTTATAGTTGTAGCAGGCTAGGGTAAACACTGAAAAACAGAAGGTGCTGCTTGCACTGCCCCTGCAAGCAGTCAACTTTATGAGTTGACCAAAATTGATGAAATTATGCCAATTTTATGTGGTTACAACCAGTAATTCTTCAATGCCTTCCCTTAAGAAATAAGATATTGTTTACAAGAGACCAAGTAATCTACCCCATTACACAGTCCAGCCTCCACCAGTTATCATCTATTAATAACTCATGTAGGAAGTGCTTTTAGCTATCACACATAACAAACCCATTAAGATGCACTGTGTCACCTGTGCCAGCCAGCATGCTACACAGCAGGGGATGGAGGGAGGTCCTGTTTGGGACACCCATGAACATAACACTGTGCTGAAGAAGAACTGAAAGACAAGACTTATGGCACGCCCACAGAGCAAAATAAAACACCATGGTTAACACAGAGGAAAACAGCAACAGGACTTTTGTTCTGCTGAAGAAAGGAAAGGAAAATAGACATACTTTGGTAGCACACGTCATGTGAACCTAACAAAGCCCACAAGGAAAAATGCAATATTGTAATCATCACTTTCCCATGTGGTTTGTTACACAGCTCGTGTCCTAGCACTGCAATGTTTTACAGTTTAATGATGCTTTTTAAATTAAACTTCTATGTACTTTCATTTGATTATAACTGTGGAATGGAAACAGTGTCCAAACTAACCCAGGCATGCTTTATTGTCCCCTGGCTATCACATGCACACGTTCTGTACTCACATATGTGCACACAGCAGCATGATGTAAACAGTTTTTAAAATACAATAATGAAGTTTAGTGCTCTTTAATGGTACTGAAATTGTCATTAAATCTGAAGAGAACTGATTATATACCTCTGTTTTTCAAGCACAACTTTAACAACATTTTAAGCCTTATATAACAATTGTTTTTTAAAATGAGTTTTAAATAGATTTTTACAGATCTTCTGTGGGAATGCAACATGAATTTAATTTGGATTTTGTGTTCACCAGTGACAGGACAGCAGCTTCTTTCTGATTCAGTCTACTGGATAACTTTTAACTGCTGATTCCCCTATGAATAACATCTAGAGGCAAATATTTTCTAGCTTGTGATAATGAAAGGATTTGCATTCATCCTTTTAATATTTCTTGCCATATATCTACCAATTTATCAAAGAAATTAAAGGAGGGAAAGACTAATGAGTACTACAATTCTTTTAAGTTTTACAAACAGCTATATTCCCTCCTAGCAGGAGTCTTGGCAGTCTTGAAATTCTTCACAGTAGTGAAACAATTGGGTCAGCACTGAATATTCTTGAACATCCTATCTATCTATCCTATTTAGAATTTGTAAACTCTATTACTGATCAAGTTTTCTATTTAGCTGTTAATATCTTGCTGAGTGTCATGGGTTCTCAGCTGCTAGACTACTGCCAGGATATCAGTTTGACCAAAAATATCAGCTAAACAAACTGACACTTGTAGTGAGAATGCAAAGTGACTGTGCCCCATAAAGGCATGACCTTGGCCAAGTACATGAAGCCAGTCCAGTTGGATTTTATCTGTCAGTGAAGAAAGAACAAAGAAATCAAAGCAATATCTGAGACAAATTTCACTTATATGACATGAAAAGATAGGTTAAGAAAGTTACCCTGAACAAGATTTCGTAAATACTTTGCAGAGCACTACAACTACATTGTGTGACCAGGAGATCTCATGGGTGAACGACCATATGCTACTGACAGTCCAGTCTCTCAACAGTGTAGCTGTTCCAAGGTTATCTGTGGTTCTGTGGTAGAAATACATGAAAATACAAGTGATACACTTGTAACAAAAGATAGCTTGAAAGTGACATAAGGATGTAAGATAGACAGGGGAATATCTGCTGAAAAAATCCCTCCGAATACCATGACATAATAAAACTTATCACATATGCAGCAAATTTGCAAGAATTAATTAGAGACAGAGAAAACTAGTGGAGAACAGCTTAAGAATCCTACAAGGATTTCATATTGTAAGCTCTCAGTTCCTGTACCACAGTGGAACTTGGTTCCTGATTCAAATACCTAAATTCAGATGTCTACATACTGTAGGCATTCCCCTGTGAGCCAACTGTGTAAGCTTCCCACAGACAGAGCGTTCTGGTCAACCCAGGCAGTGGAGCCTGAAGAATAGTTCATCATGTTCCAAAATAAATGTTAAGGGTGAAATTCATTTGCCTGAAATTAAAAACTCGCTGACTTACATGTAATGTCACTTAGGGTATTCTGCTTCACCTTAATCCACCACTCCAGAAGGACTCAGATCTTCCATGGGGCTGTTGTTCTGTGGATGTGTCGTGTGGATGTCTCATACATCCTGAGGCATCTCAAGTAATGTTAGACACCTTAAATTAAGGCAACCAAATTAAGATGGTGGGGGCTAGTCTCCAAGCACCATTATCTCCATAACAAGAACACCCAAGCACCTGTATTTATGGATCTAAATTCAGATGTCTCAGTCTCAAATGAATTATACCCTGAGAGATTGATCAGCCTCTTAAATATCTTTGAGCAACCTTTTGATAAGATTTTTTTTTCCTATATATTAATTACAAAAGTCAGTAAATTGCTAAGCACAATACTGGTAGAGCAGAAGCATCAGTGTCACCATAACGTTTAGGTATTCAGTGATTTGGAGGAATTGCTGGACTTTGTTAGAAATTGCGATTGTTATTTTGTAATAATAGTATCAATTCTAATTCTAACCAAAATATGGTATTCCAGAATATCAGGTCAGAAAACTTTTGGAAATGTCAGACTATTATTAAGTATGTTCTACACACAAGAACAGATGAAAAATACATCATGTCTCAGTGGGCAGACTGTGCCTATGACAGAGAAAAAATTCTGTAATGATTCTACCAGTAATTGTGCTATTCAGAATGCTCTTAACTAGAGCCCTTGTGAAAACAAAAGGGTTCAATAGAAATAAAATTGATTCAGAAGAGATTAAAGTAGTTTTTTCACTTCCATTAAAACTGAAAGGAACACTCACATTCCTACCAGAAAAAAACATGAAATACATGGAATGTCTAAATCCATGCAAGACTAATTAATAAATCTAATCCAGAATGAAAAAAAAAATTTATTAGTTAAATTATATGTTCTCGGAAGTTAATGCACTTAAGCAGCTTTGTGGGGACCAACATGTAATACCCATGGGGACTGCTGTAATGGAACAGTAATCGCTGGATCTCCAGACCGTCAAAAACACTGCAGAAAAGGCCTTGAAAGTGCAGCTTTGTTACATCAAAGTTCTTGGTCCAAGCACTTAGCCAGCATTGTCTCTGCCAACTCCATTACCAAGTTAGTCACTCATGTCACTCTCTAAAAAATAAAGTTTGCATAATACAGACTCAAAAATGTTCAGCAAGGTTTTTGACAAAGGATTACACTATTTTCTCTGTGCTTTGCCATGTGTAGGTACACATTTTCATAAATGACTTGGAAATAAATAAATAATGTATAAATTGTAAATAAATACTACATCTACTATGAAAAACTGAGATCCAGACAATAAAAATCCACAAGTGAACTAAACTATGCTTAGATCGATTTTCTAGCACAGAACATCATATGTCCACATTGTTCAACTTCCTTCTCCTCCATAACAGGGTGGCCACATCTAAGGGGCCTGTTGCTCAGCCTGTGTGATCTCCAGTTCATGTCAACCCCACCCATGCTCAAACATTACTTGAGAAATTATTAGCTGGCTTGGAACAAAATCACAAACATGACTGTTACAACAGTTCTTAAACAGCACAAATTATGGAGATTCTTGATCCCAAGATGATTTCCTGGCATGCTTAATTATCACACATAATTGTGTCTAAAGACTGCTTATCAGAGATTATTTCCCAAACTGGAAATCTCAAGGAGTTCCAGAGAAATATATTCTTGATTTACAGTTGTTGCCCCTGTGATCTCAATGATGAAAATGCTGGTAATGGTGGAATAGGAAAGAGCTGAAGTAAAGTTTGTGACAGGCAGAATGGGAATTCTGATTGATCTTCACAAAATTAAGAGCTGACCTCAAAAAAAAACCCACAACAAAAACAAACCAATGCACATGAGTAACAATACTGTTAAGCACTTAACTCAGCAGAATCAGCTGCACAGAAGTGCATCTAGGCAGCAGTTCTACAGAAAAGAAAGGTTAAAATGACTCACTAATTATGCAAATCCAGGTTCAGACTCATCCATACAGTAATTGTAAAAGACTCAGTCAGTCCCACAGAACTATCTCTGAGCCCACATCACTGCAGCCAGGCCACTGTGTCCTGATGCTCCCTTGAGAGGGCAAAATGACCCAGTACATCTCAGGGGGATACTGCCAGGTTGGCTGAAGTACTCAGGTCAAATCTCCTTCTCTGACCCTTTTAATTCCTTTCAGACATCTGTGCCTTTGAGCCAGTGTCTCACTCAGGCCATCCTCAGTGTCAAGCAGCTATGTGATTCCATGAGACCCAGATGGCTCTAAGACACCATAGCATATGAACAGAAGAGCTGGGAACTGAAACATAGGTAACTACAGACTATATCTAATCTTCCACACCAACAGCTGCTGACAGAGGCACCATGAGTTCCTGACTTGCCACTAAACTACACGTTATGCTGACTACACAGTATATTTCAAGCTGTTTAGCAGATCTCTCATTAGCAATTATTAAATAGCAGCTCATAGCTCAAAGAATGAAGTTTTATTGATTCATTTGAGTAGAAAATTTTGTTATCTTGGCTCCAGTAGTAATACTCTCAGCACACCTCGATGCCTTACAATCCTGGCCCCCAGTCATCCATAGCTCCCTACCAAAACACCAATTCCAATGAAAAGCAAGGTGATAGAGCAATACTGTTCAAGCAGGTCTTGTCCTAAATGGGGTTGGATTACAACTGATGTCTATTTGCTGCTGGAAGCTATAAAGTACCCTCAGCAACACAGTTTAGCCATAGCCCCAGTGACCCTTCATTTTTCTATACAGGGAATATGCCTAGACTCACTAAGCAAGTCCGAAAGGAAATCCACACAGTTTGATTTCCAAATCACTAAAGAACTCTGTAAGTCGGATGCAACTATTTAAATTTTAAGGGGCAACCACTCTACCACAAATGGCTAATACTGAATATTCAAACATGTTATTTGAAAAATACCACTTGCATTCAGTTAGCAATCAAATCCTGATATAAAATCCCTCTTTTTGCAAAGTGTGGGTTTCGTATGAAAAGAAAACAAACATGTGGAGAAAACAGGGGGAAACATCTTCAGTGACTGGCATAGACTGTGGCAATTTACTTTAAAACTATTCTGGATTACTCTTTCTTCTGATGTATGAAATTCAGTGTTTTCTGTCTCTCTGTAAAATTACTATTTTACATCAAATAGGAAACATATGTTCTTCCTTGTTTTATAAAAATAAGGGGGTTGTATGACTAATAATTCATGCAATTTCCAGAAACATACAACTTCGGAATTTTTCCTGTGGTCATTCAGAAATAGGCATACTATTTTACACATATAAGGCTGACGACTACTGAGAATGTTTTCTCTTCTTGAAAAATAAACAGAAAGAGGAAAAAACCAGTTTGAGATAAAATAGTAATAAGCATTTCTTCAAATTTTGAAGACAGTTGTCTCAATGTATCAGTCCCTTTTATAGTGTTTGAGAAATCTGATGGAGGTGAATTCACTGATCCAACAGAAAATTATTTCTTTCCACTACTGGAGCACAAAGGACAATGACTCTGACCCAGAAACAAAACAAAGTTTTGTTTTTGAAAGCTTAAAAACATTTCTAATTGGATTCCTCCTTTTGCTTCTTGTTCCCAGAGTGAAGGTTAAAAATACTATTGCCCTTTAGTTGCAGTAACAAGACAATGTATTCTACATGAGCAGAGGGGATTCTCTGGGATTCTCCGGGATCAGAAAATGCTGCCGTGCAACTCTGCCAGTGGCATCAATCAGTGCACAATAGACTGGCGTTAAAAAAAGTCCCGGTTCATGTCAGCCCCACTGAACTGGATGCTTTGTAATACCTCAGCTACCAACAGGAGGCTGTGTTTGGTTTACAACCTGATTTGAGAGCACTCTTGTGTCTGTAAGAACAAAATTCCTTGGATACAGGTGATGGAGTGTCAGCATTTCTTTGGTACTTCAGTAGCTTTTCCAGCTTTGCTACAGCACCCTATTTCCATTGCATCCCCATATAACTACCAAGTTTAAGCCACCCTCAGGATGTTACAGTATGAAAATAATGTTTGGCATTAATTGACTTTCCTTATTTGTATTTCAATTGCTCACAGCAGATAATAAAACTTTCAAAGAGTATTTACTTGAGATTTCACAGCAACATAAATGCAGAGGTCAGTCCAGATGGGGTCTGCTGTATCATGAACAAACCGCTGTCAAACAAGAACAACCTTTGAAAAATCATGCCTAGACAAATGGCACACCAACACACCCAGAATTTAAGGAAAACTGGTACTGATACATCTGCAAATTCTAAGCTGTGTGATTATTCAGATCATGATGCCAAAGAAACAAATAATATCTGACTCCTAGCTTTCAAATATATACTTTGCACAGGCAGGACACTGACAGTAAAAAGACATATTTAAGACTGGTTTTGAAGTCACCCATCTCACACTGAGTTTCCATAAACATAAAATCATCAGCTGTGTAACTTGCAACTATTTTCTTATAAACACTAGTTATTTAAGGCACATTTTTTGGCATCACAAAGGTAGCTTCCTTTGTTACATACTGTTAAAACACAGAACATAAAGTGCATGTGTAAGTATTTATGCTTTACAATAACATTTTCATTCAAGGAGGCAACATGTTAAAGATCATACCCATTCAAGGGAATAGGTACTACAGAAAGATATCTATGATGAAAAATAAAATCTGACTAAGTTCTCTGGCCTTGTATACAAGTCAGAATTCCCTAGATCATTTTATCAGTCTAAAACCCATTTTTAAGCTTTTTAGGTGAGCAGCAGTGTGTCAGAACAATCCCAGGACCAGAGAATCCTAGAATCATAGAATCATCAAGGTTGGAAGAGACCTTTAAGATCATCCAGTCCATACTGACTGCAGTATGGAGCCCACAAGGCCAAAAAAAAAACCCAGAAAAGAACCTCAGGAAGGGGCACTCCAAAAAACTGGGAATCTACTGCAAGATACTCATTTAGACTTCTTTTGTGGTCAAAACGGAACCGGCTTATGGTGAGTTGAGATGAAATACTCTCTGTAAGGGCCTCTGTCTCTCTAGCAACATTGAAGAGGGTCTGAACAACTAATTTTCAGTGGATACTTTTAGATGGTTGGAAATAGTGAGATGGATCCCACCACCTGGACTGATTATATCTGGCACAGAACTCACAATTACTCTAGCTTTGCTTATTGAGTCTGTGCAGGAGAGACCCAGGAGAGAGCTGAGGAGTGTACGATAGGACACTACTAAATTCAGGATTCAGCTGACAGAGAGGAGTGAAAATGGAAGAACATTTAAGTAATACTTTCTCTTCTGCCAATTATCTGTTCCAAAGCTGAAATACAACTCAAGAGCATCACCAAGTGACTACAGATTAAAAGTGTATTGTAAGCATAACTGCAGTGTATATCCAAATATTTCCTTTTCTTTGGGTATTTTCAGACACCCCCACCCATTCTCAACCTCACTTTAATGCTTGGTATTTACACCAGTAGCACCCATTCTCGAGACTGATTCCACACTGTCCTAATTCCTCTAGCAATATTTACATTTTACACAAAAAGATAGAACACCAGTAGAGTTTTTCAGCATGTCACAAAAACTTTTTTCCTGGACCTGGAAAACATTACAACACTGCACACAGCACTGAGTCAGGTGTAAGTTTATCTTGTGGTTGGCTGGGAAACTGGAAAAAAATTACAGAGAAACTTCCCAAATCTGAAGGAAACTCCCAGAGTGTTATTCTCTCACCTCTAACTAATTCTTCTTTTCTGTAATATTAGTTTGGCTTCTTTCAACAAGTAAAGCAAACTGACAGAACTGTTAATGGAAAATTAGTGGAAAGCTGTCATGCATGTGGGCAGTACAGTTTCCTCTCTGTTAATGCTACCTGAGGGAATCAGTTAGCTGCCCACTATGTTTTGACCTCATTGGAATCTCCCGTGGTCGTGCTATGAGAGACTAAAACTTTAACGTTGCTGCTCTTTATGGAAATTACTCATACTATATGTTTGTTGATGAATAACTAATGCAAAAACTAATGAGATTACAGAGCTATAGAATAACTTCATTCTACCTCTAAAGACAAGGAAAACAAATTTCAGTTTTGCCAAGTTGTGCATCTCATTGTCTCAGATAAAAGTCTAATGTATTTTTCATTTCTTATATACTAAGATTCACTAAATAATGTCACTTTCAAAATTTAGAGACCTAACAAGAAAAAGCTGTTAACAAAACCAACCAACCAACCAACCAAACAAAAGGCAGTGCACATTTAAGTCTGTAGGGTTCAAATCCTGCTATCCTTGTACTAAGAAAATGAACTCATCCTTTCTTAGTTCTGCTAATAGTCTTTGTGAAACACGTCTTTGCAGCAATTTCTGGGAGGTAATGTCTGTAATACAAACCCCTTTATCACAGTTATTTGCTAGCTGCTGTCCGTCCTCACATAATCAAATATGAAGTCTGACTAAGCAAGGTTATACACAGGCGTGAAAGAGGAAAGCAGCCACAACAAATGGAACAAGTGGAAAGGAGGACTGCTTAGAGGTGAAAACTGGACTATTCAGCTCTCTGGGCAAATAAGGGTCAAAACATGCTGATGGAAAAATTTGACCTATTATTTAGTCTCCAACAGTAAAATACATATTTCATAACCATTGCTCAGCTATATCATGTGTATAGCCCTCATGTAAAATCTCCATTGTCTTTGTAGCGTAACTCTCCCAGAAAAGTAAGTAGAAATGATAACTCATTAATTTGGAGGTTGCAGACCCCTTATCCTGCAATAAAAGAGGTTGAAGGTATACAACAGTAACCCAAATTTGCCCCATGCTTAAAGCACATTCATGGAATTACTGTGCCTCAGAGGATATGTAATAACTTGCCAAACTCCGCCAATCTGTATGGTTGTCTGAACTCTAAGGCTGCTCTGCTGTTATTTACCTATTCAGGCACACAGCTTGTGAGGAGTTGCCCCAGCTCTCCTGACAAAGATGACACAGTCAGAAGGGCATTACTCATCATGCACACTAAAACAGGGGGAAAATACAGCAACGTTTTGATTTTTCTTCCACGTTCCAAACAGCATACTGAGAAAATCCCCCGCATAAAAAACACAACTGACATGGTCTATGAAATCAGTTGGTATCCTTCTCACTTCTGATTCAGTTAACTCTGGACTTTGCCATCCAAATATGAAAAAATGTTGAGTTTCATATTTTGAAAGGTGAAAAATGAAAAAGCAATTATGAGAATTCAGCAAAGTGCAAGCAGACATGGTCCAAACCTCCCTGCACTGTCCCAGTAACACTCACTTGCAGCAATGTGCCTGAGGCTGCCAATAATGATGAATTTTGGCATTCTTCTGTTATTTTTATGTGGGCAAAACAATCTCATTCATTTCTTTTTGTGATCTTCTTAGAGCTTGTGTCACAATCTCCCATTCTGAAAAATCTCAGGAGTAGTAAATCCCTTGAGTATTTTTTGTAAAAAATAATCTCATTAAACATTGCCCTAGCAGTGAAAAATTCATCCTTCAACTCTTTTTTGCCACAGACCACTATTATCAGATTATAATATGTTCTTATTAAATATAATGAATATGGATAATCAGTAATATGGATACTAACCATCTCATTTCAGGTCACATCTCAGACCTAATACTAAGTTAAATTCTTGCCTTGAAGAAGAATCATACTTAGTCTGCCAACTGTTACTTAGAAACAATGTCTGAAAAAATCTCTCAACTTTGTCTTATGTCTTTTAGGCATCTTTGATGTTAAGACACAAAAGCTTTTCCTGTCAGCCTGACTTCAACAGATGATTGCTGCTAGTCAGCCCCTTTCATGTTTCTTTCCAGATTTCTAAAGGTATATTGTCCTGGCAGAGCAACTTGTTTTACTCTTAAACATATATCCAGATATTTCTACATCCTTTTCTCAGTAAATTAAGAAAAAAATTCAAAGGGTTTCTGTAGTTAGTATCTTAGCAGGGTATTACTGCTTTTGCATAAAATGTTCCACTCCACCCCCTCATCTCTCGTTTCTGACTCCACAGTCTGCAGTATCACAGTGTCTGCCTGCGGGTACCTGGCCCTAACCTCAGGCAGCACCAATTTGTAGTATTAGTCTGTCCAGCACCTCTGCAGAGTGCTCTGTCACTATAGTCCCCCATCTTCCCTGTGTTTTGCACTCTCCCTCTGTTCCCACAAATGAGCCGAACAGTGAAAACCTGGTACTTAAGAGCTACTTGAGCTGATCAAGTCTTTTACTACGATCCCTTTCACAGCTGCTCCAGCTCTCCAGCAATACCCTGTCTGTGTTTCCACCCATCTCTCATCTTTTTGCTATGTCCTTTGTTTTATGCGATCTTCTCAGTGGCTTTCTTCCTGCAGTTGATCGGAGGAACTGCTGCTTGTCGTGGCTGCTTTCCTGTCTCACACACCTATGCATCACTTGACCACCTGGGAACTGGCAGCATTTACTGCAGGAGTATAACAACATCCAACCAGTCCTTAAAGGTCTGGCCCTTTTATTTACTGTCCCCAGATGGTCCATAGTGGCATTTCAGAGGTGGAGTTCTGGCACTGTGGCAGAGTGCCCAAACAAGGCCACTAGTTCCCCAAAAATACATAATGCAGCAAAGCGAAGATTATACATCCCAGTTCAGGATGGGACTCAGTCATCTTTGTGTGCTCCAGGGAAAACTCTGACCTAGAATTTCCTGGCCTGAAAAAAAAAAAGTGGCCAGCAGCTTTTCACTTAGGAGCCCTCTTGACTCCTCTTGGTCATCCAGTTTATCACACCAAGTCAAGATACAGCATCTCAAGGCATTGGAGTTCTTCCTTAACTTCTCCCACGGAGCAGATACCATTCTTGGGACTTTGTAAATCAATATTTTAACTGCTGATCTAGTCTCTTCATTCACATTGTCTGCCAGTGTGTAACATTTCCTAACTGTCATTTTCAAGAATGGTTTTAAGAATGGAGCAAATCAACTGGCTTCCACTGTAGAAGTGGCATTTCTCTTTCAGAAGACATAGTTAATATTCTTCTTCACAGATGCCTCCCTAGATTGACTGAAACTTTTCCTTTTTTCAGTCACTTATTGTGTCCAACCAGACATCTTTCCTCACTGCAAGGGGTTTTCATTGTACTTACACTTTGGAGACCAGTTCCTATCATTTATAGCAGTTTGCTTTGTCTTAGACTTCTCTTTCTTTCCTCTGTTTCCCAGTGCCAATGCCAAAGAATTCTTCCACAACAGAATAAAACTAAATAAATTGCTACCTGTGGAGAACAAACATGCCCAGGCTGAAATGCTTCTTGGGTTCCTGTACAAGAACATGATGATGGTTCATCTTTCTATTCACAATTTGAAGAATCACTGGGTCCTTCAAAACAGGATCTTTATCTGACCCTTACTCTTTCAACTCCCTAAAGTGTGGCAGCCTTAGCACGGACCAAAAAACCACACCGCATAGTTTCCAGGACTGTGGGAACATACATTATTTCAAGGACAATTTTCAGGGTAAGGGTGATCAGAATAAATCCTAAAGATAGGATTTATCATATAGAAGGATTATTATCAATATATTTCCTAGCAGATTCTTTCCAATTTGAATGGTAAAAAAAAAAAAAAAAAAAAAAAAAGCCAAACCAAACCAAAAAAACACCATGGAATATTTTTTTTGTGTGTTGTTGTTATAGTATGTTGAACAAACTTTTATGCCAAAAACACTATTATTTCCTATCTGCTAGATGGATCTGGACTATTACTAGAGGAGTTAAAAGTTTCTGTTGACCCTTTAAGCTGGGGCTTGTGAAACATTAAAACTGCACAGGCATAGAGCAGGTTGTCTCCCTTGTTTCAACTACTCTACTACTCTGTGTTCCCAAAGACCTGGAAGAAATAATTGTCACCAGCAGACAGTCTAATCATCCTGGACCTGATGAAAAACAAAGACCCACCTGAGATGTCACAGCTCACATAAACTGGTTCAGTTACAATGAAAATCCCACTGATGATTTGAAGGTGTTAGGCTATAACAAATTAAACAACAATTTTCCAATGAACCTCTTTAAATACAAGTATGTTCCAACTAATGAATAACTACAGAGGACCAGAAGTGTTGCATCATATCTTCCAGTACACATCATGTGTTACGTCTCAAGAGGCAGATTTACCCAATTTTCTTTGATCTCTGCTGTCTGGAACACACTACACCTGTGAGACAGACGCCATGTGCAAAGCAGGACTTGTAAATGAAAGCCAAATGTGGCTGAAAATAATGCCTACAGGTCAGAACATATATACCTAGTGCTTTTGCCCGAAGTGTTGCTGCTGATCTCTTTAGGCTCCTTTTCAGAGAGTTGTATGTGTATGTGTCTGATTACCAACTATTTTTTTGTAATCCTTTGCACTTCTCTTATGCCAGCCACTAGGTTAATTTGTACAATTCAGTCACAGCAGCTTCTTGGGAGGAAGGGAGGTTTCAGTATTTCTAATCAAATTACCTTTCACTACCAGTATAAGATTGGTGGCTGTCCAAAACTGTCCCTTGGTTTCTTCCACAACTGTTAGTGTGAAGCATAGTTTGATGCCCACCACCTGGCAGAACAGGAAGATATTAAACATGAGAAGGTACATTTCTTAATTTTTACTCCTGCATTCTGTATTCTGTAAGGAAAGTGAGGTTTTGAAGTTTTATGACTGAGACAGCTCTTCTTTTCTTTCTAATTTTGTCTAGCCTTGCAAACACAAATATGATACACACAGTTGTTTCTTTTCCTGATTATCTACTTCCCAATAATCTTGTATTAAAAAGCTTAGTAGCTGTGTAAATCCATGAAATCCAGCAGCAAGTACTGGGTGTAAATTAATTCTACTAAAAAAAAAAATCAGAAAAAAAAATTAATTTTTCTTTGCACAGAGAGTTTCTTCTGTACATGAAGTAATTGCAACTGATCATCAAGAAAAGGCTTCAACCCAGATGCTCTAGCAGATTTTATACTTAAAATGTTGCTCAGGTGCAATGTGCTATTCGGAAAAGCTTGCTTGTCATATATAAAACACCCCAAATCTGAATTGCCCTTGTTATTATATTTGTGTATGTGAAAGGGAGTTTTGATCTTCTGAAGACGCAAACTCTAATTTAGCAATGGAATTATGTGAGCAAGCCTCTTAAAGTTTTGCAGCTAGGAAAGAAAATGCCATTCTGATCTGGTGCCTAAATAATTTCCCCTATTTGTATTCCATGCCAGAGGCAATTGCTCTACATGTTTTCTTGGAACAGAATCCATATTGAAGATGGTGCAAACAATACTGCTGAAGACACAAGCAGCAGAATATTCTGAAACAGCCCATCACCCAGACCACAACTTTTAGAAACTGTTGGCTACATTTTCTTGCAATACAACTGTCACAAATTCCACAATTTCAGTTAATTCAGGGAGGAAAATCAAGGTGAGCAATTTACAGTATCATAGCACTGGTCACGCGTAATGGGAAGAATACACAGAGGCTTTTTTGGCCTCTGCTTGGAGCACCTGAATCCCAAAATAAATGATTGCTGAGAGTAGGACAGTCACAGAATTTTTCTAAAGGCCATATTTCATAGAATACACTCCATTTTTCTTCACATGTTGGTGTCAAGGAGAAAGGTGTTTTCTTCGGCTACTTAAAACAATGCAGAAAGAATTTTTTTGCTGTGTGCCCACAACTCCGCTAAAGAAATTGCTTGTTTCTCTGTCTCTAGAAAACCTGTAACACCATGAACTGAAGAGGGAGGTGTGAGTGGGGGATTACACTCTTTTAATGCTGTTCAGATGTTGCTTAAAAGTTTTTAAATAGCTGAGGAATCAAAGGTCATTTGGGGGTTAGATGCGGTAGTGGAAAAATATCTGGCTGGCATAGTCCATGGAATGTGTTGCAATGGCTTTGAAAAACTCTGGAAATCCAAGGCTGAGGAATTTTATAGAAATCAAGGAGTTATTGGCAACATTTTTGACAGAAGATAGCTCAGTGGAAATATTCTCATCCCAAAAAACTCCTGATGACATTTCTGGCTCATTTGTTTATATTGCATGGCAATAGACTGACATCTAGTGGGTATTGTCCTCTCAGGAATGCTGGGACTAACCAGGACTATAAAGAAATTGTCTGATCTAATCTTTTTTTATTTATTTTTTTTAATGGAAAAGTATACTTTGACTAGACAAAAACTTTCCTGGAAATTTTTCTATTGCTTTTTTATAGGAAACCACTATTCTTTCATCATTTGCCATTTTTGGCTGAAACCTAACCTGATGTTTTCTTTTTCATTTTTTTTAATTAAATTCTAATTTTTTTCAGTTTCACACTGAAGTTTTACAAGCTGCTACATCCCCAGTCTCTGTCCCTGTGAGACATCCATTGCTGCTCTACCACGTAAATCCTCCTTTTTCTTGTGATTCAGGGAGACAGAGAAGGTCTGCTCTACACAGAGCACAGCTGTACAACTGGTTGTTTGCCTTTTCTTACACCTACAAGCAATCTTGGTTAATATTTTCTCAGTTTGGACAGAGGACACAATTCCCAGGCTGGGAGCCTATGAAAAGGGTATCCCTCAGGGAGCTGTTCATGTGCAGAACAGGACTATGAAGCTCATGTCTTAGCAGCCAGTGTGTGGCAAGGTAGTGATGGGGTACAGTATTTCCTGTGTGATCTTTACTTTGGGAACCAAGAAAAACACATGAACATTAAAGCCTCTTTTGCTCTCCCCCTCTAGGAAACATGGCCTTTCCCCAAGTGCTGGATTTCTCTCCGGGTGATGACTTTACAAATCCTTATAATCAAAGCCATCTTTTCACTTTTTTATGTGTTTCTGATCTGCCATTCCCACCCCAGGTGTGATTAATCCCTTAGCTTTCTAAAGGGTTTTGTCTCCCAAAGCCCTTTTCTGAGGCATGGTGGGGGGCTTGGCCGAGCCCCCCAGCAGCCCTGATGTAGCAAGGCTGGACCACCCTCACAGCTGCCCCTGGATACAAGCCCAGCACATGGAGTTGGGGCAATGCTCAGCTTCCCTGATATCTGTGAACAGGAATGTTTTGGGGTTTCTTGTTTTCAAGTGAGCATTTTGCTGTATTAAACCATGAGAGAAACAAAGCAAGGGAAAGGGAGAAAAGTCAGCTGGGCTGAAATGTAAGGGGCTGGGAGGTCTGTGATCGGCCATGGGAGGATATCTGGTGGGGGACAGCAGGAAAGTCCTCCTTGTCTCCATACCCCCCTCTAAAATGTAGGCTGTAACTCGCTGTCATGTGTCTATTGGCCTGACCTAAGAACAGACTAGTAATGGTCTAAGTCCTGCAGAGGGCAGGATTAATTTTTGCAGTAGCCAGGAGGGGGCATGGCCAGGACCCAAAGGTTATTCTGTGTCACCTCAAGCCAGTGCTGGGGGAGGGAGGAGAGAAGGGAGAAGGGAGACTTTTTCCACAGGGAAGGATTCTCGTGTGGTTGCGGCGGTGGGTCTGCAGTTGGGTCATGAGCACCACGGTGAGCATATTGGCATGTGAATCACTCTCTCTTTTGTATGCTTTTGTTATAAATATTGTCTCTGTCACTGTTGGGTTTTTTTATCTCATTGCTGCTTCCAGTAAATTATTCTTATCGCAATCCGTGATCTTTGCCTTTTGTGCTTTCAATTCTCCTCTCCATTCCACTGCAGTGGGGAGGGGGAGGGAGAGGTGAAGGAGTGAGAGAGAGAGGCTGGTGGTTTGAAGATTCTCGGTGGGGCCACTGTACCATTCCTAAATCATGACAAATGGTCATCCTTGAACAACTGAAAAGGTAGCAAGTCCCCCTCTATACTGGTGAAGGACACCCTCAATGATATCCAGCTGTGGTGGTGGCTCAGCAGTCCAGTTTCTGACAGTACATGACATGAACTAGAAGATGTGAGTGCCTGGGTATAAAATGGGAGACAGGCTGATGGGACTGAGAGCTGTCTGCCATTCCTTGTGTCAGAGCCATAGGCAGCGAGCCCTGGGCACAGCCACAGCTGGGGCTGCACCACTTGCTCATGGATGGCTCTTACCACCTGCTTTGCTCTTTTCCCTCTGCAAATGCCAGCAATCCAAATTCAGTTGCTTTTACTTCACTGAGATCTCTGCTTGAAAGAAATAATATATTCAGTGCTGGAGTTGTAAAATGCATACACTCAGCTGTTCACAAAATCTGAGCAAAAGAGTTTTATTTAGATAGGAGACTTTGAAATATTGGTAAGACATTTCACTGGGTTTCTTACACTCCTCAGATTTACTCAACTAATAATTTTATTTGGCAGAACAATTTGACTACAAGCCTGTGTTTTTTAAGAGCAACTGAGGCAATAAATCAAATCATGTATAAGAATTATTGTTCTCTGCTCTACTGGAAAGCACAAACAAGACCTGTCTTAGAAAGGAGCACACAGACATTATAGCTAATTACGTGGCAGTTCAACTGTTGCAGATAAATGAGTATGGAAGAAATAATACCTTACAAATCAAATTTGATTTGATTTGGGTCCATATGCACAGAAATTGCTGTGGTCCATGAGTCTTCTTTCTTTTGAAGAAGAAGAAGACTTATCTCCTTGTTTCTGCACCACAGCAAATATTTTTGGGGTCTTGTTTTGATGCATTTTTTACAGTGTTATTTCATTCCTGAAACTAGAGGAAAAATTGATGAGGAACAAATTTCCAGCACTGCTGAAGCTGGGAATTTCACCTTGATGGTGAAAAGTGGTTGGATTCAAGCTTGGGTAGAGAACAGCAAGAGGTATAACAGAAGCCCAGCCACAGTATTTCTAAACCTTCTTTTCTTCAACCTGAAAAAGACCTGAATCTGTGCTGAATGTGTTTTAAAAAAAACAAGTGTGATAATGCTGGAGCACTGCCATTTTCCCCTTGCACATTAATCCTGATAATCTGAGGTAGCCGTTATTGCCATTAGAATTTACTGTGATTTTTACCCTTGGCCATAGTAGCTACAGTAACAGTTTGGTTATCTTTTAAATATTGGAAGACCAAAGGCCTTGGTTGACAAATCCTCTTAAAATGGCTGAGTATTTTCTTGGACAGAGGCAGGTGGAGGGTCAGTGCAGGCTGGTGTGTTGCCTGGGCCCAGGGCCAGACTTCCCACTAGCGCTCAAATTGTCCTCCTGGCATTTCCCTCCAGCCTTCAGAGCAGAAACTCATGTTTGATTGCATTCAAAGGCAGATTGTCTTTGCTGCTTGGCCCTAGTTCCTGTAGAAGCAGAATATCCTAATTATTTTTGCAGGCTCAGAGCAGTGCTGTTCTTCCATCACAGCAGGTTTTGATGTCAGGATGTCTGAGGGGCAGCACACAGGTTAAATAAGGCTACTGTGTATGCTGTTTGCCTTTCTTATCCAGGAGTTACAGTGAATGTTTGTGGTTTCATCTTTCCCAAAAGCTCAGTGGCCTTTTTACTGGTGGCAAATTCCTCAACACCAGTCTCATCAGGTTCAAACAGAAGACAGAGCTTTCTGTGCACAGAAAAAAATAGACAGTAAACCTTGCCAAATGCTTTGTCTGGTGCAGTTCCTCCCTAGATCCCCATGGGAATAGGATGGGAAATCAAGGGAATGTAATGCCAGTTTTTGCACTGTTTCTTCATCCTCCATAACCGTAAAATGCTACTGATCCCCATTTAAAGAGATATGGAAGAAGCAAAAACCAGGAAAAGTAAATTTACTTTGCTGAAGTGAAATTCTATAAACAGGATTTGTCTCACTTGCTTTTTTACCCCCAGTGCATTTAACTACTGATAATGAAAAACATTCCCATCTGAGCTGGGTTTACCTGTTTCTGGCAACCCAGTCTATCTCCTTTTACCTATGGACATGCAGCCTGTCACAGAAAATGTTCACCTCCTGATTACATAGCCAGACTAAGCAGATGAGTCCTATCTACTGCACAGCTCTTGCCTGGGTCAGGCTTCTCACAGGATGCAGTTCTAGAGGGCAAAGTTGCCCCAGCCAAAAACAGGGACAGCCAGCTCCAGCCCTGTCTGTCTTGCCAGCAGCAACAGCTACAGAGTCCCTCTAGACCCAGCCTCAGGGCTTGTCATAGCTCTGCTGTCATCCTTAGCTGTACCCCAGACTGTAAAGAAAAACAAGACCGGACCTCCCACCTGCCAGCCATGCTCTAAAGGCATGCATGTCACTCAGAAGACTTCAAAAGCAGGCTGAGTTTGCTGGGTTTGCTGTTTCTATTGACTGGAACCACCTTAGCACTGCTCTTTTATTGATGGCATGGACAGTGGATGGCATTGTCTGACAGGCAGTCCAGTCTATCAATTCTGCATCAGATGTGTACTGGATACATATTACAGTGAAGTCCAAAGAGGGTCTAGAGTGCTCTGAGCTTCACAAAATAAAAGTTTTAAGAGCCTGACTTCAGTTCACCACACAGTGCATGAGGTGAACCAGCAGCAGTTTCAAAAAAAAAACAACCCTGCACTGAGCGGGAAACCAGGAGATGTCTTCAAGGCTTTCATGTTAGGTCCTTCTGCTCTTCTCATGTTGTTTCTGGTTCTGCACCTTGAGTTTTTAGGATTTTCGCCTATTCCTTCAGGAGTCATAACCCAGATCCCTGGAGACAGTAGTCTAAATATTTCTTTTTAAAACAGGAGCAACGGTTCACTTGCTTGCTGTCTTTCCTTCTACTCCTCATCTCTTCCCTTCTGCAGAGGTGGCAAAAATAAAACCCAATTGCCTTCTCTACATGCCTCCATCTCGCTGTCCTCTTGGTGAGGAAAGGGTGCTCATAAAAGAGGCAGTGAGATGTTGCCTTGCCCACATTATTCTCAGGTATGTGTAGCATCCACATTGAGGAATTGCTGAACAACCATGGGATGTGGTGAGGATGCTGTACCAGTGACAGTCCAATTTAAAAGTGATGACTCCACTGACCGGAGCTGTCAGCTGCATTACGTAACATTTTGAGATATTATGGGTTTGGCTCCAGGGAGGTGATACTGGCTGCTTGTGCTGAGCAGTCAGAAGAGCTGCACTTTCTATTCGTTTCCTGACAGGTGTGGGCCTGCCTTCTGCTGCTTGGATTTGCATCAGAGTGTCTGGTCAGCATCCCAGCTGCCAGGCAGAGATTAGCAACCCCTATGGCAAAGTTTGAATTTTCCATTTACCAGATGACTAAAGAATTGGACTCTTGTATTTATTTCTTTGCTTGAATAATAACTTTGGAACACAGGAACAGCTGGAGATACGATGATGATGCTGTGCTCTGCACAAGGCAGTGGTTTGGCTCTGTTCAGAGGCTGCAGCTAATCAGCTCAGCCTCTCCCTTCTGATGAGGCCTTCTCTTTCATGAAGATACCAAACGTGGTCTCTTCACAGACCTGCACTGGCAACAGGCTGTCTGCCAGACCTGGTTTTTAAAACCAGGCTTGGGAAGATGGGCTTTCCCCAAGAGATGTCCTCTTTTCCCCATAGTGGCTGGTCAGACCTGCCTTAGTAATGTGCTATTGCTGAGCCCCACTGTTGTAGGAGCAGGAGTACAGCAGGAAATTCTCTACTAGGGCTCAGTGTCTTGGCAATTATCCCCCTCCCCCATCAGAGTCACATGCAGTTATTATTAGTCTCTAAGCAAGAGTTGTATTCCTTGCCTGTGAGGAGGTGGGAGGGAAACCAAGTGACGTAAAACTCTGCAGATGGCAGTGGGGTGAACTCATTTCCTTCCTTCTGATCCTGCTATGGTTTGGGGCTACACTCAAGGAATACAAAGTGATCATTTTAATGTGCTTAGAGTCCAGCAAAGCTGCCAGAGCATTGGGAGTACTTTCTCTTATGAGCACTTATATAAATAAAAAAACATATATGAAAAGAAGAGAAGCAGGTTCTCAAGACTTTTGAAAAACAGCTTTCCACCCTTGTTGCTACTGCAAAAACAACCTGCTTCTGAATACACAGGTGAGAAATTGCAGCTCTGATTTGTGTCAGTGGGCTTCACAGAGTGAGACTCTAGGGTGACATTTTTCCATAAAGTGTACGTTTTGTAAAATGTATCCCCAGTTCCAGCTATCATCCCAACACTGATTTCACCAGAGGCCCAGGATGGAAACTTTTGGGAGCAAGAATTCCTGCTATTAGGGAACAGGAGTGGTTGAGAGTGATTATTGAAGTGCAGTGTTGGTTTAGCTGGGAGATGAAAGCAGCACAATGGCTGACACAAAACTTTTAAGAACAAGTTAAACAAACACCTGTCAGGCATGACAAGTGGTCATGAAAACAATGGAAATAGTGGTCAGCCTAAGTTTCTAGAAGCCCTGTTTTCCATCATTTCTGGAATGCTGTATGATTCTTTTGTCAAGCATACAACACAATTTTTAATTATGACTGTGGGAAATCTAGACATAACCAATAAAATAGTTAGGATTGTAATATTAGAGCTGTTTGTGCAGCAATTGGCTAGAGCTGGGCTGGGAAGATATGTGGGTAAAGGAAATATGTAATATGCTGGGTGGTCTTTGCTCATCCTCCAAAAATGCCTTATGTTCCTAATTTTTTTACTATCTCTATTCATTATCATACTTATTTGAAACCATTTTAAAAGCATAAAGCATTATTCAATGGAAGAAGTTACTAGAGGTTTGTTGGAATCTTTCCATATATGCCTCATCTGTAAAAATTACATCAGATCGAGGAAAAGAAAAATGAGCCAAGCAGAAAGACATGCACAACAGGTGAAGAGCAAACTGGACAGCATACTACTGATCCCCTCTGTCAGTTATGGGACACGCTGCAGTGTGCTTTGAAGGTCTGTCCTTGCTCATATGGGACCACAGATGGGCACTGTCAAAGTGTCACTGTCATTTTCCCAATGGAAAATGCCTTTCCATTTTATTTCCATGGGGTTCCTATCCACTTGCCTTTGCTGCTTACATCTCCAACAGCATAGCAATAAATGGGGCAGTGGTATTTCACACAGGATCATTGAATGGTTGCAAGCTACCTGAACTATTCTAGAGCTCATTTATTCCCCCACTGCTATCTCTAAAGTGCAGTTGATGGGGTCTCCATGTCTCTCAAGAATGTCTCTGTCTCTGAGCCACTGTCACCAGCAGGCGTTGCTTCTGTGCTCCCAAGGAACAGCTGTCCCCCAGACAGCATGTTGCATTGCATTCATCCTACAATGGCATTGAGCTGATGAAATAGGCGAAAGTGGCATCTTAGGAGAAGACTGGTTTCTGGATGGAAATAAAAGAAAAAAGTGATAGTGACAGACAACATTGTTTATTCGTTTAGAAAAACATAAGCATTGAAGAATTGTTTTAAAAAAAATTTTAAAAGCTAGTAAAATGTACCATTGGTGATGACCTCTTCTTGGAGTTGTCTCTTTGGGCTGCTCTCTGTAGCTCAGCCTATAAGCATGTATGATAGATTTAGGCAAGCTGTTAGGAGAAAGATTCTAATGAGCAGAACAATGTGGTTGCAAATGATATTCCCAACACAGGGACTAAATGGAGGAGTAAGCAGCAAACAAAGTGGACTCTCAGACTGTTCTTGGAGGAGTCCAGTCAGGTGCCAGAAGGGATTATCTACTTCAGCTGGACTTGGGTCAATTATCTGGAAAGCCTCCTACAAGGCTGTGTCCCTCAGCATCCTCTTGGTCTCAGCATGGTCACGGGGGTGCCTCGTGCAAGTCTCCACATGCCCATCCCCAGGCCGACACGGACCAGACCATCACCACCTCCCACCCTAGCCAAGGGCAGCAGAAGATATAGCAGGTCAACATTGCTGGAAACCTGGCCTTGAAGTCACCTCTGTGACTAAGTGCTCTGGAAGCCAATAGGTGCAATGGCTTTCATCCCTTTCTCTTTCTGAAATTAGTCATTCTGAATATGTCTGCCTTGAAAATGCACTAACACTTACGGGTTCTTCGGGCTGATTAGTGTTCAGTAAAAGAAAAAAAAAAGGCACTGCATAGCTGACAAGTATTAGAATAAATGGTGTGAACAGTAGAACAGCATGTGCTGGGAAAGAGAATCATCCAGGAACGTTTTCAAGTTGGCAGTTATTCAGAGGAGACTGGTGACATCCCAGTAATCTTCTGGCACCCTTCTTTAAAAAAAAAAAAAAGGTGAAAAAAGCCCATAGCATTTCAGCTGGATGAAGAAAAAGGAACAGAGACTTACACTGTCAATATTTTCCAAACCCTTTAAATCTGAAGAGGCTAGACTGAGATCAGTTTCTGTAGATAAAAGAAGGAAAGAATTACTGCAGATATCTACTGCAAAATCCTAAGGCTTGCATTGTCTTTATCATATATGGTAAAAAATGAGGAAGACAAAAAGCATACCTGAAAGAACCTAGAGTAATTAAAGACAATGTTCACTAAAGTACTGCTTACCCACTGTTATTTGTTCAGAGTATTTTGTATTCCCAGACCAGGAAAATGAGTTACAGAGAGAAAAAAAACAAAGTGCGGTGAAAGAGATAAATAAAGATATGTTTTCCAATTATGTTCTGAAGAGAGTTAGAAAATCCACACAATGGAACTGAAAGGAAAGAGAAAGAGGAGAGAATATAAACCACTGAGAGTAGGCCAAAATATTAGTCATCCCTTGAGTCTACCCTGAAAGGTTAGTGTTGTTTTTAAGAACACATTCCTTTAAGGAAAAAAATAATTTCCTAGCAGAGGTAATTTCTGGATGGTCACAAACTCTCTCAAGGGAAGCAGAAACCCTGTAAGTGAAGTCAACAAAACCTAGGCAGAGGGAGAGGAGGAGGACATCTGCACATGAGTCCTCATGGCAACCTCAAGAGTGACCTGCTACAGGAAGGAAAGAGATATAGAAAAGCCTGGCAGAGAGCAACTGTTGAGTTGTTGAGTAGGTAAAGATCTCGGTGGGAAAATGTCAGCAAGGAAAGGGAGTAGAAAACAGGTAAGTGGTTCCTAAAGATCACCCCTCTAGGTAAGGTGGCAGTAGAGAAGGCTGACTCACTCTTGTCTAGTTTAAGTTTGATTAATTTGAACTATATGAAGTTTTCATGGAGAAGAAGGCAGACTAAAAAGTTGACACCTACCCTGTGGCACACAATACAGAATCTGTGAATTTTCAGCTCTGAAAATTTTTCAGGGAATCTCTAGCAACACTTAATGAACTAAGGGCTGTTACAGAGACAAAAGAGTCACCCCTGATGGCACCATATCAGACTCACAGGTGAGCAGTTTCTACAGGTCACATCAAGTTGCACTGGAACCTGAGCAACGCAATGAAGAAAACATCACTAACTTTGCAAGTTGAAAATAACAATTTTTTATATATATTTTAATTTACTAGAAGACTATATGTTTCATTGTTCTGGAATCGTAAGTGGCAGCATCTTACCCAGGAGGGAAGCATGGTTCATGAGCTTGATTGCAGGTCTGATGCCTCCCTGAAAGGAAGACTGTGAACAGAGTTCATCGGTCTGAATAAGCACTATGCCAGCATCCCATCTAGAAGCCTCCCAAGTTACAAATTTCTGAGCACTCCTAAGCCCCTCTTGCATGTTGGGGAATTAAAGGTGCCCAGAATATCTGGATGAATCTCTGTACCATGACAATTTGATCCACTGTCATTTGGAGAACACACCCCCCTTCTCATTGAGTGACTGATCTTTGTCTCACTAGGATCACTTAACATGTTAAACAAGTTTTATTGCTAGGCATTCTTTAACACTGGAAAGATTTAACAGACTCGGTCATTTAATATGTTATGAGGTAAAGATGATGTTTTTCAAGGTAAGTGATGATACTTCATATGAATTCAGGAAAAGAAATCCTGTAACTAATTGTGTTGGTCTATAAATTCAGTTTAACAATTTCTAAGTAATAGGTCACTGCTATAATCAGCAGACATAAAGACTCCTGAAATAAATTAGTTGTCTTTCTTCAGACTTGCAACTAAGTTTTTCTAATGTGTTCAAGTTTCTTTTGCTGTCTGCCTTCTCAATAGTTAAACTTCTCTCAGCCTGTTTTTCAGTCTATAGACAGCTGAATGGAAGGACTATTTTACCAGACACTGTGCATAGTGCCAAACCCATTTTCAGCACACTTTAAGTACATTCATATTGTGGGAATCAGTGAGAAAATCTGTGTGCAAGAAAATCCAGTTTGGAACTCCGTTGCTTTAGCTTATCCATAGCATTAATCCTGAAATGTGATCCACATGATTACTAGCACGGATGGAAACATTTTGTTGTGCAGGGGCTAACTTGAGTTAGAAGTCTTAATTTAACACTACCTCGTTTACGTTCTTGAGAAGTCAGATCGTGATGTTATGTGATGTTTATACAAGAAGAGAATTGAAACCAATTTCTAACATACAGTTCATCAACAGATTGACTGGATCTACCTATTGATGGCAATGAACTCTTCTGCTAATATTGAAGATGTTGTTCATTGTTTTATGAGTTTGGAGGCACGAAACTGGAATTTTAAGAACTGGAAAACACATACTGGGCCAAAACCAGCTGTTTCTCCTTGGGAGGTTTTGGACTTTAGGTTTTGGTTTTCAGTAGCTCTTTGTTCTGAAGCAGCTAACTCAATATTGTCTCTCACCAGATCCCAAAACTTGATTTTCAATTGAATGCCACTTCTTCCAGTCTTTTATGACTTTGGTGCAAATCTTGATTTCTTTAAAGATCCTAACAACAGGAAAGATTGTTTTACCATAAGGTATGACTTTTGGCAACATAGTTTTTTACCTAGAGCTCAGAGATTTAAAAAACATTTTTGGGAAAAAGTTTCTTTAATCCTCAGTTCAAATCTCTGCTCCACAGAAAATAAGTCCATCAGAGGAGAACAATAGCTGTACATTTAGGCATTTATTTGGAGATGCAGATTTCATGTGACGTGGGTCTTAAAACTCAGTCTTAGGTCTCCATCATATCAGATATTTTCTAATTCATAACAAGAGAAATATGCACTACCATAACTGGACACTCCTAGGCAATACTATGAGAAAAATAATCTTTTCCAATATTATCAAAAGGGTTCAGGCAAGTGCAGATACATACGCACACCTTTCACACTCCCCACTTCTCTCTCTTCCACCAAGTTTCTGAAATACCAAACACTAAATCAGTCTTGAGTTTTATTTTTATTAAAATAGTTTTATTAAATGAGGTCAGGAAGATCATTTAAGGAAAACTATCATAACTCAGTGAATCTGGAATATTTGAATCAAATCTGAACCTCAACTTACTGAAATTTCCAAGCTTCTGTAAGGTGAGTTAGACTTTTGTCATAGTTCATGTGTTTTTACAGCTAAGTTGGAATTTTCCCTTTCCCCTGCCTATGTTGGGGGAGGGGAGTTGGTCGGGAACTGTTTCCAGGTGACTAATGACCCAGAAGAACAGTTAGCCAGCAGTATTGATATGTTAATTGCTTGGCTTTGTCTCCAGGGAAACAGGGGTGGAGAGAAATCTGAGCTAGTTAGGGACTGGCGGGGGTGGGGGCGGTACGGAGGGGAGCTGTGGGAGCTGCTGGACTGGCTGGACTGGCTGGACTGGCTGCTGTCAGGGGACTGCTGGTGCCTTTTAGAGCGTGCATCGGGTTGGGAGCTGTTTTTGCTTAAATCTTTATTGGAGACGGACAGAGCGACATCACTGCACATCTAAGACCAAGAGGAAAAGAGTGAGTTCTCCAACATTCGGCGTTGCATTTTCCCTTCCCCTCCTCCCTCTGGGGAGGACTTCATTGTCCAGCTCGCTCCGGCGCTCGGAGACCACGCGTGGCAACTGCTGGTGACCCATCAGCACCCCCTGCTGACTGACTCTAACAACTGCAGGCTCTACACTCCCAGTGATCCAACAGCACCCCCTGCTGACTGACTCAAATAACTGCAGTCTCCACATCTCCAGTGGTTCAACATCGCCTCCTGCTGACTGTGGTTATAACTGCCCCAAAAGAGTACAAATTGAATTGATTTTCACTGGTGGGTTTGTTAGCTTTTTTATCTTGAAGGGAATTGTTCTAGGTGGAGAATTATTACTTGGGTGTTTTACTTGTGTTCTCTTGTTGTTTCTGCCAATACTTATAGACCTTTTTAATAAAGGGCTGTTATTCCTACCTGGATATAATTTTAATTTCCTTTCCCACACTGTTCCTCAATCGGAGTCTATTAATTTTGGATTTATAATTGCTTAGGGGGAGGAGTTTTGGGTCTTCCTCATAACTTATTCCCATCAAAACACTTGTGTCTCACTTAAACTGAGACACTTTTCAGGTTTTCTACAATTCCAGCAAATTGTTATGGTCTTTCCCTAACTTTACAAATTACAACTTTTACAGAGTGAAAGCATTACCATAAAGTGCTGAATTATCACACTGAAAAGATATTTAATGCACTTACCATAAAACACTCTCAAAATAGAAATCTCTCAAGAATCTTCTTATTTTGAAGATTCACATTCAACAACAAAATTGAAAAGAAGTGAAAGAGAAAAACAGGAAATCCTTAGAAATTTCTGCAGTTATCTCCTAGAATTATATCAACATGATTAATACTCCTGCTTTTATCCCAATAATAAATAATAAATATTGTTTATTTTATAATAAGATAAATAAGATCTCTGGCAATAATAAACCTCAGGCCTAAACAGCCATCTGAGCCATCTTGAATTCTCAAAAATGGAAGCTCAGGAGGCCATTGTGCTTGTGGCTCAGTTTGGCGGGTAAAGCATGCCTTCTGACTTGCATTCACTTCTTCCTTATTTTCCTGTTGTTTCAAAATTCAGCCTGTCAAACAAATGCTCAGCTTTTGCAACACCTAATAGACCTCCTGGCTGTGAAATAGTACAAAATGATCAAAGGACAAACTGTTTATCAAAAATATTTTTTTGATACTGCTAGTTCGAGGCGTTCATACGCATCACATACCACATACAGAATGGTACATAAAGCATTCTGAAATACAGCCAGATGAGAACCTGTCTTTTCTAGCTATACACGGTTGTATCTAACCCTTAACTCAGACACAAACATTTCCCAGTTGGCTGATAAAGATTTTCCCAGTCCTAAAATACTTTGCTTCCTAAAGACTTGCAATGAGGTCAGTCTCCTGCAGGCATAAAACTGTTGGCTTTATTTCAGTGTTCAGCAACATATGTGCCTAAGATGCAGGAGGTCTCTGGAACTAACTTAGAGTTGAGGTGCTTTATCATCTCTCCTCAAGCTGCAGAAAGTCAAATACTAAACCACTGGAGAAATTGCACAGCTCTGATATTTCCAAATTTCAGAACAGAAACTTGGAAACATTAATGAAGTTCAGGTTTGATTCCAATTTTCCAGTGTTAGTAAATTTGCAATTGTCCCTCTTTCCTCACCACCCCCATTGTTCTTCTGGACTTCCTCCACTTCTGAATCACATTTTGCATAGCAAGGCAGTTCCAGAATACTGTGGTCATTCTTTCTATTTATGAAGATGGTATTTGCTGAACACGATTTGTAGCCAGCAATTTTAGGGTGCTTTTAATTCTTTCATTTCTCGGTATTTTGTGTGACTTTTTCAGTCTCAACTTCTGCACACAGAGGTTGAGTAGCAACTATCCAAAAGAAGAAAAGCTAGTTAGGGGAGTGGCACATGCATTTAATTAACTTTTTTTTTTCCCCAAAGCACAACAATTACATCTGCAGAGCTTTGGGATTTTTTAACTATATTAAAAACCTACTATTTTCCATGTGAAAAATAGAACGTAATGGTGAAACTTCATTTATGATTAATACCTCTTTTAGTCCATTTTAATGATATTTCCAGAATCACTATTTAGTTATATGGGGGAGAAATAAAAACAAAGGAAGCCCTTTTTTTAACATTTAAATAAAGAGGCAATCTGTCACCCTTAAATTTACATTTATGTCAAAATCTTGTAGCTGAACTCAAACCCCATCACGGTTCTTCCTCTGACCCTTAAAATCAATCATGACAGCACTGCAAGTCCTATTGAAAGTTGTGCTTATGGTCTTTAAATGTTTATGCCTTTAAAGTACCACTCATGTAAAACAGAATAAGACCCAATTAGATACAAAGTTAAATTAAGTTCATGGGGATGTTTTGTAGATTTAAAGAGATTCAAAGCGAAGATGCAAGGATATGGTCCAGAATTTTGTCTTCACCAGGGCTTTACTGGACACATACTATGAATCAAGATAGATCTACCTGCTGATTTGTAGTTGCCTCACTATTTCCCCATGTTCCTTCATCTGTTCACATCCTTCTGTGTCCTCCCCGTTCCATGTATTGACAGTAATTTTTCTGGAGTAGGGACCATATTTTTGCTCCACGATTGTACCATGAGTGGCACAGGTGGGTCAGGGCCACTGAGAAGGACTTCTTGGCTGTCCCAGCTAACAGTGCAATCATTGACAACTGCATGTGCACCAAGTCCTGACATACCTGAACATACGGAAGTGACAAGTGCTCTTCCACCAGACCTTTTGAAATTGGATATTGTGTGTGCCTGAAGTTTCAGATTATTTTAGCACCTGAAAGGCTCTCCAGAAGGTTGATTTGAAGTAGAATTGAAGTAGAATTTGAAGTAGAATTCTCCTACTGAAGTAGAATCTGGTTTCAGAAAATCTGTTTAGAAAATTAATTAATCAATTACAATCACTTACAGGAATTTGCTCCTCATGGCAGCTGGGGACTAAACTGTTTCCTGAGCTTTTGAAGATATTCTCTTTGTTTGAAAAATCTTTTAATGAATGCATCTGATATACTTTGCTAATAGACTTTCAGCTATGAATTCTATCTATAATTACATTTAAGAGAAAATCCCATTTTAAAAAAAATTGGATATTGAACTGCTTATTTTTCTTTAATTAAGGGATCTAATTTTGTATCAGGACTCTATACAAGACTTACTGAAATACTTGTAGATCACCTGGAAGATTGAAAGGTAAATTTGAAGACTGGTTGGTAAGTTCCTATGGCTTTGGAACCCTGTAATAGGATGGGTTGGGCATAAGATCCCTGGGAAACTGACAGTGGCTGAACATGCATTTTCTCTAAACTGCTGGCATTTTCCAAATACGCTAAAAAATGGGATTTTCAATCACAAATTATATGTAAACCTCTTCTGCTTGAACATCAGCCTCTTTCATAAAAGATGATGGTACATAAGCTTTGTTTTAGGGTATAATAAATTAAAAAAAAAAAAGAAAAATAATCTAACAGCGTAGTCATTTGATCTTTCTACCTCCTTTATTTTCTCTGCTTAACTTTGTATATGGAAAGACTTGCACAAAAACTGACTAATAAAATCAGATAAAATCAAATACAACATGTTGTGAGTTGAGGAGAACAATTAGAATTACACTGAGCTGTTTGTTGGCATCAGGAGAAAAAGGTTTAAAAATACCTTTTGTCACCTGGTTTTCACACCCCACCAGGCTCACTCACTGGACATTGGCCAAGTTATGTCAGTACAGTATGTGCAGATTTTTTTCATTTTGACTACTGGCAATTTTTTTTCTGATGTGAACCTACCAGTAAGCTCTTATAATCATAGTTAGGTGTCTGAACAGCAGTGAGCTCATTTTCAAAGGAGCAGATCACTTTCAGCTCCCTGGGACTCCAGGATTTTCAGAAACCAAAAACTGAAACTCATCTGTATTTCTGACTCTAAAATATTCAACATAAGTACTTGAAGGCAGCCTAAAAAAATCAAAATATGTGCAGCTGGCAGACAAGCATTATGTCCTGACCTTGAAAAGGTGCCTCAGCTGAGACTCATTTGTGACCTCCAAAGAAAATTTTACACCTCTGTCTGTGCACTATGTGCTGCAAGGCATGCACCAATTTGTGCTAATGATTACTGCCTTCACCAAGAAATAATAATTTTTAAAGAAGTTAATAAATCAGCAGCTGACTTTTAGAATTAATGCAATCAATTATTTTCCCAGATGGTAAAGCTAAAATGGCTGAAGGGCAGCAATTACAGAAATTTGCTGTGGTCCAGCACTGTGGCTTCTTTCATGGGATCAGCACCCCAGAATAATGGAAATACAGAAAGTATCAGATGAGTGTGCATACCTTGTCAACACTCATTTGGAGATGTTGAGTCAAACTGCCAGGATATCAGACCTGCATCACTGGGCATTTCACGTATTTTGGAGGATTTCAAATGTAAAGTGTTTATATATGCAGCTGCAAGCTGTAGAACAGAAAATAGCAACCTTCTGTGCTTCTATTGATATATGGATATGCAAAACTTGTAAGTTGCAGAGGTGACAAATCTCTCCCTATTAGTTATAGGTGCTCCCACATAATCCTGCAGGTTTGGCTGATTCCTGCTTGATAGGATTTTGCTACCAGATGCATTTTTTGCCATTTTCTGAGTCACTCAAAATGGCCACTAGCAGCTCTAGCAAGCAGTGTTGCTGGACAACCAGGACAGACTTCCCTCTGTAAATGTTAGTGGGATATTTGAAAAGACAGGGGGCAGTACCGAAGAATTTTTCCAGAGCTAAAAGTTTAAAGGTGTCAGGACATGTCTATATCCTTGCTTGGTTTCTCTCAAAGTTGCCCTGATGAAGGTAGCGAGCATTCTCACCAGGAAAAGAGAAGTTCCCTATTTCTCTTATTATCTGTTTCTGTTCTGAATAATCAGGTTTGTAAGGTTGTCAGTTGTCACTGTCAAGAGCCACGTCCAGAAGCCAAGGTCTCCTATCTAGGCTGATGCCCTATAGAAGTCTGTTACATGGTTGACCCCTTCAAGGTTCAATCCTCAACACAATCTTTGCTGGAGCAACAGTTTGTTGGTACCTACAGAACAACCACCCATTATATACTTCCCAGCACACCGGTGAATACCATACATGGGACAGATACTCAGTCACTTAAATAAGGGGCCTTCGTTTAACCACACTTCTTGGTGTCAGGGAACAGCAAGATCAGGCTAATCACTAAGAAAGTTCATGAGGAATCCTAAGTCTGAGACACTCTAGAAGGGCCCTAACTCTTGCAGTCTTGTGCAGTCCTGGACTCCTTGTGTAGTTCTGGCTCTTGCACAGCCAGTCACAGCAATTTAAAAGTACAGCAAGAAGTAATAGGAAGCACTGAGACCATGCCAGCCTCATTTATAGATGTATTTTAAAGGTACTAAGTGTAGATCTGCACTTTTGTCTAACACCCTGCCTTCAGCACACACTTAATTTAGTGATAAATAATCTGTTTGTTCAATATCTGTTTGGACAACAGACATCAGCTCAGCTTTCATGGAAAAGTGTCAATAAAAATCAAAATTGTTTTACTTGGTCTTCACAATCATGTTTTCTTTGAGTGTTATTATGTGCCCAAGGTATATTCAGTATATTTTTCTGGTTTTGTAACTCTAGCATTTTGATTTTACCCTTGGGGAGGAAAATGGTGAAGAAGTAGGAAATTTCAGTAGAAATATGATATGAAGGACAATGCCTGGTACAGAATTGTAGCCACTAATGAGAACACTCCCTTAGTAGCTTGCTCATACTCTGTAAAACTGAATTTGTAAGTTTTAATCTGACAACACAGCTGTAACCAGCACAGTCACAAAGATAGCATTTATATCTCTTTATAATAATGAGGAGCTGGGCATTGAAACCTCCTAAACCTAAATGATTTGGCCTAACCTTAGGAACAGTCTGGGATAACAATTCCTGTTGCATGTTGATACAACCCCAAGCTGTAGTTAGGTTGCCTGCTCAGAATTGTTTATTTATTTGTTTATAGACAACTCCTGAAAGACTCAGAAATTAGATCACTGTATCTGATATCCCTTCTTATAAGGACACCTGATCCTCCACTTTCTAATGAAGACTTTTCAAGAGTGACTGTTTGATTCTGCAAATACTGTGAACCCTGCTATAAGTCAGAAATGAAATATCCTGACAGTCCTACTTTGCTTTTAAGAATTGGAAGTCACTTTTGGAGGGAATTATGGCCTAGATTTTCATTATCACCATTTAACTCCACTGTAACTCCAGTAAATTCAAAGCAGTTTTTCCAGCAATTCCCTTAGCATCAGCAGCAAGTTACACCTCATGTATTTCAGTAAGTCTCATAAAAACTGTCTAACGCTGTGTCACTGCAGCAGGGCTTGCAGACATCAGGTCGTAACAAAACAGCTCCAGAAAGGACATCAAGAGATTACCTATTCCACCTAGACAGATTTGTGCAGTCCCAGGTCATTATTAGCAGATTTTTGTACAACTTGCTCTTAAAGAGTGTCTTATTGAATCAGCAGGCTGTCTCCCACAGCAGCCTGTCCCACAGTTTGTTTGTCCTATTAGAAAGGTTCTCCCCTCTGCTTAAACTGGAACTTTCTTCCTGCAATTTAATCACCTGGTTCTAATTTTCTCTCTCATGGTTACAGTAAATAAATTATTCTCCTAAATTTTCAAGACTTTTTGAAATCATTAGACATGGCTGACAGAGAAACATCTACATCCCCACCTCCTGGGGCTTCTAGCAACCCTAATTCATTCAATCTTCCCCTGGTGGCTGAGCCTCCTAGACAACCCTTGTTCTTTGTTTTCGAGAGCCCCACAGCCAGACCACTGGTCTCCTGTCACAGACCTCAACAGAGCAGGACCAGTAGCTGAGAAGTAGAAGGGCATCCCGTGCCTCCCAAGTGTGCTCTCCTTTATGCATTAGACTCAGCTGTTTGCCTTTTTGCACTGCAGCTTGTGGTTGTTGAGTCTCGCTGGGTTGTTTGTGCTCGTGTGTTCTGTTCCTGAACACACTTCCCAGAGTGATCTGTATTACACGTACACTGCACGTGATGTGGAGAAAGAGATTGTTGTTCAGGCCAATAAAATGTAACTTGAATACATGTAGGAATGTTTTGCAACCTGGAAAACAAGGCGTGTAACGTCAGCCTGAAGAGTTAGTTTTGCTGCCACCAGCACAGAATAAATACTAATCTATACATTGATCTAGCACCAACAGAACACAGTTTTGCTCCCTATCCCTCTCTTGCTTTCCTTCTTTCACTCCGCCAGCTTTCCCTGTGTCTCTCAGACAGACTCACATACCATTGCCAAAGGCATGTTTTGACCAGAGACCAGGCGCAGAGGTTGGCTGCTTGCCCAGGTGGGAGGCAGCCACTCTTGTGCCTGGGTATCGGGTGCAACAGTGCAAATGAGTGATATCTGCTGGGCTGCTCTTGCTCCAGGCAGCTGCCTTTGCTCACTGCTTCTCTCCACTGCCCAGGCTTGGGGAGCACAAGGTGGCACTTGGCTTTGCCTGCAGTTCACATAACTTGTTTTCAGTCACCTCCAGGGAAAAGGGTTGTTCAAACCTCCTGCAAGCCAGATGTGCCCACAAGTTGCCAGGTGAAATGTGCTAATCTAGAGAGACTTGGGGTTTAGAATTGTATTTGAGAGTGTTCCTGTATATGACTTTGTGCAGCAAAGCTGTCCCAGCTCTACGTCTTGCAAATGTGAAAGAATAAAGTCATCATGAAAAAGTGGAAAAAGAGTGAAATTAGAGAAGCAGATGAGGCAGAGCTGTACAGGTCATAGCAGGCTTTGTTTTCTGTATAAGGTGCAGTTAAATGTTTCATACTCCTTTGGTGAGAGGTACCCCTTTGAGACCACACACTGTTCTTCCTCACAAAGAATTCACACCTTTTTTTTTTCCTTCTCCTGTATCCTGTAATAAAATTCTTTTAGACTGTGGTTGGTCTCTGTGTATTGGAAAAGTGGTGGATGGAGGTGGGAAAGGAACCATGAAAGCTGTAGCATCACATCTTAAATGGAGCAAACAGAATATGTAGCAATGGCAAAATCACTCCTTACAGCTGTCTTAATAAAACTTAATGTTGTTAAACATTAAAAGTTTTGTATTTTTATTATTCTAACTAAGATCCAATTAAAATTAGGAACAGAAAAACAACAGACCTAAGCTGCATGTGAATAACTGACCAAAGAAAATGATCATGCAGATGAATAAGACACACCTTTCATATTGGCTCCCATCTAACATCCAGCCATCCCTTCTTTAAATAATCACTATGGTGATGATGCATAGTTCATTCCTGAAATCAAACTACAAACTATAAAGGAATGGCACCTTGCTGATACATGCTCTTGTATTGAACTTAGAATACAAGGTAGAGATCTGTGGCTTAATTAGCTGCCCACTGAGCGAGAGTTGGCTGTTATCTTTTTTTTACATATGAAACCACAGAGATTCCTTAGCACATTTTTTCCACATGTGCTTATAATACTATCCCTGCCCCTTGAACCCAGCATTTTAATAAGCATTCATCTCTAAAAAAAAATATAACAAAATGTCTATCCACTTACCCAAAGTATCCCTTAGCCCAGACCTCCCTTTCCATCAGTGTGAGTCAGAAAAATCCCCAGAGAAATCTGTACAGTGTCCCTGGTAGGTGGCTGTTGTGAATCAGATCAAAAGGCTCTTTTTTATATAATTTTATTCCTCTTTATTAGGGATATGATTTCTCATTCTTTGCTTCAGACATATTAATATTCTCACTTCCCTAAGCAGCTGTGCCTAAGGTCTTGGCTGGCTACAAGATATGAATACCTCGCTAAGGCTGGACAGACATGGCTAACAGAACAGATAACAAAAGGTACTGAGGTCTGAAAGTGGGCACCACCAACATGCACTTCATCTGCATGGGGTCACAGGTATTTTAAAGGTGTCCATGGGTCAGGAAAAAAGGAGTCACCACTTGTGCACCACCTACAAAGGCATCTGTCTGACGCTTCTTGTGTATGAAGGCATGGTATGTTTGCACCAATATTCACACTTAAGCTCTGGTTAATTCTACATTTTATCTTGTAGCTTGCTTCAAAACCACTTTTCTAGGAACTGATCCATCATCAAAATATCTCATGTTCGAAATTTGCTTTACTTAGGATTATTATCAATTTGAAAAGAAAAAATATAACTATTTTATTGACAGACAAAGTTGATTTCATATGTTGTTCCATGTTACATTTATATGATCTCTATATTAATATTTAAAATATTAAAATATTTTTAAGTTAAACGATTTCTGACAGAACTGAAATTAAAATTTACATAGAATTGGCTCTGTACGAAGATCTCAGTACCAAGTACCTCCCATCAGACTGCAAAATTAACTCCCTTTTATGTACCACCCTACAAATTTCAAACTGAAAATTTCACTGTACATGGATTTCTTCTAGTAGTAGAACATATTGAATGACATTGTAATAAACACAGTAGGTTTCCCTTTTTGTACATGCTTTCATGAAGAGTGAAGCAGCTTTATTGCAGTGTCAGCTGGTCTAGAAGATACACTTCTAGCATTATTAGTCTGTTCATATACTGGGAGATTATGGCAGACAATAGTGCGTAAAACTACTTAAACTATATTGTGAGGTAAAACCACAAAGCAGTCCTTGCAGTCAGCTTAGAAGGAATCAGTGTTATGTATTACATAAAAGGCTTGTTGGTAGGAAATACAAACATTTTCAAATGCAAATTGTTTGTAGGAATACAAACACAAAGCAAGTTTGTACAACTAAAACATATGGCTGTCAGATGAAACGGAGTATTTGTATTGCTTTATCATCTTCTTATACTGGGCAAAAAAATATAAACTCACAAACCTGTACTCTTGAAACAGTTGCACATACAAGAGGAATAAAGGAAGAAACAATGCTGAAACATTCTTTATCTTTTATCATCTGCTGCCATATAGAAATGGGTGCATTTTCTCAAGGTCTGGGGATTGTGGGGACAGCTCTTGGACAGCAAAACAAATGACAGAATGCGATTTTTTTCACTAAAAAAACCCAAAACAAAACAAAACAAAAAAACCCACCAACTAAAATTGTAATTTTATTTCAGTGTATTCTTCATTTGTACAAATTCAGGAATTTTAAATTCTATCAAAATATTTCCATATTTATACTCCTAGGCTTACTGCATTCCCCCATAAAAAGATCTTATTTGAATGTGAAATGAGAGACCCTTTTAAAACAAACTTATACCAATGCAGGAAAAAGCAGGTTTAGCTAGCTGGCAAAAGAGTTGAAATCTCACTAGAAGGGAAGAGGCAACAACAGATGGACCCATAGAAAAGACCCAAGAAACTGCATGATGTTGGTCACTGCAATAGAGCTCAGACCCATGGGAGTGTAAGGCTTGTCAATGCTCACACGCACCATCCCATGCAAAATCACAGCAAAGGAGACCTGCTGGAGGGGTTTGCAGGTGAACTGATATGACTGTGATGGAGGTAATTTCCGTCACAGTAGCCCATATGGTGCTGCATTTCAGCTTTGTGATCAAAATAGTATGAATAGCATGCCAATGTTTTAGCTGTGTCCGGGCCTTCTTCATTCCTCACGCTGTCCTCCTAGCAAGTAGGCTGGGGGTGAGCCAGAGTTTTGGAGGGGACATAGCTGGGACAGTTGATCCAAACTGACCTAATGGATGTTCCATACCATATCAATATCATGCTCAGCAATAAAACTGGAGGTATTTTCCAAAGTAGCTGTTGCTCAGAGATTGGCTGGACATTGGTCCGCTGGTGGGATTTGGTCAGTGATGCCTTTGCATCCCTTGCTTTTTCTCTTTTTTTCCTCCTATTTTGCCCTTCCCCTATGTGTCTTTATCTCAACACATGAGCTTTTCTGTCTTAGAAGTAAGCTCTGTATCTGAAAGATTTGCTCCTGTTCACCAAACAGTTCCTGAGGTTCTTCATGACCACAAGGGGCCTACCCAAATTGAGTTCATCACATGAGACTAGTTATGCTACCTCTGTGACAGATATGAGCAAACCTTCTGATAACTTCATGTTGAACAAAATAATATACTTTTAAAATGAGGTGACCCTAGTCGTAAGAGTCACAAACAATGACCTGTGGGTTCACTGTTCACAGTCTGACCATGGAAACCACAGTTGTACCACTTTATTTTATTTTTATTTTACTTTTATTATTAAATTATGAGCTTTAAAATACAGGCAAGGCAGACCCTAAGAAGTGATGAGGATGGGCAGAACTGTGGTCTAGTAGCTGTACTGTTAAACAAGCAAACAACAGACATATATTATTAAAAGTCATCTTTAATAGAATTTAAAAATAGCTATTGCAAACTTTATTTGAGGAAAAATAAACCAATTACAATTTTCAAAAATCCTTTCAAACAGTCTAGTTCCTTAGCATTTATTATTTGAAAAGACAGAAGCGATTTGCATAGCTGGCATGTTAATTCACCTCTGTTTGCTCAAAACAGCTCATAAAAGCATTATTTTTCTACCTTTTCTGATTTGATCAAAAGTGGAAATGCGTATGATGAACCTAACCTACAGCACAGTGGGTACCTGACCATGCTCAAGGCAGCCAAAAATTTTAGTTCAAATTGCTTAAGGCCTGACATGGAAAAAGAAGAGATGTGCTAGTCAGTAGGACAGCTAATGTATGATACATTACACCTGCTTATATACTTCCTTTGAGCCAGCAATTTTATATTTTCTTCCTTGTCTTTAGTACCCCACACAACCTAACAATATAAAAATTCACAAAAAAAACCCAAAACCAAAACCAAAAAAACAAAAAAACAAAAAAATAGTTCATAATATAACATCAGGAGACCTAAGCAAGGCTGATGAAGTTTTTAGGTAACCAATAAGAAATATAGAAATAAAATGTATGATTTTTAAAGATAAATCTTTCACTGGAGTTCTGGTGACTCAGAAGTGGCATGTAAGGAATTAATGCTCATACACATCTGAAAACAAGCTATCCAATGGAAAAATAATCACTGGATTGGGATTGATCTAATACAGCCCAGTCAGCCTTTATTGCCTAGAATAGCTTTAGTGCAATGATATTTCCATATGGCACATAAAAATACAATAAACTGAATGAGAAACAACAGGGAAGTGAAATATTTTGGTATGGGGGAAAGGAGACATAACCACTGTTATATTTTCTACATAAATTACTTGTGAGAATGTCTACTTTCAAAATCTTCAAATCACAAAGAGATGGTTCACTGCATTAAGATTTATGGTAGAAGAAGAAAGGTTGTAAAAAAAATATTATTGTTCATTAGAATTAAAACTGAATACTCTGTGTTTGAGACAGAAAAATTATGCCATTAGGCACTAGTTACAATATATTCTTTCCTAAAAACCTAACTGTATTTTTAAAAAACAAATGTCACACAATGTTGTTGGTTTGGGCACTTTGTGAAAATCTTGAGTTTAATTGCACATACACTGCACACTGTAGCACACTGCAGCCTATAATGGCTTTGCATATGCATATGCTTTCTACAGGAACCAACTTAAACCAAACATTTTCAATATTCATACCAACTTGAACACCACTTTTGGAGAAATACTGGAAGGATAATATTTTGGAAACTGAGTAAAACCAATTTTTGAATCTTAGGCTTGACTTTCAACAGTGACTTTCAAGACAAAAGAGAGGCACATGTTATAAGAACATGGAACTTTTGGAGCAAGTCCAGAGGAGGGCCATGAAGATGATAAGAGGACTGGAGCATCTACCCCATGAAGAGAGGCTGAGAAAGCTGGGGCTGTTCAGCCTGGAGAAGAGAAGGTTGCATGGAAACCTCATAGCAACCTTCCAGTATCTGAAAGGGGCCTACAGGGAAGCCAGAGGAGAGACTCTTTATCAGGAATTTTACTGACAGGACAAGGAATAATGGGTAGAAACTGGAAGAGGGGAATTTAGATTAGATATCAGGAAGATATTTTTTACTGTGTGAGTGGTGAGACACCGAACAGGTTGCCCAGGGAGACTGAGGATGCCCCAACCCTGGCAGTGCTCAAGGCCAGGTTGGATAAGGTCTTGAGCAACCTGGTCTACTGCCCACAGCAGGGACGGTTGGGACTAGATGATCTTTAGAGTCCATTCCAACCCATTAACATTCTATGATTCTATGAACATTGGACCTTGGCTCTCATGTTTCTCCTGTACCAGTATGGCAAATTCTCCCTTTTATCCCATGCCATTGATGTCCACAAACCAGAGGCTCCTGCTTGTGAAGTAAATGAGATCATGTGGTATGGAAGCAAACTGGGAAATACCTGCACTTCTTGTGTTTGGTACAAGTTGTGCCAGGGAGATTTATTTTGGATATTAGGAAAAATTTCTTCACCAAAAGGACTGTTAAGCATTGGAATAGGTTGCCCAGGGAAGTGGTGCTGTCACCATCCCTGGAGGTATATAGGAGATGTGTAGATGTGTCACTTGGAGACAGTGGTGGACTTGGCAGTGCTGGGTTAACCGTTGGACTCAATGATCTTAAAGGTCTTTTCCAACCTAAACAATTCTAAAGCAGTGCCATGCTAGGAACCAAACAGGCCCTCAAGCTGACCCAGCATGCAGACTCTGAGGTGCTCTAAAGCTGTTAGGCAGCATTCATACTCTGTTCTGAAAAACAGCATTTAGTAGAGAAGATTTCTAGATGACACCCACCTTCAAACCTATAGAGAAAACCTCAGATAAAATCATGGATGACAGCAAAGGTAGAATTTTTGGGGGACCTTTAAAATGCACTAGGGTGTTTTTCTAGACTCAGTCCTAAGTAAATGAGTATTTCTTACTGACTTGATAGTGTATTAACAGCCCTGGACACACCATGTCCATTGACACCACATGGCTGAAAAGCAAAGTACCAGAGAACAAACACTCAGGTTTCAAAGAAACAGCAACCCCACAGAAATGTTCATGCAATGCAACATGAAGACTCCATCACAAAATACCTTTTCCTAGCTGCTTTTAGCATCACTCCTTAACGCTCCTGATAGACGTTGTTGCTAAAGAGTTCCAAAAGACTTTTTGCTAAAAGATTTCCTATAAACTTCAGTGGGAGCAGGCCCCTCTAACATCAAAAGCTGATGTTACAGTGGGGATCATATATACACACTGAGAATTTGTGTAAAAGTCCCCCCAAAATGATGAGGAAAACAAAAGAAAAGTCACTATTCCCCATAATATTCCCTGTCCAATGTTCCATTCACTGCCAACACACACTACAAATTTTATCCTCGCAACTCATTCAAAGCACCAGCCACAGCTACAAAGTGACTGGAGGCACTGATGTAGGAATGTTACAGGCCACCTGGTGCAAGCATTGTGTTAAGTCATGCAATGCACACTGTTCCTTTAAAATACCTTGGTACAGAGGCAGATTTGGATGTCTGTAATGATATGCCTGCTGAATAGAAAAAAGTAAAATAAAAGAGGATGTTTGTTCACTGACTCCAACAATTTCCCTGATACAGTGCATTATGACTGATGCTTTTTATATGGTGTGCAAGGCAGCCAAAAGTCATTTAAAAACATGTGTTGTTTGTCTCAAAAACAAATGTAAGGGAATACTAGTAAAAGCTGCACTGTCCGAGACTCCACTAAGCACTTTTAATTCATTTTTCTTGAAGGAAATTAGGAAGATGGGACTGCATGCTAAATAATTATGCTTATTTATTCCTACTATCTACTACAAAGGAGTAATTTATCTTCAGTACCTAGTGTCTAGAAAATGAGCCTCTTTATCCTAACATCAACCAAGTACCAATGTCCCTTCTAGAAGCTCTACATACAGTAAAACCTGAATGTATGTGAGCTTTGGGTTCTTGAACTTACATTAAAAGGAGGCAAATGACATGTCGAGGCTGCTGTCCCCAAAGACAAGAGACCAGCTTTCATAGGTCACCAAAAAATCAAACCACAGCAAAACACATCCCAATTTAGAGAGTGAACGTTTTCCAACTCTTACACTTGGCACAATTAAACCTGTGCTCCCATAAACGAGTGAAGAACTTGTGATGCAGAGATGTGTTTCAGTTTGTGTCTTGGTTTCCCGTAGCTTCGGACCCATGTAACCAAGGGCATGGCTCACAGAGGATCAGGTCGTGCATCCTACTCAAATCAGACTCAGAAGTTTCAATAAATACAGTATTACTTAATGTGGGTCAGAGCAGCACAGGCACTCTGTTAAGGCACTATTTAACTATTCAAGGGGCTAGATCCAAAGCGCACCAACGACAAGTGAAAAGAGTAAACCAACTACAAAGAACCAGGCCTAAGCTCTGCCAGAGAAATAGAATAGAACCCCAAATTTGTGAAAAACATTGTAAATTCTAAATATAGTTGAAGTAAAACAAATAATCTCATCTAAATTAGTTCTGCAGTTAAAAACCTATATATCGGTATTAGAAGGCACTCCCAGTTCAGGAAGTTCAGGCCTCTTCCCATGCAACTATGCAAAATTTCCATTGTGAACAACAGTATAGATAAGCATACATACAAAAACATACATTTTAAGCAGTAGCAAAATTTGAATAAAAATTGCTCAAGGAAAGTGACTGCCATATTATTACATGTGCACAAATACACACTCCGTCTCAAAAAGGTATGAAAGAAAGGGAATCAATAGCCTCATAATTTCTAACTCTGTTAATTGGCATACAGCTATTAACTTCATTTTAGTAACTGTGAGTGTTATCAGCTTGGCTTTCTTATTAAAAACAAGTAAGCATTAGATGTCACAGGCAGTGTTCAGGGAGGATAAATTGGCTGCCAGACAAGGAACAGGCTCATACACTCACTCAACAGTAATAAGCTCTGAAGCTCACACGTTTCCACATTCGTAGAGATCTTTAGTTCTCCCCACATGCAAAAAGCAGGTTTAGGTGTAAAAGTGCCTGCTGCTTTTCACCATCCTTCTCCTCCATTCCACTTAAGCAAAGCACTTAAGCATACCAGGATGTACTTCAAGTTAAACAAGCGTGTGTGTCGTTCTGCTGGACTGAATACATGTGCAGTCCATGCCTCCGAAAAGCCTCTTCCACCAACCAACAGCAGGGTGCACAGATGGCATCCAGGGCCACCACCTCACATGGCACTGAGAGCTGTAAACAGCTGTTTGGGGTTATCACCCTTAAACTGTTGACAAGATGACACTGCAAATGCAAGACAAAAATGATGCCCCAGAGTGACATTACTACTAGAAGACTTCCAAAAACCAGAAAAGATTCAAGGTAACCTTACTCCAAGTGGCCATAAATATACACCAGCTGACACCAGCATTCTCATATGGAAAGACAGTTAGGTTTGGTTTTGAATAATTCTGGAAAAATGAAGTCTGAAACAAGGACTGTATCTTTGATGCATTTATAGTAAAACCCTTTCAGAGTAAAATGCATGAGAACATCCTCAGGCCTTATTTTCAAACATGATTAGCTTATGAATTGGCAAAAAAGATGCCTATCTTCTCTGTAATGATAAAACAAAAACAAAAAAAAAAGGAAACTGACAACTTTCTGGAGCATTCAGCAGTTTATAAATGCAGCACTTTTTGGCTCTTGGATCTGCTCTGAAGCCAGCTCCTTTTTCTTTTTTTTTCCATATTATTCCCTATTAAGGCACACAGTGAAATTCAGTATTAATGTTAAGTGTTATATCTTCAGAACAGAACAAAGTGAGCTCTGGTATCAAGCTCCCATTGCTCTGCTTATCAACACTCCAATGGAGAAGCAGATAGTGTTTCAGAAAAGCAAAGTAAACTAACATACACCCCTAAAAAACAAGCACAGTTGAAAGCTGGGGTAAAATCGAAGTGGGAATATGGAGCTAAGTGTATTTTTTTCTCAGTCTGCTTTCTCAGTAACTCTGTGCTTCTGCAGAAAATAACTTCAGTATGAAACTAACACTTGCAAAGTTTTTCCAGCAGACACTTAAAGAAGTTTTCTGGCACAGCCAGAAATTTACCATATGGGCCAGCCCAGTTCTCCCTGAACACAGCAGGAGTTTGGTCACAGTAATCACTGAAGATGGGCTGGTATCTGAACACAAAATTTTCTTTGGATAATTTATGGAAACCTTAGATGTGAAACAATCTGTTTCCTTTTACAGCACCCAACTGCACAGCAAGTTTACATGAAGGACAAATAGCACACAGAACAAGGAGGCTAACGAAGAGTGCTGAAGCAAGGCTGGAGAACCATCTCGGTGGCAAAGATTGCAATCCCTTTCACAGAAGTCACAAGAAGTTATACTTTGCATTACTTCTGAGTTGTAGCTCCTCACCGCTCTTCTCCCTGTTCAAAAAAGTTAGTTAACATCAATTAATGAACTTCTGAGAACTGACCAACAAACTAGCTTCACAAAGAAACCATTTTTAAAGGATGCACTGAACCCTGATGCAGACCTCATCATACACTGCAAAATACTTCCCAGAATTAGTATTTATACACAGACATTAATGATTTTTCTTCACCCAGAACATACCAATATATTCAGGTACCTTGTTGAAAGGTACATCTTGATAGACTCAATCTCAGTTGTTAGACCCAATCTGTTCACAAACCTCAGTCAAACATTTTGAAAGAAATTTTGTCCCTAACTACACAACAAAGGAATTTGGATCCTTTCCCTGTCAGGGGACAACACTTAAGAGGTAGGTCTCTCATAACTGATGGTTTCTCTTTCTACCATATTTGGGAGCTTCAGCTTCCTGAATCTGGGACTGCTTACCTGACCTAGCTCCTGCTCCTGTATTTTACTCTCTCATTCACTGAAGGGTTGCTACAGAGCCAAGCAGACTAGAAGCCTGAAAAATCGTATTCATTTCAAAAACATCAATGCATGGTAATTGCTCACAAAGCTTTTGCAAAGCTTCTTTCCCTTAGTGTTTTGGGGTTTTTTTTGAAGGCTTTCATACCATCTATTTTTTTTCTATTTTTATCAGTAGCACTTTTAAACTGAAATTGTATTCAGTTTCATTTCAAGCCTCAAGATACTAAAAAAATAAAATAAAATAAAATAAAATGTACAGCTTTATGACCCCAAATGCTTACCAAACAATGAAACCAGACTAGTTCTAAACAGTCAGGTAAGAGAATACTGCTGTACTGGCATCCAGGCCAGCTCTTATACCTATGACAATCGTACTACTGCCACACTGACCTCATATTTTTGGATAAATGTGAGAGCATGAGAGCTCCTTAGACATCTCCTAACTCTGAATATGACATGAATCTGTCACTAATCACATAAAATATAGCCCCACAACTTGGGTCACCAACTATAACAGTGATGGAAAATTAGATTAAAATAAAAGCATATTTCTGTTTTAGATAGAAAGGAGTTCTCTCAGGAGAACTCAGAATCATGACATATGTATATATGTTAACCAATAATATGTCTATGGTATATAGTAATAGGAATGGTGTCGTGTAAAATAATATTTTAAATAAATAATTTTCTTGAAGTCAAAGCTTTCTATTTCAGCACTGATTATGTCATACAAATTTTTTTTCCTCATAGGTATTAATTAATATAGTTAAATTTGTATTGAGAATTTATGAACTGCAGTTATTTAAATAAAATAAAAATATTTCACATGTGTATTTATATGTAACTTTGCAATACGCATATTCATTAGCCTATCTAATGGAGTTTTTCTAATATATTAGGTCCTGAGCTCTTCTTCTAGGAACTGAAGTATGTGGAAATTAATTTTGACCACAGATGCTAAGTGTTATGTGTTTGTCTCAAATAAAAACTTGGTGTAATTTTCTAAGCCACATCAGGCCTTAAAACATGCTCTACATTAATGGACTGTGTAGTTCCATCCACTAATTTCCCATTTTACTTCAAAATTCTGTGATTGAACAAGCATTTCAGCCTACATGGCATAAATGTGATCTTCACCTAGCTACAGTAGCACACATCATAGTATATCTAGTTGTCTTTTGTATTGTGCTAAAACAAACTAACATGAAAAAAATTGCCTATACAACTTTTTTATGCCTTATCTCAAACCAAGCCTAAATCCTTAATAATGTTCCAACTGGCTGGTGTAATGAAAACCTAATATCTTCTGCAGCAGTTTGTAATCTTCCTTTGCTATTCATTTTGCCCAGAAACTTTATACATCTTTGCCTTTCTCCAAAACACACACTCTACACACAACAAACGAACAAACAAAAAACTTTGTAACTGTTCTTCCAACATACATCTTGATTAAATAGCTGTAGAAACCAAAACACTGGCATTTTCTCTGGTGAAGGATTCTTAGTTTGAACATGAAACAGATGGTAAAGCTATTTGAGAGGTAATCTTTAACTCGGTAAGTGAACCACAGTGAAGTTCATTTTGGTAACTCTGGGAACACACTGGGCCAAACTGAAGCCAATTTATATCAGCTGACAACTAAGTTATGACAATTCACACCAGTTGAGGAATCAACCCCTTAGGACAATAAACATATATACGAGAAAACACTACTATTTGTTAAGAAATTGGGCATGTTGACGTCCAAAAAGGAGACACTTCAATGAAAAGAAGTCAACTTCAGTTTAATGCAGCTTTCTCTTCAATAAAATTTGCTCCATTTCCTTAAAAAGCCTTTCTTTTAAACTTCTGAATCACGAAGTCCCATTTGAAATGTCTGACACTTACTAGGTTCATAGTAATCCACCACAGTCACTGAAGCATCTTGGATATTTGCCACTTTGAAGTCTCTTGTAGACGGAATATCCACACAAACCTGTGTTGCATTTAGCTAGAAAAACAGGAGAGAAACATCCTGAGAGCCCTGGTAGTGGTTTCATGGAAGAGGTAAGGACTTTTAGCTCAGCAGTAGTCCATTTCTAAACACTTAGAGTCAGGATGCATATAAAGATGCTTATCTTATTTGTAGTCATCTTGGTCAAACTACAGAATTCTTGAAATATCTGCCTTCTTATAAATTATTTTTAAGGGACTTAATTTAGAAACCCCTTAAAAATACAACTGAGTGGTACCTATCCAATCAGTCTCACTAAAAAGCAGTGGAACTACTAATTCAATGTGAATAGCAGATGTTGATTTCCCCAAAGAATACAATCGTAATGTCTTTCCAAATTTAGGCCAAACAATGTCTGAGTCAAGATTAACATCACTACAAACACATTTTTTTGTTATTTTCAACTTACAGAGTCTAAGTATAGGTTGACTTTTCCATTTTCTTTTTCCATCTTCTTAACTGTATTGTCTAATGGAACAAAATCTGGTGACACAGAGAAACCACTGAGTAAGCCAACCTCCATGAGGACCATACCACTACGGGAAGCTGTGCCTGAACCAAAGTACCTTTTCAAAACACAGAGACAAAGAAACTTTTAGAAGAAATACAGCAGCCCACTCTCCAAAGAAAATGTTTGATTTTTACATCTCAACTACAGAAGTAATAATGTTTAAGAATAATTAGGAAACAAAGGGAACAAAACACTGACAAGAAAATTTCTAATGATAACAAGCTAATAATTGATTTCTCGATTATTTTGCCTGTTAATTTCAACCACATGCACAAAAGTAGGTTCAACATAGACAAAACTACAGTACATAAATCATATGAGAGACTACACTGACACCAGGAGGATTTTTCTTTTGACATCTGTAAGTGAAGGTTTACATCAGCAATACGCAGGAAATATTGCAATTAAACATTCTTCAAAAGAAGAAATTAAGGAAAGCTGTAGCAATTCTTGTACTGAAATATACATATTTCTTCTTATGAATGCATTGTTTTGCCTTTATTCATTTTGAAGGGTGAGATGAAACTATACAACAAAAAAGTCTCACAAATCTTTTTAAATTTTCTTCATAGAGATTGATGGTTCCATTAGCAAAGTCATCATCAGATTATATCTCAAAATTTCAGTTTGAAAATGCATAGCTATGTTATTAACCCAGATTTGAAAAAAAAATATTTAATAAGTTGAGTTCTTTTTTCCTGAATAATGTTTATTATTACATCTTCTTCCAATGTGAAAATCAGATGCTGGACTAAAAAGGTTTGCTCTATTGGCAAGCCTTACCTACCATGGTGCACAACACATGTAGAAAAATTTTATGGTGCTCCTTGCTACAAGTGGTATCTGCAGAAGACTGTACTACTTTGAATATAGTAGGTGGCAGAAGAGTTTCTCCTGCCATAGCATGGAGGGTAAATGATTATTGTTACACTAGAACAGAAGTGTCTCCAATCCTTATTTTGAAAGCCTGACAGTAGTTGAAAGTAGTTAAACTATTTCTTTGTCGAGCTGGATAGTTTATTAAAAAAAAAAAAAGGAGGGGGCGGGGGGAAGAGTTGCTTTCAAAGTAATGCTGTTAAGCCTGACAGCATGGCTGATTCAATGCAGATACAACTTCGAAAGAAACACAGCACAACTGCTGACTTCAGTTGGCTCATAAGATTAAAAGCAAATGAAACCATCTGTTGGATAATGTGCTGTGCCAAAGTAGCTGCTATTGAAAACAAATAACTGAATTGGAACTGGATGTAATTATTTCTGCATAATTACCAATAAGAGGAGAGTAAAATACCCGTGTTGTCTAGCCAGCGTGGGGTGCTACTAAAATACCAACAGGCAACCAAACCAGCTTGATACTGTCAAGGAGTGACTTAGATATGCCTATAAGTTATGAGGATCTGGCTGTCCTAACAAGGAAGACAGGCAGCCTTGGGCATGGGTCTCTTCTACTACATGATCTCTTAAAAAAGGGGAAAAAAACGGCCACGCATGAGTGACCAGTAAGAAAGACTTGAAGCTTGTACCTGAAGAAAACTGAGAATGCTTTCAGATAAACCTTATGTTTTCAGTTCTCCAGCACTATGAAATATGGGTAAGAAAGACCCTTTCACAGATGATGCAAAGAGGAGAAAACAACACCAAGCTAGCATAGGCAGAAAGCAGAAACAAGAAAGAAGAGCCATCAGTGATCAGTTTCTCATGTCTGGAAAAGGTATGCAGGCAATAAGATTGCGAAGAAAGAGGCACCTCTAGGTATCTGCTTCCCAGACAGTGAGTTAGCTCCTGTAACTAAGAACCACTTCAATTTGAGTGAAACATCATCTGCTCCAGAGTCATAAGTAATCGCCCGTGGAGCCAACCATGGCCAGCCACTATTGAGCTGGTTGAAAGAAGATGGATATTCTGCAGATTAGAGAAATTAAAAAACTATGAAGTTGCAGCCTCCAGTACCTAACTATGTATATCCACAGCTAGATGCATATCCACAGCTAGACTAAGCATACCCACTGGTTGATATTTCAGCAATCTTTATGTATTTGCCTCCTTTGGTTTCTCTACTAGAAAGCCACATCATGTTGTAAAGATCATAAATGGACCAGCTTTAAACTAATTCAGGAATATAGATGAGGCATATATTAGATACAATTTATAGGGGAAAAAAAGAAAAGGATGATGGCTGATCCATCAAGCTAAGCAAACAGAGACAAAGTTTTAGCCTAAGGAATAGACATAGACTTACTAGAAGTTACACCAGTCCACTTTCCATGATAAAAGCTGCTGGATCTCAATGTTCCAAATAGTTTCTTGAGAGCGATTTTTTAATGTCACTAGATTTCCCACTATCTTTTGAACACTTTACAATTAGAGCATCATCACCCTGGAGCCTTTCTGGAGAGATAGAGCACTTCTTGTCTGTATTTTTGAAGCAAAAGTCTTAGAAAATCCGATTGCTCCAAAAACTTACACCACATCCAGCATATAAGCCCTTTACATGTCAGGAGTCTGTGCTAGACTCTAGAATGCTGTTGACACTTCATAGAAAGTTTTAATAGAGAGCAAGCCCATTCTATTTCCAAAGCTCTCATGTATTCTACTGTCTCTGCCCACCATCCGTGCCACTGAACTGGATACCACAAACAGATAAAAACAGAGCTCTGGCTTTATGCCTGCTGGCTACTTCCCAAATTAAATCAATCCTCTGTACTGAAATCATATTCTCTATAGCTGATTATTTGTATGATGGTGTCACCTACAGGCTCCGTCTCCAGTCACATCTCCCTTGTGGTAACCAGAGCGTAAAAGTAGACATATGGTGTTCAAAGTTTAAATAAACAGCAAAAAGAGGGTGTGGATGAAAAGAATGTCAGTGTAATCATGTTGGATCAGGTAGTATGTTGCAAATCTTGCATACAAGGAACCCATTATAACATCACAAGGAGAAAACAGTGTTTCTATAGGAAGCATTCACAAACAGATGAAATCCTTAAATACAAAGAATGTAATCATTTCAACAACATCTCTGTAGATAAAAAAAGATAGAAGATAAAAAAAAAAACCAGAGAGATACAATGTCCTATAGGGTTTTCTATGAAATATGCAGTGGTCCTTAACTACAAGAGGAAATTCATACTGAAGAAACAGTCAGAGGACAAATACCTTCATATATTCCTTTTAAATATATGTATAAAGAAAATTAAATTGAGGCACAAAGCTGTCAAAGAAGGAACTTGGTTTAATGACTGGCTGACGTAGGAATATGCAGTATGACTGTTCTCATCTGATCCAAATTCTATTCAGGTAACATCTGGTGGCTGTTCTGTGGTCTCTGAGATGATACTTAAGCAGTCTCAGCTCAGTTCTTAGTAGGTGATTACCAAACAAGAAACCTCATCCCAGATGCACACAAACAACCCCACATCCCTCATCCTCCTCTTTATTCAGCAGAAAGAACAGAATTAGCCTGGCTGGAAAACTCACCGCTTCTTTCAAACCTACAATAATGCTTACATTGCATTCTATTACCAAATTCATAACTACTGGTAAATGAAAGACCACAAAGTTACTTGCACAAATAGGGCAAATCCACAGTTGAATTTATCATTATGTAAATACAGATTTTGACTCCTCCCAAATTTGTTCTGAGCCAAGTATCTAATTCTGGATCAAAAGCAAAGGACTCTCTTCATGAAAGGCGGGAGTAATGGGTCATTGTCATGGTTTGCTACTAGAAGTCAGAATGTGGAAGACATTGGTTCAATTTTCAAGTTCGTGCACAGTCTTCCATATAGCTCAGAAGCACTTGCACCAAAGAAACCTCTGAGTTTTCTCTCATATTTCACGCAAACTTTTCCACATACCCCTAATGTTTAAGTTACCAGTATCTTTACACTTACCAGTAAAAAAAAAAATCACCTGGCCAGCTAAAATTGACTTACGAGCTGCTTCTTTACTACTACCATTTTTGCAGAGTAATTTTTGTTCTCTTTATTCATACATTTACAGCCCACATATTAGTAAATCCACACAAACAAATGGATAATTTAGTTCATTTAAAATAATCTAAAAGCTGTATAGACAAAAATGTCAATGAGATGTTCCAACTGATTTACCTACCTTGTGCACACATTCAAGGTCAAATGGTTTTTATCGTCTTTGTCATCCTTTACATCAACATTCAAGTCAAAGGCTTCTTGGTTTTGGACAGATCTGAGCCTCTGATCAGCGTGTTTTGTGTTGTACATAACATTGAGCTGCGAATTACAGTACAGACATTAGATGACATACGTAAAGTAAACCAGTGTGGTTAAAACACAAAATTTCTAACCGTGTAACACCAGAGGAGTCTTCACATGTGACAAGATACATGGACTCCTACAGTTGCACATGGACTTGTACATCTGACTGTTGCATACATGAGACTCATTGGAATTCTCAGAAAGAAATATCCTTTCTGAACACTTCGGAATGTGGCAGAACCACTGCAATTAGGAGGACAGAACTGAGGCAAATACATGGGAGCTCTAGGACAACCAACAATTTCCTCCCTACTAGCTGGGTTATAATGTGTGCAGTTGCTACCTGACAGTGTGAACTGGGATGAATAAAGGATGTTGGTTAGGGACTGGGTTAGAAGAGGAAGGCTGTATATAAAAGCAGAGCATGAGCAAATACATAGTATATGTATAGAATATGTCGTCAGTCTTCATGTCACTGCATTCATACCCTCAAAACAGATGAGGGATAGCATGTTACTCCAGACTCAGAACACCATAGCTTTCTTGCAGTTAAGTAGTTTCATTTGGTTCATCTGTACAAAGACAAAGCTACAGATTTGATCTGCCTCAAGGATGGAGCTCTCGCCATTTCTGCTTAGCAAACTGCCAAGCTCTGCTAAGCAAGACAAGTAAGACAGTGTGACAGGATGTCCAGTGCAGGACATTAATATAAAATACACTTATTTGTTAAGACATAGTCTGAAGAGTTTCCAATTCTTCTAGTGTAGACATGCATAAGAAGTTTGAAACAATAGTAGAAGAGTGGTAAAACCAGAAATCCTTAAAACAGATTTCTCTATCCTATAAAACTACCAATGCCAACAGCCAAAGCAGAAAAACTGAAGCTGAAATTGAGCAAACAGTGAGTACTCTCATGGTATCATCCATGACAAAATATTGTGTAGTGACTACAGCACTGAACTTGATGAGGTAAATAAGCAGCTGAATCATTAACTGCAGTCTTTCCTTAAAACTTAGTTCTAGACTAGAGGATCATAAACGTGACAGTAGTTTTTAGAACAGCGCTGGGAGTCTAAAAAACTATGAATATCAAGTCAACTCAGTATCTGTACCAGAAAATGCAATCAAAACTATAATAATGAGTCAAATTAGTGGACAAATTAGTATGTATGACGCCCCCCAGCTACCTGAATCAAACAAAAACATGTGCATAATGCAGCTCTGTCTAGTATAAGCTACCTGGATGTTACACTGGCAGGAAGCTGGTTAGGCACCAAAGCAAGACTGACTGGCCTAGAGTTCCACAGGTATTAGTTTTTTCCTGTTTTAAAAATGGGTGTTATATTTCCCCTTTTCCAGTCAGTGGGAACTGCACTGGACTGCCATGACAACAATCCTTATCTTTTCCCACAGTGATCCAGATAAAACACATAGCAGGGTGATTTTTGATTCTTTGATTTTGGTAGAAAAATAAGCTGAAAGTGGCTCCAATAACTTCCCTTGTGAGACCCCAACATGCATTTTGTTTTGCTACAAAAAAAGGGAATGAAGAGTGCTTCTGGAAAATTACAGTCCCTCTACAACAGTTTCAGCCAGCAAATGGAACTGTCGGTCTAAATTTAAAACTATGACAGGTGGTATTCCAAGTTATAGGTTACCAAGTCAGTTATAGGCAAGCAGATCTTTGCAAACAGAGGAGTCCTTAATTTCTGATTTTTGCTTTTGCTTCTGTCTCTCACTCCTTGATATGAAAGTTATGGTCTTTCTTTCAATCTACACACACAATTCCTGTTGCTCTGCCCACACTGCTGAATTTAGCATGCTGTGTGAGTACAGAGCCAGTTCTGTACAGGCTTTCAGGACAACCACAGTGCAACGGTGAAGATTTATCATGTACAACTGCTCCACAGGAGAAGGCAGTACCAAGGATGAAGCCAATCTAGAGCGCCTGCCAGTTAAAGGCACGCAAAAGATCTGGTAAAGACAAGCTGGCAGCGCCTCAACAATCTGTCATCACAGAAACAAAGCTGTTTTAACTTTTGCCAGAAAAAGCTAATGAATGAGAATTTACTGCCAATGCAGGATGCCTGAAGCCACATACTGAACAGGTCAATCAGCTAGTATTTTCATGGAATAAGTTACCGCTGTTATAGTCTGACTTTCCCGATTTCTCATGACAATGAAGGAAAATGTTTTCACAACAAAGAGTTTAATTAAAGCCTTCTTTTTTATATACTCTTACTTTGGGGACAGAAGGCTCTTATACAGAAACTAATATTAAATGAACAAAATGAGTAACTGCATTTCTTAACTCATTTAAGAGGCAACTGCCAAAGCTAAAGGCAGAACTGGTCCAGTCTTGTCATACTGCAGCCAGTTCTGGTGAGAGGCCCAAGAAGAGAAAGTAAAAGCTAGTCTTCTCCATGAGAGTGGTACTCACAACAGTAGCTGACAATATTAACTGCACTACACTTCAAAAAATATGACACATTTATAATGCTCTAATCACTGCCTCTTGCCTTATCCTTTTTCTTCTTCAACTAGCAGCACAAATGAACTTGACTGAGGGCATGAATTCAGTGAAATCATCTCCAGTATTCTTTTGTCCCTTTTTGAGTCCTTAATATCCATTCAAACTGTAAAGGAGAAATCGTGTACCTTTTTCAGTACCATCACTCTAAAAAAACATCCAGTCTCTTGCCTAAGTCTAGTAAAAATATCCTGAGTGGAAGAAATGTTCAGTGCTTTTCAGTAATGAGTAACGGAATTCTCAGGTTTTTTAACTCACTCCCTCTCTATATGTGATCAGGAGAGACTGAGGAGATCTTGTGCACCTATCCACTTTGCCCATACCCATCCTCAATGAGCCTGCCCATCCTCCCCTTGTTGCTGGTCCTGGATTTCAGTGGCATTCTCTTTCCTTCCAGAAGGCATGGGCCATGCCAATTTTTTGAGGCTTGTGTTAAGACCAGTTCACAGTGGTTCCAGAGACCAGAGAGGTGTTTCTTTCAAGGCTTTCAGCAGGCCACCTACAGACTCCATATACCCTAACCCATCCTCTCTTCCCTCTTGCAGAGTCAGTGTCTTAGGTCATCCATGGTATATGCCCACATAATGAAGAGATGAGCTAGGAAACTTTGTTGACAGCAGGACCACAAAGCTACAAGTATATGTCTGCTTTTGCAATTACAATATCAAAAATTAATATATTAATGAGATCTTGCAGGGTCAAGAGTGAATTCACTAACAACTTGCACACACAGACAGTAAGATTTCATGAAAAAAATAAGAATACATTCTGTTGGGAAAGCAGACATTTCTATTAATGGATTTAATCTTGTGTTTTGTGATATTTAAATGAATTAATGTTTTGACATGATACATCTGGTTAGAAAGTAAAATCCCAGAACAGAGATGGTTACCACTGTACTCTGGCAGGTCTAAGACAATGAAACCCAGCTGACAAAATGTGATTGCAATGTCATATGCTATCTGATTTATTAAATTCAACCCACATCCAGCTTGTGTCTGGGAAAAAGAGAAATCTCATTCAATGGCTCCAGTGCTCTTTCTTTTAGAATACTGACCTGCTAAAGGAAGCAGAATGAAAGAACTCATCTCAGCAAAGACAAAGTTTTGGAGGAGCTACTCCAGGGTGTTAAGCACAGTATTTTGAATCAAGTCACAGCATCTCTGACTCAAAGCTTGAGGAAAAGAGGCAACAGCACAGTGACCTAAATTATGAAGGTAATCTGAGCCTTGGTTCCTGAACACCAGTTATTTGGGAGCACATTTCTATGTCCATATAACAAAATGAGAAGTTAAACCATGGTGCTATACATGCCCAGGGAGTCCTCCCACCACAGTCAGCTACTGGCTATTCGAGGTGGAAGACTTCTGCTCAGTCTTCAGCAGGCATGCTGGTTTGAATTTTAAATTTTCCTGCTGGCAATAACATAATTGGAACCAATGTGTTTCCATGAAAGGTATTAATTTCAACAAATCAGTGTCTTCCAGCAAGAAACAATTTGCTGAAAAGTTTTTGGTCAGCTCGTCTGACAAATTAGTTGACTTAATATCAGGGAGCATTTCTCAATAATGATTTAAGATTAAGTACTCTTCACTGTCCTGGATCCCCGCTTTGTTACATTCCATACATACACACACACTGAAACCACAGACATGTGAACGCAGTCCTGCTGAGATGTTCAGTCCTACCTTGGCCTGCAAGCCTGAATCTAAATTATCCTCTGAAACTTTTGAACTTTGCTGTAAACTTTGTTTGTACTTCTGGGAATTAATAAACACAGGCCATGATTTACAGCCCTGTGGGTTTTGCAGACTGGTGGTGAATGAATGAGGTGTATCTCCACCTGCTGTTCATTGATGATAGGCAGCTGTGAAGGTTTCTTTGAAAAGCTCTTTTATCCCAAAGCATATTTACCAACCATCACTAGATTTTTTGTTTCCCAGATGCATAAGAACAGTAAAGTGAAGGTCATGTTGGAAGGAACTTGAGATGGAATCTGACCTGGCATAAAACTTGGAGAAGATTAAAGGCAGTCTTAGTTCAGTTTTCCCAAGTATGACTAGAAGGAGTCTAGTAGGAATTCTGTCTGGTTTTGCAATACAGTCACAATTATGAGTTTATATACTTCCAATAAAATGAGTCTCTCATGCTCAGAGATTAATATTTCTGCATTATTTGTAGCTTTTCAAAGGTTTTCTCTTTTACCTGTGTGGTTCTAACCCATTATCATGGACAGGGCAGCAGGGAAGTGAGACCGCTAGTCACCAGATCAAGAAGGATCCAATACTGTCTTCTTCTGATATGGTATTTCACATAAATAAGGGAAAATCTTAAGAGGGGAAATTTCTTAAAAAACTAATCTCTGAGGGGAGAGTAAGCAGGCTGAAAAGGCTATTTATGGTTTGTTAGTTCTAAATACAGTATGCACTGATCCCAGTTTAATTTGTTTAAATATAAGTAAAGATGTTTTAATGGCCTTGGCCCACGAAAGTGCCCCAAAACTGTCAGTCAGCCAGCAGGACTTAAAAGGCCAGGCCATCAGTCAGAAACTGAATGACTACATCCATTCACCATATTTGGTTCACAGAATTCCTCAATTAGTAAAGTGCTTTGGTACTGATTTAAGATATTTCAGGAGATTGTTCTGACTAACATGTTTTACAAAGCTTCCAAACTATATTTTCCTTAAAGAGAGCATATCTTTAGCAAGAATAACTGCACGGCATACCTGAAAGACAGCAAATCCCATTCCTTCAGCTGACACTGTAATTGCCATTGATTGTGCAGGAGCAATCTGAAAGAAAGATGAGTAAACCAGTATTTTCAAAGTACTTTCAGTCAGCATACTTTACAAAAGCATTCCTCACTTTCTACAGTACCTCCTTGCTCTGAAGCAGAAAACGGTTTCGAGTATCAATTGAAAATGTTTCTGGCATTTCCAAAGAAGGTGCTGTCACTGTTATATCCATTTCTGTTTTGCCTGCAGTAGTGAGAGCTGCAAATAGGCTCAAGGCTTGCAGAGCCACCACTGTGTCCTGTTGAGAGAAACAGATCCTTCGGTATTAAACAGAAGAAGCCTGCACAGCATAAAGGCCATGCCTTGGGGAGCTCATGGTCCTTGCATCAACCCTTTTGTTGATTATGCTGGAGTCTGCATGCAGCCACCTCCAGACCTCTGTTGGGATTCCTGTGGCATGAAGATCCCAGCACAGAAGAGAGATGGCAACACAGGATGAGAAGTTAGCTGCTCTGATATGCTATGGAAAATGAGCCAGCTAAGAAAGTTTTCCTCTCGTGCAAGGTATCTGGAAGACTCGACAAGCTGATAGACACAACAGTCAGAATTACAAACCACACCAACAGTGAACAAAAAGACAAACAGGAATGTATCTCTGATCTATATTATAGATCTAGGAAGCTATAAGATCTGTTGGAGAATATGTTTTTAATCATTCTAAAGCAGCAATATACCTGCCTTTACCTAAGTTTTGGATACCAAGGAATACCTGGAAGCACTTTTTTGAAGTCTTTACAATTAAAATTTTTGCATTTATATTTCTTGCACTAAATTCAGAGACAGTTCAAGATATCTAGAAATGCTATTTGCCACTGCTGAAGGTGACTTTGGAGCTCTTCCACATCCCAGACTCAAATGACTCTCAGAAACATAGCTGGAAATCAGAAGGGCTACGAACCACCTACAGAGGAGATAAACATTCTCCTTGGCTGCTCTAAAGCAGAAGGCACACCCAAGGCTCTTCACCACACAACATTCACAGCTGAAGCACAAGGTGCATAGCTCAGCATCACAATACGCAAACTGAAAAGTTAGCGAATATGGTTTCAAGTCAGACTCAGAGGCCCCTCTTTCCCAGCAACACAGGCTTTGCAGAATTTGTTACTTCTCCCTGTCATTTAAATCTACATTCAGGTATGTGCTATTTTTTGTATTAATTGTATCCCTCTCTATATATATGAAATATGTACATTTATGCCCAAACATTAAAGGCATTATAAAGCAAAATATACTGATTACAAATTTATAGTGAGATATATCACATACACAAATTCTAGTGAATTATCATATTCTAACTTGCAAAGCATCACACATGCAACTGATTACTTTACTTTCCTCCTTATTGTTTAACAATATATTAAGTTTCTAATGTAATAAATTCATGGAAGGAAACACTCCAAACATTATTTTTGAAAGTAATCTTAGAAGTTGATAAAAAATTATGGGGTCACTTCTACAAATTTTAAAAAGTATCTAGTGAGACACTGGAGTAATTTTGAAATTAAAACAGTTTAGACTATGGAAGAACAAAAGGATTAAATTAAATTCTTAATTTCAGCCTCAGGGGTAAATGGTACATTGCTGAATTTTCAAACTTTCCAGTAAAAAAAAGGTTCCAGAGAAGAGAGCAAAGCTTTTTCAACTAATTTAGTCCTTCAAACAACCTCTTTAAATAATAAGCAAGAATTAACACATTAGGAAAATCCTAATACCTCAGGGGAACCAGGCTGGTTCTTAAATTGCATTTTACTTAGCAGAACTCATTTTTCTCAGATTAATACCAACAAGCTTTTGAAAATAATGGATAGCCTGTACAGCTTGGTACGAAGCAGAGTGATGAAATGTGACATTTCACTGTGACCAGCATTTGTAGCTAATTTAAAAGCTAGTTTAAACTAATGCAATCCAAAGTACTATCTAATTCTTTTGGATGCCAGCACCACTTAGAAGATGTGGCTTCAATAACATGGAAACCTCCTGGAGATAATGAAGATCTTCCAAATTTCATGGCCCATCAAAAATCTGCGCAATAATGAGGACAAAGTACATTATTAAGACCAACTGCCAACAGAGGCACTAGGCTAGGCTGTTTCTTTAAAACCTACTCCACGTAGTTGAAGGCTTAGTTCCAGGAGTTTGAGGACCTGCACATGGAAAGAATAGAAAGAGGTCTCTCTCCTTGGAAAGAAAGCAAGCACAGATATTTATCATATTATTTGGAAAATATGTTTGAATACTTTTCTATGGGTATCACTGCTTCTTAATTTAAGATGTTTTGTTATTAATATTTTGTAGAAACAAGGTGTCCCTCTGATTCTCTTTTTTCTTAGACTTGACAAAAGTACTAAAACTGGCAGTCCAGGTTTAAGATTCCAATATCACAAAGAATGCAAGCTTGTACATAACCAAGCCTGTCACAGCAAAACAAAACTCAGTAATTATTATGTAAAAAATGGTCCTTTTTTTCCTTTTCTCTTCTTTTTTTCTTTTAATATGCATTGCTTGTTTAGAAAAGTATAACGAAGCCCCTTACGGCAAGATATTACCTGAGTTGATGAAAATCCCCCAAGGTGATTTCTTTGATGGCTTAACCATTTCATAATAGGGATTCCCTCTGCTAATCTGTCTTGATGAAAGTGAGAGAGCAGAGCATATGCTGCAAGTTCAATATCGATGGATCGTGGCTGCCATGAGTCAGAAATTTCAGAAGCAGGTGTTATCCAGAAACGAAATTCACCTGGAAAAAGAACCAATAATAACCTCAGATTCACAGACTGAAATCTTAGGATTTCTGCAAAAGACCTAGGGAAGACCTCTTCAGTAATGCTGGGATCTAGCAAGGTTGTATGAAATGGTGTTAATGTCTAGGCGTGTGTCCCATAAAGGATTGACTTAAGCACTTCCTCAGCAGTGCCTGAATCTATATACAGAAAAAGCTGGAGTCCAAATAGTCGCTCCCGTTGATTTCAGTGAACTTTCCATTGATCCTTTCATTGTCAGCCGGAAGTACTCACATAAAGGAGCCCTAATGAAAAACCCATCTTGTTGTTCAAGTGCTCCCTTCTCTTCAGGAACAGAGAAGGCACCTCAGGCAGCAGAGCTGCTCACTAGACTCATTCTTGAGTGAAGCCTTCCCAAAAAAGTGACTTCTTCCCTTCCCAGAAGTGACTGTCCGAAAGGTCTAACTCAGTAAACACAGAGGGACACTCAAGAGGCTCCGTTACCAGGATACAACATTAATTCCTTTGGATTTTTCAAGAGGAGAATTACTTCTCTGAGCCAAAAATTTCCATTTCTTATACTCAATATAGTCTATTCTTCCCCAAAATGAGGAAAATAAATTCAACTGTGCTAAACTTGAAAGAGGTTAAACAGAATGAGATGATGGGTGCCCAAAGTGCAACAGATCTCTGTACTGCCTCACAGAAAGTTCAGTACTTTACCTCCACTTCAATACTAACTAATTGTCCCCCATACCCTCCTGATCTCTCCAAACCACACTGGAATAGCTAATTTCATCCAACTATCTCTCCTTAAGTGGGCTGATCTTACAACATGGGAAAACTGGCAAGTCACGTTCTTCAACAGCATCATGGTTCTCCTATCAGGAACACGGTAACTGAGACTGAAAGCTTTGCTGTGAGTTGCCATTCATTTATGGACACTTTTCATTACAGCTGTCTTGGAACTTCTTAGCTTATTCTCTATATCAAACTCAAAACAGACTTGAGTTCTATAGGCAGCTGTTGATATACAATAGGTATTTTTAAATTTGACAAAAATCCATCTATACAACTGTGTAATAGTTGTGCAATACCTTGGTGTTCTGCTCTCTCGTTCAGCATATTCAGTGCTTCCTTCGCTTTTGTACTTTTTGCCCGGGACAGTGCATATGTCACAAGTGCCAAAGTGTAATTTTCTGAAATACCTTCTCCTAATTTATCTTCTAGAAAGTTTGTTGCAGTCTTGATGGCATAAGCATGCTGGAAATGAAGATCATATTGAAGAATGTACAGTGAATAAAATATATATTGAAATAGTTAAGTGTAAAAGAAAAATTTGTACAGAAACAGAAAAATTACTAGCACCAAACAACAACCAAGAAATACAGAAAAATCTCTTTCAGAGTCACAGACACAAACCTCAAAGTCAAGCCTTTTGATCTGGCACCATCTTGTATGAACATGAGTAGTTTCAATGAAATCAACTGGAATGACTTAACGTCTCTAAGACTAGTTCCCCCCATAAATATCTTTGCAAGTTCTTGGACTAAAGCCATGGCAATGTTCTTCCTAAAAGCCTTGATAACTGCCTTTAGATTTTGCAAAGGCACATAAAATTGAGGGGCTTAACAGTACAATTTTGTATTGCTTTGGGTAGGTAAGGGATGTTTAACAAAGTAAGGTTACATTTTCTCTCTATTCACATATCCCTCTATGTCTTTAAACTACCAAGTGTTTGCTACAACAATTTATGATAAGTGTTCCTGTAATTATGAATTATATTTGTGAATTCCAATACCTGTTTATCTGGGAATTCTAGGAGGGATGACATGATGTAAGCTGTGAGAGTAATTGGATTATTGGTGCCTCCTTGAAGATCACTGTGTAACACTTTCCCAGGCTCATGAAACTCTCCATTTAATTTCTGATGACGGACAATCCATTTAGCTGTATCCATGAGCACATCTTCATCAATGTCTATGAATGGACGAGCTTGAAGGAAACATCTTAATACAAAAGCTGATAACCTTGGGGAAAAGGTTAACCAAATATGACAAAATTAGCCATGTATTACAGCTTTCTTACAGTTTAAGATGATGTAAGAATACTGTAAAGCATAAGGTGTTCTACATACACCTCCCAAACAGATGAAAATATATGCCTCACCAAGATAAGCAAGTAGATTAAGCTTAATCCACCAAAAATGAAGATATGATCTTGTTCCTGAATATCACCCCTTCTGCAGCTGCTATGTGTCAAAAATCCAAGTCTGCCAGCACATGTGTATCTTTATTCAACTGTTGCTCTGCAGCCTTCTGCTGCTAGGCAAATATTATAATTTATGAGGTAATGCAGTTATGAGTGTGATGTTAATTACCACCATTATCCCTGTAATGATAGCCTTGAAACAACCTTCTTTGTTACATTTTAATAATTCCAAGTTATCCTTCGACTCCCTTCTTTCTAAATGTGGATTCATGTAACCTGTCACTGCACTGTTTAAGCAGCAGAGCTGCCAGTACAGATGAATTATCTTCATTTTCCAATCCATCCGTACCACATGCTCTCCATGCTTCTTGGAGTGAAACTCAGCACTGAAAAGACTTTTTCAGCTGTTTTTACAGTCTCAATAAAAGGAAATGTGAGAGAGGTAAGTAGGACAAATTTTTATCACTACTAACTCGGTTCACCCCCTAGGAAATGTCTCCGTCAGTCTTTAGCCTCCTGTATGGAGATAACTGAAAATCTATTTGAAACAGTGATGATCACATAGCCCTAAATGGTTCCTGCCAACTGCAAGAATAAGTAATTTAATTGCTATTCTTCATTCCTTTCAGGAAAGCAACAGAAAAACTATCAGACCAAACTATTCCCCTGGTTAAAGTAATTCATCGGTCATTTTTTTGCAAATTTAAAAAGCCTTACACTAATAATGGCTTTGACAGTATTTTACCCAGCAAGAAAGACCTTAGAGTTGGCCTAAACACCTAATGAAAACCAGGCAGAAGGCTAACCGAGCTGGAAACTTTTACCAGCTTCACAAAAAATTTTGAGACACAGAGAAAATATCTAAAATACTAAAATTCCACAATGATTCTGGCAGAACTACTTACCATGTGCTCCCAGAGGGATCTTCATTTCCAAAGGCACTAAAAGAGCCATCATCCCTCTGGAAAAGCAGCTCTCTTTGGTAGCCTGAAGTGGAAAAGTAGAGACTGGTATTAAACACTCATGCGGTTTCTAGCACAAACTGCTGATGTGAAGCAAAGCACTTTCTAAGGCTGAGAAGGGCAGAACTTAAGCTTATATTTCCTAAAAACAACTCCCAAATATGCAGGAACACACAAAGCCATGGAGAAGGTGATGAGAAAGTGCGCAGCAATAACACAAAGGATCCATATATAAAAGTAGAACCATAAACTCCTGCTGCTCCTCATCGGCCACCCAAATACGACAGTGGTGCAGAGAGACATGCTCCCAACATACTCGGTTCTTCCAAGAGCAGAGCAGTGGGAGCAGAGCAGAGTAGCAGCTAGAGTTCAGTGCTTCATCACTCTGGGGAGCTCAAGTTGTACACCTACAGAAATGCTCTATCTTTCCAGCAAAAGGAAGGGCAAGCAAAAATTAAGTATTTTCCAAGTCGAGGGGCAAGGCTACACATGCTGCTGAAAACCAGGCCCTTTCAGCAGCTGGCTTTTGCCAATCAAATGACAAGCTATAAGAAAAATCATGCTGGAAAAGGTTGTTCTGAAATGAGTGAAAAATGTCAAAAGACCTGAAGATCCTGAAATCCTGAGAAGGAAGCATTTAAAATGTATCCCAAGATTTCTCAGTATCCAGAAAAAGTGCAGCTTTCTCCTGACAACTGGACGTCCATTATAAAAGGGCTTCAAGGGCTCACCAGCTGCTCAAAACCATCACCAGCATCCTTACTCAAGAGCTGACTTCAGTACAAAATCAATGTTCATTAACATGAGAAATTACTTATTGTAGTTTTTGATATCCAAAGCCTTTCTTCCATTACATTTTGCCTGCCACTTGTGTATCCAGAACAATAATGGTATCTATTTATAGCATTTCACAAGAAATCTTTTCTTCTTCCCCCCCCCCCACTTCATGTTTTCCCTTGACTTCCCTATTTTAGCTATTATAATTAAGAAAGTATATTCATTAGTCTAAAACCTGATAGATATAGACACAATACAGAATCAGACAGACAGAAAGAAAACTCTCAGGCAACGTCAGTAAGTCCTACATGAATGAATTTATGAATATGTCCCGTGAGGTCCATCCAGCTACAACTGTTCCCCTGTAAAATGTTCCTTGCTTTCACTGATAAAGGATTAATCACCCACTTATATACTATGCTGACTATAGATACAGAGTGAGTGAATCACAGCTTTAATCACTAACGAACAAATGGTTTGTCCCTCAGTCTCAGTTCCAGGGTAAAATGAAATCCTAGTCATGGTCTCTCTTTAACAAAAGAGACTGAGATATAGAGATATAAAGATGTGAATCTAAACTGCTATAGTATACTTGGTCACCTTCCCATGTAATCCCAGTAGCATCAAATTTAGCTTTTGACTCTTTAGAAGAGTTTGCAATTGAAATTTTCACCTGAATATAGGGGGTTTATAATGTATTTAGCGTTACAGTGGCTAATTACACGACTAAAACTGGTGGATGTTCCCCATACAGACATACCTGTCATCTCAGTTAATGATACTGAGTAAAGCACTTTTAAATAGAAGGAAAAAAAAGAAGGAATGAGTGGCATTTCTCACCAAGGAAAACAAAAGTCACTGTCAAAGTTTAACCCTCAAAATAATGTTATATATATATACAAATCGATTGCTTCCTCTTCAGAAATATCTGACTGCAAGGCCTGAAAACAAGGGCTTCTGCTTCTTTGCAGAACCAGCCAGCAATAAGTATTATATCACCACCCCCCTGGTTGTGTAAAAGCACTAAACTAAGACCAGCAGCCTGCTTAACAAAGACTGCTGAGGAGCAAACAGGGGATAAATTTATCTCAGAATTTAAGATTGGGAGGGACCAGAAAGATCAGAACCAGAGGGAGGACAGAGAGATCACTTGTCTATTTCCTACAGTCTGTTTGCTTTTGTCTCAACGCCAACGCCGTTGCAGTCACGCAAAAGTCTCTAAACATGAGCATATCTAACCCAGGGAAGCCTGCAGAAATGCTGGAATGGGAGACCTGGAGGCTGTGAACCACCACGTTCATTCCAACAGACACTCCATCACACGTGAAAAATGATACTTCAAATGTCAACACATACAAGTGGAAAGGCAAGGAAAAGAAGGATCCTATTATGAAGATGTACACTAGTGCTCCCAGAGGACTGGCTGGAACTCAGGAGATGTAGGAGGCTCACTGAGCAAGACTGAAAGAGGACTGAATCAGGATGGAAAGGACTTCACAAACATGTGAAAGACTAAAGGGTCTCACATTTCAAACTACTTGGAAATACTGCTCAAACCCATTATTTTTCTGAGTCTAATAAAAAACTTTTCAGACCAACCAGGATTTTTTTTCATTTCAGAAGAAGTGATTTAAAGATGGGACCTATCATTACCACAATTAAAGAAATGTGTTTAAAAGGCAACTTTTCTCTGGCTTTGCCTTTGTTCTAGGTAAATAAAACTCCTAAAAATCATATAGCAGTCTCTGCTAGCTATATGATCCCTTCTACTCACAAGCATTTAGCCTTAAAATTAATTACATTTACTACAGATTCTGAAGTCACTTTTTCAAATACTTGGTGAATTATGACATGTGAAAAGGTCTGTTTTAAATTAAATTTCATGACAATCCTTTGAAAAACTGAGTTTAGAAAAATTACATCTTAGACTAAAGATAAATTTCAGCTTCAAGATTACACTTTAAAAAAATCAGTGCAACAACTGAAATAAATCGTTAAAATAAAAGAAAAACCAAAACAAACCAACAAACAAACAAAACACCAGAATATTTTTTTAGATTGTGGTTCATTTCTATCTTAAGGTTACAAATATTTCAGCAGACTTGCTGTTTTGGCTGTTATGGTGTTAAAAACACGCACATCAATCCAAAGCCTCAGGAAGAAGTTAAGTAACACAACACTTGGTATGCAAGTGACATTTAAACCTATAATTTTGACTTGCTTTGAAATAACTTTAATAAATCGACTATTGGAAAACTTTAGGAAATTATGATACTAAAGCTAAAGCTTAAAAGAGTGATAGATTGCTTAAAACTTCAGAATAGTTGTTTACAAAATCTCTTCCTTCTCAATGTATTTTTCAACTAAACCAAGTAGTAGAAAGGATTTTTTAAAAATTTAAAAAGGCTTTAAAAAAAATAATTAATTTAACTGGTTTGACAGAAAATTGGAATCTTGATGAAAGGAAAATTTATTTTTAGCTGTGCCTTTTCCAAGGGAAATGTCAACAACTTTAAAAAAATCAAATAAAAATACTTACAGAGAGTAAATAAAAATTGAAATTGTCATCACAACGCCTTAGTAAGGGGTGTAGCTCACAAGGGGATGGTCTCAAGGTTCTCTGTGAACCAGACTCTCAGCATGGAGACTGACAAGTGGTGACTGTGGTGCATCACAGTTAGATGCTGTCTGATCCAAAAGGCACAGAGAAGCACAGTGCAACTATGTTCTCCACACTTTGTGATGCCCTGGAGTATCTCCCAACTAAAAGATACAGTTTCCAACCACACTTTTCCATCTTTTGATTTCCAGCATAGAGTTCACTTCTGAACAAGTCTAAAACCTGGGGGGACAAAAGCCAGCCACCAGAGCAAACACCATTCCCTGAGCTCTACAAGGACATGTCAGGACAGGATGGCATCACTGAAGACAGATACACAGATGGGATGAATACAGTTCACTCTGCTCACTGACTAACTTTTAACCTCTGTGCCTCAGGCAGAGGTCAGAAATGTTTGCTCACATGTGGTTTTATCAAATGAGAAATAACAACCATCTAGGAAAACTGAAAAAAAAAAGCAATTATATTAAAACATGGGGGGTTGTGAGCAAACATGCCCTTGTAAACAAAATAGTTTGCTGCCTTCTTCTGTCAGCCCAGAAAAAAAGAGGAAAAGAAAGAAAAAGTGGGCTGTTCTTCCAGTTCTCATCTCACCAGAAGAGCAATATTTCAAACACTAAATGCAGAGTCACAGACACCTTTCTACTAGTAAGAGTTCTTAGAAATCTACCATCTTTCTTTTACACATACAGACCTTTTCTCATAAATGATACAGCTTTTGATCTAATATCCTCTCTCAGCTGCCTGGTTTTAGTCAGGTATTGCAAAACATAAACATTCGGAGCAAAGTTGATCATATTCTGTTCACCGCAGCCATAAGGCATCTTAATCAGTGATGACAAACCGTTGATAGAAGGCCCAAGTAAATCACCTGAAAGATAAAATTTAATCAAAATTAATTAAAGCTTATTGCAAATAAATGTATATCTCACACATAAAGGGGAGTAAAATCTATGCTGGCAGAAAATATGATATATTAGGAATGTTTCTACTAAACACCACTAATCAGGCACTCTTCTTATCAACTTTATGCCCACTGACCCAGAGCCCTACAGACCTTTCCAACTACAGAGTAATTTCAAGTTCACCTACAGTTATCAAAGCCCAGGTGTCACAGGAAACAACTATCAGCTAGGTTATAAGTTTTATTCTGCAGATAGTAGAATTAAAACAGGATACTAGCAAACTTGGCAGGACCTCCCCTGATTAAAATCCAACTCTCTAATTCTGAAAATACCATTAAAAAACGTAATATCATAAATTAAATAAAGGAATAAAACACTCCATCCATAATGTCTTCCTAAGTTCAGTCTAATGCATGATGGTAATTTCCTTTGAATTAGTGATTCAACCTATTAATACTGCAATTAAATAGAAATTAATGCCATTCCCTAAAGATGGAAACAGCATAAGATAATTCTTACCAACAGCAGTGATCTGCACTCTCTCGCTGTCACTTAAAACGTCAGAAGGAAAAGTGAAATCCAAAGCTTTTGACACTGATTGTCGTTTATTCCCAGTCAAATCCAAAAGAACTGTCTGGGAATATGTCTGTTCCATTCCTTCAGCCTATCAAGATAAAGACAAGGTTATTGTAATCTTAATCGGTTTATTGCTTTTAGGACAGAAGTTTTGTGCTTACTGTACTGAGGAATCTAAAACACTGTCAGGTGTTTTGGGCTGCTTGCTAACACATCAAGAACCTGACCTACTAGCCCAGCCAAACTGACACAGAGATGTTTTTCTCATAAAGACCCACCTACACTATTTGCATTTCAAGACTGTATAGCAATTACAAAAATACCCCTGCAAAGTCAGTGAGAACATCTCTGATTCCAGTGAGCTCCATGCCAAGGCACTGGCAAGGCTGGAGGTGATGCCTTTCTTGTTCTCTACAATCCTACAGCTTGTCATACAAGAGGGACTTAAACTGAAGTTAGGTACATGTCCATAAAGGTTATTTACATTTCCTCATGGATGCAAAATCCCTTAAGAAAAAATTGTCCTTGAAGTAGAGAAAATAAATGGTGCACTGGACTTTTATTCTCTTCTGCACAACAACTGAACTTCAACAGAAAGGGCAGTAAATGGCTCCACCTGAAAACAACTCACAACCCTACAGGAAGTGGTTTTAAGGAGAGGCTGAGAAGCTGCCTCTTCAGTCTGGAGAAGAAAAGACTCAGGGGGATCTCATCCATGTGTATCAATATCTGATCAATGTGTATCAATAACTGATCAATGTGTATCAGTATCTGACAGGAGAGAGTAAAGAAGATAGAGCCAGGCTCTTCTTAGTGGTGCCCAGTAGTAGAAAGGAGGTAATGCACACAAAATGAAGGGATTTCCTCTTACAAATAAAAAAATACTTTTTAAAATGTGACAGTGTTAAAACACTAGAATAAGCTGCCCAGAGAGGCGGTGAAGGCACTGTTCTTGGGGATATTAAAAACCTGACTGTACAGGATTCTGAGTATCCTGCTGTAGCTGATACTGCTCTGAGAAGGAAGTTGGACTACTCTCTTCCAACCTCAACCATTTTCTGATCCTATGATCTTAAGCATTCATTCTAGGATGAGATGTACAAATGTCTAGTACCTTGCACTGAAATGGAGCCTAACATGAATCAGACTTAAACATCCAAAGTTAAGCAACTCTTATCAGTTCCTGGTTTATCAGAAAGCCTGGAGGCTAAAAATCCAGCACCAAAATACAGAAATGTTCATATAAAATAGACTTTGAACTAAAGCCAAGTGTATGGCAAAACTGACTGTACTTATCCATAACACAGTTACTACACTCTCCACAGATTATTAAACTAGCTATAGCACCAGGAGTTCATTGATGCACAAATAGGCTTCACCTTGCTTTCAGAAGCACTGGACTAAAAATGTGTTGTAGAACAGATCTATGTGTCCATTCCTGGAAGGGGATCTGAAGAATTTTAAAGGAGAAATTATTTTAAAACATGTGTTTTCTACTTAAAGCCACCTGACACCAAACCAACCTCACAGAGCAAGAGGCAGACAAGTAAATTGGTTTGCCTTTTTGCTGCACTCTGTTGCCTATTTTAAGGAACAGTTTACTTCAGGAACAAGCCAAGCTGCAGACTGTTTACCTTTACTAAAACTTTCTGAATGACAGCATCAGAAGCAGCAGATGATATTGCTGTCACTTTGATGGGAATCTCTCCCAGCTGTTTTGGCTTGATTGGGAATTGAACAGTTTTGCCATCTTCACTTGGTACAGATATGGACTGTCGATTTTCTGTAGCATTTATTTCATTTGATGTTGGAATAATTTCAAAAGCATCATTCATATCCAGGATCACAGTAACCTGTAAATACAGTAATATTTGTAATACAAAGTGTCAATTTTGAAAACCTGCTTTCATAAGCTGCCACCTGTTTTGTGTATAGAGAAACAGCTTTATGATCTGTCCACTAAAGAAAATACTCTAGTTCTCACACAAGAAAGACAGGGTCTCTACCACTGATGGAAACCCTGCAGTGTCTAGTAACATTCAAAGATAAAGAGACTGTTATTTTACCTCAGCTTCTTCTTTCAAATAATTAAAGATGTTCACTTCCAAAATGAACTGCTCTCCTCTGATGATGGAGTATGGAAGGTTCAGGAAAATGAAAAAAGGCTGAAAAGCTTCTAGCTGCAAAACAAAATCAGCAGTGAGCCCCTACAAACACATACTAGCAAGAAAATTACTATACAACATGTCTTCTGATCATTTTTAAATTCAGATGATAAAGTATGTTGACTTGTAGTCTACAGCTGACTAAAGGTATTACTGCAGGGCTGAAACAGAAGGCAAAGAGGCTTCTGGCCATTAGCACCTTTCTGGGAACTCAGAGGCACCACTCAGATGAGAGCTGCTGACAGCTTTGCCAGGGCAAGGTCTCAACAAATGCCACTGAATTAGGACTAAGAGTCTCTCACCTGGCAAATTTGGAAGCTGTGATCTGTCCTGAGATCCCATTAAGGTAAATGTGAATTGTTTTGAGTGCACAAGTAATGAATGTTGAAGACTCTGTCAGCTGCCCTATCTTTATGTCAATAGAGAAATGCATGTTGGAATACAAAAAGACTAACTCCCCCAAATTTTATAATTCAGCAACACCTTAGAATGATTTCTTACTTTTTAATATTAATCTTGGCGTAAGTTCTTTAGTTATATTTCTAAAAATACATATCTTCTTAATTAAAAGAAAAACTGCAGAAATATACCAGCAAGCAGTTACTTTTATCTGTGAACAGAGGATTTTGGAAGAAATCTTGGCTCTAAGAAATCAGTGGTAAGCTCTCATCAAGTTGAGTGGGATCAAAATTTCACTGTTTATGAACATCTGTACAGTAAGAATGGTGGAGACATAAGATCCTTTATTACTGAAGTGCCAACTAAAAATGGTTTTAATTTGGTTTTCATTTAAGAAATTCTTCCAAGTGTTTTGAGTTTCAGATCCAAAAATCCCTCAGCTTTTCTTTTCTAGCTAGCAAATATTCCAATGTGGTTTTTTTAAAGAAAGACTTGTTTGCTAAAGCTCTCAGTGTCAAAAACTTCATTAGATATTAGACTTCAGTCTGATGGAAATTCTGGTGGAAATTTTTGTATTAGTTCCTAGTCAAGGTTTTCCCTATGTACCTATTTTGTTTGTCTTTTTTGTTTTACTTTTCTTTAAAATTAAAGTTTTACACTCAGGAATATTCCAGTATATGACAATAAAATACAACTGAGTAAAATTATCAACATTCTGTGTAGTAGAAGTCAGAAAAGCCCAAGATGCAAAGCAGTAAATGACATTAAGCATGCAGATGTCATTTATTTCCCCATTACACTTTCCTTTTATTTCTTTTATTTGACACTTTGTATGGTACTGATTAACATGTTTCAGCCATATGGAACTCTAAGCTCAATCTAAACATCCCAGCAAGGGTGAAGTACTGAACAGTGCATGTGGGTGATTATAGCTAAATAATAATCTCAACATCTGTTCTACTTGTGGCCTTCTCAGATTTGAGGATGAGAAGCCAAGTGTGTATTTCCATACAGTTTGAATCAGAAAACTGTTCTTTCTTTCCCATCTCTGCCAAGCCAAGTGAAAGAAACAAGAATCATTATTCCAGTCTCAAAGGAGCCTTAACCAGATTGGGCTCCAAATTCTGTGGTGGAGTTAAGTCAGGATGTTCAAAGCACATGTTCTGCGTCTGGTATAGCAGCCAACTACAAAATCTGGACCTAGATCTCAGTTTGGATATCAAAAGTTGCCCTTCCCCAAAAATTTGAGGGCATGAGAACTTAAAATGGGTAAATGGCTGTCTCCAAGGTATGCTTGCACTAGTCCAGGCATCAAGATGGAAATCTATGATCCAGTACTGCAGTCTCAGCCTGTCTAAAGTTAGGTATTTAGGTGGAAAATGAAGAGAGATAACTACTTTCAGAAGGCTATTCATGGTACATAAAGGACTAGTCAAATGAGACTTCAAAAATTAATTCCTATTTTAAACAAGTGATTTCCTTGAACAGAGTGAGCCTAGGACAACTGCACCTGTACTGCACCGAGAATCTCAGATTAGAGATCTAATCTGAGGAGTGCTGAATTTAGCTTAAATTGCTAAACTCCTTGGACACTTGGAAGCACAGAAAGGGCCTCAGGAGACAGGAAATTGGCAGTAAGAAGCATCTCATCCTATGGCTACCTCTCAGTGTCCATTCAGCTCCTCAAGCTATGGCACCCAAAATTTAGTACCTATGACAGAATCTCAGAATGGCTGGGTTGGAAGGGATGTTTGGATAGCATCTAGTCCAATACCCTGCTAAATCAGGTTTACCTAGAGCAGGTTGCACCCTAGTTCACTCCAAGACTGGTTTTGACAGACAAATGAAAGTAATTCAGTCTTTGAGTAATTCTCCCATTCTTCCTCCTGAGGTAAGTGTTAGCAGAGCAACAGATAATGTGCCTGTCCTACCCCAGCTAGACTGTGCAAACCCCACTGTGTGCCTTAGCTCACAGAACACGCTCTGGACAGAGCCAAGAAAGCATGGAACACTGTCCTCAGGCAGTCACTGCCCCTTTCTGCATACAAAGATACTGAAGTGGGCACATCCTGTAAGTACTCTAAAAAAAACCATTTGCTCCAATGGAAACAAGTATCCAAATATCTGTGTGGATTTATATGAGCAGGAAGGGAAGGCAGACACAGTATCACATATGTCTTCAGTTATGACGTTTTCTTTAGAGTTTGAATACACACAGCCTCTCAATCTCTTGATTAATAAAAGGAGATGACTGCTGTTAGACTTAAAATACAGCTTCCAGTAAGAACCCGCAGTGTTACAGCCTCAAAGGCAAACTGCCCAGCGCTATGGTACCTCCACTGGAGCAGTCGTCACTCCAAGGCCGCTGTTTTCAGACATCACAAAAGCACTGGTAACCCAGGATGTGATGGTATCAGGTACAACGACTTCCATTGTGGTTTCTGTGTCAGATCTGATGGCAGAAGGGGAGACCAGACTTTCAAAACGATCCATTTACAGACATCAGTAAGCGGACATGTGTTTTTAAAATGCATGAAAAATTAAGTCCAAATTCCTGGCAGGAAAAGCTGCTCATTACCTGTTTTTCTTCTTCTAATCATTTAAAAATATTGTGATGGGAGCAAAATTATTTAAAAAATTTAAATTATTTTAAATTACATGAATTGAAGGTAATTACACTGAATCACATTACACGTAATCTGTTTTTACAGATCCTCTAAAACAAGCCCAGATGATGGTTGCTTCCTGAACTTCTCAGCTGTAGAAGAATACAAGATTTGTGCTTCACAACACAGGTCAGATTTCACCATCATTCGACAGTTTGAACTGCTCATGGAATTGGGTGCAACAGATTTCCCTTTCTGGGCTAATCAACATCTTTTTATGCACTGTAGAGAAAAAGGCTGGGTCTCCCTATTCATTATCTCCCCATCTGTAAAAGCAAAAGTTTCTTTTGTCTTCAGGATTTTTATCTAGTTTTTATGGAAATTCCTAGGCCTTCAGCCTCTTCTGTGCACTTGTACACCTCATGTTTGGGGCCTCCAATCTCACTTGTGGCCTCTAGGTGGTAGCAGAATATAAATGCTACTACATCGGAAAGCAATGTTTTTCAGCACCATTGCAGAATGCTACTAAAACATACAAAACAACACCAGCAAGTGCAAAGTTTCCATTTGTTTCTAATCTTATACCTAGTTTTAGTGTCGATCCAAAGCCAAGTCTCTGGAAAATGTGTCCTCACATAGAGATTGCTGAAATCAGGAGGTCCATTTTTAGATACTGGCATATCATCACCGAAACCATCTTCTATGGGTATCATTCCACCATCTACAAAATAAAAAAAAACTGTCCTACCTACAAATACCTATATTTAGAAGAATCAAACTAATACAGTTAAGAAAATTCAAATTAAGATGGTGTTTAGAGTATAATCTATAGCTTTGTTATATATGATAAGACTACTCTGGCACTAGGACATTTTTTTCCTTTTTTTTTTTTTTTTGTTTGTTTGTTTGTTTGGCTTCTTTTTTTTTTTTTTTAAGAATAAAAAAAGTTTCACACAGATTTCTATGTGGCCCTTCCGGAGTGGTTATGAAACTGGTGCAATTTAACTTTACTTTTGCAAAATATATCAACTGGAACTGCAAATAAAAACTCCATTCTTTAAGGGCTAGTGTCACTCAGGACAGCAGCAAAAAGGAAGTTTTTAAAATACTAATTGTATGCATTTGTAAGTCTTGAACTTTTGAAATGGTAATGGTTTGCAAGGCTGGATGTAGCCTGTATGCAGTACAGTAAAACATAATAGGAGCCCTAACCCATGTACCTCCTTCCCACTCAGTAAATTAGATTTGACTACATTTATTTTATTACTTACAAAGAAAATGTTCCTTATCTTCCTCAAGAATTGCATCAGTTGATACCCAAAGGCTGCATTTCTGGATAAAATTTATACAGTATATCTCAATACAGGACATTCAGGACATCAACAGTGCTTATCTATTTTCTTTTCCTTTTCTTTCCCTCTACGTAAATAAAGTCATAAAGTAATAATGGAACTAAAGCAAGTAATATACAGCAACCAACAAAACAGAGGTCATATGAATCTGAATGACTGAAAACGTTTCAAAGGGAAGACTCTGTCAAGCATAAAGCAATCTGTATTTATGGAAATATACACATATTTATTTGCATTCAGCATATTTACATATTGATAAATTTCACAATTCAAACCCTATATAAGCCATGAAAACAGTACACTGTCTACAGTTCCAAACCTTAAAAAGTGCATTTTCTTCTAGCAAGTGGTGTGCAAATCACTAAGTGGTTAAAAAAAGCCAGCTTACAATGTAAAAAAAAAAAAAAAAAGGTACCTGAAATACACTAAAAGAACCTCTGACCAGGGGAAAATACTGTCCTGTGCTGTATAAATTGAGCTCATGGAGGACCTAAAACAAACAAACAAACAAAATCATTCAGAGTGAATGCAAACTCACATTTTTCAAAACTTTCACTGATGTAGATGCTAATTCATAGGAGCTGTGCAACAAGCTGTAGCTTACTTAGCTCCCATAGCAAAGAGAAAACAATCTGTGACAGGATGAAGAGAATTAGGCTGCATTAGAGCAAGTAAAGGGAATTCAAAAATGTGAATAATTTATTCTGCTCTTCAAAGAATAAAATTCTTTATTTTATATTACTATTTTTGAAGTGCACAAAGCACAAATCATTAGAGTTTTTTTCTGACTTCTTTGTCTTTCCTGGAAGAAACTGCCAAGACTTAACTGAGCAGGTTATCAAATGGAAGAACAATAAAATACTAACTGGTATTCAAAATGCTGTGCCTATAACCATGTACACCTTACAGTCTTTTCTGCTCAAGTTACTTGTAGAAGTAAAAAATATTTGCAAGATTACATACTAAAAATCCTGCCCAAAGAACTTGTTTGGCATATAACCTGTAACATTTCCATAAGCATACATTTCTCATACACACAGTAATGAAAATCTTTAATTCCCTATGTACTTACAGAATCTTCTGTTATGTCACTGCTTTCTCCTAGAAGCTTTGTACTTTTATCAACAACTGCAAGTCCAATTACTGATCCTGGTTCTGTGGTACTGATTTTAAGGGAGACTTTCTCAGATGGCTTGACCTTATCTTTGCTCCAAGAGATTTTAATCTAGGAAAAAAGTAAAAAACAGCACTGATTGAAATTATACAGTGATATTTACAGCCATTAACAATACCAAGGAAGTCTTTTTTTAGATTATTTGGCTATAATTAAGACTGTGGATTTGTTTTTCTTAGGAACTCTGAACCTTTGAGAGTCCTTTTCCTAGGACTTTGGAGAGTTTGGATAAATCATGAGGTGGATGGTGATATTTTTCCTGCAGCAGGACAAACAGCCTCCCTACTGATGTCTGGTTGTAAGTGTTAAAGTTTCCATAGGAGAGAAAGAATTTGAACCTGTTGATAGCCTTTGTGTGGTCTTACCTGTAAAAAGTTATACTGATGCTTTTTTTTGCACAATGGACCAACCCTCATCCTGGTACACCGGAAAAAATCAATTCCTTGATGCAACAGGACTTTTCCCACTCCTCTTAAAGCTTTTTTGAGCTAAGGTATGCACAATCACATGAAACAAACACTGATCACATCCACCTACAATGTGACCACTGCCTGGCTAGAACAAGATCTTTAAAAACATTTACAATTCCACACTTTGAGCACTCAGGAGTACCTTTGCCAGAGCAATCTTTGGCTCAGTAACTGACCAAACTATTAAAAACACAAGGAGTGCATCTGATTACGTGGAAAACACAGGGCTAGTAGAAAATTCAGTCTTTCCAAGAAGTTGTAGGAGCCTCAGATTATGTCCACAATGATAAAGGTTTTTCCATTTAGAATCCTATGATCCAAAACACTGTTTACCATGCAACAACCAGACAAAACCGCAGTCTCAGACTCAATTTCAATGTACTTACCTTGTCATCCAAAACAGGCTGGATGGGGACAGTGAGAGCATCATTTACAACTACTCCAAGCTCATCAACATAGAATACAAGTATAGATGCCAAAGGAGCCCAGGAATTTTCTGCTGTTAAAGTGAATGTTTTTGCAGACTTTGTGCCAAAATCCATAATTTGTTCCTTAGATATTATCTGGAAGGGGAAAAAAAAAAATCACTCAGTCTGTTGGTATCTCAATATGTCATAGGATCAGCAATTCCTTCTACAAGTAGTTGTTAAAAGACGAGACATATAGCTGTGGTGGTTTTTTGTTGTTTTTTTTTTTTTTTATAAGTGGTTGTCCAGTTCTGTGAAAATGGGCATGGAATACAAAGGTAATGTAATATTTAAAGATTAGTATCAGATTTTTTTCTGTGCTTTAATTGCTGTATCACTATGTAAAAGTAGAGAACTACAATAAATGCATACAAGATGCAATAAATGCTACAAGAACATAAAAATACAACTGTAGTGGGATCGGTTCATGTGGTTCATCTATAAAAGCATTTGATTTTGGATTTGATTTTTTGATCATATAGTTTTAAAAGCAAACTTCCAAAACACCCCTACCTAGAACACTTTGGTTTGCACCATGGAGAATGTGAACTGGGGCCCAGTAATGTGCTCCAATTAAAAGGAGGCATTCATTTTACCAGAACAGATCAGAGCTAGTCTGAAGGTACCTCAAAATACCTGGAGTTTATGTCCACAGCATCAATTTTTTCCCTCTAAATCTGTTCTTACTGGATCATAGCACTTACTAATGAAGACAGAGCCATAAAAGGAGGTTCCCTGCCTTTGATTCATGGACCTGATTTATTTTAAATCTTCTAGAGGGTGTTTCTATTTTAGGAAATACATATGAATGCCCAAATTCTATATGGTTTTCCTTATTCAGTTTACTGTTAAAGCCTCTGAAAAAAAACCGATAGTAGCTATCACGATCACTATGGTGTAGACTGTGAACAAAACAGGCACGTGTTAAAGACAGGATGGGGAGACTGATGATGGTATATTTAATGAATCCTTCAATTCAGATGCTGCTAGATACAGTAGAGCAGCTCAGCAGTTAAACGAGCCACTCCTCAAGACATTTATTTTAAAATGCTTCTATGAAATTCCCATGTTAGCAATGCCACCCCGCCCAATGGACCACCTGCTTCCTCAGCAGGCAGGTCTTCTCACTCAGTACCCACAGGCTCAGCCCTGACGGTCATGAACATGCAAATTGGAAGACACACTTTTCCCAGAGAGCACCTCCTTACAGAATTCCTCCTAGGTAGCAATATGGAGCTCTCTTTCAAAAAGAAGCATCCTAATGGAAAGAAAGTTTTTGGGCCACCTCTTTCACAAAGCACAATAAAAAATGCTGAACATCTCGTAATGTTTAATCACATTCCCCTCACTGGAGTATTTCTCAAGATGGTAAAAGTCACCTTGGACTGTCCCTGTATGTAAACCCAGTAACTTACCAGATAGTGGAACTCTCTCACTGGCTTGTTGCTTGCAATGCTCAGCTCAAAAGGCTTCCCAGCCTAAAAAACACATAAAATTCACATGCATGAGTATGGAAACATGATGAGTAACTTGAATGGTTCTCATCTTGGCAAGTTTTGTCTCAGACTGTACCTTTATATCCTGGCTCTTCGTTTTAACCTGGAGGTAAGTCTGGCTGGGGGAGCTGAACACATCGTAAACACCTATGTCGGTCCTACTGCTGAGGAACTCTGCCTGTGAGACACAGCAGAAACAGCTCTCAGCAAAACAGCAAAATCTGTGTGATGTTCACATACTCTTTACATGGTAGTCCTAGTGACAGTACAGGACCGCTTTACTGCTTTAGGTATCTGGTTTGGTTTTTCCCCTTGATATCTTGGTGCAATTATTAGATCCCATTTGACAGGATCTGTCGCTTTCTTTCCAGCTGTAACATAACTATGAGGTAACAAAAATAATAATACGTGACATGGCAGCTGTTGTAGATGGTAGGAACAGCATATCATTGATCAAAGCCTGCTTAATTTGATGTGTCAATGCTCCAAAGCCACATACTGCAAAGCAATACCTGAACTCTCAGAGTTTTTGTATCAGACAGGATTGGAAACTCAATATCAATTATTCCATTTTCTGGGACTGTGTAATTCAGTACACGGACTGTCAGATTTCTCTCCTCTGTTGCCTCATTTTCAAGGTGAGAAAGTGAAGAGTGGTGAAAAAGCAGGTCTGACTGTTGTGCAGTGACTGTTACAAAATTCTGTCTCTCTTCACGTGTAAGCTCGTTGCTATCAGAACGTGACACTTTTAGCTAAAAACAAAAAGAAAGAAAACACTCATTGAACAGAGAAAAGCTAAAATGCACAACACACATATAACAATATATTTGCCCTCATTTCATATTAAGAAAACAAAGCTATCCTCAGATTTCACTCACAGAATCACAGAATACGCTGAGTTGGAAGGGACCCACAAGGATCATCGAGTTCAGTCCTTAACCCTGCACAGAACCATCCCCAAGAGTCACACCATGTGCCTGAGAGCATTTTCCAAATGCTTCTTGAACTCTGACAGGCTTGGTGCTGTGACCACTTCCCTGGGGAGCCTGTTCCAGTGCTCAACCACCCTATGGGTGAAGAACTTTTTTCAAATATCCAACCTAAATCTCCCCTGACAAAACTTCAGGCCATTTCCTCAGGCCCTGGTCACCACAGAGAAGAGATCAGTGCCTGCCCCTCCTCTTCCCCTCACAAGGAAGTTGTAACTGCAATGAAGTCTCTCCTCAGTCTCCTCTTTTCCAGGCTGAATAGACAAAGTAACTTCAGCCACTCCTCATATGGCTGCCCCTCAAGGCCCTTCACCATCTGTTGCCCTCCTTTGAACACTCTCCAATATCTTAATATCTTTTTTATATTGCAGTGACCAAAACTGCACTGAAGTAACTTTATTTTTTACCCCTTTTTGTGCTGCAGGTAGGCAAGTCAGCCAAAAACAAGATGATTCATAACTCCAGGGAGTTAAAAAAGAGAAAACACGAAGCAAATTGAACTAAAAGGTGACCTGACTTTCAGCTCTTCCAAACACCCTTCTTGTTAAAAATTATTGTGTCTCAGGTAAATTATGCAGTTTGGCTATTTAATTTTGTCACTTGTATTTCATCACCTCAAGAAAGGACAGCCTCACATCACGTGCAGGAAAATTAGTCGGATGAGCAGGGATGGTGCTGAGTCAGATGTGTTTATGGATTTATCAAGTGAGTTGCAGAAAAGACTGAAACCAGGCCCAAAATTGACAGTCTGCAACTTCTTACAATTTACATCAACCTTTATCCCCACACACAAGCAGATTCTCATCTACCATAAAAACATTCTCATTCTGCATTATATACTCCAAAAAAATCAACTTCTGTATTTAAAAGCACTGAACCAATGCTTCTTTTTTCTTTTTCAATCCACAGATTTGTCACTGCATTACCTCTCCTCCCCTGTCATTATTTTCTTATTCTCTCTCTGAACAGCATATGCAGATCTCTACTTATTAGTAACAGCAGCAGTTGTTCCTTCACGCTCCTCTGGGAGCATAACTGATACCTTCCTCTCTGCCAGCTGTAAGCATTGCTAAATGCCTCAGCTACTTCTCACTCAGCTCATCTTAAGGAGAGGAGGAAAAAACAGGTCAGAGCTGGAGTCAAAATGGAATGATGGCAAGGAAAATGAAATAGATGAAAAAAAAAAAAAAAGCCCAAATGATCAGCTAGCATGAAGCTATAGCTTGAGCCAAGCTACTCTGAAAGTGTATATTCAGCCTATTTTATTGGTATTTAGGTCTATACAGTAAAGGCTCAGGAACCGTAAGGTTGATTTCCCTTTTCAAGCAAAATACAGTGGTGCAATATGCAACCTCTGCAAAATGTAGAAATACTGAATGCAAATTATGAACAGTATGAAGAACATTAAATACTTCTTTGAGTGGACTGCAACCGGTATGAGAAACATAGGACAGAATGCAAAAACAATACTTTCACTTGACAGCAATGTGGTTTGATGAGTATTACTGAATTTTGTGATGGCAGCTTGCATATAGATATGCATTATATAAAGTATATATTTGTGTGTGCATATATATATAAATATCTACACACACTTAGATATGCAAATACTATTAGGAGGGTTGGAACTCAATAACTACTTTGTTGTTTGAAAGCACAGTCACCAAACAGGAAAGAATCATCTAGAAACTGAAAAGATTTCTCTTCCATAAGAATGTCAACAAACTATACTCAAATGTATCCTGCCAATACCACAGCATTCCCTGCCAATTTATACTTTTCTAGAGCAAATGCCTTTAAGTTTAGTATTTGCTAATACGTGTCATGAAAAAAAGGTAATCTGAAAACAAATCTGTAAAATACGCTTAAAAATCCCAGGCAAGCTTTGTCATCTGAGCAAAAATACAGGAGATGTCACATTTGTTTATGCATAGATTATAATAAAAGAAAAGAACTTACAGTAGCTATGAAGTTCAGAGAAGGTTTTATAACTCTAGAGTAGTCCAGAAATTCAATAAAATAATCACTTTGCTTTGGAAATATGATGGCACTTGAATTTTGGGAAATTCCTGTTGAATAATTATATGTGTTTAGACAATATGCATTTAACATACACATTACTTTAGCAGCAATACAATTTACTGTCCATAATTTATAAATAATTCTATCATATTTTTCACCATTTTCACTTCTCTCGCTCTTCATCCTTCCAGCTACACATCAGCACAAAGGTGGTACACGTACTGGGACTGCCTCCCACAACGCTAATAAGATGAACCATGTAGGGCTCCACTCCAGGATGACACAAGGAAGGAACTTACTAATCCCAAATCAGCCCCCTTGACAGGGTTTCTACAGAAAGTCTGCAATGAGACCTAGTTTCTGGGACTGGCAGAAATTTTGTACAGATGGTTTTTTTCTAATACGCAAGTGCAGTGAAACACAAACTCACAAAAAAACTTCAGTTTGGAAATCAGTGGGTCTAGAAGAGGCTAGACAGGGAACAGCCTGGGGCCAGAGCATCAACTAATGTGATTTACAAACACGAAGTAAGGTAAGTTTATGGTTCAGCTTAAGTTTGTAAGATTCAGGCTAATGTCAGCAATTCTTTACGCCTATTCTTCTCATCAAAAGTAATCAGGCATTGACTTTAAGCTCCCATCTGAACATATTTCTTGGTTATTTAATAAATCATTTAATGTAGAACTCCATTCAACCCAGTTAACAGCCGGTTAAAGTATTTAATATCTAGGCAAGCAACAGTTCAGATAATACACCGGCACGTGGATGGTTTGTGCTGACATCAGCACATGATGCTTTCCTAGCCCTCCAAGCTCTTCCACAAAGCAGTAAGCTCTTCCAGCACCACCTACTCTGGCTTCCTCTCAGACATCACACATCCACATACCTGTGAGTGACTCAGTGACCACCGCAATCATTTCTATCGGCTCTGTGTAATCACTGTCCCCTTGGTGCCACGACTGCTCAGCATTCAAGTTTTGCAGCATCAGTTTGTTACAGGTTACATTCACAGATCCGTTTATCTGCAATGTAATAAAAAATAATTGCTGAGCCAGAAAAGCCAAGGACACCTTTCCTCTGCAACAGCTTATTTCTGGTTAAGTCCTGTAGCTCTCCTCACACAAAAGTTTTGGAGTGTCAATACCAGAAAGTCATCAATGCTGACCTTTATTTTTCACTTTCAGAAACAATTTTTATTAAATCCAGTAAAGCTCACTACTTTTTTAGAGGCAACGATGCTTTATGGAGAAAGTTACTTTTTTTTCCCCGTGTCTAGAATTATCCACTTCTACATAGCTAGAGCAGTGGCACCTATGCTTTACCGAAAAGTACAATGAACAGGTAGGTATACCGACCCGACAAGGTGGGTATATCCTACTGAACTTCAGAGCTCCTGCAGACTAAGTGCTGCTGAAGGCACTGAAGTCAGACAGCTGCTGAAGTCAGCAAACAGAAAGTGATAGGCACACCACGTAGAAGAAATTTAACTTTTTTTAAACGCAGTTGACACCTCAAAAGTAAAATGTCTGATTTTGCAAAAAGAATGCAAAGAATATGTCATCTCTTTTAGGTCTTCAGTTGAAACTGTATGTCCTTTTAAATTTTTTAATTAGTGTCATTACTAGGTAATTACTAGGCAAAATGCTTTGGTTTCCACCATGCTAGAGCTCCACCTAGACAATTGGCATGCTCAGCCCTGGCCTTGTAACACAGGGCTGAGTGTGAAGGGGCAGACACAGGGCCAGGGAGCATTCCTGGGCGTGGGTCCTCCAGTATCAATGCTGCTACAGTGGCTCCCATAACATTTTTCTACCTGGGCCAACTAATGCTCTGCAAAATAACTTCCAGGCACAGGTCAAAGGACCACAGGTGCCAAGTATCATTCCCAAAAAGCAGTCTGAATGGACACTGACACTTCAGGCTGGAAATTAAAGAGAGTTTAACACTCTCCATGCAAGTCACCACAATGACCATGCCAGCTGAACTCAGCATTCACAAATGGTTCCAGGCACTACTTAACCCACAAAAGGACACAGGCTTAAAGAAACTGCTAAGAGACAACTCACCTCCATTGTTCTTGTTATATTTCTCTTGTTTGTCCAGTAAGAGACAGAAAGGCAAGTGATTGTTACAGTTCCTTTTACTGGCTTTCCATACGTGTACCTGAAACACACCAGTCAAAGGGAAACAATACACCTGAAGAGCTCTCAAAGCAAAAGATTCTGCCAAAATAATTTTCCCTGGTCTCAAACATGGCTAGAACACATTTCTGCTTTGAAACCTGGAGAAGATACACAGTGCTACTCTTTCCTACACACAAGCTAATAAACCTATTACAATTACTATGGACTATACAATGTAGAAAAATTAACTATATTAACTGGAAGCAAGTTTTGGAATAGAACACTGATGTAGCATCATAATTAATATGCAGTAGAGTTAAAATGGGATGCAGTAAGTGCAGGTGTTTTGCTTACCATGTGCTGCTAACAAAATGAGATATCTCAAGATTCTTGTACTCAAATTATTTAGTAACCACAGTTCCAAGAAATTATGGCATTATAACATAACAAACATAATTTCCAGCTGTGGCAAATCTGAAAACTGTAACACATCCATTTCTTAGGATGACATGAGCAACCTGCACTCACTGAGCAGCAATAAAATAAAAATTTTGTGTAAATGTTTTGACGTTGTATGTAAGACACACTGTGACATTACCAGATTGAGACAGAGAAGCAGGGTAAGGAGTGAGGAAGGACAACATGGGACAGGTGGGATACCTAAAATCATTCTAGTCCTCAGCAGTGAACGTTCAGATGTAATAACTTTAAAGTACTTTAAATCACTATGCACCACTTCAGCAATATCAAAGGTGAAAAGCAGAGGGAAAGAAAAATGAAACAGCGTAGTTCCAGGAATAACTCTTGACAACACTCTCTTGTATCTGAACTCGGTCTTTCCAAGTAGACCTAATTACAGCAGTAAGCTGCCATTAACCTTGAAATGATACTGCCATTGGGCAGCATCCCTGCACTAATCTAATAATACTCCAGAGGTGAAAAAGGAAAAGGGTTATATGACATCTACAAGTGTGAGGGGCATATAAACTCTTTGTATAACGAGGCATTATACCTATAAAAACAGTCACCAGGAATGAAGTCATTCTCTATAAATAATTATGATGTATCAGTAAAACTTTGTCACTGCTTGGACTCAATCTCAGATGATTCACTGGTGTCCAAGTACAAATTTATTGCAGCAAACAGGTACACTTTCAAAGCCCTTATGAGTATACCAAATGAAGGAGCCATATACCCTGTGGAAGACGAAAACAACTTAGGAAACCAAACACACACTGGCAGATAATGGATTCCAAAAGCAAAGGAGAATAGGGAAAAGAATGAGGAAAACTTTTTTTTTTTTAATTGCCCCTTATTTGATTCACAGAATCATAAAACAGTTTGGGATAGAAGGGACCTTAAAGGTCCTATAGTTCCAACCCCCTTGCCATAGGCAGGGATGCCACCCACAAGATCAGGTTGCTCAAGGCCCCTTGTCAATATGGCCTTTAGAGTTTGTCTTATCAGATGGTTTATAATATCAGGAGGTATTGGCTCTAGGGATGGAAGTTTCTTCTCAAAGTCCAAACATTTAATTTAAATAGCTTGTTAAACAATCATTTCTGCATTTACCTTACCAATGGAGTGCTTGTTTAGAAGGCACATATTCTATGGCATTAAATAACCTACGAAATACCTTTTATTTCCAGTCTCTTTGGATGGATCTATCAGATGCCTCCATCTTGTTCTCATCTTCCAAAAACAAAACTAATTTCTACTTGAGATTATTGCATACTAAATTTTTGTCTAGACATTTGCTCAGCTGAAAAATAAAATATTATTTAAACAAGAGTCTACACTGAATCCTGTCCTGAATTTCTCAAGAGTTTTTAATTCTTCACCCATTTACAGGTATAGGTATTTTGATAGGTAGGAGAAACGTATACTTGAAATCCACAATGTTGATATACCGGATCAAGAAGAATGTTCATAGAGGTTTGCCTAATTTTCCAAGTAGTCTAATAAAATATAGTTACTCTATCTACAGATATTGACAAGGTAAGTTGAAGAGACCATTAAAAAACATAAGGACAAGTAAAGAACCCTCAAAAAATACATTATATAGGCTATAGTCTAGAAGTATGTTTACAAGAACAAAAGAACTTACTAGAAATCTGAAGATCTAGTGAACCTTATTACAACAAAATCCAGTAACTAGAAATGGAGGTGAGTCAACTAATTTTGAGTAGATGGGGCTTTTTTAGCATTCTAAATATACGTTTTTACTTTGACACTTAGAGACCCACAATAATTTTCTTAAGAGTAAGCACTATAACAGTATTGGTGATGTACTTACTTGGCAGTGACAACACCAGTTACATCTTCATCTCTCAGAGAGTAGTATAATGGTGTTGTTATCATGACATCAAATTTTGGTAAAACTAAAAAAAAATTACAAAGATTGTTAAATTCACAGAAGGAATATTATTTTTTTTAAAGTAATAAGGGTAGTTTGTGTGATTTGATAATTACAATAATTTCCGAAGGAATTTAAGGTAAGATATATTTTTAACCCAACCCTATGCATGCCCCAGACTGAGACTTTTTGTTGAAAAAAGAACAAGCATCATAAAAACCACCTGCATATAAGCTTGTAAGACTGAAAAACAAAACGTTTAGTTTACTCGGTCTTTACAGAATCATCAGCAAGCTTCACAATCAGATATTATACAGATATTTTGCAAGGAACACATTGCCTGGAAAAACATGGACAATAACTGCATCCCACAGGCTTAAGATAAGCATTTTAAAGACTGCATGACATTCAGACACTGCAGTAGAATGTCATTAAAACTACCAAATATAAACAGGGCAGCTGATAAGACAGCACTTTTTCATCAGTCTCAGAAAAGCAAGAGATTTGGAAATTAAACTTACTGTGAGTAAAGGGTTTCTGCTAGCCAAGTTAAGCTAGTATAAATTAATGGAGAATTAATAACAATTTTGGTCACCACTAAATGCCCTTAAATAACACTTACCATACTCCATCACTTTAAATCTTTGATAATGAACTTGCCCCTATTGAAAGAAAATCATATGAGAAAATTGTTGTTAGATTAGTAAGTTTAACATACCTTCTTGGCCAAATCCCACCCATATTCAAGTTAAACTACAATTTCTTATTTGGTGTGATTTTAAATCATGGCTCAACCACAACCAGCTCCTGTAGTAACCCCTAGTATGTATTTGCACAACAGAAGGACACAGAACTTGACATGCAGCAGATTGTAAGTATATATATAACGAAAAGCTTGTGGAGCTTCCAATCTGCAGAAATCTACATATGGCTGGTTTCTGTACAAAAAACTGAATACCTGAGCCAGCTAACATAAAACTATCTATGATAAGTAGTCAGTCATCAGGATAAATCATGACTGACCTACCAGCAGCATCTTTACTAGATCATTTAAAAATAACTTTACAAATGAGAAGCTCCTACAGTGTGTATCTAGTGCACAAGACCATTTCAAAAGTATGTTAATCTTATAGTTCCACATTTGCTCAAAAGACAGATAGTGTAGCTACAGACTACACTCATACTTACTTCAGTGGAGATATCTTGTGTTATATCTCCCTGTGTTATTTATTTGTTAGTTAAAATCAATGGAAAAAAACCCAGAAAACTATAAATACATTGTTATTATGTTCTATTTTTCTACTTTTTTTTTCACTTATTTCCTGATTTTCCTCAGAAGGAGAAAGGAATATGGATAACCAACTGTCAGTTGGCATCGCGATATGTCAGACAGGAACAAGTCTGTGGCAAGAGAAGATTAACTGAGAGCTCCTGTACTAAAAACACTAGGACCAGGACATTAGCTGGAAACAGCTATAACTAACCTTTGTTATCTGATCAATGACTTTGTAAACTGCTTAATTTTTATCAATTTGCTTAATTTTTTAACATCTCAGACCAAGCCCTTTATATAACTCTATTTACACTTCTCCTTCCAAAACACTTTTATCAAAGTAAAAATCAGATTGCTGCCAATTCCAAGACTAAGTCACTGATTACCCAAAAACTGCCATATGAATATTCCTAGGTTTAAAAACATACATGCAGAATTTGTTATTTTCACAACTTTTGTGCAAATCACAACGCTTTGAAATGCTACAGCATTGACATGCAGTCCACAATCAGATTACTATAAGGTAGTCTTACAACATGTATCTTAGGAAAATGACCTTTAGCAAATTTATCTCACATTTAGTTCTCTGTATATCTTTTATTTCCAACGT
>JAWWES010000115.1:84731733-84745324 GCA_035583135.1 Lophotriccus pileatus
ATGTAGGTCAAAAAAAAGCCAGTCAAAAAAGCCACAAAGCAAATTTCTGTGTTCAAGTTTTCCAGAGAGTTTGTGTTGATGCTGGAAATCAGCTCCCACATCCTATAATTACCTCTAACAAGCAGCAGAGCATTTGATCTGAAAACTCCTTGGCTTATTGGTCAGTAAATACACTCATCTGAGACTGTGAAAATAGCTGGGATCACATGCAAAATATATCATCTCATCAATACTAACAGAGAGTCAACATTTTCTGAGGAAGAAGGAAGGGAAAGAAATACTTACTACTGGAAGAACAAGAGTCCCAAATGAATCTGAATAAAAAAAGAAGAAATATCACACTGTCAGAAATCTGTAAGATAAATGACCGGAAACTTACCAAAACATCAACATTATCTTACATGAGCAGTGCTTCTCCCCACTTCACTGCCCATAATACCCACTGGACAAATGAATTCCCTTCATGCAGCTCTGGAGCTCAGGGCACATGGACCATCCAGCCAACACACATGCAATGGCTGTGACTGGCTGGCCAGCATAAACATATTTATCAGCCCACTAATTGCTGCCAAACACTGTCTGGACATGCAATAAAAAAATATATAGCCTGGAGCAACTGCTGCATTAGTCAGTATTGACATACTGTGCTTATACTTCATTGAACAACCCCTTCCCTGCAGTTATTCCTCCCAAGTCCTCTTAGGGCCACTATTGGCCACTATTAGATTACAGAATAAGCAGCTCATTTCCACAGACAGGTGCAGGAGCACACAGGAAAAACAGCAGATGTGGTAAAAGCCATCCCCATGCCAAGGGAGCACTCAGCCCATCACATACCCATCACCACAAACTCAGAAGCACACCAGCAGGGGGAAACCCAAATAACCTAGTCAGAGACACCATCTCCTAGACATCAGGTTATCAGAGTCAACAACTCCCTAACAATCACTACCATCACAAATCTCCTAAAAGAACCAGTCAGAGCAGAACAGCCCAGAAAAACTAAAATGCAATGCTCCGCTTATGTGATGTTCTGAGGGTACCAACAGTGTCCCAGCTGGGAGCTACCTGAACAAAGAAGGTATGGTTTGGCACTGTTGTCCTTGAGAACCACTTCCCTCTCAGATACCACTGCCCTCTGCTTCTGCTAAGAAGTTAATTCTGCAACTCCATCACATGTAAGAGAAACCCAGGATATTTTCTACTAATCACCTCTGCAGTTTAGTAGGTAACTACTTTCTGTAGTCATTTTTATCAAGATTGACAACTTTTCTAGAAGGAATTAAAAAAAAGGAAAATACTTTAAATTACACAATATTGTAGAAGGCAAAACAGCAAAAAACTGCCTTTATCCTGGGCATTCTCTAGAAGTAACCTCCCACCTGGTGGTGTCACTACTACAAAAGAAAGCGAGCAGCATGGCAGCATGTCTGTGCCCAGCCATTACCTCTACTGTAACCTAAAGCTGCCACTTTAATGGGCACAACTTCTCAGCCTCTTCACCAGGTACATCCACTCCACCCCTTCTTCCCTTCCATGGTTGATAGAAGGTGTCTGATACCTTTTGCAGGGCTGTAAAAGTATGAACTCCAGTCTACAGAATATTACTTCTCTGTTTGGTGGGGGCTGCTGTCCATGTTCTCCACCTGAACACTCTACATTCACACTTTTACAACCCATTCAATTCTCTACTCCATTTGAGTTATCATTTATCATTGATTCTGCAGTCCAGATAAAGGCTAAAATTTTCAGAACCACACACAGACTTTACCACCCTTAAGCAAAGGGCCACCCAGAATTAATCTCACTTCATTACATCACCATGGGAATAAGTAACCAACATATCAATATACTGGGGTTAATATTAATTATTGCTTTGACTATTTTAGACAATGTGGCCTCAAATATTTTTAGAATCCAAATAAATGAGCTATTAAGCTTCTGAATATGATTATGAAGCCATTAATGCCACAGTTTTTATTTTAATTATGTAATGTATTTTAGATTAGAAGAGAACAGAACACAATAGAACAGAACAGAACATTTCAGTTGGAAGGGAGCTACAACGATCATTAGTCCAACTCCTTGATCACTTAAGGCTCACCAAAAATAAAGCATGTTATTAAGGGCATTGTCCAAAAGCCTCTGTGGTGGGTCTGGCTGAGTCGGAATTTATTTCTCCACAGTAGCCCTCACAGAGCCATGCTCTGCATTGGTAGCTAGAGGAGTGTTGGTACCACACCCGTGTTTTGGCTACTGCTGAGCACAGCACAGTCCTTCTTCAATCGAGGGCGAGATCCTGGGAGGGGACACAAGTAGGCCAGCTGACCCACACTGACCAGGGGGATATTCCATACCATATGACATCAGCCCAGATATAAAAGCTAAGGCACGGAGCAGAAGGTGGGAACATTCGTTGTCTAGTGGCTGCCTGCAGAGAGGCCGTAGCGCGTGCTGGAGCTCTGCTTCTCGGGGGTGGCCGACTGTCACTGCTCATGGGAAGTAGAGGATAAACTGTGCTATCTTTTGCTTCTGTGCATGCAAGCTTCGCTTTACCTTTTCCTTTTTTTTTTTTTCTCTTAATAAACTGCCTCATCCCAACCCATGAGTTGTTTTTTTCCCCACCTTTCTGTCTCCCCTGTCCTGCTGGGAAGGGGAGCGATAGAGCAGATGGGTGGGCACCTGGCATCCAGTCAAGGTCAACCCACCACAGCCTCTCAAACATTGACAGGTTTCAGACATCAGCCACATCTCTGGGAAGCCTGTTGCAGTGTTTGACCACCCTCTCAGTAAAGAAATGTTTCCTAGTGTCCGGTCTGAACCTCCTCTGGTACAGCTTTAAACCACTCCTATATTTCCTATCACTGTGTAGCTGGGAGAAGAGATCACACCTCCCTTTCCACTTCCCATCCTCAGGAAGCTGTAGCGAGCCATGAGGTTGTCCCTCAGCCAACTTAGACAAACCCAAAGTCTGTAGCTGCTCCTGACAGGACATGCCTTTCAGCCCTGTCACTAACTTTGTTGCCCTCCTCTGGATGCATTCAAGGACCCCCACATCCTTCTTAAACTCTGGGGCCCATAACTGCACATGGTATTCCAGGTGAGGTGGCACCAACACTGAATGCAGTGGCATAATCGCCTCTCTTGATCGGCTGGTAATGCCGTGCTTGATGCACCCCTCAAGGATGGGGTTTCCTCTTTTGGCTGCCTGGACTACTGACTCATGTTGACTCGTATTTTCTCCTGCTGATTCCACTCAGTTAGACCTTTTTATATCTCCTAAAAAGTAATGGGTTTATATCTGTCTTTAACGCAATTGTTTCAACGAACAAGAAAAAAAAAAAAAATTTAATTCATTTACATATGTCCTTCTTGATCCTGGACATAAAAGCATTTCAAGATGAAGCAATCACTTGACCTCTGAACTTCAAAAAAAGTTAATTTTAGAAGTCAAAGAATTCTTTCCTTTGACAGTGACAAACAGAAGAAAGTCTCAATGAACCGAACACAGGTTGTCCTGGCTGCTGCCAGAGCACTAAAGGAAAAACGCTCTCCAGCATGTACCATCTATTCAAATTATAACCTGGGATAAACCAAATGACTCACATCCCACAAATGAAGTTTGTGGGTAGCACACTCCAGTACCTCATTCTGGTATTCAAAAGCTTAACAGGGATGGGCAGTACTGGGCCCTAAGGAACAAAGTTCTTTCCACAACATGTTTATGCTGCTACTAAAGCTGCATTTTTTTTTTCCTACCACCCCATTCCCCTCTTCCCTTGAGAAGCAACCCACGTCATCTTTGACTCTGAGCAACCCCATTGGCCTTTGACGTTTTCCAGGCAGGGGTCTCCAGCAAAATACACCCTTCTCTCAGTGTCCAGTGGAGAGGGCAAACTGTCCCACTGCACAGAGCCAGGGAGCTCCACGCTTGGCCAAGCCCACTTGGCACACAGGGCTACAGGACAACCATCAGTTCCAGGAGAAGACTTACAAAGTTCTGCAGAACACCTGATCCGTAGGCAATGTAAATTCTGGAATCACTGATATATTTATTCCCAAAATCTACCCAAACAACCCCATACCCAAACAATTGTACTGAGATATTCGTTTTAGATAAAAGAAAATTATATCTTCCTAACTTAGGAGAAATGGAGTTACTGTTAACGAGGAAGAATTATTTTTAGAGGATTATATTTCACTGTAAAGGGAGCAAGATGTAGGGCAACTAGCAACAACAGACATGGTAAAAAGTTACCTCCTAAAATTTCTCTCGGTTGTACACTAAAATCTTTACCCTTCTCTAATTTCTGTCCCTCTGTGAAATAAGGCAGTGCTAAAGCTGGGGTTTGTACAACCACAACCCATAGCACTGTGTCACCAGAGAAAAAAAATAACCTTTGTCACTGCTGATAATTGGTTATTAACAAGGAACAGAAACCTTTTACAGGGTTTCTGAATGGACATGCACATGGTTAAGTACTGCCACACTATCTTAAATCTAACCCACGCAGTTAATTATAGCAATGGCTATGGCAGTGACCTCAGTACACTGGGAGACACAAAGCACAAATCTGATACTCATACCATAGCCCACACCACGGAGTTTCTATTTCCATCTTTGTCCATGCCAATGCAAACAAGTAGTACCCAGGCAGCGCAAGGGCAGAGCGCGAAGGGGACTGCTGCACATCGCCCTGTGCATCTACCAGCCTGCTAAGCAACCGTTCAGGTAACAGGGCAGGTACGTCACAGCCTTTCTCATCAAGGCAGTGCCTGCTTGCCTCCACCTGTTTTGAGAACAACTAGAATGCAAAAGACAGGAATCTGAAGGCAGGGTTTCTTCTGTGTTCCTAGGCCTGGGAGACCTAACATCAGGTCTGAGCCAGATACAGACATGATGCAGGTGGGGAAAGAGTTGTGGAGGAGGGAAATTTATATCACAGTTACTTTTCCTTTGTACAACTCAGAAGGTGTTTGCCTTCTGAATCAGTGGTAGGGAGCTATAGCCTCCCTGACTGCTGAGAAAGGCCAGAGCACTAATTCTTAACCAGTGGAAATCATAAAAGAGGCGGTGGGGCATGAGGTAATCTTCCAATTCATGTCACTATGTAACTATTTTGTTAGGAACTGAGCAACCTGGGCAGATCGGAAATTCTTCAGCACTGCAGTGAATTTCTGTCATGCAAGATTTTCCCATGTTCTCAGAGAGCACCAAGCTGTAGTCAAATTCCTGGAGTTCTTCCCAGCCATGCCTAGGGATGGCCTCAGATGTGCCAAGGCAAGAGCCATAGGCAAAATGTTTCCTTTATGCTAACGCTGAATTGCAGAAATTCACCACACTTTTCTGTTCACTTGATGAATTACAGTTATATTTAATAATACAGCAATTTCAGGTTTATAAGGAATTAACCATGGTCCAACAGCTAGCACATGGCATTGCTCTATTGGCAGCCCTGCCATCACGCAGCTGGACACTTTTACCCACATACATACAGTGTGTAACTCTTCACATGATTCACACACGGGATCAGTCAAGTCTACTGTCCCAAGAAGTAGCAACAGTTGTTACCCTCCTTCAACATATCCCTGCAAGGAATCTGTTCAGTTATTAAATACGGGTCCCAGTGATTACATGTAACTAACTCCAGGCAGAAGTAGTAAGTTCAGAAAGGAGCCCAGAACAGTTAAGCCACCTACATCAGGCATTGCTGACCACCAAATGCTTCCTCCTGACTCATCCCATCTGCCCTCTGCAGCAGTGGAGTAACCAGCACAACTACACTGGGCTAGAGAGTGGAAAAACCAGGCAAGGGCACAAGACCCTGCTACCACAAGGGATTAGTTAAAGAAAACTTCCAGCTGGGAGCCATGACCTATCTGCAGGGGTACGCAATGAAATTCAGTGGACTGTTGGAGATTAATCTTGAAGAGAGTTACAAAACAAACAACCAAAAATCCCCACAGAAGTCACATGAAAAGAAAAAAATATCCTTCCTCATCACTTGCAAAATCATTTCTTTCACAGATCCTGAGCTTATACTGTATTCATTCAATAAATATTGCATTGAGAAAATACATGGAGGTAGAGTGCAAACAAATGCCACACTGTCCTGCCTCCTTTTCCTCAGAATCCTTGGCATTTAGGCTTATGCAGCAGAAGAGGAATCAAAGAGAGCGTGGTAGTGACATGTCACCAGTATAGACATCAGGGGAAAATTGTCATCTTTTTAATGTACCTTTTTACCCTGTCATTTGTAGGTGGTCTAGTAGTATTGTTATCAATAAAGCAAATTGAAAAAGTTTGACAGAACAAAACACGTGCATGTTTTTTTAGACCTATGGAGAGCTGCACAAACAATGGCATCTTAAATGCTTTCCTTTCATAAAATCATAGAATCAGCTGGGTTGGAAAAGACCTCTGAGATCATCAAGTCCAACCCTTGATCCACTACCACTACTACAGTTACTAGACCATGGCACTGGTCTAGTAACTGGCCTGACTCAAACTCAGAAAGTTATGCTACCCCTTCTTGAGCTGACACCACTCTCAATAGGACTAGACGTAAAAGTTTCGACTTCCACTCCCTAAAAAGGACAGAGGTTCCAGGAAAATGACTGTATGGCTTGGCACAGTGAACTAGAGCTTGTGCCAATATATACCAGTACAGCACCCCTTCAGTCTCTAATTTACATCAACTTAGGACTGACTGCATATTCTAGCTCATGTGGCAGGTATTGCTACAAATAGACTTTCTCACTTAAACTTTTCTACCCACGTCCTCATTCCTTCTTAGTATTGTGCAAGAACAGAAAAAAATATAACTGGATTCACTTCAGACTGATTTACTGAAATGATGCCACATCTTTCTTCTGAGAGCTGTGCTTACATATCCATGCTTAGGGAATGTTTACAGAAAAGCATTTTCCTTGCAGTCGCAAATAGAGTTTTTTCTACTGCTGAGTCTATTTCTCTCACATCAGAGAAATAAAAAACATAATTCCTCAATGTTCTTCGAGATTTTTATTCCTGTCAAAAATAGACATTATTTTTGTGAAATAGAAGAAAACAAAAAAAAAAAAAAAAAAAGAGGAAGCATAAATACCAAGGTCTAAGCTATCCAGGGAGTGAAAAATACTTTTTTCTTCAAACAAGACCTGCAAATCTGTTGAGTTTATGGTTTTCTTTAATGTGTTATACTCCTCAGATGCCATCCTAAAGCTAGCACCCAAATTAGCACTGGTTAGTTACACGAATAGCCCAAAATACATAGCGTGAGCCACTGCTGTTAAGTTATGGCTAAATTTGGCCCGGATGGTAGAAGGAGGGGCAAATACAACACTCAAACGCATGCAATAGGGATTGCCAGGGGACGTCAGCATGTGGGCTGACATCCAAAGCCAAATGAGGCCAACAGGCCTGTAGCAAAGAGCTATATACTTGCTCCAAAAAGCCTCCTAAACGCTTCCTGTCTGCCAGCACTACGTACACTTCCCTCCACAGACACTTATTACCCTACTCCCTATTTCCACCACCCCTTATCCTTTTCAGTCCTTCCTGCAAATCAGGAGGCTAAAAGTATTCAGAAATTATAAAGCAAGAGAGAGAGGCAGGGTAGCAGCACTGCCTGTGGAGAAAGATGTAAAAGGGTGGGAGGAATAATCTGAACTAGACCAGAACCTGAGGACCACAGATCTAGAAGACAGAAGAAAGGCAGCATGCACAGACATTTTTGCGATTAAAGCCACGTTTTAACAAACTCTGCAGTTGTTAGCAAGTTCTAGCTTCAGTCTGCAATGTAAAGTGTATGCATATTTTCCTGACAACCAGGAAAGAACCCTTCTCCAGCTAAACACCACCAGAAGAATAGGGGAAACCCAACCCAACCATAAAAATCACAACCAGAAACACTCAGTCAGCGCAGAACAGATGCATGGCAGAAGGTATGAAAAGAAGGGGCACTGTCCTTCCTCTTCTCTGCCCACTCACCATGGCATTCCCTATATCTTGCTACTTCACATGGCAAGGGAGTCGTGGTACCTCCCTATTGTCCCTTTTACTGGTTCAGCCATTCTTTTCTCATCAGCACTGTCAGATCAACCTTGAGGAAAACCACCATCTCCCACCCTCTCAGACCAACAGACACTGCTGATGCTGGGCACTTCTTCCCTTGCCCTGCCACATCCATGATCCCTTCCCCAAGCAAGCAACATATTTCCTGCAGACTGGCTCTTTTTAGACTTAGAGCATAGTTCAGGCATTTAATTCTTCACTCAATCTCCTAAAGTATAACAACCAACTCTATACTATTATTACCACTTTCAGCTGAGTAGTCAGAGACCAAACAATTGCAAGAACACAATACTCGAAACACTCTCTGGTTTATCTAAGACACTTAACACTGGTTAGGAAAACATCTTCCTATTTCTAAAAGTTAATAATCTCTAATCAGAGACCTTCTGACAGCTATCCAGCCACTACTACCACTGCAGATGCTTAAACTCAAGTACAGCCTCTTTTCAGCTTTTCCCTGTGAGCAACCTAAGAGCCATCCATGGACTTTTTGTCATGCATATGACATCACTGCCTACTATACCAAATTAACTATATTGCCATAAATTTACAGTTGTTAGCAAGACAATTTTTGAATACTACAGCAAAAACTTTCTTGACATCAGATCCAGCCTATGAAACTACATAGACAATTCAGAATAATCTCAGACTTAAGCCTTTTACACAACTAAACATGTATACATATCATTGCCTTGGTGACTATACACAAACACACAAACTCACAGGCATCTGCACATCCTGCTTTCAAGGCACTACTGGCCATCATTACTATCCATTCTGATGTCCATGAAATAAACACAGACAAAGCCACTATTAAGGCAATTTAAAGAAGCTGCAGTTTTTATTCCAATTTAAAACATGAGAAAATCATACTAGGACAAAATGTGGCTAAGCCTGTATATGCCAGATATTTGGCAGTATTAATACTACCCTCATCACATCAATTGCTGTAAGCGGACTCAAGTCACCTTTCAAACTCATTCACTGCAAATAAATCATTCAGGATCTGTTTAAATTTCCACACTTGAAGTGGAAGAAGAAGGTTTGTTTTCATGTTGGTTTTCTTCCATTTTCTGGAATATATTCAGAGTCTGTGATGACAAAGACTCATAACTTTTCTGAGGCCACAAAGTTATTTAAATATATAAATATATTATATAAAAATATTAATATATAAAAATATAAATAAAATATTTTACATATTTTATAATATATATCAAATAAATATATAAAAACATTACCAGAGATTTCATCAGTGATTAAAGGCAATATAAACCTCTAACCATACAAAATGAGCACCTGTACCTCACATCTGCACCTGCAGGAAGCTAGAGAAGTGGTCTGTCACTGTGGCCATGTTTTCCACACACATAGTTATTTGGACTACAATAAATCTAGATGAACCAGAATCATCTCTTGCCATTTGCTATTCAATCTCTGCTGATAGGATCTCTGCCTTCACAAACAGGTAGTCACGCACAGCAAAGCATGGAAACCAGTAACACTGCCAGTGCTGATTGTCTCATAAAAAAAGAAGTCACCTATGTAGGACTGGAAACTCAAGAATTTCCCAATTGCTTGCTGCCTCTGCAGGTACTATAACCCAACACCTCAGCTTGGATCTCCTCCTAATTAGAAACCACTCAGGACATCACTCTAGACCCATCTCGAGATCTACTCTCAGCTCCCACCCTTTTCTATTTAAAGCTACTTTTTATATACCTAAAACTACATAATAGGTGCATAGCACATTTCTCCTGATACTTCACTCTAATTCCTCCTATCTCTCTGCAGGTGCTTTCTGGAATGTAGAAGAGACTCCCAGGGTCAAAACAAAGTCTGTTTGGCCTAAGGTCCCATCTCCAGCAATGGTCAAGGACAGACATCTGAACAGTGTAAAAAACAAACAAGTACACAGTAACCCTTCCTTGGGTGCTCTTCCCAGGCTATGCAGTCTGAGGCTTGGGGCTTGAAAAGCCAAAATTAGTGTCTTTATAGTGGTCTAGGCCTTCACGGACTTTTATCTCAAACTTGAGCGGTCACATTTTCCATCCCCAATAACTGGGACATGGAGTTCCACAATTTATTTTCATCTCATGTAAAGGCCCATCTTCTCCCATCAGGTTTGAACTTGTCTCCTGAGATCTCCTGAGAGATCTCTGATCTTTCCCTCTGCTCTCCCTGGAATTTCTCCAGTTGGTTCACAGCCTCCATGAGGAGTGCCAAAGATCAGGCGCAGCATTTCCCAGGATGCCTAATTAGTCTGTGAAGATTACTAGAATACTTTCTCATAGTTTACAGAAATTATTTCTGTGTATACCTTTGAGTACAATGTTTACCTTCTTTTTTGAGCACTACAGTATTAGTTACAGGTTTTCACATTCTGCTTTCACCTTTAAACCATCATCCACCCTACACACACTCCCAGTTTTCTGCTGAACTGCTGCACCACCTTGTTCCCCACCCAGTCTTTAATACCTTAACAAAATCAGACCCCTGCACTAGCTCTAGTGAATCACACTTCAGTTTTTCCCCCAATCATTTCTAGTATTGCCAAAATGAGTTCATAATCTAATCCTTTCTCCCAGCAACCTTACCAGCCCCTTCACTAATGTAATAAAAACTCTCCTTTTTTCATTCCTGTCAGTCATACTGAACAATACAGTTTCAGGGCAACCCATTTCCGGTTTGCGAGTGAACCACTTAGACTTACTTGATGAATATTATTTTTCATCCAACCACAAACAAATAAGAATTTCATACTGTCCCTACTTCCCCAGTTGGCTTGTACAGTGCTGTGCCAGACTATCAAAAGCCTTAGAAACATCAACTATTGCAACATCCTGCTTCTTCTCCACCTGCATCCCCTGCCAACCCATGGTGGAACGCATTCTATTTGCAGCTTTTCAATGTTCCAGAACCTGCCTCTTCACTCACGGTCTCAAAACTTCATTAGCAGGTTTAAAATTACTTCAGTCAATTCTCTAAACATTCTACAGACAATTTTATCAGGCCTAAACATCTATTTTACCATAGTACTCTTTAAACTGTAAATTGCTGTCTTAATTCTTAACCCTTTTCCGTGATAGTTAGTTGATCCTTTTCGTGAAGACTGAACATTACTGCCTCTCAGCATCATTAACCAATGCCCTTCTCATCAGAGTCATATGAAGCCACATCCTTTGCCAGCCTTCTTGTTACCAATGTGATATTTAAAAACCCTGTCTTATTATCTTTCACATTCTTTCTTACTGATAGTTTGGCCTTACCAGTTTTGTCCTTTCTTACCTGTGCTACTTCTTTAAGTTCAGTCTTTGTAATCTGATCTCATTTTCAGTTATTACATACAGTTTTCCTTTTTTCTGTTGTTTTTTGGCCAGTGAGAAGATCCTGCTTAGTTACTTTATTTCTTACCTTTCTGCTCTGTTAGGGTAATGTGTGCTTATTCTTTTAGTATGCATGCCTCGAGAGCTTTCTCCCTTTGCTTCTCTCCTTGTTTCTGACAGCATCTTACCTCCCAATTCCTATTGTTTATCATCATCACTTTTTTTCCCCTAATTCACAACCTTTACTTTGTTTTTATCCCTCCTCCTTTTCTTAAAAGCTGTAAAGCCCTTTCAGTTCACAGTAGCAACAGGGAACCCCACACCAGGATGTGTAACATTCCCTCCTCTATAACAGTTGCCCCACTGTCAGCATTTCTACTATATTCCACCCTTCTGAAGGTACTGTCAAACAGCCTGTAGGTGCTTGATCTGCCACACCCTCCTTGGCTGGATATTGGTGAAGAACATGGTGATCAGAAAGACCTCATGCACAAACACGTAAGCCTTGAATCACAGAAGGACTCTTTCCCTCAAATCTCAAACACCAGCCAGGCACTAAAAAAAAACCTCAAGTACTGGATGGGATCACTAGTCCCATTTTTCTGCAAATAACTTAATGGGCCTGCTAGCACGATGGATTCAACAACCGGCAGAGAAAACAGGGATTTTTTTTTTTTTTTTTTTAGTTTTTTCTTTTATGTACTCCAGCAGTATGAAAGCCCATAAGAGAGAGCATTCTTTTCTACTATCTTCCCTGTCTCTGAATCCAATCCCAACACTTCCTTCCCAAAAACTTTTCCTTCATTCTGATGTTGCGTAGGTTATCTGCATATGCTGACTATTTGAAAAGTTATGTTTCGTGAGGCACAACTACACATGCTTTTGGAGGCTGAGGTTATGGATGTAAAATCATGCAACTCCTGCTCTCTTGTTGTTTGGCTTTTCAGGCACTGATGAAGATTTAGGCAGAAAGGAGATGTCCCACTAAACTGCCAGAAAATCCTTTACCCCACAGATTTGCAGCATAGACAGCACAGTCACCAGTAACTCAGTCATTTTATTCTGACATAAGGTACATATACAACTCAAGGTTAACAACAGGGACTGGCATTCCTAAGTCATTCACTCCATTTAGGTGTTACTTTACAACTTACTATTCCTAGTGTTTTTCACTGTTTCACATACTAACGTGATCAGAACTATATTATTAAATATGTGAGACATGTCTTCTGGTAAAAGCAGATTTTCCATTGTCTGTGTGGAATATCACTACATGTCTGAGCTTGACAAACATTCTCACAGACTATCATGTTTCATAAATCCTAGTTAAGTATTTACCACACTCTAGCTCAGTAATGTCTGTTAACAAGTAAGTTTATTCCTCTCTAGAAATACAGAAAAGCAGTGCAAATTAGATAAAATGTACAACTAATTTTACAAACTACACATGCTACTGTAAACAAGATTCTTCAGTAAGTTCACAAAGTAGTTCTCACTCAGCATGCCTTAAATACATTATATTGTACCTTAAATATCAAAAGCTCTAACTAAATCTTATTCTTTAGAATTAAAAGCATTCACACTGTCAGGTAAAAAAGCTTTCATGACACATGAAAGCTTTTCTTAACACTAATCCTTTTTTTCCTGCTTACATGCTACTTACTCTTTCTAATTCATTCTAGCACCAACACAGAAAATACTTTACAGAACTTCTTGCAATTAATGTATAAGGTTTCTCAAACACTGCAACATGCAGCAATGTCTGGGAAGCAAACCTTGTATGACAACAACTCTTGCCAGTTCAAACTACATCTTTATTGATCAATGACTGGATAAATATGCATGGCAAGAGTCACCCTTCACTGCAATCACTGAAAATGAAATCATTCATGCAGGAAATTTAACTTGCCTGTCTGTTATTCCCATCATGGGTTTTTTTTCTTTGCTGTTGTTGACCCAGAAAACCCAACAGCTCCAATTGCACACAAGCCATTGTTATCTTCCGCAGTCGTTTTCAATCAAAGTGAGGATCTTTCTGATACCGCATCTCCACAGAAAGTGTGTCAAGGCTTGGTACAGTGCACAAAAACAGCTTGAGTAGTGCTTTGTGTTTTTCTGGAGTCCGCTGTAGTCAGTGGAAACCTATTCTCTCCTGGTGATGCACTGACTTTTTTTTTGGGGGGGGGGGGGG
>JAWWES010000115.1:84745424-84759098 GCA_035583135.1 Lophotriccus pileatus
GGGTGTGCTTGCTCTCACAATGTTTACCTGTAGCAGTAACCTCCTGCTTGCAAACATTCAGTTGGTCTGTTGTCACCAGATTTAACATAATTAAATTAATTTTGGTAGCAAAATATTGGTTTTGAACAATCTCCCTTGCTATTCAGTACATTTTGATTTTGAAATATTGAGCCAAGTTCAAAATATAAGCACTTCTTTAAATGTATGTGCACTTTCTCCTTCACTCCAAAGAACACCCACTAACCACTTATTAATATAATAATATATAATATAATAATATATATTACAATAATATAAATATAATAAAAATTAATAATAAAATATATTTGCCTTTTGTTATATAAAAAGCACAATAATAATGTGAACCAATCTCCACTGCTAAAGTCTTTCTCTAATGGACAATTTCCCATGAATCACTCAGATACCAAAATTCCCCTTCCAGTAAATGTTTTATCAACCATTAGAAGGCATATGTATTTCTTATTGTAGAGGATTTCTGTGGCTGGGTTTTGGTAGCAGGAGGGGCTACAGAGGTGGCTTCTACTAGAAGCTGCTAGAAGCTTCCCTGTGCCATGTAGCCAATGCCAGGCTCCAGGACAGACTTCCTCCAGGTGGCCAAGGCTGAGCCAATCAGGATTGATGACAACACCTCTGTGATAACGTATTTAAGAACAGAAGGTTGTTGTGCAGAAGAAATTTCAGGCAGGGAAGCGCGGAGTGAGAACATGGGATAACAAGGTAGACACCAGGGTCACTGCAGAAGGAGGGGCAGGAGGTGCTCCAAGCTCCGTATCTGAGGCCCTGCAGCCCATGGTGGGGCAGCCCATGGTGGGGCAGCTGTGCCCCTGCAGCCGTGCCCCTGCAGCCCATGGGGTATCATCGGGGTGCAGAGACCCACCTGCAGCCCATGGAGGAGCCCGTGCTGGAAAAGGTGGATGCATGAAGAAGGCTGTGACCCTGTGGGAGGCCCAGGATGAAGAAGGGTCCTGACAGGGACCTGCAGCCCATGGAGAGGGAAGCCCATGCTGGAGCAGGTTTTTCCCTGGTAGGACCTGTGGCCCCTGTGGGGAACCCATGTTGGTACAGCTCATTCGTGAAGGACTGCACCCCATGGAGGAGTGACCCACGGGACAGCAGTTTGGGAAGAACTGCTGCCCAAGGGATGTACTCACTCTGAAGAGGTCCATCAAGGACTGTCTCCCCTGGGAGGCACCCCATGGGAGCAGGGGAAGGAATCCTCTCTCTGAGCTGCAGCAGAAACAACTGACTGTAACCCCCATTCCACATCCCCCTGCACCGCTGGGGGGAAGGAGGGAGAACATGGAAGGAAGGAGGGGTGGGGAGAAGCTGTTTTAAAGACTGTTTTATTTCTCACTCTTTGGCTCTTATCCTGTTAGTAATAAATATAAGTACTATCCCACTTTGAGTCTGTTTTGCCCATTAAGGTAGTCAGTAAGTGACCTCTCCCAGCTCTTATCACTACTCATCTACTCAGCTGAATCCTTAGCTGGTTTGGTTTTTTTTTCTTTCTCTCCTCTGTCCAGTTGCAGAGGGAGAGAGAGGCTTTAGTGGGTACCTGGTATCTGGGCAGGGTCAATCCAGTACACTTATATAAAGGAAGGGTTATATTATAGAAAGAGAAAAATCCTGTGCCTCTAATTCAACAATCAAAGGATCCTTTTATGGAGCTAATTAAGAAACTTCGATTAGTACATGTATCATATTGAGCTGCTACTGGAGAACCGGGCTGAATCTTTAACTTAAAGCAACTGCAGAAGCACTTTGCTAGGCTAGTACGTAATAGCTCTTACACTTAGGCACTTGGATGAACTTTTCCTACAAGATTAAATATTCCTAATAAAAACTGTGTCCTCAGCCTGTCCCCTGTCTCCACCATTCAACTCTCAACTCTGCACCCATCTCAATTCCATCAGCACAAATGTTTGCACTCCGAACCAGGGGACCTATCTGCCTAAAAAAACATTCAAACAAAATAAAAACCTTTTCAATCACATCAGATTTTCAGAGCAGTTAATCCCTTGCTTTTGCTGTCACCATGCAAGGAAAAATACAGAGCATATTGCCAGCACAGGCAACAGTGCCACTGAATCTGCAGCCTAACCAAGGTAGATGTTCAGTGTCAGATAAAGCAACATTTTCTGGGCACTAATATATGCAGCAATTATGTCCTTTTAAAAAGATTTTGTGTGCCTGGAGATATGCTTGGGTTTTTTCTTTCAACTGCAATGTCTGGCCTGATAAAAACTCCTCCTGTCTTCCTTCAGTCATATAAAAAGACTAGCTCTGCTATAGCAATACCACTACATATTTCATCTTAAGATTATTTTGTTCTTCAGTGAAGAATTTAAAGCTTTAGGATCTTACACTGACAAATTGCTTTTGCTTCTCTCTGACAACTTGCTTTCTCTCTGAGTCAGAACTAATCCACTCCTGTAGCACTTTTGGATACACATCTTCAACACTACATCCTCTGTTACAGGGCAGTTCCCTTGCTTCTGGCCCTTAACAGTTTTGCTTTGTTCACAGAGAACAAATGACTAACAGATTATATAACCTAACTAGAAAAAATTAATGGCCACATCCTAAATGTTAAGAATTTTGCAAGAGGAAATACAGTGTATGCTCAGCACCTTTTTTTTCTGTTCCATTTATCAAGTAAAAAAAATACAGACAATTCAAAGATGTATTTAAAAGACAGGAGAAAGGTTAAAAGTTAGTAATGTGCTACAGCATTTCTCTTTTTTCCTCACTGTATCCAGTCTGATACAGTGTTATACCTGTTCCTGATCACCCATCATTCACTCTGACTTCAGCAGCTATCAGTGTCAAGGATTGTTCTGAATGCTCAGCAGATACAGACATCCACATATTTTCACAAGCTTGGAATTACCAGCTGCTTGTCTGCCTTTTAATGTTGAAAAGGGCAACACCAGACAGGTTAAAACTCATGCAAGGCTCACTGAACTCGATGTTAAAGCAGAACAGAAGCAGGAAATAAAAGCCAGTATAGTTAGAAGAAGAAAAGGAGAAGAAATTCTTTTTCTTTAAAAAACTTCTGCTTTCAAAGGAAAACAGAAAAAGTTAGTTGGTTTATGTTTGTTGTGATTCCATATCAAAATACTGCCAGGAAAGGTTGGAAGAGGAATTGTGAATTTAAAATGGCAAGCTCATTACTAACAGCATAATAAATACATCAAAGTTATTTTCTCCACAGAATAAAAATTTTCCTTTATCCACTGCTAAATCTCCCACTATGTCTAGTTAGGTTTGGCCTAAACTTTTGAATAAGCAAAATCTAAAATTGGCAGGTAATGTGTTACAGAGACTTAAGAATTAGGACTGTAGGCATGAGAGACAGGCTGTTTTATCTGCATGTAAATTGTAGTTGCTGGCAAATTTGTCTTCCTGAAGTAATTGCCTTAGGCATACATCACCACTACTATTAGTGTTAGGACACTAACAGATTAGGTGTGTAAAACTGATTTAAATCAGAAATGAACATTTATTTTTTTCTATTAGCCATACCACTACAGTGAAATTTGTCTCAGGTTTATGCTTTTACATAAAGCTGGGTGCTGGAGGACATGAGACCTGATAACAGTAACGGGATAAACAATATCCAAACTGTAAGACTGCCAATGCAAAGTTCTGGAAAACTTTTCAGAATATTTGAAATACCGAGAAGAGTTTTGATCAGATATGCTTTTCTGCATCATGGGGCCATAAATTTTTTGATCTGGACAAACGCACTCCATCACTCTCAAAGCCTAAGTTTCTCTACAGGTTGTGAAAAGAGGTGGGCTTTCATGAAGGCATTGAAATGAAGATGTGATGCTTCCAATTAAGGCATTTATATTAACTATAAGACATTAATAGAAGAATTAGATGAGCGATAGAGAACGTACACTATAGCAGGGTAGATTTTTTAGGACCTCATGCTGCCCCCAGACTCTCTACTTTTAACAAATAAAAAGCTAGAGTTTTAATGTCATTTATATTTCCTCATACTAAGAGCAGTGGGAAAGCTGGAGTATCCATACAAAATATTTTCTTTCTCATGAGGACAAATCTCAGGCAGGACATTTGTATGCTTCTGTTTCCAGCTGATCTTTCTGAAAAGGAACACTGACCACTACATCTCAGCTCTCCAACTATTCAGAACTGCCACCACATCCTCTACTGCTGCCTGGTGGCATACATCAAATTAGCTTGCTCTTCAGTCCTCAGTCTGTCCACCATTCAGTTCTTGGTCCTTAAAAATTTCCCTTTCTTCAAATGCAGAGTCTCCAAATAACGATGTCTGACACAGTAATCTTCACTTTCCTCCTGTCCTCAGGTCATCCCTTTCTTAGGGCATGAGAAGCAGCTTCAGTTGCTTTATTACCTTATTTGTTCCGCCCTTACCATTCTCCCACACACTTCCACATTGCACCTTAACGAGCTACTAGTAAGCAACTCTTCTACTGTTTCTTCAGTGCCCCCACTACATTGACTAGAGTACTTCCTGCTTCCTCAGAAATCCCACATCCATTCCACTTTGCTACTCCTGTTTATTTTCGGAGTTTAAAATGTGACAGCACATCCTCGCAACCACTTGCTATCCAGCTCAGTTGCCCAACTGCAAACAGAGCCAGCAGTGTACGAGTTTATTTTCCCATAGCGACTTCTACTTGGTAAAATAAAGTTCCTATTTTAGTACCATTTAGAAGTTGAGATATTTTGGGAGCAACAAAATATTTGTATGAGAAGGCAAATCTAAATACTTCCAGACCAAGTCCTTTCCCTTACCTTTCTCAAAGACCATTTCCCCGCTCAAGATGGTCTCGTTATCTCTGATCACTTCTCCCCTTACGGTGACCTGTGCTGGGCTGTCCGGCAGCAGAGCTACCCCAATAGTCAGGTTTGCTCCAGGCCTGATGTTCCACGGAACTGCCACAAGGAACGTAGGTCTGGAAAGTCCAAACGGGCAGAGGGAGAAAAAGCAGGCAGTGAAGTACAACCCCCAAAAAAGTAACAGCGTCCACATAAAGACATACGATACATGTTGCAAAGCTCTCCCGTTGCCCTCCGCTGCGCAGGCTGGAGATGATGCTCACCCACTGGGCGCTCCTGGGCGCGCAGGGCGGTGAGCAGGGAGCGCTGCTCCGGCGCTCTCCGGACCGGCTCCAGCCCGGCACCGGGAGCCCCGGGAAGCGCTCGCTGCCCCGCAGCCGCCGCGCTGGATGGGAGGGGAGGTGAGGCGCCCCCGCCCGCCCCCGGCCCCACGTACCCGGCCGCCGCGGAGCTGCAGAGGAGGAGGAGGAGGAGAAGGGAGCGGACATCGCCGCGGCGCCGCGCCATGGCTCTCCGTGCACCCTGCCCGAGGGATCCGCCGCTGTGCGCAGGGCCGGGGCCGGCGCTCGGGCTGGGGCCGGGCGGGAGGCGCCTTGGCGGGCGGGGGAGGGAGGGGAGAGGCCGGCGCTGCCCCAGCGCCAGGCGCTCCAAGGCAGCAGCACCCGCGGGGGCGTTCCCGAGGCAGGGCCCGGGGAGGTGGGAGCGGCCCGGCAGTGGGATATATCCATTTACACAGGGATACCCACGGGGGCAGTTCAGCTCTCCTTGGCCAGCGCTCTCCGCATCCTCGGGCTGATGCAGAAGAGGAACGGGTGGGATTCTCAGGCAAACACAACACCCTATAAAAGGAACACCGAGGGCAATGTTTTCTGCCTGCAGCTCCGAGAAGAGCGGCAATCTGATGTGGGGAGCTGCCCGATTATCGACTGGGAGAGACCTGCAGAGCCCGCAGAGGCGCGCTGGCGTGTGGCTGGGGCTCGGAGGCGAATCGGGAACGGTTCAGGGTCTGAACAGGGAGAACGATGCTGGCAGAAATTCAAGGAGCCTCGTAGCTACTTAAACGTGAACTGATTGGCAATGTAGCTCTGGCTGGACTGTGACCACTGTCTGCAAAATAAGGTCATGTCCACTTATGCATCTTAACCCACCTTCAGAGTCCACAAAGTGCATTGAAACAGTTTGGTGAGCTTTTGTACCTTTAGCATGTTTATTGTAATTGTGTAGACTAGACACATCTAGTGTTTTGATTTATCCATATTTCATTCCTGTGCAAGTCTTAACATTTAGAAATCCTACCCAGTTCTTGCAGTCTGTCTCTTCCGAAGTGCTGGGCTGGCATCCTCTGCATTATGTTACACAGAAAAAATACAGTCAGTTATAGTCCTGAAGAGAAGCATCATGTTATGTTCTTGTGAAAATCAGATATGAATAGTATCTGATGTACATAAGTAGATGTTGTATCTCATGTACATACATCATGTGTACATAAACACTCTTCTAATTGTATCACAGGCAGTCATGCAGTCTTTTCACATTGTTTAAATTTGCTTTTGTGACTTTTCATACTTCTGCTGATTCTTTCTGGAGCACCAGTCTTTATAGTGACAGAAAAGTGCCACCTCTGTAGACCAGGGCAGGCGTGATAGTGCAGCAACCACAGCTGATGCTTAGAAAGTCAATCCTGGCAGCTCCTCGCCTGCGCAAGGTGCATGAAGAGGCAAAGTTTGGGAAACGTTTTCTGTTGTTTTTAGTAAGTCCTTGTTACATGTGAGAAACAGCTATGGAAGATGAACAGTCACTGCCACTCCTTTTCTTGGAGATGGTGGGAAAAAGAGCTTAGAAATAGCACTGCATCCTGAGCACCCCCCCCTCAGATGGTAAAGCTACACAGAGTACGCATTTCTCCAGTCTCTGGCACTGAGCCAAACTGGCACCCCACCATACCTGTCAATACCAATCCGCTCTCTCAGACTCCAAAACACAAGGTGGTCACATCCAAACTTCCTATCAGGTATGGTCCATACTAACCCCCAAACTGCACCATGAATTGTTCAGGAGAACACTCAGTGGCCAGGGCAAAACCATGCCAAGGTCAACTTGAGGGGAGAGACAATCAAGTTCCAGTCCCAAGAACATTTGCTGGCACTGTTTAATTCATTAGCATGAATGTAGCCCAAAAGTTCATTAGTGAAAATGCTTGCAAATGTCACAGATTTTGCCCAGTTTTGCAACAGTATTAAGGACTTCCATCTTCCCTTTTTTTCCCCTAAGGCCTTGTTATTTAAAGATACTTCGGTAAATGTATTTGATCTCTTCTTCTACAAAAATTCCAATAAAGGAATTGTATAGGAAAAAATAAGAGAATAAATGGGTTATGATTATTAGGATTTAATCTGTCCGGAATAGATTTAGAACAAATAAATGCATAAACAGAAATTGTCAAATGCCATTCTATAAAAACATACAAGCTTCATTTCTTACACATGTATCCATGCACTCAGAGACATTTTCATAATTTCTTTTCCAAACAGGATATACTACACTATAAGTACATGTAAAGGGTTTTCATGGCTAAACATACCATTTAGGAATCAAATATGGAATGTAAGGATTTTGTAAGCTCCCAGTTAGCAGAAAGCTAAAGCCCATATTAGCCCATTCAGACAAAATTTCAAGAGTCATCTCTTACTAACATCTAAACAAGGTCTTGATTTTCAAGTGTTCTGCAGCTGCTAATTTTCATTGTAATATAATGTTAATATAATTGTAATATAAGCTGTGATTTCCCTGAAACATCACTTCTACTCCTACACTGTTTTATCAAATGTGGCCCTTCTTTGGTGCCCAAAGAACACTAAATACTGTATGTACCTGGACAGGGAACACTTTTCCTGTGATATGGTTCCCATGACAAAGCCAGCCCTAGGAGCTCCCTCTCCCATTCCCCACTCAGCACCTCCCAGCTCTGCACTCTGCAACCCTCCCAACCCTACTCTGCAGCCTGTGCCAGAGTCTAGAGAGAGAGAGAGGTTTCTAGAGAGAGGTTTACTACTAATTCAGCAGATTTCAGTGGCCCCATTTGCAACACAATCCCACTCCCCCAGAAGTAGCTATCAGCATGGTATGTAGATAGGAAACTGTGGAGCATGAACAGGAAAGAAGTAAACCAAGAAAATTTTAAGTCAACTTCACCTCTATAGCCAGTGAATGCCTAAAACTATACCGTGTCTCTCAAGCTTCCTCTGCACATTTCTCTGCATACCAAAAATAAGAGTAATGATAATTGGAGAATTAGCATAGTTTGAGAGAACTGGGGTAAGCTGGTATCCCATTCATGCTCACCTAGTGTTAAGCTATTTGTTCTGTTGGACTTGGGTATCAGGTCTGATATATATATATATATATATATATATATACCTGATCACTCAACCCTACCAGTTATGGGAGTGTTACATTCCCCTACGCTCTGTTAATTACACAGTTTGTGTTAAACTGGTCAAACTTGAACTTAGGGGCACCGAGATTTGAAAAGCTTTTGCATACACACCAGTTTCTGTTATAGGGTACAAAATATTCTCAGCTAAAACATTATTTGTCAGTGTCTCAGGCCTAAGTACGTTTTAAATGCCTGTTTCTGACAAACACCTGAGAGACTGTGCTGTGCACAAAGATCACCGTGCAAAGGAAATTTGTTTCGAACCTGACTTCTGCATATTAGTAATAATTTTAAAGAAGTATAACCTAGCAGAAAAGGATTTAATAATCTTCAACTGCTCCAAGCCAGTCAAAGGGATATTCCAGAGACACTATTTGGGAGGTTGTTGTTATGTTCAGCATGTCAACCAGAGAAGCTAGATGAAAAATCCCTTTCTGTTCAATTTTCACATTCTGGAGTTAAACAAGCATTACCAGATTCAATTTTACACCCATTTGTGATATGTTATCATTATGAAAATTCTACTTTTACCACCTTCACTGCTACCCAGGAATATTATTTTACTAATCCTTCACATTGTCTTACAAACAGAGCCTGTAAAGGCTGCAAAAACCATCTACAGCACTGGCTATGGTCTCAGGCAGCTAACAACTATACTGTTGTCTGTGTCTATACAACTTAGTTTACTAAGTCAAACCGAAATATGTGTACAGGTACCAGCTGAAATCACACCTCTGAGTTGCAGCATAAGTATATTCTAAACAAAAATGTGTTTAAGTAATACAGATAACCAGAATGGTTCCTTAATGAGTCCAGAAAGCAACTTCTGCCTTGGTAAATTAGAAGGATCACAACATCTAGCAAGCTCTAGTAATTGTATTAAGATTTGCTGGAAATAAACACACGCACAGCAAGTCTGCTTTTCTCTAATATTACATGCTGCTCAGTAAATGTAAAAATCTAAGCATTACAGTACTTAAAATACTGGGAGAAATCTCCACAAAACTTACAACAGTGAAAACTTGAATGGTCAATGCCCTGTCCTGCTTTTAGCATTAGACAGTAAACTTGGCTGGTCTGATATTCAGCTGGATTCAGCAGGCATTCAACCATATTGTGGTGCAAACAACGTGTGTTTCCATGAAAAGAGGCAAATTCAGGGAAGAGCTACATTATGTGGAAATTTGAACTAGAAGATCACTATAGTCTCTTCCAGCGCAATATTCTCTCTTAAAAAGCTTAGCCAGTTGCTGCATGCATCACTGAACTCAAGGCCTGCAGCTCATTTAGGGAATGGATAAATCTTATAATTAACCTCAATAGACTTTGGATGAGGTCCTAGCAGAAACTGTGATTCAGCAGCTCATGGAACTAGGAAGGAAGCAAAAGTCTGTTTTATCACTCATAGTGAGTGGACAAGAATTACAGTGAATACTAAAAATAGGTGGAAGATCATTCATGGTATCAGGAGGGCGCATTTTTTGCATGGTTGTAAGCCTGAAGAATTTGTGTTTGCTGGAAAGTACTGACAGGGGCATAGGATATAAAGCTCTCCCAGAAGCACTCAGTAATAACACCTCTGATGCTGTTACTGATGATGGAATGTGTCATAATGTTTTACACTACACTGATGATGGGTGTGCCATGACTGAAACTTGCCCTGAGCTATAAGGGTGGAGCTGTATGAAAAGCTAGTCTGGACTGCAGTTAAGATTTTTTTTTCCTAGTAGTTGAAGACATCTCCCTTGGTGAAAAATGTTATTTGCAAATTCTCTTCCAACTTGAACTGTTACTGCAGCCAGAGTGGGTAGGATTTACCTGGTCAAATGTGTGTTGTGCAGTAGTCTACAATGGGTGCTATCACTGGATAGACAATGGAGTGAAGTAGGTACTTTTCAGAACAGATCTGTATGACTCATTGAAATACCAACATTTGAATGAACAGACACACAAAAGTGGCCTTAAACTAATCAAGTGAATCCCATTTTTAAAGCACCAATTACTACTAAATTTCTAAACAGGAAGTCAAGACAAGTAGTTGAAATATCTTGTTATCTCCACAGCATATAAGATGACTATAGCTTAAAAGTCCTCATTGAGTATTCAATGAATCAAACCTAAACACAGACATTAATTTTTACAAGCTTTGAATCAGGGATACATGTTTGAAGGTATCAGATTTTGCTCCTGTTTGTTCAAAACTGGCATTAGAACAAGCAAACAGTGTCCAAATAGGAGAAAAGATTCTACTTTGTTAAAAGAATCATAGATTTTATTATCTCAGAAATATATACTTATATTTTCAAAATATTTTAATTTTAAAATATCTGCACATTTTAAACACACACATAAAATATATGTGATCAAATATGTAAATACTGTATTATTGTATTATATATAATATTATATATGGGCTTTGAAAAATACCAACAAAGTAAAGCACAGTCTTTTAGGAAATACACCAAACATAGAAGGGCATCATGGTTAAGACTTCATGGGATTTTGAGAAATTCGCTTTTAAAAATGAGATTCGGAAAAAAAGGGAAGTAAAGAAGGAATGACAAAATTATACTGTGGGACATGCGGAAGTCTGAGGAGCAAATCTACAAATGATACATGTAGGAGTTCTTCTGCAGCAAAGATAATCCTCAGTTACCAAGTTCCCTGGCCCTTTTAAACTAACTCATCAGTGCAGAAGGATCATAATGGAATGAAAATGAGAACCTTGTCCCCCTGTTGTAACAGGGGGTAGTTGTAACAGGTTTTATGTGTAGCTGAATTTTCAAATTTCCTCTGCAGGCGGCCTCAGAGTAGACTCTTGTCTTTACAGAAATCAGTGGCACTGAAATCATTGCCTTCAGTGAGGTCAGGACTCAAAACTGTATCCTCCACCTCACTCAAATCTCTGTAATTTTGATAAAGAAATGAGGGGCTTTTTTACACTATTTTCTGCATTTAGTCTCTTAATTTTGATTGATATACTGCATCCTGATATATACATGCAGAACATTTAGAAAGCAGGCTCATGTAATGCCTTTATTTTATTTTAGAAATTTTCTCTGTAAAATGTTCAACCATACAGTAGGGACATGTTAAAACATGCACAAACATGCTGTTTCTCTGAAACTGAGAGAAGTTAAAAACTCATAGAAATGATGAGAGGTTGTCTTCAAAGATCTGTTTTCCTAAGGCAGTATTTTTACAACTGCATGTGATGAAATTCCATTTACCAAACTTTATTAATCATTTTACCTTAACTGTCCTTGTTCCCTTTGCTCTCTGAGGGCTTTCAAAAGGTCAGTGCAACCCCTTCCCATTGCGAATACTGATGAAAGAGCCAAGAAAAACCTTATTTTTATTAAACAATTTAGCATGAATTAACACTATTTCTTTTTAAAGAAGGTAAGAATTCCCTAAGGATTCAATTATCTTAAACTATAGCCTATAATTAGACTGTAAATTTAAATTACAGGTTTTTGAAAAGGAATTCCTAAAACCAGTGTTTCCATAATGTCATAGACTAGTATACCACAGTACTCTGGAGTACTTGCATTCATACATTGTGACTTCACTTTAAATTAAGGACAAAATCTGGCAGATTTTTTAATGAATGTGTGTTTCTGTAATAGCTATTCATGACATTCATCTACCCATAAAAAAGGGGATGTTAGTACAGCTGTCTGTTTTATAGACCAGAGTATCTCTGCAGACAGAAAAAGCTTCCTTTCAAAAGTAGACTGTAGACAAAACTCATTTCCCACAGTTTACACAAAAGTCAAAGTGTGGAGACAATGCCCTTAACCACCAGACTAAAGAGATGCATATTTTAAATAATCAGATAGGGAAGGCTGAGAGGGGCCTCCATGACACCTTCATAGAAAGAAAATAACAGGTACTCATCTATTGGAGAAAAGTGTAAAAAGAACTAATGGTCAGGCAATTAAAGTTAAGTTAGAGATGAGGCACATACTATCAACAGAAGTTGTCTTCCTGAACGCACTACCAAGGAAAGCAGTGGTTACTGGTTTTTATGTCTTCCCATCAAACCTGACTGCCTTTTCAAAGTCTAAAATAAGTACTTAGGCTAAACAGAGAATCAATTTGCTGAAATTCTGTACTCCATGACTTACAGAAAATCAGACTAGGGGATCTCCAGACAGGATGATGAAAATCTGTGAAGTTGCTCTTGAGCCAAGTGACCATAATCACCCATAGAAATAGCAAAGCAGGGATCTGCTCCCAAGGAAATTAAATAGAATTGTCAAGAGGGAAAAAAAATATTCTATCAGTGGTGTAGACTACACTATTTCAGGCCAGGTTTCCTCCATCTTGTCACATTCACAAAAGGTCAACATCAGAAAGAAAAAAAAAAAAGACGACAGGATTAGAAGCAGCTATTAAAATGAAGTTTTTGCAGGATACGATCTCTTACAGGACAACTTTTTTCTTTCTAAAAATAAACCTCAAACTTTCTGTTTAGAAATTGGCCACAAGCTAAAACTGTTCTGTTGAAGTTTAGTTCGTCTTTTCTTAAAAGATAAAAATAAAAAAATGAGAGAAGAAAACTCTGCCTTTCCAAGCAGCTACACTGTGGTATCAAGAAAAAAATAAGATAGATGTATGTGGACATTAATTATGTCAGCAAAACCTCCCAAAAACTCTATTCTATTTTAGATGACATCTATCTGACTATCACATAACATGAGAGTAAACCTCATGTTGCGCAAGTTGTCCCTTACAGAATCAGTTTCACTAGTAGCCAAAATGGCTTCTATAGACAGAGTGATTAAGAATTATTTAAAAAATACACTCAAACTATTTCTAAAACTTGCATAAAGCCTTGTGTTTAGTTTAGACACAGGTAAATACCAGTTATCTCTCCCTGAGGACTAACTCTTACCACATACTGCCTACAGGAAAGGAGGGAGGGTGAGGAGTCCGATCTCAGCGATTAAGGAGGAACTGAGTAAAGGTTTCATGTTTCAAGTCACCAAATAAGACAAAGTCTAAATAAACTTAGGCCTTGAGCTATGCCACTACAGGGTATTCATTCACACTGTCCAGAAGGCAACTCTTTGTTCCATTGCCAACCACCCACAGCAGCAGTCATGTTTATTTAAATGAAGAGGGTGTGGACCCAAGAGCTACATCTTTCCAAACCTTGCTGAAACAACCGAATGTTTGGACATTACTGTCATATGTCTGAAATGCGTCCTATATTGGACAACTTTCTAAGGCCTCTTAGCCATGTTTTTAGGCTAAAGATTTACCCTGTGATTTTGCTGACCACTAACAGCAGTTCTGGGAGTTTTTCTTTTCTTTTCTTTTCTTTTCTTTTCTTTTCTTTTCTTTTCTTTTCTTTTCTTTTCTTTTCTTTTCTTTTC
>JAWWES010000115.1:84759198-84776867 GCA_035583135.1 Lophotriccus pileatus
GTAAGGCTGTTCCAAAAGTGATCCTGAGAAACACTGATGTGTCGAAACAAAATGAGTCAAGTCAGGGTTTACTCCCTAACATGTATCACAAAGAAAGTATAGACATATTTTACATCTGTCTTAAAAAATTCTAGCCTTTGAGGCTTGATGCTCCCCAGCAAATAGAGTGGAAAATATTTGTAAAGGGTATTTAAAGAACATATAAAAATTATGAAAGACTGCAGAAGACTTTTCTATGCTAGTCAGACAGAACAGTTTCCCTGCAGCTATTTGAAGTACAGGGTAAGATAAAAACCAAACCTCATGAGAGTTCAAAAGAGGTGTATTGGCCTACTTAGCTGAGAATTTTAAAGGCTGAATTTAAAAATGTATATTAATTTCCAAATCCTGAGGTGGAGAGAGTGACAGCTGTTATGCCACACACCAAACTCTTCGTGTGTGGCATAACATCTGTAGGATAACCTCTAAAAAACTCGCAGAGATGTTCTGCAGCAGGCAAGGACATGCAACAAGTTTGCAGAAGGGAAAAGACAAGGACTTTGCAAAGGCTCCACTACTCCACAGCAGGATGGGGGTGAGTCCTCAGCTCACCTGAGACAGTATGAGCACTGCAGCAGAACTAGATTCAGCTTTTAAAAAGTTAACTGAATCAGGACCACCTCCTTTTCTTCCTCCCTCCCTCCCTCTCTTTCTTCCTTCTTTCCTTTCTCCTCCTTTTCCTCTTTATTTTTTTTTAATACTCCTATTGCATTTTTATGTCAAGTTTTTATGTATGTCCTCTAGATGTAACAACTAGAGATAGCTACCAATATTTGCAAAATAAAAAGCAGGTTGATTCTGTTTTGTAATAATTACCATGAATTTAGACTTAATTTTTGAGCATTGAGTGACAAATTAGAAGCATTATTTTGGGCATATTGTAAACAATTGCTTTGAAAATTTAACATTTTTCAAATCAATGTCACAGGAGAGGTGACTTCATTACTGCAAGAAGCTTTGTTTCTTTTTGCTAGACACACCTAAATACCCAACATCTGAGAATTTTCAGACACCTGCTGGTAAAAACTAGTAAAGTCATCCTCTTCTTCCCCAGTCAGTCTAAAGGATATCACACTGTCACACACATTTTCAAGTCCCCTAGATTCACTAGGAGAATGCCTAGTGAATACAGGAGACTGACAGTTATTAAGTACCTAATTCATTAATGTCCTTACCTTAACTGGCATATTTAGTGTTCCTTGAGCATAAAAAAGCACATCACCTTGTCCCGCGTGATGGGTTCCATCCAGATTCCTGAGGTCTCTGCAAAAATTATTTACTTAGCTATTGACAGAACATAATTCTCAGGATCTCTCACCTATTATGCATAATTGCACATCTAAGATAAGTAAAGTTAGTTGACACTGGATATATTTTTTAATTTTTTTTTTAAGAAGATTTATGATTAACTTTCACTACAGAGTTTGTGTTCAAAGAAAGTTAGAAAACACTTTACTGACAGCTGCAGCACGTTCTTGGGCAGTTCCAGGCTTTGGCAAATCCAGCTACCAATGAAGTTACCATCAGAAACAGGACAAAATTATTGAGAGAACCTGTGAGACATCTGGGGATTCAGGAAAAAAAGCATTCCTTCTCAGAAAGACCATAAAGGTATAACCCTATTCATAGTATATAATTCAGCCATGGAACTTCTTGCCACATGGAACATGAATACTGAACTTGACATGGATTCAAAATCAGAATAAACAGCATAAATTCTTGTCTGACAGATGTCTAAATGACTACTGAGTGCAGAGGTACCACATCCTGCTCAGGAAGGGCCTGAGTCACCAATCAGTGTATTCAAACATTCAGAGACTATTCAGAGGATGTATCACTCTATGTTTAGTCTGTACAAGTCCTTCCCTCAGCATTTGCCATTGACTGCTGTGAGAGACAGTACACTGAGGGAAATGGAATACTGGTCTGACAGACTATAGCTGTTCCTATGTTTGTTTTCATGAGACTATTGACAAAAGAATTGCACTTCTTAGTGAGCTCTCCAACACCCTTTTGTAGTCCACATATCAACAGGGAAACATTTAAAGCCATTAACCCAGAAAATACATAACTCTTTCACAAGGCTTGAGGGGAATCTACCTCTTTTCCCTAAGGATATTTATGGTTTCTATACATAAGAAAACAACTGTAGTTAAAAAGAAAGACGATTACACAAAGACCTAGTGCCTTTTGTCTTGCCTGAGGTTCAGTATTCACTGTGCATATTCCTCCACAGAGGAGGAATACGATTTCATGTTTCCATGTGTAGATCAGTGTCCTGAACAGAGACCAGTTCTTTAATAGGAAATGTCCAGTATCACTGCCACTTCTATTTCTTTTAGGAAGAATATCTATAAATAAGGAAGTCTAGACATTAAGATTGCCAGTACTTCCCATCTATACTTTCACTGGCTACCACTATGCTAAAATTTAAGCAATACAAAGCCTAAGCCACTTCTCTGAATCTAGTCAAGCATTAAGCCATACAATCCAGAGCAGAATTTTGTAGAGAACACAATACACTCTTCCTTTCTTCTGTATGAAAGCAATGCTGCTAACTGAGGAAAGTTCCGGGCTTTCTGCTGTCATGACCCATGTCAAAAACCGAACAGCATATGGAGTGCCTCTGCTAGCAAACAGTAAGAAAAGCGGGCAGGATGAATATCTCCCCTCCCAACCTAAACCCCCAAGCAAGAATATCCATGGTGACGGGGAGCCCTGAAGCATTTTCAGCAGACAGAATATTTCCAGACAGATGAAAACACATTGTACTGCCAGAGCCACATAAGCCTTTTCTGATTTGGTCAGCATCATCTTATGCATGATTTAGTAATGACTTTGTATTCAGCTTTACAGTGGGAGAACTGCACAGCTCAAGGCATCCTAGTTCTTTTCCTTTTTGATTGACTGTAACTTGCTCTCTTGTGGGAAACCCAAGACATTTTTCCTTGGTTACATGTGCATATTTTTTCTTGTCCAAACAATCTATACCTTAACTTTATATTCTTCCATTTTGTAACTTATCATTCTAAAATGTAAATATCTTCGTTAAGCATTTACAGCATAAAAATGCTGTGTACTGTATTGTGTATACGGAGACTTAGACAAATTTAAAAGTAGATACTTCAATCTTCGCTCTTTGAACTTTTTTTATGTTACTTTCAGTTACTTAAGAATAACCAGACGGTCCTTATATTGTGAATATGATCTGTATTTCTCTGATCCTTTCTTCTGTTTATCATGAAAAAACCAAGATTTCAAAAGTCAGATTCTTTAAAAAAGTATAAATAAATAAGGGTATCTTGAAAAAGTAATTTTTAAAAGACTGAAAAAATGTGGGAACACAAACCCAATTTCATTATTATATCCTATAAAACTTAATAGCCTGACAGAAGAGACATTATTTTCTCCTTGAGGAAATACTGCAACTTCGATTAGCATCACTGATATATTTTCCCTGACCACCTCTTCATATTCTAAGCCTTTGAATATAGGTAGTGTTAATCATTTTAAAATGTGTTCCTGCATCATCATAGCCGTATCCCATCTGCATCGTTTTCAGAGCTGCCCAAAGGAGCCGTGGCACAAGGAATAAAGCTGGATTTTCTCGGAAGACCCAGGCACCATCCAAGATTTCTTTTCCAAACAGCACTTCAGAGGAAAGAGAGCCCTCTGCTGCCCTATACGAGACATGCTGTAGCAGTCTCGTAGCTTCGGTGTCTTTTTAGCTTGGTGTGAAATGTCAGGGTGGGTTTTAGGAAAGGAAGTGCAAACCTCTGCTGTTTTCCTCTCTCATGCTGTGGAGTCACACGACAAGCAAAGTGGGGCACTGGGAAGTGCCGTCCACCATCTCTCCAGCCTAGCACAGACCACAGCTGCATCCAGCATTTAAAGTAACCAGGGCAAAAATGTTTGAATACAAACAAATGTCCTCTTTAAAAACAAAAATAAAAGAAGTCAGAAAATACTTCAAATCCTCCACATCAGGGCTGCATCACAAGTATGACATAGTCTGACAGAGCAGAACAACAACCAGCAGTGCCTGATAGGCTGGACAGAGAAAACCCACACCTGTTTCCGTACAGCTACACACAAAGTCAGCCTCCAGGGCATAAGGAATGACATTTTTATATGCTGTGACAAATGCCAGTGCACCTTACACACTCCTGAATCTGTATTTATGGGTGTCACCTTTTGACTGTGGGGCTGCAGCCTCACAATCAAGCTGCTCTTAGTGCAGTGTGTCACTAGGCAAGGGAGATTCACTCAACAGTGCAGGTCTGTAAGATCTGAGGAGGCAGCAAGGCAGAGAAATCCACATTCCTTGCTATTGCAAGGTTTGTTGGCATTATCCCATACCAAGAGTATAGGTAGATTTAAGATAGAACATGCCTTGGAGAAAAGAAATGAGAGGTTAAAAAAAAATAGAAAAAAACCAAACAAACACCTCAGAAAAGTTTTGTCTACCACTCCAGTCCCCGCAGGCCCTCATCATCCCTGTGTTATGATGAGTAGAGTCTATGGAAAGCTTGGGATTCCGCCTATGGGTAGACGTGACCCTACTCATGACCCTGGGAATGCTGCACACAGTCCTGTCCCATATGTCCCTAGACTTCCTTCTCCATGGGCTGGTTGCTAATGCACTGGGGTCTCTCTGGTGGTATGTACAGAAAGGCCAGAGTACAGCATGTGTGAAATGGAAAGATAAAATCTTTAAATGCTACAACCCAAATCTCCACTTCTCATAAAATGTTGCGAAATATATTTGATGTGTGCTTTCTCAGAATAAGGCAATTGCTTTTCTTTCTGTAATTTTGGCTGTAAGAATGGCTTCCAGGTAAATCTGACTTACAGAAGACACTCAGATTTAATTTCAGAGCCAGAAGAGAAGGCCTGGTTTGCTTCACATGTTCACATAGATGCGATGCTGTATGACTGGCACACGGCCACAGTCATTCTATTGATACTTGCAAACTCAGTGTAACTACCTTGTGTGAAATGATATAGCTGAATAAGCTGCCAGGAATCTTTTCCCTTTTCCAGAACACATAATTTTCCAGGCAGTTTCTTACACATCAGTAGGATGGCATAGGCATCTCAACAAAGTCAAGGCTTTCAGCAGATGACCGTCAGGATCATCAAAATGACTCAGCCTTTGCAAGGGCACAGATAAGTGGAAATGGCTCCCATGTAAGAGTCTGTAAAACTTAAAGACGTCTACTCTGTTGTTAGCTTTGGCTGAGGTTGAAACCCACTGATTCTGAGAGGAAAAGCTCTATTGCATATCCCATGATGCTTATTAATTTATATTTAATTTCATTTATATTGGTGCATTTTTACATGTACCTCTCCTATGAAGACAGGCTGAGAAAGTTCAGGCTGTTCAGCCTGGAGAAGTTTGCATGGAGACCTCGTAGCAACTTTCCAGTATCTGAAGGGGGGCTAGGAGGGATTCTTCATCTGGAATTGTAGTGATAGGACTAGGAGCAATGGGTAAAAAGTGAATGAGGGGAAGTCTAGGTTAGATATTAGGACGAAGTTTTTTTACTGTGAGGGTGGTGAGACACTGGAACAAACTGCCCAGGGAAGTTGTGGATGCCCCAACCCTGGAAGTGTTCAAAGCCAGACTGCATAAACCCTTGAGCAACCTGGTCTATCGGGAGCTGTCCCTGCCCATGGCAGGGGGTTTGGGACCCAAAGATCTTTTAAGGTCCGTTCCAACCCCTTAAGATATTATATGATTCTATGATTCTAAAGCCTCACTCCAGGAATCGGGCGCTGCACACGCACAGAGAGTAAAAAGTCACTCTGCTGCAGATATTTCCATTATTGTTACATGAGCGTTTCGATGGTTACACAGCCCCAGAGCCCGCACCCCGAGCCTTCCCCGCCCCGCCCGTGGTGCCGCAACGCAGCCGCGCCTTCGCTGAGGCACAGCCACGTGTGCTGCCCCTGTGCCGGGCGGCCCGGGGAAGGGAGGGCGTGATCCGCCTGATCAGATCTGCCCTAAATACGACAAATTTCTCCCACAGCAGTGGGGACACCCCGCACAGCGACAGCACCCCGCTGCCGCTTGTCGGCGCGTCCCGGCGGCCCCTTCAGTCAGCGGGGCCGGGGGGCGGGCCCGCCCTGACTAAAGATGGCCGCCGGGGGCAGCCAGCCAGCCGGCGGCGCTGCGGCTGAAGCCATTTCCGCCTGGCAGTGCCCGTCACGTGACCGCGGGGGGCTGCGGCCGCCGGTGCCCGGCGCCGCCGGGGCAGAGCGGGGCGGGCGGGGAGCCGAGCCGGGAGCCGAGCCGGGAGCCGAGCCGGGAGCCGAGCCGGGAGCCGAGCCGAGCCGAGCCGAGCGGAGCCCAGCCCAGCCCAGCCCAGCCCAGCCCAGCGGAGCCCAGCGCAGCCGAGCCGGCAGCGGAGCCGAGCCGGGCCGGGCTCCCGGCAGCAGCGGTGGCGCCGGGCTCCCTGGCCCTGGTCGCGCTGCGCGGTCCGAGTGGCAGCAGCGAGATGGAGCCCGAGGAGGGGGAGGACCGCACCCCGCTGCTGAAGGAGTCCCAGCCCGGCACGGGTGAGAGGAACGGCAGCTGCCCTTGTGTGGCGGCGTCCCGTTGCCATAGAGCCGCGGGTCGGGCCCAGGGGCGTCGGGTCAGACATGGCCCCGCGTCCTGACAGCGGTCGCCGCTCTGTCGGTGGCTGTGGAGAGGCAGTGCTGTCACACACACCTGCCGTCGGGTTGCTGTCTTTGCACTGAAGACGAGCAGGGAATTTCAGCCCAAATGCCCGTCTAACTATTAAAGACTGCGAGGTCGTGGCAGAATTTCATTTTAAGGCAGAATTTTGAGTAAGATTAACTGCTTATTGTGAAAACATGGAGAGGAAGGAAGGTGGAGGGAGGCACGGACGTAGTTGTAGGAGAGGGAGGCTCGTTATGGGGCCAGGGCTTGACAACAGAGCTGGCGTGTTTAGGGGGTTGTCTTTGCTGTTTCCTTTCCCGTAATATACAAACTGTAAAAAGATTTTTAGCTTCTTCGGTATGCCGTGCAAAGATGCTGTAACCTACTTAAGCAAAGGTATGACTCCATCAAGGGATGCTGCTAACAAAATTACTTAATAAAAGTGACAGAAGGAGAGAAACTTGAGCTCAAGTCTTACTGAAGCAATATGTTCTTAAGTTTGCACAATGCGTCAGGCTCCGGTTGGAGGTGGTTCACCTCACCCACAAGGAAAAATACAGCAGACCAGCAACGTCCTTTAACTGCTGCGCAAATTGCAGCACAGACCTATTTTTTAACTGCAACGTAAGAATGTTGTTCAATTATAGCTACAGTACTTTAAAACATGCCCCTGAAATCAGAATTAACTGCAGATGTAGGACCAAAGGCTGCTAGTCAAGGTAAGACCTTGAACATAATGGTTAACTGCTTTAAACTTTAAGGGAGTGCATATCTGTGTCTCTTTGATTATACCAATCTCCTGAAGAGGTGGGTGACTGAAATACATCTGGAGTCTTCTTGAATCTTCTGTTCTGTTTACCTGATCTAATATTCTCAGCTATTACAAATACACTTAGTGGAATGACAGGGGAACAGTAGTTTAGTAGCTGTTTGTTTCAGGCTTTCATATCTACATATTTATTAGGTTTTTATAATAAGCAATTTACAGTTGGAAAAAAAAATCTGACATTAGCGACCTTAAGTTCTGGCACACCTGTTTTGTGGAGCTTGCTCTCCATACAATTCAGTGAGAATCTTACAGAGGAAGAGTAATGGATTTTCCAGTTAGTCTGCATTTCCAAGGAAGGTTTACATAATCATTGTGATATCCAGCCTTTTGTTATTATTGTCTAACCCCAGCAAGTACAAGAAGTGGAATGGTTAAATAGCTTTATCTGTATTTATATTCATTATTATAAATTGTATGACTATACATTTTCTACTTAAGGCAAATTGCTTTTTAAAAAACAATAAAGGACAACAAAGCTGCCTGACTAGTTTTTGTGCAGTAAGCACTTCCTGTTCTTGGTGCCTATTGTTTTTAAAGTAAGCAATCAAATCTTGGCTGCTCTCCTTCTTGTCATTTAAAAATCCAGTATGCCTTTTTCAAGTGCTTCTGAGGGAAGATTGCAATTACTGCAAGTGTGGAAGGGGTTTTGCATATTTATAAAACAGCCTTGTTTATTACTCATTTACTAAATGAATGTGGCAGATACAACATCCCTGTGTCATTTTAACAACTTCTGTAGCTATAATGAATTTCACATAATGTTTGTCAGGGTTAGAGACTTCAAAAATGGGAAATTTCCACTAATTTCTTCAACAGTCTTGCAGAAAGTCTCTGTTGGTGTCCCCACTGGAAAATAAAATTGCATGGGCTCCTTCCTTTTTTCAGGGAAGTTACTGGGAAGGGGAAAGTATCACGTTAACTTGACCACATGGCATCCTCTTTGTTTCTTCCTGTGGATCAGAGAATCCAGTCAAGTGACATGCTGCGATATCAGATGAAGCTCCAATCAGTCCTGTTGTTCATAGATATACTTGTTCTATTCACCATTTGAATTCTGAATAGTCAGAGGAAGATGAGGTCACTGTAGACTGATGTAATATCTGTAGATGCTGATCCCCAGCCTTCCTGGAGCTTCAGACATCTGGGTTATAAGATTTTTCATTAGCATCATAGTTCCCTCATAAGAGGGGAAACGCAACCCCCTAACTATTTGGAAATCCAGTAGGTTCTTTAAGTGGTTTCTCAACAGTTTGACATTTCTGCTTAGTAGGTTTGAGGCATTCCCAATTCATAAAGAGTAACTTTAGGAAAGGAAATCAATAACTGTGTTACAGTGCAAAGTCTTGATATCTGTGTTTAAACTGGCAGAGTCGACTTGATGTCACAACAGATTTTATGCTGAATCTTAAGACTCATTTTCCTTTGTCATTGTTGTATGGTGACTGCCAAGAGGGACAACTGAGAAACTGTTCTGTTTCACAGTGCTAAAACAGTATTTGCCATTCCCCTTTCTGGTAGTTTGGTCTGTTTGGCAATTGTCAGCAAATGCATACTCCCTTATAAGCAAACTTATAGAAGAAAGACTTGTCCTAGAAAACAGTCTGGAATCACAATGACTGTTCTTTACCTCTACTTTAAGAGCGTCTGTTTTCTCGAGGCATTTCGTGTATATGATGGGCTTCCCACTAATTTGGGTTGGGGCTTTTTTTAAGTGTGAAGTTTTACTTTGAATAAGTATTACAGTATTTTGGAGAGGATGTTTGAAACTATATTTCAAAATCCATTTCCACAGACCACACAGTAGACTTCCACTGCAGCCCCTGCTCTTGTGTGGGTAGCTGCCAGTTGTCTAAACCAAGATTACATTTGTTTTGCACATCAGTCCAAAAGTGGACTTTTAAAAATTTTTTTCCCAAACAACACTCAGCCACTTCCCCTATTGAATAACCTCCTTAAAAAAAATTAGCTTGTCTCTTTTCTCTGTTTGTTCCAAGACCGTTAGTAAAAACTACTTGTCAGTTGTTCTTATTTTTTCTTATTTTAGGTTCTGTTAAAACAAATATTTTTCATTTGCTCTCGTTTCAGTCCCCACATGCTGCTCAGCTCGCTACAACCTAGCACTCCTGGCCTGTTTTGGGTTCTTCCTCCTGTATGCATTACGTGTGAACCTAAGTGTTGCTCTGGTGGACATGGTAGAACCTAACACAAGCTTAGCAAAGAATGCGACTTCCAGTGTGTGTCCAGAGCATTCTTCCACCATAAATGTTCCTCGCAACACAACGGTGAGGTCTCAAACATACTGTTCTGTGATGTGGCGTGTAAAAGTGGTTTTAGTAGAAGTCTGTGATAGAATCATACTTAGGTGGCAAGAGAACAGTCTGCTTTTTACTGGATGGCCTTTCCAGAGGTTCTTTTAAAGCTATTCTGAAAATACAAGCTTTAAATGACTAGCTAATTTAGGAGTGCTGCCTTCAGGGTCAGGTTTTTTCTGTACCTCCTTCCTGTGCTATTCCTTAAAAATTGGCTAATCTGTCCCTGTAGATCTGTCGTGACTCACTGTTTTATATGCCAGTGATCAACTGTTACTGTTATATCTGCGTCAGAGCTCGTATCAATGTTCACGTTTGCCTGTTCTTCATACAGTCATAATGGCATGAAATTTCATTACAAATTAACATGTAATTTTTTTCATTTCACTTCTTTGATCTCTTTTCCAGATCATGTTTTTTGTCTTTATGTCCTTTATTTCTGACTTCCCTTCCAGTAATCCTTAAAATTATATTTCTTAACCAAACTGTTGGATATAAAAAGAAAACCCCTCAACTTTGTGAATTTGGGCTTGTATAGATCTCATAGCTGAAATTATTACTGGGCACTCTTACCATCTTCTTGCTTTCACTTTTTTTGCTTGTTTAGAGATCATTTATTATTTACCACAAATGGTAACAGTGAACTTTATGGGAAGAGTCTGTCTCATTGCTTCTGTGAAATCTGTGCTGCTCATTTAGATGCTTCAAATTTTTTCTTTTGGAAGAGATCCCAAACTTTAGAATCACTTTACTAGGCAACAGTCTATATCTTCTTGCTGACTTCCTTTATAGCTGCAGACTCCTTGTTTTGATCCTCTTCGCTTTTATTACTTTGCTAAACTCATCTTCCTTCCGTGGTCATCATCATCATCATCATGGCTAGGCTTCGCGAACGAGGATTAGGGAAGGGCTCTACCCACGCTTGCTACAAGCGCGCTGATGGCTAAAAAGGCCAATGCGAGATAGACAAGTCCGGTTGCAAAAGGCACAGCAGATACTTCTGTGGTGCTTATCCCATTATTCCACCTACCCTTGTGCATCCTGTCCCTGGCTGCTCTCTTTTTTTATATTAACTTTAAACACCTTCATCTGTTTGTTTGGGTTTTTTTGTCCATAAATTTTCTGCAGGTAAAGCCATTTTCTAGAGCATGAAAGGATGTCCCCACTGTGATGCAGAAGTGGGATGTGCACTGAGGCAGACTGCATAGTCTGTAACCTGTCACCTATCCCAAGCTGCTCGGAACTCAGAAAGGAAGACCTGCCTGAGCACTTACATTTCATGTTGTAATGATTCTCATGCTTTGGTCTCGATATGTCTGAACAGATTGTAAACTACCTGAATTAGCTTTTAACACAACTTTGATTCAGTATAGATGTCTGTAGAGGAAGGAGACCCTAGGGAGTAGGCCACAAAAAATTTGAAACTCAGTTATAAAGGACTAAGTGATGGATCAATGTTACATGGTCAGAAAAACTGCTATTTTGAACTTACTGTGTTTTGTTGGGTTTTTTCCTCTTTTTAGGGGGAAAAGTATCCTTGGGATGCTGATACTCAGGGATGGATCCTTGGTTCTTTTTTCTATGGCTATATCATTACTCAGATTCCAGGAGGATATCTTGCAAGCAAAATTGGAGGGAAGCTTTTGCTGGGGTTTGGCATCTTTGGTACTTCTGTATTCACCTTGCTTACTCCCTTGGCTGCAAACTTGGGAGTTGGCTACCTCATAGCTGTCAGAGCCTTGGAAGGACTGGGAGAGGTAATACTTTTTCTCTATGTAACTTGAAAATGTATCTGAATAATTTATTAATGAATTTTAGTGATTAGACTCTGTGTGTGTTGGTACGATGGAGTAGTATATGGATTGTTTGAGTGGCTTAGTTTTGAGGTTTTTTGAACAATTAAAAAATTTGCACTATATTTTAGCCTAAGCTTTTCAAATAAGAAAAAAGTTTTATCTGTAAGGACACTTGGGTCAAAACTAGTTATCCCTTCCCATTTTCCAGAAACCAGGACCTCAGAACATTATTTTTTTTATTGTTGCTGCTTTTCCATTATATACAGAATCAAAACCAGGAGAAATTAATTCTGTCTTCTTATTTTCATGCCTTGCACACTTTTTGTAAGTAGTTTCTTGCTAAACAAGGAACTTAATAGATTGTACTGCTGCTTTTAAATGAAATAAGCTTTGAAACATGTAAAGTTGAAGGGAGTTCTAAAATTCTTGCATTTCAACAGAATGAAATGTTTTCTAGGGTGTTACCTTCCCAGCTATGCATTCAATGTGGTCTTCTTGGGCTCCTCCATTGGAACGCAGCAAGCTCCTTAGTATTTCATATGCAGGTGAGAAATTCCCACGCTCGTGATGGGATTATACATTTTTATTGCAGTAACAGGGAGGATTGACTTAAATCAAAGGGATTTATATTGTAAATTTTAATCAGCATTTAATCCAGAAAGCATAACATTAAATTAAGTCTTGCTTTGCATTGGTTATCTTCATCTATTCGTGGCTTTTACTACCCTGAGAAAAGGTATTGGTCTGCAGCTACGTATAAACTTCAGCCTAACTTTGGTTTAAAGTGGTACAAAGAGTTACTGTGAAGCTGATTAATAGAAGATATTGTAAGGAACAGAGATTTAATATTAGGAAAAAGAAGCGGGGGCAGTCACAGGATAGAGATGTTTTGTTGGTTGTTTTTTGGATTTTTTTTAAGTGTTTTTGGAGGACTGTAGGGAAGAAAACGTTCAAAGTTCCAGATATTGCTGGAAGAGCTCCTTGTTAAAGTCCAGTACTCCCAGACCAAGTTCCCTTAGATATTCTATGCCTGTAAGGTGAAATGTTTGATATCAAATTTACTTGTTTGAAGATATTTTATGTTATACAGGATTTTTCTTTTAGCAGAGTGACACAGAATATACTGAAAGTATAGTACAAATGTAAGTTAACACTTAGCAAAATATATCCGTTGCAATATATGTTTGAGTTGAAGGCAGCTTTCGAGTCTGTTTTCTCTCAGAAATGCTGTTCTTAGTTGTTTAGCTTTTATAGTTTGTGTTGGGCTGACCCACGTATTCATTTCCCTCCTGTTGGTCTGGCTAATTCGGGGAGACAGTCACACCTTTAAGGAACTGAATGAGGAGAAACATTTACACCATCAGATCCACCTCACTGACATAGCTGCTTATCTAAAACAAAGGCCACACTCTGGTCCCCTTTGTGTTGAGATAAAATCAGCCTCTTTGCAAGAGGTATGGTTAGTCACACCCTGAGCTATTCCCTGGGCTTAATGGTCACGTTGCTCTTGCCCATCTCCACTGAGCCTTCTTGCGTTTTAGGGATTTGGTGGTCAGTCGCATTACTCAACGCTGTATTTATGGAGCGGGTGAAACACATAGTTTTCTTAACGTGCTAGTCAAAACTGATATTATTTCTTTGAGGATGACAAATTTTGTATTCAGTTAACGAAGTCATGGTTTGCTTTTCTCACTCTTGTTAGTATTACTTATTACAGCTTTTCATCAAGAAGACAGGGCTGTACCATGTAAACTTCAGCTACAGTTTTTTAAGCAGCTAAGCCAGTCTAGTGACTCGCTTGTGCCAAGAGGAATGAAGCCTTAATCCTTTCTTCCTCACATTTCCTCACTTCCCCCCTGGCCAAGGGTCTAGTTCCTTCCTTTTTGCTATTTCAGGCGCTCATGAGACCCTTCAGCGAGACACTTTAAACCCCTCCCAATGCAGCAGAAAGCTTTTTTTCCTCCTTTTTAATTTTTTTTTTATTTCTGTATCTGTTTTCTGCCTTAGTACTTTATTAAATTTGCTTCCAAAGAAGTGAGACCCAGCACACAAGTTAAACAGAGGGCACAGAGTTGGGATTGACTTCTATCACATTTAGCAGTTGGGAGTTTTTAAACTGTCCTTTTGTATTTTGTGAAACTATATGCTAATGTACTAGTGAGACGAGTTTGTGGCCCTGACAGCCAATTGTTAGCAGTCATGGGTGGATAAGGCATCTTGTGTAAACCTGGCAGACTGTTTCCTTTCTGCACTGTTGGCAGTCATGTGGTCTGTGGTTAATTGATTTGTGATCATATTGATTTTCTGAGAAAACATGGTTGAGGTTGTGTGTAGTTGTTATTTTGATTTATATTTTTCATGACGTATGTGATTTTGTTGTTTGTGGTTGAAACTTTCTGCCTCAAATAAAAATTACTGTTTCCATGAAGATGGAATCTAAGTAGCCACAATATCAAAACAATCTGATGTTTTCTGGTTTGAGATTAGGTTGGAGAATTGATTATGCAACTAACATTAAGAGGCAAGACCTACTGTTTATCATTAGTAGAGTTTCTACGTATGTAAATAATATGGGTTGGATTTCTGGTTTAGATTTGGGAAAGGGAAACACCTATCATCCTTTGCAAAATGTATGTTGCATTATAAGCATAGGGATACCTCTTTCTGGCTTTTGGCTTGTTTCTGAACAGTAATCTGTTTTTCTTTCCCATCTTCCTTTCCCGATCCTACACCCTGTGGAATTTAGGGATCATGGAATTTGAACCTACTGGTTATATATGGATGCCTTCTGGCTCTTGTTTCTAGCATTCCTCTTTTTTGTGGAGCTAGTAGGAGATACAAGAAATACAAACTGATTATATTAAGTCAAAATATTATACCCCCGGGTTGTTAATTATACTGTGATCAGCTCTCTCTTGTTTTGCAGCAATACCAGTTAACTAATTTGCATTGGTTTGGATGTGTTAGAGCCATCACTTTATTGGAGACGAGTGTGCCAAGAATGCTCATCTGTTACTGCTCTTTCCCTCTGATTTTGGCTGCTTAGGGCTTTGTGGCTCTATTTGCTTGGAGCTGCCAAAGCAGCTTATTGTGCCCGTGTTTCTTTAAATCAAAGTGCAATCTTCTAGTGGTAGTGACAAATCTTTATGCATGATTTATTACAGAAAAATAAAATACCCATGAAGTGCCACTTATACTTAAGGGGCCCATAGGGGATCTAATTATTTTCCACTTTGTTTTGCTTTCTTCCGGTAGGTGCACAGCTGGGAACTGTTGTCTCTTTGCCACTATCTGGTTTAATTTGCTACTATATGAACTGGGTTTATGTGTTCTACATATTTGGTGAGTTTGTGATTTGATTTTTCTTAATTATCGAAAGTACAATGCATATTCTTTTTGAAAAGCATTGTATATTGTTAAACTTAAGTTTTAAAAGCTTGCTTGACATGTTGGGTTGCTGTTTTATTCTCTCTGGGCAATTAGAGATATTTAAAGCTAAGTAGATTCTAGTAAGTGGCTATATAAGCCTTGGTTCCAATGTCTCTGAGTTGAACAAAAGTTGGTACAAGTCAAATGCTCTTAACTCTCCCATTCCTTGGAAACAACACGCTGAAATTTCTTATCTGAAGTGTGAAATTGAGTTAATAGCTTTAATCCCAGGAATAAACTTCTCTGAATGAAAGAACGTGTGAAAAGTTACTGCTACTTAAAATGGAAAGTGTGGAAAATCTCTCTCTAGCAGTCACAGGAACCCTGAAGGAATGCCCAAAATGCAAGGCATAGCGTGGAGAAGCTCAAACAGAAAATAGTTATTAACAGCATGTTATAGAACGAATTGATGCTTTCTACAGGTCTATTTATGTGTCTGAGCCATTTCACATTCTGCATGGGTAAGGAAGAATTGGAATAAGAGACAAAGGGTACATTTTCCTCAACAAAACCATCTTGAATTTATTATAAATTAAAAGGATTCAAATCAATGAATTGGAAAAAATTAAGAGTTAAAACATTACAGTTACAGAAAAATGCAGTTAATTTGGACTGACTATTGAAAAGTGACCTTTTTTAAATGACAGTTCTGGGGTTGGCTTAAGGAAGAAAAGGATGATTGGTACATCAGTTAAACTGTATGTAGTGGTATTCTGTGTATGTGCTCAAAGTATGTGAATTTTTATTTCCTTTGGGTGAGCCATATCCTTTGTGTTCCATGTGACTGATAAAAATACAATTATGTACATGTACACAACTTTCTTGCTGTATGAAGCACTTTGGGGGGGGGGGAAGAGGAAAAAAAAAACAGAAGAAAAAATTGTGCTTAGTCATCTTCATTGTTTATTATCTCTATATGTGCATTAAGCCACTTTGGGGAACTAGTGTTTCTAAGTAGATACAAAAATATTGTTCATTAAAATTATATTGGAGTAATGAGAAAACTCTTTGGACTAAATCATCTTGAGAGTCGATGATATCAATTCACTTGTTGTAATTGCTTATTTTTTGTATTTCTATCTCTTCACCCATCTTTTCCCAACAATAGGTGCACTTGGCGTATTATGGTGGTTCTTCTGGATGGGTTTGGTTAGTGATACACCAGAAACTCACAGGAGCATTTCACATGCTGAAAGAGAATATATATTGTCTTCTCTAAAAGATCAGGTACAGTGTTTCAGTGAAGACTTACTTAAGTCAGAACATAAACCACAAATATTGTCATTACCATCATGATCTATTTATGTATAGAATAACATTCTTAACCTGAGACAGAAGCAGAATTTTTCAAACAAAAAATATAAAAAAAGTAATGCAGTTCTATAACTGAGAAACAATCACTAATCAAACAAAGCATTTATAATAATGTCTTTTGTTACAGACATTGTTGCAGTGCTTTATTTAAAAAGTTTTTTTATTTAAAAAAAGCTCAGATCTATCACTTTATAGTACATCCAAACTGTACGATGCCTTTAATATTTACAATACAATATTTTGCAACTTTTTTTTTTAAACGTGTCATCTAGAGTAAGAAAGAAATTACTGTTTGCAGGAAAAATGCTGATGAGCCAGTTTCTAAAGTTTGCTTAAGAGTTTATTCCTTAGGCTGGGGTCATATATTTACAGACAGTGAAGCTGGCTGAGAGATCAAAATTAATATATAGGATTGAGTAAGAAAGATTCAGCTAAGTAAACATCTGAGAGGTGAATAAATATTTAATGATTTACAGTAAAAGCAGCAGGCATCAAACTTCAACAAGGGAAGGCATACTTTTAGAAATTCTTATTACAAAATGTAATAGTAATTGGTTTACTTTGCAGTAGTAAACATCAGAGCAGTAACATGCATTAGTATACCTTCATTGAGAACTTCATTGAACACAGTAATTAATTCATTGCTGATAACTTGCATCTATCAACTGAGACTCATTTCATGCCTCTCAGAATGGATGATCAGCATACATTTGGGTAGCATCAAAACACTGTATTTAGTAAATGTTTATATCAGTGTCCTGACTGCTTTTTCTCTTCTCTGTCTCCTGCTTGCTAGCTTTCTACACAGAAATCTGTTCCCTGGAGGCCTATGCTGAAGTCCCTTCCACTCTGGGCTATTGTTGTGGCACACTTCTCTTATAACTGGACTTTCTATACACTCCTTACACTCTTGCCCACATACATGAAGGAGATCCTGCGATTTGATGCACAGGAGGTGAGATAAATACAAATATAATCACTGTCTTGTGAATTAAAGAAAATAAACGGCAGAGATCTTCCCACTGTTTAGAACAGAGGGACTCGTTTAAGAACCTTGGAATATAAATGTATAGCAGGGAAGTTATAACCCCACACAATTAAGCATATACGTCAAAAATGTTGCCTGCCTTACAATTTCCTCTCTTTTGACTTATTTGACGTTTAACTAAGTCCTAGCTGTTACCTGATTTCTGTGATTGCTTCAGACTTTATCATCATCATCATCATCATGGCAAGGCTTCGCGAACGAAGATTTGGGAAGGGATCTAACCACGCTTGCTACAAGC
>JAWWES010000115.1:84776967-84835525 GCA_035583135.1 Lophotriccus pileatus
AGACCCCCGGCCGCCATCCCGCCGGCACGGGAGCGCACGAGCCCAGCTGGTCCCTTCCCTAAGCGGGACCGTCCCTCCTTCAGACTTTATACCCTCCTCAGAAATACTATCTACTCCTTTGCTCACTCATAAAGGAGAACATTTCCAGTTAAAAAAGTCAAACAAAGGAAACCATTGGACAAGTGGCATTTTTTAAAGTATTTTAAGAAGGGGGGGTAGAGGGGGAAGAGAAAGGGACAGAGGAAGCTTCATTCTGATTCAAATCACTTTCCAAATGGTCACTTTCTTTCCTCAATGAGCAGCAGAAGTAAAATGTCTTTTCTTACTGAGGTAAAAAGGATGAAACAAAACAACAAAACTAAACAACTTAAGGTCCAGATATAGTGCTTTTCAAGGAAATTTTTAAAAGTTAAATTATTTACCAGGAAAAAATTATGGGGTGGGGGAGGTAGAACATTCTTGTTTATAGCAATTTCTTGACTCTACTGGTCTGTCTTTAATGGGACAGTTGAATGATGTTTACCTGGAGAAACTGCTATAGCTCAAGTAAAGAGGTACTCAGAAATTTCAGGAAGTTTAGCTGAGTCTTTTCCTGGTTTATCATGTGGGACTTGTTTAGAGCAAAAAGAAAACGCATACCATTCAAGGAAGAGGTGATGCCAGCAATCTTGAGAAGATGGGGAATCTTGGCATTAGAAAAGAAGGTTGCAGTAGGGCAAGATGCAAAAATGGCTGGAACAAATGAAGTTGTTGGTTGCATTCCTTATTATGCCTCTTCAGGGAATACCTCTGAAAGTCATTTGTTACCACAGCTCTCAGTTGCATGTGTTTTGTAAAATGCAGTTGCATTAAATGGTACCAAGTTCTGCTGTGAAGTGGTTTCCTGTGTCTGTGGGTTACATTTCTTATTTTAGGAGTGACTTAGAGTACTGGCTGTTGTGAACATTAAAAAAAAAAGAAAGAGGCTTTCATAATATTCTTGAACTAGCTTTGTTGCCACACCTTTAGATGGAAAATACATTATGGTTTAACACATTATACAGCTGCTTCTCAATGGTCCATCAGTTTCCTTCCTATAATAAAGGAATTGGTTAAAAATGATGCTGTGTCTTTGAATAGTGCTTCAAAAAAGTAGTTTTTTAATTTCTGAGACTATCTGCTGTTTTGCAAAATTTTACTTACTGTTTTTGAAAGCTGAGCATTGAAGCCCAACAGGCAGCATGTGTGAGTGCTGACAAAGTGCACTTCAGCTGGGGATGTGTTTCAAATTAAAATTCCTAGGGGATCTTTCATTTCTTGACAAACATACATCTCATACTAGTTACAAAGATTATAGTATTTCTATTCAAATATCACTGTTTAATCACAGATTAGGTTAAATTATAGCTCTGCTATCAGTAATTATCCATAATTGTATGGAAAGGTTGTAAGCGTATGCAGATTAGTATTATCTTCTGTTTCCCTTCATCCAGAATCAGGCAGAAGTCTCTAAACAGTACTTGTTTAAAGTAATGGGAATTAATTGGTGACTTCAGTGTAAGTAATGTGAGGTATAATGATACCTCAGGTATGAATAATAGCTCTGCTTTGGGGTCATGGGATGTTCAGGCTGGATCTGGTGAAAGTCCTAGTTCTGTATCTTGTCTCTGTTTACAGCCAGCATCAGACGTTTCAGCAGATAGATATGGAATAATGTAACGTGCAAGACTTACAGTAGTACAAAACCCAGAGATTCTGTATGGTTTTCAAAATTCTGAATAATATTTACAGCTTTCACTTACTTTAGTAACTCACTTGATATTGGTGTTTCTGGAAACTTTCATGATCAGGTTAATGTCCACAGGATATCTGCAGTTGTAGTTTTCTTTTTCCTGAACCCTGTTGCTGATTTAAACCTTTGAGTTTTTTGTCTGTCTGCATTGGTAGTTATGGATTACTCATGCAATGGAGAGTTTGCACATTGGTAACTTTAATATGCTTTGCTTTTTCTATCTGGAGGTTTCTCTCTTCTGTCTTACCAGCAATAATTATGTGGACGGATGTTTTGACATCTCTGGTTCAGTCTCAGTTAATGTTGCACCACAAGTGATTTTTCAGTATATTGATTTGTCATTTCAGTGTTTTAATAGTCTTTTTTTAATCTCCTTAACAGAATGGATTTTTGTCTGCCCTACCTTATTTTGGCTGCTGGTTGTGTATAGTTCTGTCTGGGCAAATTGCTGATTATTTACGGGAAAAACAGAACTTCTCCACTGTTTGTGTTCGCAAATGTTTTACTCTAATAGGTAGGTGCAACTGTCATCACTTGGAACATATAATAAGAACAATAATCTGGGGAAAATAAAGGGCTTGGGAGAGTAGTCTGACATTCTGCTGATGAGATGAGATGAGGCAGTGTTGTGCATGGCTTGAGAGGAGCAGCTTTATTTGTACATTAATGTGTCAAGAGTAAGTCCTGTCTTTTTCCATGAAATGTAGATCTCTTGGATAAGAGAACAATAAGAGATTGCCAAAAGCTTTGTTTAGGTCAAGATACATCATTACTACAAGCAAACCAATTAAACAAATGGTGAGGTAAAATCACCATAAAAGGGGAGATAATTGCTTGACAGAATGAAACATTGTTATGAAACAAGGTTTATCAGACTAACCCAGGGTATTGTTCTGCATGAGCCTATTCCCAACTGTGTGCTGCTCAGTGTTTTGTAAATGTCTGTATTTAGGAAAGAGAAGTTGATTGCTGCATAGAAGAAGGGGCAGGGGAAAGAATTTTAAAAAAGAAAGAGAGATTAGGCACAGGATACACTCAAGGTGGAGCCTGTTTGATGTATGGCCATCCTTGCTGCTTCTCAATTCAGCTGATTCAATTGCTTTCTTTAAAGCAACTCTTACAGTAAACTCTCAGGCATTTTTTTTATTTGTTTGTTTTAAGCCTACACCTTTTGGGTGATTCAGTTTACTACAAGGCCTCACACCTCACACCCATGTATGTATAACTCAGAAGGAAACATATTGTTGTGTTAGCAAAAGCAGGACTTAGGTTGTCTTGATCAACAAAAGCATGTACTTGGAGCTGTTTACAGAGTTCACGATGAGGGCATGTAAATGGCCTGTGTTACTGGGAAATAGGTACCAAAGTTGCTGAAGACAGAAAGCAGCATGTGTTAGCTCATGGTGGCTGAGAAACTATTTCCAGTACGCAATGTAGTATCTCTCAAGCTAGCCTAGGGTCTCTATGTTGTGCAGAGGGCTCCGCTCTGGATAAACCAGGCGTTCAGATTTTGTAAACATAAAATAAAGCTAACTATAGAATGTGCCTGCAGGAGAAATATGTGCATATATAGAGAGAGATATGTATTTGTATGAACTCTGCCAGCTCAACTTTATTATGAACTGAGGAAGTCAGTGTTTGTTCCTGTAACTTGGAGAGCTAAATGTGGGTAATTTCTTCACTGTGCACTGTTCATCTACCAGTTTCAGTGCAGTTTCAATTTATTTATAAAAATAACTAAAACTAATTTGTGAAGTAATTTTCAGTATCTGTTGATTTTTGTTAATTTTTTTATGTAGTTCAAGTTGTTCTTTCCAGCTAGAGTGGAATTTTTCTTATCTGTCTGCTATTTTCTGAGACAGCAATAGGTTTGCAAACCATCTGCTCATCCTTCTATTAAGGACATGTAGTGATAGGACAAGGGGGAATGGCTCTAAACTGAAAGAGAGTAGATTTGGATTAGCTATTAGGAAGAAATTCTTTACTGTGAGAATGATGAGGCACTGAAACAGGTTGCTTAGTGAAGTTGTGGCTGCCCCATCCCCAGCCGGAAGTGTTCAAGGCCAGGCTGGATGGAGCTTTGAGCAACCTGGTCTAGTGGAAGGTGTCCCTGCCTATGGCTGGGGGGTTGGAACTTGGTGGTCTTTAAGGTCGCTTCCAACCCAAATCATTTACGATCCTTTACTGTCCCACTGTAACACGTGCGGTGCAGAGCTGTGTTCAGGACGCCAGGGGGCGGTGGAAGTTGTATGGAAAAGGTACGCACAGTTTGGAGCCCGTAGTAAAAGCCCATTGATCGGAAGGTTTCTGTCTTACAGGAATGATTGGACCTGCGTTGTTCTTAGTGGCAGCTGGATTCATAGGCTGCAACTATGCACTGGCTGTTGCGTTTGTGACCATATCGACAACACTAGGAGGATTTTGTACATCTGGCTACAGCATCAACCACCTGGACATAGCACCTTCGTAAGTATTGCTGAAGCTATTGGTAGTGCATGTGAAACATTAATGACACACACCCCCACCTTTTTTTTTTTTTTTTTTTTTTTTAAATAAATTTCTGGGGTGCCTTGAAAATGTAGCTGTGGATCATGTGCCATACAGACCTGGAGTGTCAACACTGACAATTACTTGGGTTTACAGTATTAAGCACTGTCTTTGCAGAAAGTGCAACTTTGGCAGAGGATATGACATAAACAACAGTTTTGAATCATTCCAGTTTTTATCCTGCAGTAATAAATTATATAATTCCTGTAATTATACTTGCTAGGTTTTTTTCCTATTTGGTTCATGATCTTAATAGGACAGTGTTTTTTGAACAGCACAATAGAGTTAAGTGTTTTGCTCCTTTAAACTTTTCCATCAGAGCTTTCAATCTTTAACATGAACATTACCATATTTAAGCTCTGTGATACAGGTAAATTATTTGCATTTGGAAAACATTCTATCCACTGGAATCAAATCTTGGTATTGAGTAAGTGACCTGTTGTCAGTAGGTGACAAATCAGGTACATGCAATTGCTCTGAAATTACTAAGACTTTGGGCTGTAATTTCTCCAATGTGTTACAATTCAGAATCTGACAGATCCATCAGCTTCCCAAAGACTGTGGATGCGTGTATATTCTTTTGAAAGTGCACATAAGCATTCTTTGCATTGGCAAAAGTCAAGTATTTTGCTTTGTCATTCATTTACCTATTTGTGGTAGCACTTAGATATGAACAGGGTTGAATGACTTAAAGTCCAAAGAAGAATGTGTTTCTGTATTAATGTGTAAAATGAAAAGACTTCAAGTGTAAGTGAAAGAAAAAGCATTCTATAAAAACGTTACTTATAAAAAGTTCTGAAGATCTAGACAATTTATAAGGGAGACCTCAGGTCCTAATTGAAGGTGGTATCCAGGCTTTGGCAATCGAAAAGATGCTGGTCGTGTTCGCAATGATGGACAAGTTTTGACTTAACAAACGGATGTGAAATAGTGGGAACCCAATTAATCTTGACAGGTGAGGTTAGGTGGCAAGCAAGAGGGGAAGTGTCAGTGGCCAGCTATAGCCAGCTTGTACTGTGGATTAAATTTGAAAGTAAGAATAGCTTCTGTGATGCACTTAGTTTCAGATCAGATAGAATTACAAATTTAGAAGATATAGTTAAAGCAGTGCATCTGGTGTATTACGGAGCCATTACACAACTTCTGTTTCAAGCTTAGTTTTACAGAACTACAACAGTTAATTTCCAATTAAGAGTTAATTTAAATGATGCTTGTCAAGTGAGTTAACATTTATCCTGCCCACAGAATGCAACAGAGCTGTGACAGGAAAAAGGAAATCATGCAACTGTAGTGTGTGCCTCTGTGAGACATACACGCAAGGGACTACTGTATGCAGGTGATGGCTGAGGTTTCTCAAACTAGGATGTTGTGTATGTTTTCTAATTTGAGATACTTCACTTTTCATTTCAAATTTGTTTATTTCAAGTGTCAATTTGTATATGACAGCACAGAGTGTATTTTAGGTGTTGAAAAAAGACACAAGAAGAAAATGATGTTACACAGTGCTGATGAATGTCAGCAGGCATAATTAGGTTCCCCATGTGAACTGCTGCTTGTCCCACTGACCAAATACTACTCCATTCTTCCTGCCCTCAATAAAGACCTGCTTTTATTCCCTTTGCATTTACACTAGACAAATTCTTCTAGCGCTTCTTCCCTCTTAGATAGAAGGGAGCATATTGATTATAGGTGCAAAAGAGGGAAGTGTCTTGCTTATAGTTCAGGGACTTTGGCCTGGCATTGCCTCCAGAGGCAAATGGCTGCATGTGTGGGAAAACATTCTCTGATGGCGGTGTGGTCAGGATGGATGCTGTGTTACTTAAATCAGTGATTTTCTATTCAGCATATGCATGTTTTAATTCAGGGTAAATCTGTCCAAATGGGGAATAAGAAGGAAAAAAACATGTCCTTGTAACAAAGGTCATATTAAAAAATTTCTTCAAATACAGGGATGGAAAAAACATCTAAGATGAGAAAAAAAAGAAGACTGTGTTTCCTCCTCCCCCCCTTACTTAACTTTTTGCAACTGTCTGAATTTTGTTGGATGAAATGGTCAAGGCAGACATCCACAATTTCAAGGAAATGCTTGATGTAATTTTAGAAAGCTAAAAACCGGGTTTGCTTAAAATTGTGAAGAAAACCTCTGTTAAGAGTTTACTTGGAACTCAATATTTATTTTTCTAATTTATTTTTCTTATCTTTAGAAGCATATTAGAATAACCCGAAATGATTCAAGCAGTCTCAAAATGCACATAAGTGTCCATTTTAATTGGTTAAAAGTATGCTGGCTAGAATAGCAAAGCGTCTCTTTTTACTACTAAAACTTGCATTATGTCAAAGAAATCATTATTATATTCACAGGAAAGAAGTGAATGAAAATACTGATACTCCAGTAAAAACAATATCTGCTATGTGTTTTTGGTTTCTAACATATATTTCTTACGCTGTGTACTGAATTGAAGGGAGAGTTGGGCACAGGAGGGAGACAAGATTGTTCTTGTGGGGAAAATGTGTTCTGTTTGAGCTCTTTAAGTCTACATCAGTACTTTTCTATTATTGCAAATTTTAATATTGCTGTTACCCTGAGCTCTTGTAATATTCATGTGGCTCATCTATACACTAAACACATATCTGGGTTTTTTACTCTTGATTTTACTACTTGACTGCTCTTCAAGTTGATTTGTATTTGGGTATTCCACTATGCCATTAGAACATGACCAACAGCGTACTGTTGGTCTTGCTCTACAGACATCACTGTTTGCTTTCCCTTTTCACATGGGAGTCTGCACTGTGCTGAGGGAGTGGCATCGCAGTTATCTGCATCAAACAGCAAGCATTATCAAGAATGCAACTTATGTCAGAAACATTGGGCATAAACAGAGGCATTTAGCCAACAATTGGTTGCCAAAGATCTTTGGCGACCAAGGAAACTCTTAACTATGTTTAGTTTTGAAAGTATGTGTTAGCAGCATTGTAGTACTTAAGCATGTTGAAGACAGTACATTTGGTTCTATTTAAAGGCTTTCAAAGGAGTTTTGCTACATGTGCCTATTTTCCTAAGGGAAACTGTTATATTTTAACTCTAAAACACATTCCAAGATAAGAAGACTACCTCCTACATTTTTAAGAAATAAAGATGGTTTTAACTAAAGCATTGGATCTCAGTCTAAAATACATGGCCATGCAACCAATATGTAGTGTTGACTTTCAAGCAAAAAATCAATTAGTAGACTAGATAATTGATTCCTTTTCAGATGAGAAAACATGTTTCTCTAATATCATTGCAATGAATCCACATATTGCAGCTTTTCGTAACAATGATGTATGGTTGAATTCCCCTGTTTTGGTAAATAAAATTTCAAAACGATGCATTTCCCTTTAGAGATGAAATTATATTTCTCTTACATTAAAGCTGGTGAGGACATAATTTACTCTGCTAAAACAGTCTAAAGTGATCACTGGGAGATGACTCCTTTCTGCTGTGGTAAACTGCAATTATTAGTATATTCTATGATTCTTCAGCCAGCAAATCCACCTTGACAATCTGAACCACAGGGGTCTGTGCTCTGGTGGCTGGAAGGTCAAACTCTGCTGTAGAATGTCTGGCTTTTAATTCTTTTCACTCTCCCTCACAAGTCTGCACTTGTGGTACTGTTTCAAACTCTTGGTATTGCAACATGCCTCTGAGGGAGATCTTTAATTGCTTAGAGATAAGGTGCTGGGGCTCAGATATTAAGCAAGTTACCAGCTTTTCTCAGCAAGTTTTTATGGCCTCTGGTACATAGGCATACATTTGCGTGTGATAGAGCAGCACGTTCATGGAACAGGAAGCCTCAGAATGGAGCTGCAGGAACGGCAACCAGCAGAACTTGTTTAGTCAGACCCATTTCCCATTGGCCTTGACCCACAGAAAGCTGAAGGGAAGGACTGCCACAGCACTCTGAACTCCTGTCTTTGGAATATACACTCTGTAGTGTAAGTGGAGATATCCAGCCACACTGGTGATACTGCCTTTTTGGCAAAGTTTTTAGCAATGAAACCTGAACCAACTCTTATTGCTACCGAACAGCACTCTGTCATATTCCTTGTTGTCTTTCTACTTCAATGTGTCTTCTCTAACTGCTCCAATGGATCCATTCCAGACAGTTGGGTTGTGACTTAACAAAGGGGATGTGGGTTTGGATTATGGTTCTTGAGCAAAATCATGAGCAATTTAAGTTAAATTCCATAACTAGCCTCTGGAAAATAGAGATACATAGGATCATTTAGGTAGAAAAGGACCCTTAAGATCATCAAGCCCAACCATTAACCTAACAGTGCCAAGTCCGCCACTAAGCCATGTCCTTAAAAATGTATGTACCAAGTGTCAGTGAGCTGTTAGTAGAATAAAAGCAAGTAACTCCCACTGGAATATTTGTGTTAATTTGTATGTGTGATCAAGATGAGGCCTATGTGATCAGGTTAGGCAAAATCATTTCCATGATTGATAAGCAGGACAAGTTAATAAGCACCATTAACAACTTCTCTTGCAGGTATGCTGGAATTCTCCTTGGGATCACAAATTCTTTTGCTACTATCCCAGGAATGGTGGGACCAGTTATTGCCAAAATCCTCACTCATGATGTAAGTCTGTTTGCTATTTTTTTCAGTTGTTATGTATTTATCTCAATTGAATGGAAATTCTGTCTTCTCAAGTTAACAGTCATGAAATGAAACCTGGGTTACAAATGTAAGTCATATTGCTTTGTTGCTGCTAATTACTTAATTCCTAGCCTTTATTGTTCTCATTCTGATCAGGGAAATGTAGGTAAAGTGAAAGACCTGTGTAGGACTTGAAAATTTTATGATTCACCCTTTATATTCTCTAGGAATAAAATTAATATGTTTTGATCACAGTAGAACTCTGATAATATGCCAACTAGATAAGACAGTTGTGGCATTGTTTTATCAAACTAGGACAAGTTCATGCTTGTTTTGTTTTATTAGGTTCTCACGTGAGTTGTTGAGTTATAATGTCAGCATTTGTCAGATAAGTGAGAAACTAGATTCTAATCTTAGATTTGACTTCCAAGATGGTTTGGTCAAAGAATGATTTGGGTAGAAAAAGGGAGTGAGGAGTTTTTGATTACTATTTTTTGATGAACTGTGTGGATTATTCTAAAATCTTTTAAGGAAGGGAAATGGGAGGAGTAAGTTTGTTGATACAGTTGAATTTTCAGAGTTGGAGATAATTTTAAGATTTTCTATAAAATAATCAGAAAATATTCATTCATACATGATTCCAATAAAATTAATTCTTCCAGACATCTTAACTAGTAGGTTGTTTTGGGATATTTTTGTTCGGTTTAGTTCCCCCCCGCCCCGCCCTTATATTAAAGCACTCTTCTGGTATTCTGGTTTTGTAGTAAGATCATTTACAGGTCTGTAACAGTAGTCATCTGGAACTTTAAAAAAAAAAAAAGCCTTAAGACGTCTGCAGATATTATTTCCTTATTTGAAAAGAAAAAAAAAAAAAAAGGGAAATAAATCACAGTTCTTTACTACACATTTATTATGTCTTAAGTACCACAGAGTACCATAGAGGAATCCTCTTGAAATCTGAGTTAAGTCCTTGTTTGGACTAAAAAGCTTATGATTCTGGAATTGTAGTCATTAAAAATAGCTTACTTGGATGGTGCAGGGAACTTCAGCTCTTGGATCTCAGAACCTGAAAGCAAGGTAGTGTTTCCCCTTACAGTAACATTCTCTGATTTCATGTTGTTGATTCTACATCTCAGATGATAAACTGATCCAGAGACAACCCTAATGCAATTCTGATAGGACTATCTGTGTAAGCTATATTATTAAACTAAAGTTGACTATATTGATAATTTCATAAATTATGTTTGTAATGCTTTTATGTTTTTATGAAATCATGCTGAATGGCATTTACATTTAAATAGGCAAGACATGTAGCATCAATTTTAAAATTACTTTTTCTTGAGTGTGGAGCTGCAAATTGACTGCATCTTTTGTTTTCTTTCCCCGTTTTGACAGAATACTGTGGGAGAATGGCAGACGGTTTTCTATATTGCTGCCTCTATTAATCTATTTGGAGCAATTTTCTTTGCATTATTTGCAAGTGGAGAAGTTCAGGACTGGGCAGTCAGTGGATATCACTTGCATAGAAACTGAAGATGTTGAAATACCAAAGCTGTGCTGAATCCTAGTGTGCTTAAAATTCTGTGACTGGAAAAAGTGCCTTCCCTGCTGATGCCTAGGAGTCTTCAGAGCTATTAAGTTACACTATTTTATGTGTGCATCTTTTGTACTGAAAATAATTTGACATCCTATGTGTGCTATTTCCTAACAAGAAACTACTTGGATTAAATATAAAAGTTTTTTGCTAGGATGTGATATCAAATATATGAACAGAGACCTTTTAAATCAGTGTGCTAGGCTCCAATACTTTCTAGTTTTTAATTAATATTTTCTGAATTAATGTGTAGGCAGATGTTTATTGATACTGAAATGAGAGGAAAAAGTAAAGTGATTATGTAGCATTGTAAGGAGGAATGGCATGCAAAGAATTGTACCCAAAAATGTGTTTTGATTTCCATTATGAGATTAATAGTTTTTTGCTGTTCAAAAGTGTAGAAGATCTCTAGTTTTCTACAATATTTTATAAGGCTTTTATTTTGTCAGTGTTTCGATGATGACTAAGAAATGTACATGGGATTTACTTCTATTTTAATCACAACTTTTGAATATATAAACGTTCCCTATTTAATGAATACAGCTTCACAGCTAATACACAGCAATGAGGCATTAAATGTACCATTGGGACTGACAGAAAAAGCTATGTGTCCTCTGTAGTGCAGGTTTTTTAAATAGGCCTTATTTTCATTCATCTCTGCAAAGAGGTAGCAGTCCGGCTCTGTGGTTTAAATCACAAGAGTGAACTAGAAATGGAATATCGGCATGCTTACCTTATAATAACTTTATTTGGCAATTTCTTTGTTGTCTCTTTAAATTGATGCAGTGGAATTCTTTCCTCTTGCATGTAGACATGTTAGTCAGCTCATCAGTGTAAAAGAAATATAAGTCCAGTGTAGCAAATAATGAGGAAAATCAGTTCTCTTCTCTAACAGCCTTGTTTGTTAGTCTAATAAAGCTACAGTAAAACAGAACTAGTGCAATAACCCGGTGCTGTTAGTCTCCTATCAAGACAGAATTTGACACTCAAGAGCATTCTTTGCACAACACGCAGTTAAATGCCTCACAGTAGGATTAAATGAAGTGTATGAAAGCAGTGGCCTTGTTAAGAACAAACAGCTGAATAATCTTGTAGCCACAAAGCAAAGGAAAATTCCTGTGCCAAAGATTCCTGGATTGGAGCAATTAGGTAAAAAAGAGAAATTACTGGGTTCTGGGTTTTTCATTTACCACCAATCCGAAAGAAAAGCCCAGTACTAAAGCTGCTCCAGTGGAGCCTACCATCCTTCATTTCTAGGAAATGGCATCTGCCTCTTCTTTTTAGCTTTAAGAGCCATTTTGTTTTGGCCTTCCTTGAAGTGTCATGTTCTCTGATGGTGGATTTAAACTGTGTTTAAATCTCTTCTTGTGTCTGCAGCATTTCCACAATAAACACTGTGAGTTCAGATTAAATTAGTACTTATTCAGTGGGAGTATGTTAAAGCTATATTGTGTCTTCAGTGTTTCCACAATAAATTGATTGAATATTTACATGTGCATCTGTTGTTGAAAATTACTGTCTCCCCGAAGTTGAAACACCATTTTGAAAGTATGCTGAACAAGGTTGGTGACTGGATTAAGGAATGGTTAATATTTTCCTGGAAAATTACCTTCTTCAGAAGTATTTTGTCTAGCTTTACAGGTAAGTACTGTCTTCCACCTGACACTATGTTAAAAGGAATAATTTCACTTCATGTTTACAGAATTTTCTACTCTTTCAATAGCTTGGGTTAAAAAGAAGGGAGACAAAAGTTTTAAAAAAAAGTTATATGGATTAAATTAATTTATGCCTTGGCTTTTCTAGGGATCACGAGCAGGGCAACATAGGGACAGGGTTGCAATTCCACCTGAAGTTGGAAAATTTATCTTCCTGTGCTTTTTAGCATTGAAGACAGTTCAGTTGAATATTCAGATTTTTTTTAAAAAGATACTTAATGGAGTAGAGGCAGTAGAAGTGAATGTAGGCATCTCTGTATCAACAAAAAGAGCCTGAACTGGATTTAGTTAAAACTGAGTCGACTGCAGGCATATCAGCAATTGAGCAGTCCAGAAGCTTTTGACTAGCATACTAGATTTTATTTTCCCTTCACCTAAGGCACCATTATTACTCATTTTGTATACTCTGAAACTTTTAAGTCGGCTTGGAAAGCAGGGCTGAAAAAATTGCTATAAATCCTTATATTATTTCTAGACAACAGGCTACAGTTAAGATAGCCATTTTGAATTTTATTTTTAACAGTATCAAAGTATAGGATGGGATTCTTCAGTGAGGCTTTTAACACATAACAAACAAAAAAAGGTAAAAAAAATTTAAGTTTTGCCTTCCTGTATTGTGCTGCAAAAAGAAAAACCTATTAGAAAAAACTGTCAAAATATTTTCTGCTAATCATTATACTGCTTCTATTGCATTGCCATGTTCCTGTTTGCACAGTTCTCTCAGTCAGTTTCATCTGTTCAAAGACATTTCTCATATTCTGTTTTTTCAGAAGTAATGAGTGTTTTGAGTACCTCTTGTCTCAGTTCACCTGTGTGACACAGGTTCTTGAGATAAATTGGGCAGGTTTATTGTGGTGACTCTTTTCCTGAAACAGTCCTGTGATTGTTACTTTTTGCTGCCTTTCCTTAACAGGCATACTCGAGTAAGAAGTTGTGCTCTCCATTCCATGAAGAACGCTCTAATTAGAAAGTCCACCTGGACTGAGGGAAGTAAGTTCAAAAACACATTTCACCCACTTCAGAGCAGGAGTTGAACTGCTTTGGGAACATGTCTTAGTGTTGCCATGTGTCTTTCAGTGCTTTTTCCTCAATGTCTCATTCTGACAGAGTTCTGCTTAAATATTTTTTTTTAACACTTAGTGCAAAGTTCTACCAACAGTAGTAACAGAGATGGAATGTCTTCTCAGAATATCCTACAGCATGTGACATGGGCATGGCCTGAGATCTGAACCATGGTCTTTTACAGCCTGGAAAGCCTTCATCATGCTTTCCAAAAGATGACTGTAAAAAGATGACCCACAAAGTAGTGGGTGCGTTTTTCAGTTCACTAGTTCTAATGATACCACTTGTCAGTTATGCACCTTAAAGAAGTTTGAAGTATTTGACACCGACAAATATGACTTATGTAGGTTTTTTCCATGCTGAACTAGTGAAGGTTTATATAACTCTTCATAAAGTTATAGGCGTCTGTGCACTGTGCTTCCCCATCTACATGTTCCTCCGTAACTGGTAACAACCATACTTGCTGTGTGAAAGGGTCACCTTAGTTAATTTCCCAGAAGTTGAATTGGTTCTGTGATGTATCTTTTTCCTGACTCCCCTCTCAATCACTTGTTTACTTATATGCTAATTTCTCCCCTTTCACTGCCTGGGAATGGTTTTTTCCATGACAAATGAACTAACCTTTGAGTTTAGCAGGTCTTCTGATATTTTTAGCATTTGTCAGGAAGGAAAACTGTGGATGAGGAAGCCTACACATTATACAGAAAAGTAAAACAGTTTGTATGGAAAGGTGGTATCTTCTGTTAGATCACCTAGAGCATCAGAGAAAAAGAGATGTGCTTTTAAACTTTAAGCTTCGTCTTTTACGTTTTGTGCTCAACCATCACAACTGAGACACTGATACTGTGTTTTGTAGGCTGTTACAATGAGTAGCATTTTAAGAGGGTCTCCCATTTCTCCTCTGTCTCAAAAAGCTGAATGTCTACTCTTAAATCATATGATTTAAGAAGAATCCAATCAAACCACATCAAATCAATCAAAGTGATTCTCACTCAGACAGTCATAGGCTGGCCAAATCCTTTTTTGACACCTGTCAGTAATGATGGTGTCTGTTAGTACAAGGGTACTGGCCTGAATAGTTATACTGAGGAGGATATGTCCGACTTGAAGCGAAGGAAAGGATATAATATGACATGAATGATTTGGTATTAGCACATTTTGCTACTACTGTGCCCAAGGGGAGGAGATCACCACACTGGCAGTGGCATATTTATCAGTAGCAACATAGATAATCCTGAAGATAGGGAGATAACTGCTTAAGAAGAAGTTGGTTAGCCTCATGTTTGGTCTCTTTTATATGAAGAAATATAACGAGCTTTTGGTTTGGGGTTTTTTTTAAATGCATTTGTTTAACTAATCACAATGTGACAGAATCAACACTTTCCTGATTTGCCTACTTCATGCTTCACTCATACAACAGTTATCAATATTTCTACAATTCTGTATCTGATTGATACAGCTATGTGTATAATGATGTAACGTAGCTTAAGAAAGAGTTCATTTATTTAGACTTTATCTTAGTTATTAACATTATTTTGTAAATTTCAGATAGCCAGAAACAGAACTGCAAGAAGACACTAGCAGTTATTTAAATCCTGGTTGTGTAGCAAATGGTGGGAAGTGGGGGGAAGCACACAAAGGCATGCCAGAGGATAAAGTAACACTCCATTAAGTGAGACACTGGAGACCCTCCCAATTAAATCCCCATTGCAACCTTTTTACTTCTCCTCCTTCATAAAGCTGCCATAATGGTGGTTGGTCATATGTTTTAAACTAAAACTGCACTTATGTGATTCACATTCCTGACAAATCAGTTTTTTATTGTATGTAAAACCATTGATCTGACTTGAATGTAACACTTGGTAATTGCTAACAAGCTTCAGTACACATCTGGCCAATGTGATTCTCAAAGAAGTCCTAACTGAAACCAGTGAAGATTGCATTTCTTTGAGGAAAGTTATTTCTCTGTGAAATTTTAACTGTTTAGCCTTATCAGTTAAGCAGTGCTGTCCTAAAAGAGTTGCGTATGCTATTTTTCCTGATCCTGTGTAAGCTCCAAAATTTGAAGTTGATCTTTACTTCTCAGTGGCACACTTAATAAGATTGCACATTGGCAGAGTTCAGGCCTGGATCAGGCACAAAACATGAGAACTCAGGTAGTGGAGGAATCGAAGTTCAAGAATTTATGTGCGTTTTCAAGTGAATGCAGATTAACTTCAGAATAATGATAATTTTGCTCTTATTGGAACATGAAATGTACCAGGTTGCAGCACACTGCAAGAGAGGGTGCCTGGGAGTTGCCCAAGGCGTAGCAACAGAAAGAAAGTGTAGTTTATTAAGCCAAAATCCTGTTTGCCTGAGCTCCTTTAAAGAGTAACCATTTGCTATAGAGTAGAGCTGAGTGAGAAGTGGTAATAGCCTTTGATAATGTGTTCTTGGAAAGAAATTTCTTTAAAAGAATTTCTTTAAATCATTTTTTGTACTATATAGAAGTTTCCACATGGCAGCTTCAGAGTAGAAAATGAAATAATAATTTTTCTGGGCTTTCCCTAAATTAAATTTCATTGTAGACACTTAATAAGCTTATCTCAGTCAGACATAAGGTCATGTTTTCTGATGGAAAACATGGTTCTGTTGATATTTCTCTACCTCTTCTTCTGAAGTATTCTAGCAGTAAATGACTAGTCTTCTATTTTTGAATCATCTTACTAGCTGAGAAGACTCAAGAGATGAGCAGGAGAGGGTTTGTTTCGTTTTGATTGAGGGGAGGGGGGATGTGAAAAAATAAAAAAAAAAAAGACAAACAACCATCTTTCTCCCAGTCCTTTTTCCCTGACCATTAGCCTTCTGTATCTACAAGTTTAAACAGTCTCTGCTGAAGGGGAAAAAAAAGAGTTTTTCATGTATTCATGTATTTGTTCATTAGAAGGAAATAAAGCAAGAGTCCTGCAACAGTTGATAATTTGTAAGCAATTTAGGGTAGACATAATATTCTAAAAAATTCAAATAATTTATATGATAATGTGACCACATAAAGACAGTAATTGCTGTGGCCATCTTTAAAAGGAAATTGAAATGGAGTATATTTTGCAGCTCAGTTCATGACTGACAATGCCTATCAATGCTTAAGAAGCATTTAGACAGGACCTTTAATAGTTTGCTTTAACTTCTGGTCAGCCCTGAAATGATCAGGCAGTTGAACTAGATGATCACTGTAGGTCCCTTCCAAATGAAATATTCTATTCTAAGACCTAAGCCTGTCAGTTCCACTGAGCATTACGTAGTTTTAACGCTATTATTTAAGTGAAAACACTCCAATTTCCTTTTGCATGAAGAGTTAGAGGGGGAAAGTGGGGATACAAGAAAAGGAAGGAGGGCATTTCCTTTAATAACACCAGTCTTCTGAATGATCTTAAAGGCAAATTTCACTTAGTGACATTTTGTACATTCATACAGTTTAATTTTGACTTGACTGACTTATGATGCTTTCAGATTTGCATGATATGCATGGTCAGTGCATCGTGCTTGGTTGTTTTGTTCGTCTGGGAAAGGACATACTAACTTGGAGGGGAGGGTGATTTTTGCTGTGTAGTAGAAAGAAGGTAATAATGTGTTGCTCTGCTCAGATAGGCTGGGAAATCAAGCTCATAGCAATTATAGAGGAATTAATTATTTGCCACAATCTGATTTGCCGTCAAATTTCTGTCATTACCTTCATCATAACTGGCCTTAATTTCACACAATCTCTGCTCCTGCAGTCAGCAGGTCTGATTAAAGGTCTGAGACTGAAGTTGAAGGACTTTTTAAAATATCCATAACTGGGTAACTGTTTCAACTGTAAGTTGAACTATAAATTCATTTGGAATGGCTATGGAAAGGCTTAATTTCTTGTCTGGAATGTTGTTTACTTAGTGCAGTCTGTCTTTCTTTTTCTTTTGTATTTAGAGATGAGCATACTTTGGAATCTGCTTCCAATGCAGTTACTTACGTTAATATTTTCTGCTATGAAAATAACTTCTCCTTAAGCTTAAAAGCCCTTTTGAGGAGAAAACGGAAATTAAGATATTTGAATTGTCAATACATAGATGGTAGAATTGCTAAGCACCTCTGCATGATTTTGAAAGCAAACTGCCAAATGCAAGATATACATAGCAGCAGAGAAGGATCGCACGGGGAAGAATATATTCACACAGGGGTAGTGGTGTTAATTTAACACCTCTCTGTAGAGTCATGGTGATGCCAATGGTACTTTAAGCAACTCTTGCTGCTAAATTATTTTGCTGTAGTATGACCTAAAGCCAAATCTGCAAAGGAGATGGTATGTGGCAAAGCTGTGTTGTCATTCATAACTCATAACTGTGACAGAGAACCCACAGTTCTCTGTCACAGGCAGAAACTCTCCCTCCCATGGGAGAGGTGGCCTTGAATTCCTGCAGGTAGAGGGTGGAAATCAGCTTTGTTCCCCCTTCTATCACAGATACGGGGGGGAGGGGGGGATTAAATAATCAGCACTTACTCCCTGTTTTAAAAGAAGATGGGCTGGATTTTTTGTGTGGAACAGCCCAACTTGTCAGTCCTCAAGCACTGAGAACAAGGACTGCTTAGTGTTTTTGGAGCTGTGAAAGGTTTAGAAAGAAAACAGGGGTACCAGGCAGCTGTATATTAAAGGCCTTTGTAGCTGCCTGTGTGCAGCCAGCATTTTAATATTAAAAATGGACGTATGTGGGCAGAACAGTCTCTAGAGCTGGGCAGCAGCTGAGGTTCTCACTATCCCATTCAAAGTGTGTGCAGAGCGTGTTCACTCGATGTCACAGATATCTGTAAGTTTGCATGCGCTGCAACATTCTTGGGATTCAAATTATCCCTTCCTGCTGAAACAGGCTGAGAAAATCAATCCACAGCAGTCTTCTTCATTCAGTCTAAGAACAGGCTAAAGTCACAAGCCACAGAAACTGATTCCTCCCCCCAGCTCTCCTCTTAATGGGGTGCTAACTTCAAAGGTTACTTTTGACCGTTTAAATACCAACTGTATTAAATAAGCGGTCAAAATGCAAGCAACCAGTTTGAATTGCAGGAATTCAATTATAAGCAGCTGGCTTCACTTCTAACTGAGGATCTAATAGGAAAAAAAAAAAAAAGGCAACAGACCAAAACAAAATTCCAAACTAAATCCATCTGTCTGCTTCTACGCAATGAAAGTTAAATAGCAAGTGTGCCACTTTGAAGCCCAGATGAAAGTTTTCACTGTTCAGAGCATGTGCAACCTGTACAAACACACTTTTACAAAGGCAGATGTCTTCCTACAGGAGGTAAAAATAAATCTCTCTACGGGTTTCCTCTTCCTCTGTCTGTTTTAATTCTTCTGAATCACAAAATATGATGCAAAGTCACAGCGGTGTGCACAGATGGTTGGTTAATATGCAGCTCTGGTTGTTCTGAAGAGGTTGCTGTTTGACTTGTGTCCTTTCAGCTGAGTCATGAAGTATAACTATGCAGTTGAACATTTCTTTGTGTCGGTGCTCCAGGCAAGGAGGCTGCTGAGAGCAGCTATCTCTGGCAGGGAGGAAACACAAAAGCAGGGATTTAGAGTGTGTAGCGGGGCAGTGCTGAGCTGGTGCATGCTTCTGCAACAATGGAGAGCCATGGCAGGCTGCTGCCCCTGCACGGCTGTCCTCAGCCAGCCCCCGCCCTCCTACCAGCCACCCCGGAGGCAGTTCACACATGTATAAGAAGGCACAGAGGATGATAAAGATAAATCACTAAAAGAATTCAAAGTAATGGAATGGAAATAATTTCTACTAAAATGCTAATCCTTCAAAAATCTCAAGATCAGCAAATCAGTTAGCTTAGTCAGTAAAATATTTTTGACACTCTGCATGATGGCTTTACTGCACTTGATTTTGATCCGAGAACTACTTGTAAAGAAGTGTAGCAAAACTTCCCACATAGGCTTCAGTCATGCCCCAAAGTATTCTCTGAGGCCCCTCCACACCCCAAACACAGTTTGTTTGAAATAACTGCCTCCAGCTGTAATTGTGTCCTGGAGCCTTTGCTTTAAATGAAAATGGCTTCAGATTGAACCCTAACCCTTATTACCATCCTCAAAAGGAAGGAGGCCCAGTGGTAGTTGTGCTCCTGTATGGGTTTGAGCAGACCTACTTGAGTCCTTCAGAGAGAAAAATTACCTTAAATAGGTAGTCAGATGTATTGGTTAGTAATATATTAATGCTATCAGGAAATATCAATAACTAGTTTTACTAGCCATCTGAATGACTTCAGATGCTTCCCAAGTATCCTGGCATTATAATGCCTTATTCCCTTTGTTCCTTAGATGGGATAGTGTAACACAGAGCTACTTGGAAGAGATAAGGGGAGGGAGGCAGTTGCATAGTGCGAACCAGTACTGGGAGCAACTTGCTGCTCTTCAAAGCCTCTGTACAGTGCAAATGAGGGTCTGCAGCCCCTGAGCTTTAGAAGAGTCAGCAGTTGGCTTGTGACTGTTAGCTTAGCAAGTTTTTGTGCTTTCAGTCCTGGACAGCTGAGATGCAAAGGTGAGCAGATTTCTTATATTGTAGTTTGTCAGACTAAATATACAGTTTGTTCCATTGTGGAAGGTTTGCACATCTAGAAAAAAGGTAACACAGGAGAGGAACCAAAAGTTAAACACTGGCTAATTTTTATGAAGACGCCCAATCTAGGGGTCTGAAAAACAGGTGGCTCTGGCACAGTAAGAAGCAGCATCTCTGGCAAGATATCGCAGCCACGGATAACGCCTCCTCCAGCAAAAGCCTCTGGCCAGTGCAGTCTCCATTTTCTGAATAAAATCAGCTTCATGTTTTATACATCAGCTTAGTTAAAAAGATTTTAAAGGGTATCCGTATGATGCAAGTCGAGCCTATGCTAGTCTAGCCCTTTTCAGTGAAATGACAAACTGGCAACTATAATTCTGATTTGCAGTGCAGTGTAATTCTGCTTTCAGGAAAAGAAAATAGTATCCAAATTCTTATTGTTTGGTATAGAATGTGAATCAATCATGTTATTCTTCCTAGTAAGTACATACATACATCCCCGCATTGCAGCTATTCACTTTTAAAACAACATTCAACAATGTATAAAATATGAGAAAAGGCATACATAAGTGCACTGGATTAAGTTGTCCTGCTTAACAAGGAAGAAAAAATCCAAAGACAGAAGTTTATGTGTTGTATACTGCAAGTGGTATTACTCTTATTAATTCCCAGTGCAGGTGAGTTGTCTGTAGAGTTTTGTTGAGTTTATCACTTCTATAGCCAAGTGATTAATTTATTTTGGTTGTTTTTTCTTTGTTTCTGGTGACCAAGCCTTCTGTCTTTGTATTCCACCGGGCCATGGAAGTGAAAACCTTAAAATCACTACACCTGTGGCTGTTTTTATGTTACATCTGCATTTCATCTCACTTTCACAGCAAACAGTGACTTCCTAGTATGCAGGGCTATGCTCTCTGCTCTTTTTTTGCTTTCTCTTGTCTGACAAGGGCTCAGGTTCATGACTTTGTGTATGTGTGCTAAATTTTTAATTTTTTTTTTAACTCTGCTGTTTCTGTTACATTGACAACAAATGTAGCACTGCAGTAGAAACTACATATGCCTCAAATTAACCAGAAAAAATGTGATTATAGTGATACATGTTTTACTTGTAGCTCCAGCTGCAGTAATATGAGACCTGCTTTATAATTCATCTACTGGGAATTCCATTTCTATTTTGAAACCTCTGACGTGCTTATTAGAAGGTAACTGAGACCTGTATACCAACACTCAAGTATAGTGATGACAGATCATATTTTTAAAAATTTCTGGACTGAGGTATTTCTGGACTGAGACTTGCCTATCATGTTATAAGAACGACAGGATTATAAATCATGCTTAATCACCATGGCTTACCTTAACAACCCCTGAAAACCAGTTCCACTGCTGCCTGGATGGCAGCAGGAGTGATTTTTGATCTGTTGAGAGTAGTGGATAGAACAAGCTGAAACCATCCTATACTTACACTAAAGTAAGATGAGGGTGATATGCACTGTATGTTATGCCAGGTGTCTCTGGTAATCTGCATAGTGAAAAACAGATTTGGGCCTTTTCACACAGGTTTGTGGTTTCTCTTTTCTCTTTCACTTTGAATTAATTTGCACTTTCTGTATTTAAAAGAAATACTCTGGTCATGTTTGCAAATGGGTAAATTGATATGCCCATATATCCTGTGGATAGTAGGAGAGGCTCTCTGATACACGTGATACAGGTGTTGCCTGTGTTCCAGGCATGGTCTGTGTTCCTTTTCTCTAAGCCTAGTCAGGGAGAAAGTATGTGAGACACTTCACTGCTGGCATTCTGGGATACATTGAACATGCATTGGCAACGGTTTAGAAACTGCTGGTTTGGCTGAAATAATAATTTCAAAGCCATGGCAAAGATTGTTGTCATGGTTTTATTTTCATATTGCATTTTAAAGAAGCCCTGAAGCAGTTGGTCTTATAATCAAAAAAAAAGTTGCTGTTCTGTCTCTTTTGCAGTGATTTCTCACCACCACCACCACACCCATCCCTCCCACCTTAGACTGTGCTTTAGGCAGTTACTGGATATCAAAATACAATTTTGATAATTGTGAGGAAGAAAGAAAATAGGGAAGAATGGAGTGGTTTGTAAAACTGAAATGGAAAGTATCCTTGGTCGATATGTTTTTAAAAGGCTACTTGAGATGACAGAGTATTGACAACTACTGCTTAAAGGATCTGTATATTAGTTTAACCAATGTTGAGGAATACATTCAGAGCAGGTAGCTCGGTGTGCAGCTGCAGTGTGAGCTGCAGATTGAGCTCGGGTGGTGGGACCCCGAGCCCGAGAAGTTCATGGTCTCTTGCCATGAACTGCCGACCCTTTGCGTAACAAAGGGCCTGGGGACCAGTGGCCCAGCCAGGTGACCTGACACTCTGAGACACGGCAGGAGTCCAGACTTTCCCGTGCTCAGGGAGGGTATAAAAGCACGGGACTTTGTTTTTTCGTTGTCCCTCCTCCGAGGCATCAGCTCAAGCTGTTATTTTGTTGTTTAGCTATTGCACCACGATTAAATTAGTTTAAGGATCTGGACGTCTGAGACTCTGCTATGGGAAACCTGGGGATCAGCAGGTAAGGAAACCTGGTCTGCCTGCGTGAGTGTGGGAGGTGTAGTGGGAAGGGGCTTCTGTCCTAGCTCAGGTAGTGCAAGTGTGACTGCCACAGTGGCTCCTGGAGGGTCACACGGAGAGGTTTCCTTAACACCAAGATGCAGCAACAGTATGTGGTGGTGGATCACTTTTGGTTTGTTTTTTTTTTTAGCACATTAAAATAATTGCGTAGAAAGTGAACAATACATGATGAGATATAATTGTTGCATATTGCCATTAATAGATCAGTGGGTGTTACCTGGGTGTTGTCTGTTGTATGTTTCGAGATGGTACTCAGTTCCTGTTAGCAGTACATGTTTGCAGCAAGAAAAGAAAAGAAAAAAAAAACAACAGTAGAAAAATTCCTGGTTCAGAACCCAGAATTCAGGGAATATAGAGATCATAAGATTAGGGTCACACTAAAATGACTATGATGGTCTGATGTTACGTAGTCATGCATATAGTGAAAAGTAATACAATACTGTTGTAAACTTCTGAAGTTGTAAATTATAATTCTTATTCTGTGTGTATTATGAATAATTACAGAATTAAGTATTAGCACTGGAAAAAAATCAGACTTGGCATGGAAAAATACTCAGAATCTTTTTGAAAGAGTTAAGTGTATTTTCACAACGTTTAAGCATGAACTGTAGGTCTGGGCTTCTGAGGAATATGTTTAGTATGTGACACACTCTAGATCTGACTTGATGGTTACAATAGCTTAGTCGAGAGGATAAATAAATGAGAGTGCAATTTCACTCTGTAGTTAGAATGATGTAACTGAACCTTGACACCTAAATGATATATCTTGCTTCCTGTGGTTTGAATCAGGGAGTCATGTGGCCATGAAGTTAATTTGGTCATCTGAATGATTGAATAGAAACCAAAAACAATGCAAAAGTTTTCCTGTGAATAGGTTCATTGATCCTACTCCTCTTTCAACTAGAAATACAATCATTAGATCCAATGAAGGAAAATTTTGGATTGATAGAGGAGAAAAGCAATTCTTCTGGCAGGTATTTCAAGCTGCATAGGTTTAGCTTTAACATGGAATAACACCTTTTAAATTGCTGAACTCGGATGTAAGCTTAAGAGAAGAAATTAAAACCTTAGTGTGGAATAAACTTTTCATATTCTTTATGTTACAGTTTGTTTTACCCACACCAGTTACTGTCTGATTCAGAGAAATGTCATTTCTGAGCTGTTGTTAATGGATGCTTTTTCAAGAATATCCCAGAAGAAAAGGGGGAAAGCAAGTGAGTAAGAGTTTCTGCTTCCGTAGTGCTTATGGGCGTGTGAGTGTTGCTGGGTCTCATGACTCACTGCACAGCTTTGTGAGGTAAATGGGACTGCATTAGCTTGCAGAGCAAGTATGAACTATTTCCCATAAATAGCGATACCGCACTTCATCTCTAATGACTCCACAGAGCTAAATTTAGAGAAGGAGCACTTTTTTACAACTGCCATTTCACTCACACATACAAATGCACCCCTACCTCAGATGGTGGGGTCCCCATTCAAATGTGGGGAAAGTGTGGGAGCCATTGCTTATGTGCACCCCTACATGTTTTATTATTACAGTATTCATATCTGTATGTAGTGTGTACACACAATTAGGTTTTCTATAGTGAATGACAGTGTATGTACATAAAACAGCTGGGGGTGATTTCATATTCTCTGTGCTAAATCAAAAACAGCATACAGAATTTAAAATTCAGAGTGTGCTTTTCACTTGAGGTTGCCTTAGGAATTGCACAGACTGTGCCATGGAGTCTGCCTGGTAACTAAGATAGACCTTCTAGCTCTTCCTGCTTTGCACAAAGGGGATCCCTGAGTGCTATTCACAGTTTCAGTAGCACAGGCTGTCTCCTGCTGAGCGTAGGAAAGTTCCTGTTTCAGGCAGCAGAGGACAGTAACGCATGACTCGCTGGTGTGAATCGTTTTGCAATCTTTTGCTAGCCTCTACTGTCTTTTTTCATATCTTACTTTTATTCTGGGCTGCGGGGATAGCCACAGCTCAAGCATGTCTCTTTTACAGTTTGTATTCCCTTCATCTGCCCTCCACTGGGGTATCCTCCATCGTGGTGGCCATACAGGATGTCGTGTCAGCTGTGGCTCCCTGTCTTCTGAGATTTGGTCTAAGTGCAAAGAGCTGACTCAACACCTGCTCTGGGTTTAAAGGGGCCGAAGTCTACTTTATACAACTGTGGTACAAGATTTTAACCCCTGAAATGCTGTTCCTCTGTGGATTGACTTGCAAAAACCGCAACTGTTGTTTCTCACAAGCATTGTTGCTGAAGGGAATATGAGGGGTAGCAGCGCATATGGACTGATGTCCCCCGGCATACCACTTAGCTGATAGTTCCTGTCATGGTATCACTGCCCGTGGGAAAGTCATCTGCACTGCTTTTTAGGGTTCTTCTAGAAGTTGTTTAGAAACTGCTGGAGAAAAACAAGCATGTTTTCCACCATTTCATTTTGATAAGGAAATACTACAGAGTGAATGCTTTATATCATCATGCCAGGAATGTACTCAGTTCCTAACAGCTCTTAACATAACCTGCCAAATGCAGTGGCAGGATGAGTTTGTGGTATAAAATTTTTTCTCCCATTTTTCATTTTTAGCTTGAGTCTTTCTTGGTTAGAGTTTAGGAGCGACTATTCCATTTCCTTCCACACCTCTTTCTTAGTTATATTAGACCAGCTTTTTGGTTTTCAGTTAATTGTATTTGATCATCTAGTGTGGAAGAGAGAATTTACACAGCGAGATGCACAATTACTGGTTGAAATACTTCTGAATTTCCATTCAGATTGGACCACTGTAACTAAAAAGATTGACCTTCAAACACAGGTCACATTTCAAACACATGAAAGTCGTGGAGATGCCTCCATACCAAGCTAAACAACATGGGCTGGAATTATGTTATAAGAAATTAATTTGTGATTACACTGATCTTCTAACTAATATAAACCTAGGGAAATTAAGGCTTGAAGAGCCTTTGGGGTATGTATAGATAAGTAAGTACTAGTTATAAATGAACCGTTCTTGCTATGTATTTAGGTGCCTGTAAGAAGTTGGGTCATGATGGAGGTTCTACCAGCTGCCCACAGAATCAGTTCCACTGGTTTTGCCTCTAGGTATCATCTTGAAGTGTGTTCCCCGAGATGGAAAAGTATGGACAAAGTATCCCAGCAGAGGCCTTAATGAGTACTGAGTAAAGTGAAAGGTTTATTTTACGTATCTCACAGCACTTCTGTTTATACACCTCCGTATATTTGCTTTTTTCACAAGAGTGTGGCAGTGTTGACTCATGTTCAGTTTGTGATCCACTCTAACCCCAGGTCCTTTTATACTGGACTGCTGGGTAGCTGCTACTTTTTCTGTAGTGTAGCAGCAGTAGTGTACTGTACCTTACAAAGGACAAATATTAACCTTAATTTGTTTTCTAGTTATTTTAGACCTTTTTTCTTTACTTGCCTACACTACTCTGGCTTTTCTTCTTGACTTCTGAAGTTGTCAGAGGTGTTCCCTGCCCCTTTTCCCCCAAGTATGCAATTTAAAATTACCATTTGTGTGTATTTATAGTTGTATATTTGTATGGTGGAATAATGTCTGTGTCCACAGAAAATGATTTGATACAAGTTTTCATAGTGATATTAGCAATTACTCTGAGCCCATGTCATCTTCAGCTGGTCTCCTGCACATCCATTCTTTTGTCCAAAGTTTGCTGAGCTTACTTATGCAAATTGGCCTGTAAGAAGCATCATATCTTCCTATAAGTTAAATGATATCCACATCTCTCCCTCCCTGAGCCTGTTAAACCTGTCACAGTAGACAAGATCAATTTGATGCAATCTGCTCTTAACAAGTCTGGCTCTGTTACTTATCAACCTATTATCTTCTAAAAACAGTTCATTTGTTCCAATATATTTTTCCAGGAATTGCAATTAGACCAATGCGCTTTTTCTCTTTCAGCGCTTTTGCTTTATATTTTTATTTCTTTCTTGATTTTTTTTTTTCTATTTTCTAGATTTCTGGAACCTCCCCATTCCATAGCTTTCCATGATAATCAGTAGTGGTTCAGAGATAGCTTCATCTGGCCAAATACTTCAGAAACTGTATTAAGAGTCAGCTAACTAAAAATATAGATATAATTTTAAGTAAATGGCCCTTCCTTCTCCCTCCCCCCAAATCAAGTTCTTGATCCTTTATTGTGTTTGGGGTTTTTTTTACTGACATAATTAAATAATAAGCATTTCTTCATTTGTTGGCATACTGCTTTAAGCAAGCTGCTACTGCTTTCATTGACATTTACAAATAAGCAGTTTCTATTTCTACCTTAAATACCAACAACCTTGAATCTTCCTTGTGTCTTTGTGCTCAGACTTGTGATTCTTCCTTTACAGAATTTCGTCTGGTGGAATCCTGGAGACTAAGCCAAACTGGCTTTCAGTAAACTCAGTACAGATTGAACAGGTCAAATATGAGTACTTTTCCCGATCTAGATTTATTCCCATAGTTCTTCTCTGAAACCTTTCCAAACTTTAATCGTCTCAAATCTAAATTCACTGAATAAATATCAAGCATATGCTATATTAACTAAATCTGAGCAAGGCTTCTAAATTACTTGATTTGCACCACTTCTGGTTACTGTGGTTACCACGTAGCAAGAAAGATATACATGTGATTGCAGTGGAAACCGATCCTATGGCCTGAGTGATGCCAAGACTCAAAACCACAGCAGGGTCCAGATGGGAGAGCAAACAGTGACACAGCTGGATGTATCTTCACCATCCTTACCAGCCCAAGTCTCAGGCACTGCCCTTTTTCCTCCTTTGACCTATCCATCCACTGTCTCTAATCTGTAGCACGCTTTTGCAGCCTGTACCAAAGTGACCTTTATTATGTTTCTCTCCCTTGCAGCCATAAGCTGCATCTCAGAGTTTTTTGATTCATATAAACCCCTTCTAGGAATCTATTTATAGACTGTCTCCTTCCTTGACAACTTGCTTTTACATAGAGAGGCAGAAAGGAGGGAATACAAAAGGTCTGCAAGGTGAGAATGAGGATTTACAGGTTTTTTGTGAAGTGCACAAGCCAGCTCCAAACCTACTATAGTGAGGCAGTAAAATTAACCTGATAAGTGAACATTAAACAAAGTTATCAGAGCATAGCTCAGTTGCTGTGAGGGCTCAGTACAGTCAGTGGGTAAGGAGCTGAGGTCCCATTTAAAAGTTTTGTCACAGGCTTATCAGCACAAAAGGATGAATACATTGTTTTTGGCAAATTGATTTTTAGCAGAAGAGACCAGAGCTTTAAAATGGTATTTTGGAGGTTCATGATAAATTGAGAACAAGAGCCAAACTGTCTTCACTCAGTGGATTTCAGTTCAATAACTGACAGTTCCATATTTATATATATATATATATATGCATACATACACACACACAATGCTCCCGTTTAGGATATTTGTTAAATTGAACTCCTAGAAGGCCTTACCATTCATTTAGGATGTCCAGAAGGTAGTGGGATATAGTAAAAGTGTGATCCTGTTTGGAGAAGAGGAGCAAGTGCTGTAGTGTTTGCTGTTGAAAAACACTTAATGCAAAACCACAGAACAGTTTAACAAATTATATTGTTTCACCATAATGGTGGTTACTTCGTCAGCCCTTCACCTTTATTCTGCATTAGTGTCTAGTAATTCTGCTTTTTGCCTGGAGCCAGGTCACCAGCTGGTGTAAATTAGCCTAGCACTAATGAAGTTTATGAAGTTTTGTCAGATGTCTGCAAGTGAAGGGTCACTTTTTGTTTAAACGGATGAATTCTTCCTGGATCTGAAGTCATCTGGCTGTCTGCAGGTATCTTCCCGTTCACTGTTCAGTTCCAGGACAGCCTTTTTGAAGCAGCCACCTGTGAGGATTTTTTTCCCTGCTTAGGATACTTCTGCTCCAAATCAGATACTTTCATTTTCTAGCTCACAAATGCAGACTTCAGAGAACAGAACACTGGTTTAAATACAGCTGTTAGTTCTGGTTGCCTTGCAGTATACTCACTCTGTCTGATACTAAACCTTCAGTATCACAACTCATATTAAACATTCCATATAAATGATCTTCCTTGTGCTGTGGTTAAATGTGGTTTGAAAAGATTGTCCAAAGGATTTTTTTTAAAAGCAGGCTATCCTTTAAGTGTTAGTCCTTCACTTATTGTAAATGCTGTAACTGGAACAGCAGTGCTTCCCAGAGGAAACTTGACTTTTTAAGAGGCTCACGTTAAGTTATTCAGAAGAAACTCTCAACAGTTTTGAAGGCAATGCTCTTATACCTCCTACTGTAAGACCTTCTTTTATGAATCTATAAGCAAGGTCAGCTATGAGATCAAACAAGATTGCTGAGGACTTTTTTCAGTCCAAGTCTTAAACTTCCAAGGATAGAGGGGTTTAATTTGTGCTGTCTACTAAGACAGTAAGTTAAAGTGTATTTACTGTTGTTTCTTTCTTTTACCAAGCAATTTCATTTATATAAAAATACAGTTACTTGTACAGAGCTAAATAACTTTCAAAAGTGTTTTTTTCAAGTACCTCACCCTGTTCAGTTGGATTTTTTTTAAAGCAAGTTTTCTGTCTATCCTCTTCATATATGAATAACACCATTATTCTATTAATTGGGTGTTTATTTAATAAACAGAAGATTGTAAAATCTGGTAGTAAGAGTTAAGATCATGTAGAGAAAAGGATTTCAGAACAAATGTAGATGCTTTTTATTTCTGTTAAGAATCAATGTATTAAAGAACACATACATGGAAGTAAAGCTGTGTGATCAAGCTATAGTTTGTGTTGAACTTTGGACAAATGTACGTACCATGATAATTGTAATGTAGGAAATAGAAAGCATTTCACAATAACACTTTGAGGCTAATTGTATTACAAAATGGTGCCACGTACCAGAATCTGGTTTTGCTAATCACTAATTACTTATTGGTAACTTTGGACTGCTTTTCATCATACTTTCTGCAAATGCCCTCAAGAAATCTTAGTGCCTCTTTGATATACAGTGAGGCTGATTTAACTGTATTTATCAAATCTGTGTTTAAAGTCTTGTGCTTATAAACTCTGTTTGCTTACACTCCTGAATGACCTTGGTCATTGCAGTTAAAATTGTTGTATAAGCAGTAGTTACTTTCGCCTTCACACAGGAATCTGACCAAAAAAGATGCCATTCCCACATACATATGGTAGAGAGTTAAAATTCTTCAGAGGTACTCAGTGAGCACCTTTTATTTCCTAGCGTGATTTCACTGTCTGTGACTGTGTTCTAAGCTTATAGCACATTCTGTATGCACTGGAGCCACATGCTAAAATGAAAGTAAGGCTGCAGTAGCTACTGTGATCTCAAAATCCAGGTAACATTTATGTTTTAAAGCTACAATATTTGGCTTAGGTATACCGACAGCATAACTTTCATATTAATATAGTTTGATCTGAGATTCAAACCCCTTCTAAAATAGTGGCTACTGTACAGGTCCTGTGTGCTCTTACACTGGACACATGCGGGCATCGGATATTTCAGTTTATCATATGCTCACCAGTGGTTAAAGGAGAATGAGTAATTTTTGCCCACAAAGTCCTCCTATTTCTGAAGTCCGTCTGGATTGAATAAGCATTGTTCCACAGCCTGAAAGACCCTGACTTCTTGAAATCTCTTATCTGTTTCTTCCTAAATGTTTTGTATTGAAGAGATTGTTTTGCCAAATGAATAAAATCTAAAATTTTAACAGGCTGTTTGCATAAAGGACTTAGTCCAGGGTATGCCTATTTGTGTTAGCTGAGAGGATTCTTCAGAATGCATTTCCACTGAATTGTGTGAGGCTACTCATATATCTGAAGGTCCCCAGCTGTATAAATATTTGTGAGATTGATAATAGGAATGTTCTGCTAATAGAATGGACAAGGAGAGATACACTACTTGTTGAGAGAATAAAAACATGCATTGGTGAGATAAAAGAGAAAATAATAAAATTCATTTGAAAACTCAGTTAAAGAAATGGAGGGGGGAAAAAAACTCCTGTAGACTTGAACTATGGCCATGGTTAAAAATTTGTACTCCAAATTCAGCTTTCATTGCTTTCAGCTATGTACATACCACAAAAATTGCTCTCTTAAGATAAAATACCTGGTTCAAAGACCTTTACTTATGAAATAGTCTTCTAAAAAAACATTCTCTTAAAAAAAGAAATGTGCAGTTGAGTATGGACCATATAAGAAATTAGTAACGTATTTCCTTTCTTCTTTCTCTGTTGAGGCACAAGGAAAGTGTTAAAACTACCTTTTTATGAGAATGGATTCTTTGACAGATCAATCCATTAAAAATAGCCCCCACTGAAATACACATTTTAAAAGCTAACTTCAAGCCATCCTGAAGAATAAAGCTTTTTAGCTGTGTTTACAAACAGTCTTTGCTTTGCAGGAGACCCAAAAAGTGCTGCTTAGCTTTCTTACCAAATATTACCCTTTGGTCTTCAACCTGAGCCACTAAATCACTTCACAATAATGCATTTCCATTTCCAGAAAGTGATCCAACTCCCTGTTACTGTGTCTTCATATGCGATGTATTCACTAATAAATGCCCCTAAAGATTAGTTTTCAGGAAAGCTGAACCATCTCTATCTTCCTTCCACCCCCACCCCCCACACTCATCTCTACCTAAAACCATAGGAAGGGATAATAACTTGATTACTTTATTCCTTTCTTAAAAATCAGTGTGTTTGTTTAATGATATCAGAACCTATTTGCAGGTTTACTCTGAAACTGGTTATTTGTGTAAAAGATGTGTTCTAAACTCAGCATCTTCTCCAGTGACATCTCTCAAATTTTGTTTTTGTTTTTTTTTTTTTTACTTAATGCACCATTTTTACCTTTCATGTGAAAAGTACCAGATATCATGGAAACACTTCAATTCCATATCAAAGCATGTAATACTGAGTTTACTGCTCACTAGTGAATTTGATGCTGGGTTTATCTCAGCTAGAGAAACTTTGAGTCAAGTGAAACTGTAGGTGCATGAGGTGGTTTTTTTATTATTAGTTTGTTATGTTGTTCTTCTTTGTTTTTGAACAAGACCTATTTCCATGCTTTACAACTCCAACCTGAAGCACATACAAACAAATAGGATTATAGTTGTTTATAGGTAAGTAACTGACAGGCACATAATGTAGCTGAATAAGAAAATTAACCGTGTAGCTTGTATTCTCTGCAGATAGTTGAAAAATAATAAAGAGAGATAGTTCAGCTTCTCAGATTAACTTGTCTTGAATAGGTACAGGGGATATAAGAAAATCCATTAAATATTCAACATCAGTTAGGAGCGAGAAAACAAGAGAACAATCCACTGCAATCACGAGAGCCTTTATTTCTGATGTTGTGACTCCTCATTGCCTTGATTCTAAAAATAATTTGCTATGGCTGACAGGTTTGTCATGAGAAAATGCAGTATGGGGGCACTTCTTGCAGTCTGGGTGTCTTGCATAGAATCCCCATGTCCTGAATGCTTATTGATTAATACCTTTTCATTTCAGATGCATTGTTGCTGGAGTTGCGTCTGCCTTGATTAGTATTTTTGTGCCAAACTTTTCTGAGGCAAGTCAACTTTTGTTCTCTAATGGTACAACAAAAACAGAAAAAGCTTGGGGTTTTGGGGTTTTTTTGGGGGGGGGGGGGTGGGGGGTTTTTTTGTTTTTTTTTTTTTTTTTTTTTTTTTTTTGTAAGCCAAACGTTGTTTTCTTATTCTGGTGTAATAAGCTTCCTGAAATTCCTGCTCTCCTTCCCCACCGCTGTTCCGGGGAGACCTACAACGTAATGGGCTGGCGGGGTCTCGCCGTGATGTTTAGCCGACATTTGTTACCTGCCTGTCAAGGTAATTCACTGCACGTTTCTAATCTCGCTGATTGCGTTCCTTTGTGTCCCTAATGAGGGGCACACTGAATTCGCCCGCAGCTGTTCCCCGGGGACCTCCCTCAGCCGCCGCTCGCCCCTGGACGAGCCATGACGCCGGGCCTGACGCTCCCTCCGGTCCCCGGTCCCCACCGTACCGCTGGGCCCTGCAGGCCGGCCGGGGCCGCTCGGTGCTGCCCCGCTTCTCCCGGACGCGGCGGCCGCTCCCGCCCGCCCGCCATCCCCGCGCGGGAGGGGGCACCGCTCCCCTTCCGCCGCAGCCCCTCGGTGCACCACGGCTCCTCGCTCCCCGCCGGGCCGGGCCGGGCCGGGCCGAGGGTCCCGTACGGGCGGGGCAGGCGATGCCCGGCGGGAAGAGGGGGCCGGTCCCGCAGGCCCCGCAGGGCGGGGGGGGCGGGGCAGTCCGTGCCCGGGCGGGGCCGCGGGGCCGCCGGGAGCGGTGACGTGTCCCAGGCCCCGCCCCCTGCCCAAGGTATATAAGGGGCGGCGCTCACACTGTCGGTCTTTTTCGCTCCGGGTTTGCCGACGCCCAGTAGGTGAGGCGCGTCCGCCGGGTTGGGCCGGGGCGGGCCGCGCCGCGCCGCGCCGCACTCCGCCCGAGGGCCCAGCGAGCGCTGAGCCCCGGGCGTGGTGAGGGCCGGCGGGGGAGGGAGTAGGGGTCGGAGGTGCATGGGGGGAGCGGGCCAGGGGGGTGAGCAGAGGGGCGCGGGGCGGCGAGATGGCGGCACGTCGTCCTCCTCGATTCCCACGCGGACATCCCCCTTGTCCACGCTGGGGTCCGGGAGCGGCGTGTCCGTGCGGGTGTGGGGCGGGAGGCGCGCAGCATCTCCCGCTGTGCCCCGTGGGTGGTGGGCCTGGGCCGCGCGGGTTGGGGCGGGGGCCGTCGGGGGGCGGCGGGCCGGGGCACGAGTGAAAAAATGGCCGCTCGACTTCCCCGCCCGCCGCCAGCGCCACAAAATGGAGGACGCGGCGGCCCGGGCGGGGTGAGTCACACAAAGGAGCGGGGCGGCCCCGCCCTCCGCGCTGCCCGCCGGGCCCGCTCGCCGCCGCCCCGCGGCCCGGCCGCCGCAGCCGGGGTAACTCGAGCCCGGGGAGGGGGCGATGTGAGGGGCGCTCCGAGGGGGCCCCGGCCCGCCCGCCTGCTCCTCCCCTCCCCCGGCGGGGCGGGGCCGCCATTCTGGCCGGGCCCGACCGCCCCGCATGTGGCGCCGCCATCGCTGCCCCTCGGGACCGAACTGTAACGAGCTTTTTTCTGCGGAACTTTTTTAGGTGTCAATTCTCTTTTGCCGGAAAAAAAGAACTAAACTACATCCGAAATGGGAAAGGAGAAGACCCACATCAACATCGTCGTCATCGGCCACGTCGATTCTGGCAAGTCCACCACCACCGGTCACCTCATCTACAAATGTGGGGGCATCGACAAGAGAACCATCGAGAAGTTCGAGAAGGAAGCGGCTGAGGTGCGTGGACCTGTGGGCTGGCACCCAGCAAAATTTCAGGGTGCAGGAATGAACAGAGACCCCTAGTTGCAAAGTGTTTGGTGGCCACGAGGAGGCGGTTTGGCTGCGGCTGCCCTGGTAGCCGAACAAGTGGCTCAGTGTTGCGTGGCCACAGGGTGGCAGCTGGGTTGCAGTTGTTGCCGAGGTTTAACAAGTGTTTTAAGTGTTCAATCCTTCATTGTGTTAGTTGGAGAAACTGCAATTGTGGAGTGTAGAGCAAGGGAAGGGAAGGGTGATCTAAAGCTACATCTGGGCAATTACATCTGGAATGCTAAGTTGGATGGAGTTGCCTGGTTCAGTCTGTGCGTACATGTAGTGATGAATGGAATTAAAAGGAGTTGCTCTATTAAGGTTTAATTTGAAAATCAGGAAGTTTCACCGATTATGTTTTCTGTGCAATAACAGCATAAAAATAAGAACACTACAAAATAAAAAATTGGCAGATGTTGGACAAAGTGGCACTTAAAACATTGATTATCACAAGGGTTGCATTAGTAAGAGAACTTAAATTTGTAAAGGACACTTGATAGTAGAACTCAACTCAGGAGCTCTATCCAAAGATGCCTTAGCACAATTAACAAGCTGTCAATGGGGCTAAAGTGTCAACAGGTTCAATAAACAGAAAACAGTTGGCATCTCTCACTCGTAGTGCCAAGTGGATCTTGTTACTTGTTTCGTGAGCAGCAGTGTTCTCCAGTATTGAGTCACTTACTATTCTTAGATTTTTGTTCTTTAGCCAGTGTGTGATAGCTGTGAAGTAAATGCAGATAAATAACTTATTAAAAAAAAAAAAAGGGAAAAGTAAACTGGGTTTTCTTCTAACCATAGATGGGCAAAGGTTCCTTCAAATATGCCTGGGTCCTGGACAAGCTGAAGGCTGAACGTGAGCGTGGTATTACTATTGATATTTCCCTTTGGAAATTTGAAACAAGCAAATACTACGTCACCATCATTGATGCTCCTGGACACAGAGACTTCATTAAGAACATGATTACTGGAACTTCTCAGGTATGTAAATAAAACCAAGGATTTGGGGAGTTCAGGGTTGTTCCTTAGTTGGTTAGGGGGGGTTCCTGTAATACACTGACAAATGTGCAAGCACTGTGATTAATGTTTTGGTTTTGTGGGGTTTTTTCATTTTAAAGGCTGACTGTGCTGTCCTGATCGTTGCTGCTGGTGTTGGTGAATTTGAGGCTGGTATTTCAAAGAATGGGCAGACCCGTGAGCATGCTCTTCTGGCCTACACCCTGGGTGTAAAACAGCTGATTGTTGGTGTCAACAAGATGGATTCCACTGAGCCACCTTACAGCCAGAAGAGATATGAAGAGATTGTCAAAGAAGTCAGCACTTACATCAAGAAAATTGGCTACAACCCAGACACTGTAGCTTTTGTGCCAATTTCTGGTTGGAACGGCGACAACATGTTGGAGCCTAGCTCTAATGTAGGTTTGACGTTTGTTTCTTTTAAGATACAGATCTAGGAGGGTTATTGAGATAAATTATGGAATTATAAAATGCACATGCTTTTTAATAGTTACATTTGGAAGTGACAAGGTCCAGAATCAAATCCTAAGAATTTAAAAATGTGTACTGTGGAACAGAGTAAAGTATTGAGAGAATGCTGAAATACACCATGTAGTCTTCTGCAGCCTTGTGCTGTTTAATTTGGCAGTCAGTTTATACCTGGGCTTGTTTTTGTTACAGATGCCCTGGTTCAAGGGCTGGAAGATTACCCGAAAGGATGGCAGTGCCAGCGGAACCACCCTCCTTGAAGCCTTGGACTGTATCCTGCCACCAACTCGTCCAACTGACAAACCTCTGCGTCTGCCTCTTCAGGATGTCTACAAAATCGGCGGTGTGTATTCTCTGTAATGCTCCTCACTTGACACAAAAGCTGATGTGTGGACCGGAAATGCAGGGGTTTGCCCAAGAGCTGTTTTTTTCAAATCAAAACCACATATTTGTATGAAGTGTTTTTTTTTCTCATAAGGCCATATATTCATTAAGCTGAATTACTGATGTTGCTTCTCTTTTGCAGGTATTGGTACTGTACCAGTTGGCCGTGTGGAAACTGGTGTTCTGAAGCCAGGCATGGTGGTTACATTTGCCCCTGTCAACGTAACAACTGAAGTGAAATCTGTTGAGATGCACCACGAAGCCCTGAGTGAAGCTCTGCCTGGTGATAACGTTGGCTTCAATGTTAAGAACGTGTCTGTGAAAGACGTTCGCCGTGGCAATGTTGCTGGTGACAGCAAGAATGATCCTCCAATGGAAGCTGCTGGCTTCACCGCACAGGTATTTTTTGCAGCTGTTTGAGGATGTTTGAAATGTAGCTTTGTATTTTGAAATAAGAGTCTTGTTTTTTCTTCAATTATAGGCTAAGCTATAAAGTGACATAGGCTTCTGTTATAAGATGCATTTGCTTGAAGCAAATCTCATTAATTCCTTGGCTTTGTAAGACACATCAGTGTTCAAAATTATCTTGATCCTAACTTGTCTTCCTTGGTTTTCTTAGGTCATTATCCTGAACCACCCTGGCCAAATCAGCGCTGGCTATGCACCTGTGCTGGATTGCCATACTGCTCACATTGCCTGCAAATTTGCTGAGCTCAAAGAGAAGATTGATCGTCGTTCTGGCAAGAAGCTGGAGGATGGCCCCAAGTTCCTGAAATCTGGAGATGCTGCTATCGTTGATATGATCCCTGGCAAACCCATGTGTGTTGAGAGCTTCTCCGATTATCCTCCTCTTGGTAAGGCATCTCCTAAAGCATGTTATACTGATCTCTAGAAAAGACACTCCTTGATTTCAGGTATTGGAATGCACTGTGTTTGTGAAGTGCTGTTAAAAGCTTTGACTTGAAACTTGAAACCAAAGCATCAGTGGTACAGGGGTATTCTGCAGAGGGTGATATCTCTGTCTCAGTCTGGTCCTAGAGCAGCCCACTTATCCCAAGCTGCGTGTTGCTGCAGTGGAATTTCCACTGTGAGTTCTGTAGCTCTAGACAAAAGTCATAAAATATGTTTTTGTTTTCAGGTCGTTTTGCCGTACGTGATATGAGGCAGACGGTCGCTGTTGGTGTCATCAAGGCAGTTGACAAGAAGGCTGGAGGAGCTGGCAAGGTCACAAAGTCTGCCCAGAAGGCCCAGAAGGCTAAATGAAAATTCTGTACAGCAGCTGCCACCTCAGTCTTAATCAGTGGTGGAAGAACGGTCTCAGAACTGTTTGTCTCAATTGGCCATTTAAGTTTAATAGTGAAAGACTGGTTAATGATTACAATGCATCGTAAAAGCTTCAGAAGGAAAGGAATGTTTGTGGACCATTTGTTTCGTGGCAGTTTAAGTTATTAGTCTTTAAAATCGATAAATTTTTTAAAATGGAAACTTGAGACCAAAAATCTGTCACAGAATTTGAGACCATTAAAACAGAAGTTCAATGCTACGTCTCTGTGTTCTTTGGGTTAATATTAAGTTTGTGGCAAAACCTATATCTAGACCTGGTGGGATCAGAAAGGATCATTGTTACTTTAGTATGTTGAGAAGTTGCAAAGCAAATACTCAAATTACCTGTTTCTGAAGAGCAGAGCAAAATTCAGCTCCAGGTCTACTATTTTTAACTGATCTAAGCCTTAAAAAAACCCACTTTTCTGGTGCTTGCTTTGTGACTGATTTTTAGATTGGATAGCACAAATACCAGGCAACAACTACAGTATTTTGGTGCATTCTGTGATGCATTGAGTAAACCGAGTCTTCTTACAGTGTGGACAAAAACACATTTAACCTTAAAAAGGCATGAACAAAGGTTCCAGTGTTGGGCCTATAAGTTCTGTACGTGGGTTTTTCTAATTGCAAGCAGAAACTTTTCTGGGAAACTGATTAACTGTTGTGTAGCTCTTTCAAGATTAAACACTTTTACATAAATGTTTTCTAATTAGTAAGACACTCAATAGCCAAATTTAAAAATTAAATTTCTGTTTAGAATTACACTTTGATGCAATCTGAGTGATCCACCATTGTAGCCTGCACCAAACATGGTGGGACAGAGGGTACCTGTTATCTTCAACAATGGGTTGAAGAGTTGGATTAAACAGTTAAAGTGGACTTTATTACCTAGTCCAAAAGATTACTATTAATCACTAGATAAATAATCCCAAGTGAAACATTTTGGGCTATAAAACATACCAGCTGTAATAATTGGATTCCAGCATAGAAGTCTTGCTTTGAATTGGTAAACAGAGACAAGCAGTTAATGGATAATCAGACCTGACTTTGCATAGTGACACAGCTGTTTTACTAACCTTTCACATGATTTCCCCACAGCATCCCCTCATAAGGTCAAAAAGAATTCACTATCTTGGAGGGACTATTGTTCCATTACACCAGTATGTTTGTTCTGCCTGTAATGGCTGTATTCTCTCAGTTGTTTTCCTTTCCTTCTCTGGCTGTGTGCTTTCTCTGCAGGAATTTGTATCTGTACTGCTTGGATAGACCTGAACTGCTGTTAACTTATTTTCATGTTCTGTTTGCTCTGGTTGGATATTTTCTGCTTTTCTGCTCACCTTCTGTGTCTTAACTACAGCAAAGCCTTGGTGCATTACACACAATGTTTGAAGGTACAGATGTGCCAAATACAGTGCAAGCAAGAGCTAGAGGGCTTCATAGCACAACGAGGCAGTGGAATTCAGCAAAAAACTTTCATTGTGCTGCTTAAATGCTGCTTCTAGAGGTGTTAGTGTCCCCAAGGCAACAGGAAGTACGTAACTTCAATATGGAGGCAGGCATACTGTTGCCATAATAACGCTTAAAGTATCTGGCCAAATCTTTGCATGCTTTTCAGTTAAACCGCTGACTTTTTTCCAAGAGACTTTGGTCAAACTGGTTGAGCAAAGTTCTCATTTGGTTGAAAAGCGAAGCGGCTTTGGCACAAGCTGCCTTCACAGAGCAGCTCTGTGTGCGTTAGATTTCTTACGCATTCCTTTGTGGGTGCAGGATGTTTGGTTTGGCCACCGTGGCCTGGATACGCAACACCCTGTCTGCAGTGGTGGATATGCACCCCTGCCTCTGTGCACATTGCACGGGGTTGTCTGCAGCTGGCTGTTTGCTCCGTGGCAGTTGGCAAATTATCTTGTAATAGGCAACTGATTCAAACCCTTAGGGCAAAATCAGGTGTGAGGTGTGCTCACGCTTGATCCCATGCAGTGGAAGGGAGACAGCACAGCGCAGTCCCGCTGTTGGAAAGAGGTGCCCCTCACTTCTGGTCAGCTGGGCACAGATGAAGCAACTGCAAAAGCTGCTGGAAGGGTGGTTCAAGGTGAGAAGGGGTAAGAGTCAGCTGTGTCGTTTGCGGCAGAGGGAGTGGTCCTGCCTCTCTAGGAGGAAAAAAAACTTAAGCCTAGAGAACAGTCAGTATTGCATCTAACAACTTCACATTGTGTGCAGTAAGAACACATTTGTGAACGCTGCCTGCCATACTAGCAATTGCTTTCATGTATTAAAAACCTAAAACTTACACATTCTGTATTTTTTTAATTTTGACTTTTAAAGACCAGACTTGCTTTCTATGCACTACTGTAATCCCATCTCAGTCCTTTTATTAATCTTTGACTATCTGGGGAAATTGTTAGACTTTTGTAAACAAAACTTGGGAATAAAACTACTTTGATCAAACTTTTAATAAATGTTCATAGTTGAGAACTGTATTTGTCTTCTGACTGCTTATTTCTTTAAGCAACTTTCACAGCTGTCCTTAACTCTCTCCCCACTTTCCTGCAATGCTGGTGTTTATACAGAGAGAAGTATGAAAGCAAACTGCTCTGGTGATGGAACTAATTATGAAAGCAGAAAACTTACTGGCTGGAGTAGTACATTTATGTAATATATTTCAGTTTTGTTGCTGAAGGTGGCAGTGAGGAGCTGGAAGTTTAAAACAATTTCCTTTCTAGGTGATGATGCATGCTTTAGGAGTCTGGAGATTTTGGAGAGCTTCTAGTACACAGAAATAAATGTGTGTGGTGAGGTATTCAGGGTTGGGAACAACAAAGGCTGGTTGGCCTGCGTAGGGAAACTGAGCAGTGCAGTTGTAGCTGCTATAACCAAGTAACTTGTTCCTCAGTGTTGGTTCCCTAGCTGGATAGTTTAAGTTGGAATAAAATGGGCTCTGCTCAGGCTACTGCTCTGAGGCATTTTAATTATATATATATATCTATCTCTATATAGATATAGAGATAGATATAGATATATCTATAACTTGTGCAAGGCTAATAACTGGAATAGCGGATTTTACTGAAATTGCGGATTGAAGACTATTTCACATTCTGAATATAGTTGCCTCACTATATTTTGAAAAGTACTGGGAAACTTTGAAAAAATTATTATTTCTCTAAATACATATTTATATTTTAGATTTGGTCAACATAGAACTGTGTAGAAGCAAATTAATCTTTGTACTGTATGGGGCTATCCTTTTCCTCATTAGTGCTAAATGATTCTATATCTGCTTAAGAACAGCATAAATTCAGTCTGGATCAAAAATACAACCCCCCTGGTTTTAACTTAGGTTAGTTGAATGTTTCTGTAGTGCCCAGAGGGAGCTGGAGGGGCAGAGGAGGTGATGGGAGGGTGGATCAGGTTCCTGCCTCCCCAGCAGCATCCTGATGTGCCCTGAGCACCTGTGAGGTCCTGCTCAAAGTGGCTGCTTCATCCGAAGCCCCTTTCTACAAGAACCTGCTTATCAAGGAGAGGTCTGAAATGGCACCTGTGGTGCAAAAGAGATGAAGGAAACTTGCTAGATGGCAAAACTGGTTTCCAAAACACAGAAAGCTGAGGGTTTTTAGCCTTTCTGGATCCTCTTAAGTCCTTTCAGATTATTTCTGCATTGTAAGTCAATTACATAATTGCCTACTTTTTTAAAAATCAGGTTACGTTCTCTGGCTGCCTATCAATTATTCTTTAATCCTTTTATGCTTCAAATATTTACACAACATAATTCAAATCTGCTAGCTTCCCTGCACTGATAAGATGACAGTTAAACATGTATTTTCCTTGAAAGATGCTGAGTGAAGTACTGAGGAAACGTGGGGCTAAATCAGAGCTGACCTGATGGCTGGTATCCAGCCTGTGGGTGGGCGGATGGTGGGGGAGGAGCAGGGTGCACAAGGAGTGGCTGCCAAGGGGCTGTGCCCCTGTTTAATACCTCTGGATTTGTGCAAGTTTTGCTTATTTCTTCCTTAAAAAATCAAACCAAACAAAAACCCCAAACAAAACCAAACCAAAACAAACAAACAACCGGGAATTTGAAAGTACCTAAGCTTTCTTTAGTGAAGCATTCCCATGGGCCAAGTGCATGCCTTTAAGGATGCGGTAGCAGCAGGTTTGCCCTCAGTGTGCTGAGGTTCTTGCTAGGGCTTTCTCCTGGCTCTTCTCAGCAAAGCAATGCAGGAACCTGGTCATGCTTCTGCAAGAGCATCTGCAAGCTCAGGCCTAGCACAAATACAGATCCATGGGTTAATATGCTATTGTTCTGTGTTATATAGTCAATGGAAATAAGCAGAGCCAGCTCACCCCTAACTCGGGGCTCTGCCTGCCTTGCCAGCAGCAATCGCAGTCACTTTTTCCCTTTCAGCCCAGTAAAATCTGGATTATTTAATACAAAGGGGAAGAGCCACAGCAGAGCCTGTTTCCCCACCCCAGGTCCCTGTTCTGCAGGGCTCAGCACAGCCAGGCAGCTGGTGAAGCAGCTGACTCCAAACCTGCACACTGGCTGAAAGGCAAGACCAGTGTTCCCTCCTGGGGGGCTTTGACTGCAAGTTGGCCTGAAATTTAAAAGAAAGTTTCAGATTCTGCTTATCTGCAGCCACCTGGGCACATTTTAAGCAAAATGCCCATTTTTTTCTTTGATATATGCGTATACACACACACAAGCACGTGTATATATTATATATAAAATATACCTACACACCAATACAAATTAATAAAATGCCTCTTCTTCTAATTATTGCAGTTGCCAGACTTCCTAAAAAACTGTAGTTCCTATTTTGAAGCTGAATTCCAAGCTAATTCCTTAGTAAACAAAGTGAAACCCTCCCAAATTAATGAATATTTAGTTTTTTATTAGTCATTATTTCTATAAAATAAAATTGCTATTATTTATTATTATATATTTTTATTACTAAATATTTCATAGATATTTAACAAATATTTAATTTTATAAGCTGGGATGTGGTTCTGCTAACAGGACATGGGTCTTTTGAAGAAAAAGGTGTAGGATTGTTGGTGTTGTCTCTATGTAAAACAAGTCCTTTAATAGCCTTTCCCAGAGGAAAAAAAGACTGTAAGTCTAGTTATGTTTGCTCCTACTTGACTGTTATTACTAGTAATAATAACTAATATTATGTAGCCTGCTGCTAAAGCACTTTTATGGATGATAGTACCCTAATTCCTTGAAGAAGGAGGGGATGTACATATGCACACAGAGATTGGGAGAAGGAAATGAAACCTGAACAAGAGCCGTGCTCTGCTGCAGTCACTTCCTTGTGAGACTAATTCCTGCGACTCATTTCTGGGTACGCATCTGCAGGACTCCTACACACGTGGCATGACTGAGGAGAACTGAGGTCACAGCCTGTGACGTGACCACTCTGCATCTGGTACGCCACTTCCAGCTTGTGCCTGGCTCCCCCCACTGTCAGCCAGCCCAGCTCTGGGGCAATGTCACCAAAGCAGCACATGGCCACCTGGTCAAAGTCTCCCGAGGTGCAGTGGGACAAGGACAAAACTCTGCTGGAGCGCCAGCTCAGCAGTACCGGCCACAGCAGCCCTTCCACTTGTGACTCCAAAAATCCCATATGCTGGTGACATAGGCCACCTCCTGGTCGTACACTGCAATTTTCAAGTACAGCCACAGTAAATTGCCACCAAGGGAGCTGTCACTAGGCTGTGGTCAGCTCCCCTCTCTTCTTGCTGCTCTGTGAGGCAGAGTGAGCTCATTTCCCACCTGGCTCTGTGCCTGCTCTTCAGTTAACCACATCGAGCGCTAAGTCACTTGGAACGAGAACCGCGTGTGGTCATCGGTTCCCAGTGATGCCTGAAAATGTACCTCCTGGGGCTTGTTCTGGGAGCTGCAGCTGATGCTAGACAAGAATGCCTTCACCCTTCACTTCTCCTGCCTCCTGTCTCTGCCACAGCTCCTCCTGGGGAGCCCTTAGCACCACTTGTAGCAGCTCTGCTGACCCACAGCAAGCAAGCACCAACTCTCTAGGGACACAGATAGGGAAGCTGAGGACAAGGACATGTTCGAGCCTGTTCATAGCTGAGCACCCCAAGGAGATATCACAGGATGTCAAAGCATCTAGTCTTGTCTGCAAAGAGTGCAGAGGTAAGGTGCAGCCTCCAGCTTTCAGGCTAGAGGATTTACCACTACTGCACCCCTGGGCACAGAGGTCAAGGCCCAGGCACTGTGCATGGTGACCACACAACGGTGGTTATGGGGTCAGAGAGTCTCTGATGGGGATCCACATATATCTTCTCCCTCAGAGTTACAAATGCAAGGTTAAACTTACACAGCAGTTTAGAAACGAAAGAGATAAAAGCAAATTTTGTTTCCTTACAGGGTCACTGTTGTTAAAACAAGAGAACAAGAATCAATCTTTTTGTTCTCTGCCCTTTATGTAAAAGCAATTGCATAACAAGTCTCCCATCTCCCAGATGAAAGCTCTGGGCACCACTAATTTTGGTCACAGGAGGGGAAAGACATCATCTAACTCGCAGTAACCCCATGAAGTATAGGAAAGAGATAGAAATAACACCCTGAAAGGACTCTGGAAGCTGCACAGGCCATGGTTTGGTGGGAAAGCACAGAGAACACCTCCTTTGGGGAAACAGCATCTCCGAGGGGATAGCAGATTCCCTCCCAGCATCCACTAAATGACATCCTGTCTCTGGGTGGAGGAGCACAACCTGGGAGGTGTAGGCATCAAAGCTGATAACTAACTCCTGAGCATCTAAAATCAGTGCATGTGAAGACTGTTAGTTAACAAAATACAAGGGCAATGAACAACTAGGAGGCACATCTGTGCTTGCAGCAGCCTGCCAAGTGGGGGACTGAGGCAATCCACATAGTTCAGCTACTGCTACACCGTTGCAAACATCCCAGCAGCGTTAAGACCATCAAAGGCAGCTTTTAGTGTCTCCTAGTATAAAATGTCTTTCCATTTTTCTCTTGCTTTCATCTTCCAGGCAGACATAAAGAAAGAAAGAAGAAACTGGTCAGTCCAAGTACCATATGAAATGAAAACCAGAATATGAAAGGTAGGCAACAGTTGTCTTAAAAATCTGGTACAAGATAGAATGACAGAGAACTGAGGAAAAAGTGCTGATCACCAGGCCTGTTTTCTGCAGGAAAGAGGCACACATATTGAAACAGGGAACACAAAACCCTTGGTAGGTGAAACAAGTGAGGTCAACCTCACCACACATCCTCCCTCCCTCCCTGCCTGCCTGGTCACAGCAAGGATTGCAGGAGGACAAAGTGCAACTAAATACTGCGGAGACAAGGAAAAGCAAGCAGGCACATATGTCAAAAGCGGGCTCCTCCTATAATGCCCTTCCCATTCTGTTTGCCTTAGCAAGACCATAGGACCTGTGAGGATCTGTGAGGGTCTGAGCTCACTTTGCCTTCATGTGAAAGCCAAACCTTGGGCCTTGCAACAAGTCCTTGGTGGGTACGGAGCAGATGGCACAATGTGGGCATCCTATGTGCCAATGCTATTTACAGCAGATTATTTAGGCTTCCTGTGCTTGGTTCTCTTAAAAAAAATGAATAGAACTACTTGTAGCTATGGTTTCATGTTAAAAGTCTTCTCAAACAAGAACTGTTCAACAAACACAAGATATTGTGGCAAGCCCTGTATACAAGAAACCAATACCTGAGGGGCAGCCAGTCCTCAAAATTATGCACATGCAAGGTTTTCCATTTCAGCAGATAAGGACATCATTAACCCATGTATGTGAACAGAGGGCACCCTGTCTTAACAAGGGAGCTTAGCCATGGCCAAAGACACACTTCATGCTGAAATAAAGCAGTTATTACAGAAAATTTGCTTGAAAGCGATGAATCTATACACTTCTGACTTCAATTTCCCCTGAAGTTAATATCTCCTCCTGCGCATTATTAAATTGTTAAAAGTAAGAAAAGCAAAAGTCCACTCCTTCTGATCTTCCTTTGACACTGGTGCAGCCCAGGTCAGTGGAATGACCCTTTGATTTATGGAATATGTGAAACCAGAAGCACAGAAACAAATTCAGCACAGAAAGCTGAGGAAAAAGCATTTGCTTTTGTAGTAGGGTGCAAGGCGATTGCCTTTAAAGACACACATTATTGAAAGCAAGGTTTTCCTGTCAAATGACTGCTGACAAGAATTAGGAAATACAGTCTTGAGACTGCACAATTGGCTTACAAGGGAGAAGATGAAGGTGTCAATAGGGCTTCTTTCCTAGTCTGTAAAAACTAGATCTAAGATTTTACAGACATAGGCACATCAGAACTAAATGTAACACAAAGATAATGCAGTGAAGGAAGCATGAAACTTCCTTGATCAGAAATTCCACTGCTTTGAATAGACATACAGGATTCAGGGTTTCTTCAGATTCACATAGTTGGAATTTCACCAGTACCGTACCTGGAGTCTGAGTTAGACTGCAGAAAGCATAGGTGCCTTCCATAAATTGAACTTAAGGCTTACAAGGCTCAATCTTTGAGCCAACAAGGCTGGAAAGAAAACAGGCCATTGACAAAATGGGGCAGATCTATGGTAGCTTTTCGGAACCATTCTGACATTAACTGACCTACAGATCACGTGTCTGAAGCCCTTCTGTACAAGACAATGGCTGTGACAGGGAGACGCTTTCAGGCAGGCAGACACCGCCCTAAACAAAGCTGTAAACTCTGCCCACCCTCCTGCTGCATGACTGGGTCTCTGTCAGCAAAGGGATTTGCTCTGATTCCTTTGGCCAGGAAAGGAACCACTCACCCAGAGCAAACAAGCCAGAGAAAAGTCCAGAATCATAACTTCAAAATGACATAGGTACATGGTTTATGGTTTGGACTCAGTGATCTTAGGGGTATTTTCCTACCTGTAAAATTCTATGATTTAACTGTAACAAAACATGTTCTCAAGCCTGTTTGCCCAGTCAATTCAGAGGATGTTCAGAAATGAGACTAGCATCAGAAACTGCTGCCTAAGTCAGGAAAGGATTTGGCAGGTGCACAAGCAACAGCTTGAATTCAGTGTTTCTTGCTGTCAAGTGACAAATTGACTGACCAATTGATCCAATTGACTTGGATCTCGCTCAGATCCGGCTCCCCTGGGCCCACAGCATGTCAGAGTGAGCTTCACACCCCCCAAGCTGAGGTTTCTGTGGCAGCTGCCCATCTTCCCCAGCACCCAGCCTGCGGCAGCCAGTCTCAGCCAGCAGCCTCCACCAGCTCTTGCCCCACCTGATGTGTGTGAACTGTGACCCACTGAAAGCTAAGTGACAACCAAGTTCTTCAGTGAGTTTCAAGATAAGCTTTATTTATTTTGAAGGAGAAAAAACACCTGCAGGATATGATGTTTGCATTCAGTCAGTCTCCTACCGAAGTTTAAATATTCACATGGCACACATTTCCGCAGCCAACTGTTTCCTCTTGGCTGACACCACACCGAGACACCAGACTGTGCGTAGTCACTGCACAGCTATCAACACAAGTACTAAAGTCAATGGAACACGCTTTTCAACTCAAATGCTCTTGTGCTGCCACAGGCTCAGTGCAGTAACATTTCTTACTCATAAGAGCAAAACACTGTCCCTTACAAGATGCTTTAGAACAGAGTTTGACTACCCAACACCTTCCAAATGAGTGGAATTTTAAAAGCAGTTCTCCTGTCCCTTGATTTGCATCAGCAAAATCACAGGCTGTATTTAGGTTTCTGAGAATTTACTTTGAGCATTCATTGTCTTCATTCTGCTCCATGACCCCATGTTGGGGTGGATGTTGGCAACCCCACCACAGAACACAACCAGAACTGCTTTGGATCTGGCCAGCATGGGTGTTATTTGTGAGGAGGGTCACGAGAACAGGTGATCTTTCCACACAGTGGCAGGATCCATGCCACCCTCTAAAAAGGTGTTTTAACGAAGGTACTTTGTGTCTCCTCTTCAGAAAGCTCAGCTGACATCTGTCTTTGTGAAGTTGCTTTCTCTGAGTACATTTTCCCTGGTAAGTACTTCCCAGACTGAGGTAAAGCTTTTAGCTTCTCTGTCTTCTGGTGATTGGTTTTCACAAACCTTAGCAAGTTAACAATAGCAGCTGGTGTAATTCCAGGGATGCGGCTGACTGCACCAATCTGCACATGGAAACAGAATCAAATTAACCAAAAACAAACCTACACACTGGAGCTAGTGAGAAATGAGATCAAAACCTGGGGGTACTCCTTTCCACGATTCTTTTCACTCCCCCATGTCCCTCGGGAAGATGGAAGGGATTTCACTGCTGCTCAACCTTGCTATGGTTGAATATCTTACCGTCTGGGGACGGCTGGAATCCAGTTTCTCCCGCACTTCCGTTGAGAGCGATGCATCAATGGCAAAATAATCTATGTCCTCTGGCAGCTGGAGCGCTTCATCGCGACGCACTTCTTCTATTTCCTGCTGCTGATTGACTACACACCACTCATAAGCAGCTGTGATCATCAGGAAAACAAGAAACCAGACATAGATGTTCATGTGAAATACGCCACTTGCAAGAATTCTTAGAAGCAGAATGGGCAATTCCACTGCAACAGTCCAAAGCTCCTAAGGAAGTTTCCAGCCTCACAGATTATAGAGCCTAATTTATATCACTACTTTGGAAGAAGTCACACTCTTCGATTTGTTACAGGAATTTTGGTACATGGGTTATTTTTTCTACTCATGTCAGCAAAGGATGGTCAGTAGGGGCAGTTAAGGAGAAAAAAAACCCAGAAGTGAATACGAATAACTGATTTCACCCCCCAGAGTGAAACACAGGGGCATGCAAAGGGCTGTGGCCTATGGTAAAAGGTACACACTCTGATCAGTGTTTCATTTCTCTAAGCAGCAACAAACACGAAACACGCTAGGACAAATGGATCTGCACTCCCCTTACTGAACAAAACATATACAGACCACCAGAAGAGATTATAACTTTGGTACTCTACCTTCTATTTTCAATCTCTCTGCCAGTTGTCTCCATTGAGCAAGTTTGTCCAGATACTCTGGGATAGCTTTTGCCAGAACTTCCACACTGACGTCTTGATATTGAAGAATGTCAAAAGCACTGCAGAGAAAGTATGGTAGAAAGGAGTCACTTTCCTAAGGCAGATTTACAATTGTTCCCAGCTCAAACTCAAAGTTCTTAGGGTAAGCCAGAACAATTGCAGAGCCAAGCTCAACTCCCTACTATCTCCTCTCAGGACACAGAAGAGCTGTTAAACTCTTGAAGAGGGGCTCTTTATGAAAAATGACCGCAAGATGGAAGGGATAAGGTAGGCACCAAGGGGAACCTTTCACGGACTGATTCAGCCAGAACAGAAAAGATAAGGTGAAGTAAAGGATGGGTAATGGAAACAATGGACCTTTTTTATAAGCCACAATCTTTTATAAGCTACCACCCTGAAATCAATTACTGCTTTAACAAGCCTTTAGCAAAGCAGCAACCCACTGTAAAACTGTCACCACTTAGTGACACTCTCTAAAAGGGCATCAAGAACTGATGCCCTGGCCAGTGGAGCACCCCCTTGCTTTGGGAGCACATATCAGCACCAGGAAACATGGCACAGTAAAAACACTAACACAGCTTATTCTACACTTATTCTACAGGCAAACATAAGATGTGTGTTCCCTGAAGGTGGTAAAGCTGGAATCTTGGGTTACAGACAGCTTCAGGAAACATGGACAAATGCTGTGAAACCACCAGCAGGATGTGCTAAAGCCAGTGTAGGTCAGACCAGAAAGTTCCAGCTGTTAACCTTACCTGACAGGCGACCTGCGACCACTACTGACGGGAACTTCTGGCAGTAACTGGGACCATTTGGATATGCTGAACTGAAGTGATTTTAGTGCTGCAATTCCATCCTCTAGAGCAGCTCTCATCTTAACTGCTTGATCATATCGCTGCTGTGACACACACCCAGCTTCTTCAAAACCTGCAGAGACAGACGGTGTATGAGACAAAGGTCTACACAACCAGGCAGGGCCGCTCACTGCAAGAGCCACCACAATCAAATACCTCTGTGGGTGAGCCTGGCATCAGCGTTGTCGGGCCGGAGGGACATGCGGAACTCCACACGGCTGGTGAACATCCGGTAGGGCTCGCTGGTGCCCAGAGTGGTGAGGTCATTGATCAGGACCCCAGTGTAGCCTTCGGTGCGACTGACAACAAAAGGGGGTTTGCCATGAACCCGCAGACAGGCATTGATCCCAGCAATCACACCCTAGGCAGACAGAAAACAAACCAAACACATTTATCAGTCTCTTCTTCGCTAAAATATCAGCACATCTGCTTCCAAAGACTCACATGTCAAACTGTACTCAGAAAAATGCAATAGTCTGTGCTAATAACCCAGGCAGTGACCTTCTTGTGACACTACGAGTGACTGAAGGGATTCTTGGCCACTGCTGAAGTGTCTGGAGGCAATTCCCGTGTTTTCAATTATACCTGCTGAACAGTCTCCATGCTGAAAGACTTGACAGTGCTTCCAGTTACTTTTGTTACTGCAGTCTTAGTGACAGCACTGCAGATACTGAAGTAAAAATATCTTGCGCAAGTCTGGAATCGGGGTAAGCAAAAAAAGTAGGAACATCTCAGGAACAAAAAATGGGCCTTGCAAGACTCTGTATCACAGACATACGCCACGGCAATATCCCTTTTCTGAGCGCTGAGTACACGTGGTCAGATTCACCCACCTGAGCTGCAGCTTCTTCATAGCCTGTCGTGCCATTTATCTGGCCTGCAAAGAAGAGGCGCTGAACAAGACGCGACTCGAGGGAAGCAGTCAGTTGACGGGGATCTAAAAAATCATATTGCACCCCGTAGCCTACGACACACAACAAGACAGATATTACAGGAGGGATTTTGAAGGGCAGCAAAGGCAAACAGTGGGGCAGGATGATTTAGCTTTTCAACTTTTATTTACGATTTCAAAACAACCAAGGAAAAATCCCTGCAACTAAGAATTAGCTTTGTTTTGCATTTCCTTTGTTTTGCTATGCTCTTAACAAAATCTGGTTTTCATTAACTGGTAACCAATGTAACAAATGGATTTAAAACTATTCATCCCCCTCACCTGGCTGTATCATCTTGGCTTTTTCCAAGCCTGGGACGGATTTGATCACCTGCTCCTGGAGCTCAGGTGGCAGTGTCATGGACATGCCTTGGGGGTAAATGACGTTGGATTCCAAGCCTTCAGGCTCCAGCCAAACTTGATGTTGTCGGTTTGGGAAGCGCAGAACCTTTGATTCAAGAGAGGGACAGTACCTGCAACAGTAAATGGCCATGAGCACCACCTGACACGGAGAAAAAGTAACTTTGCAGAAGCAAAGCAGGACATCCCCCCAGTTTCAAACAGATTGACACTAGTCCCCTTGAGAGCCTTGCGTGATGCCACACACTTACCGTGGGCCCCTTGTTGTCTCCCTTACATGGTTGTTCAGGTGGAGGTTATCATAGATAATTTGCTGGGCTTTCAGGGTAGTGCGTGTCAGGTAACATGGCAGCTGACTTTCTGGCTGAAAGAGGCCAAAGCTCACTTTAAGTTAATCCAGTCACAACACTGTACTCTTATTGAACAACTCTGAGGATCTCCACTACCTTTTCCATGACAGCTGGCTCTCACTTCTTGGAGAGCTAATTAGCGCTGTCATACCCACTGTACAGACAGAACACGAGCAGAGAACATGAGCAACATGCCCAAAAGCAGACTGAGAACAGAACATAACTTGGGAGTGCAGAATTCAAATTTTATTCCACACACTGTAGTTGTAATTACAGGATGGATACTCCCATTAAAGCAACACATTATATCACAGCATTCAAACTGACTACAGGAAGTCAAAGATCTGGAGTAAGAAGAGTAAGTGCTGTGAGATAAGAATAAGCTAACAGCCAATAAAAGATTTTGGTGAAAAAAAAAAAAAGAAATCTCTTGGTGAAGAAATAAAGAAAAAAAAAATCACAAAACTCTGCAATTAACATGACAAATTCAAAGTTTGGGGAAAAAAACTACCACATAAAGTATTTGACTGATTTTTCTGAAAGAGTCAATACACTCACATTCAAAAAGTAATAATGTTAAACCTTAACTTCTTAAAACCTTTCCTACACATACCAAGGACTTCATGTGGTAGTACTTTCGCCCGCATCCTGATTCTAATAGGTTATTGCAATTCCTATATGCTCTGGGGAAAATTAACTCCTGATACTTAACTCTGCTATTCAGCTACATTATGTAAGAATTTTCTTTGGAAACAAAATTTCTTTGAAAATGGAGCTTTTTGTGCTCTTAAGTTACTGTTAATATGCCACTTCTGAGTTCTGTGGATAACTCTACCCTTTTTCTTTCTTAGTCAGTATTATTAATGATCTCTAATTTCAATATTTTAACCTTATTTTAAAACTAAGGTAAGAAGCAAGATGTTATAAATCTCCAGAATACAGGTATAATAACAGATGTATTTTGTAAACCACCCACGTAACCAGCACATGAGGAATACTGCTATCAGTATCCCATTTCACACAACTCTGACTCTAGAAGTAAAAGAAGTCTTGTTCTCAAGTTGAGAAGATAGAGTAAGAAGATACTTGCTTTCAAAAGAACACAACCAACAAAAGAACCCTTTGCATTGAGGGTCCTCAGAAACATAACACCTCCAGTACAAACATAGCCCAGCTCCCTTTCCCAGCCACCAAATCCCTAGCTGATTGTGAGCATGACATTCCCAGAACCACTCCCCACCTGGCTCTCTGTGCATTTGATGTGTGCTATCCCACCTTGATCCACACAGCCTCACTGAGGAAGCTGAATGGCACTGGAGGATTGTCAGCTCCACGTTCCTGCAGACCACTGAAGTCAATCGTGTCTTTGGCAAGTCGGGGTGGTGTCCCAGTCTTCAGCCTGCCCACAGCAAATCCCAGTTTCTCCAGAGTCTGAGCTAGCCCAACGGCTGGCTGGTCCCCTAGCCGCCCAGCCGGGTGCATCTCTAGCCCAATGTGGATCATCCCCCTCAGAAAGGTACCGGTGGTCAGGACAACGCTCCCAGCGTGTACTGTGCTCCCATCCCCTGAAACAGCAAGTTTTCAGAAAGGTACATATTTTAGTATCAACAAAGTCCTCATATTCTGGTGCTTCTCTATAAAACTAGACTAACAGTGTTCACTGAGGGTTTATCCATCTTCTGTTACACAACAAAAGCAGCATTTCAATAGTGAAAGCACTAATAGTAATAACTGCAATAAGCAGCATGTATTTATTCCTGTACTTTTACTATTCCTAAACAAGTTACCTGTAACACAGAAAACCCATTCCTGGGAAAAAATCATATCCATGCCTTTACTTCAGAAAGCTTGTTTATTAGAACAGCAAGAGGTAATAAAGTACGAGTCTGTTAGTAATAGGACCCCACGGTCCCATAACATTGTCAACAGCATATGCCATTTACCAAATAAAAATCTAAAAATGCAGCATGGAATTCAGTTATCACTAGCTTGAAGAAAACTAACTTAGGTAGCCTCCCAATATTCTATCAATCCAGGTATTTTTGTCATTGTATTACTTTGTATTACACTTATTAACCCAGTTTAGTCCACGTTCTGCCTAAGCTAGGTGTCTTGGTTAATTCATCTTTCTCACTGATGAATCAGAAATGTTTAGCCCAACAATAGCATGGAGTTACTGGAGGCACTTACTGAGTTACTAACACATACCCAGAACGACTCCCGTGACTTGGCATTTCCCAGGATGGTCTGATTCTGGCTCTGACAAGATAAGATCCTCCACAGATGCCTCACAAACTGTCAACAGTGGTGTGTTAAGGATTTCTTTCTGTCATGAAAGGAGTTACTGCAAAAATCTAGGAAGTTATGAGACATATGGGCAATTCCAAATCCTGCTGATTTCCGAAACATCTGTCACCCTCTTCCATACTTACCACATCACTGGGAAGATACTCAGTTATGATACTATTCTGATTTATCAAGTAGAAATTTTCATTCAGATAAGAGTTTAAGTTCAAAAGAAACTATTTGGTCATGAAGCCAGACCTGCATCTAAAATGCTGGAGAATTTTTTAAAGTATGCCAAGCTCCAACAACCTACAGTACATTAAAGTACCAAACAGAAACGTATTTAGGTTTGATAAGTAAATAACGAAAAACAAAACATTCACCCCTCCCTCATCATCTTCAGTAGTTTCTATTAACACCTGATACCAAAAAATCCTCCCGGCCCGCTCTCACCTGCATGTTCTCCTTGTAGAGGCCGCGGTCGATCTGTGCGCGGAGGCCCCACACGGCCGGGCCCTTGGAGCGGTTCAGCACCTTGTAGTGGATGCCGGAGCGGTCGCAGACGCGGCCGCACAGCCCATCCAGAGCGTCCACCTCCCGCATGAGGTGCCCCTTCCCGATGCCGCCGAAGGACGGGTTGCAGGACATCTCCCCTAAGGAAGGGACACATGGACACCCTCGCCGCCGCCCAAAAGCCCCCACGCCGGGAGACCCGAGGTGCCCGCGGTTCTTTCCCCCGCCCCAGCCCGGACACCCGCGGCGGTACCGATGGTGCCGATCCTGTGCGTGAGCAGCAGCGTGCGGGCCCCGCCGCGGGCGGCTGCTGCCGCCGCCTCCGTCCCCGCATGGCCCCCGCCGACCACCAGCACGTCGTAGCGCGGCGCCGCCGCCCCGACCTCGCTGCCGGCCCGGCGGTGCCCTGGGCGAGGCCGCGGGGGCAGCGCCAGCCGCCGGCAGCCCCTCCGCACGAACATGGCGGCAGCGCCGGCCCTCCCGGCGGCGGGCGCGGAGAGGACAGTCACCGGCGCTCCCTCCGCTACGGGGCGAGAGGCGGAGCCGGGAGCTCCGTGGGCGGGAGCGACGCGTCCGTGCGCCCTTGCCCCGCCCGAGGGGAGGCGGGAGGCAGGGAGGGGTCGCCCGGGAGCGGGAAAACGGTCTCAACTGATTGGAGAGAGGGAGGTGGCTGCGCCAGCGGGATGTCCCGGCACAGCCTGGCTATTGAGGACAGAGCTTTGCTGTGCGCGGGCTGAACCGGCAGATCCGGGCAGCGCCTCTTCCCCCTCCCTGGCGGGTTTCGTTTCCTGACGAAGGCGCGTTGCCTGGAAGAGGAACTCGCCCGAGGCCGGAGGAGGGAACCCCCCGCCGGCGGGGCCGCGTTCGCCGTCCTCCAGGTGCGGAGAGGGAGCGGCGGCCATGGACGGCACGGGCGGCACAGGGGCGCGGGCCAGGCGGGGGTCGCGAACCGCAGCTCCACGGGGCCGGGGCGCGCCGAGGAGCGCAGCCCGCAGTCCCTCACGGGGCCGAGGCGCGCCGAGGAGCGCAGCCCGCAGTCCCTCGCGGGGCTGCGTCGCGGGCGAAAGCCCGAGCGGTGCCACGGCCCGCCGGGTCCCGCGGACGGACGGACCCCCCGCCCGGGGCGGGCGCGCAGCGCGGCGAGCCCCCACTGCCACGGCCCTGCCGGCGGCCGGCGTAGAGCCACCCCCCGCCCCGCGGAGCCGGGCGCCGGCCGACAGAGCCCCCGCGACCGCGCGGAAGGTCGCACTGGTGCCCGACGGGGCGGCCGCTGCCCCCGTGGCGGCCCCCCGGCCCCCGCCGGATACCCTGCGGCTCCGCGAGGTGCTGTCGCGGCTCAGCCTGGGCCGCAGGGACGTGTCCGAGGCGTCGACGCTGGTGAATATGGTGGTTCGGCACCTGGTCCAGGCTATCCGGAGCAGGGACGGCGCCTTCAGCTCCATTAAACAGGAGAGCGCCGGGAGCTACTACGAGCGCGTCAAGGTGGGTTCGGGGGCACCGGCAGCGCCTCTCCCTCCGTCCCGCCCGGGTGCGGGGCCCGGGCTCCGGCCGCAGGTGGCGGGCGGCTCCCACGGGCCGGCGGCGCGCTGCTCCGGCCGCCCCACAGCAGCCCTGAGCCGGCCCTTCCCGACAAGGTAAAACTGTAGGGTGGCTCCGTTATTTAACCACAATGCTTTATAAAATGATAAATAACCTACTGAAAGGTGTGTACGTATGTGCATTCAGTTAGAGACGCTGCCTGAACGGGACTCGCTGCAGCAAACAGTGGCAAGCCCCGCTCTTTCATGGCACACAGGTAAGCCCCATGTAACCGCAGGACCCATCAGTATAGCGCTACACGAAAGGCCCTGTGCCAGTTTTTAGTTTATACTTTTTTCAGAAAGCAGGAGTAATGGATACAAATTGAATGATGGGAAATTTAGGCTAGATATTAAGAAATTTTGTACTGTGAGGGCGGTTGGCCACTGGAACAGGTTGCCCAGGGAGGGCTGTGGATGCCCCAACCCTGATAGTGTTCAGAGCCAGGTTGGATAAGGCCTTGAGCAACCTGATCTAGTGGGAGGTTGATCCTAAGACATCAAGGTGTCACTGCCCAAGGCAGGGGGGTTTGGACTAAATGACCTTTCAGGTCCTTTCCAACCCCTTAACATTCTCTGATTAAGCAGTACCTTTTTTTCTGATTCCAGCATACCCTGGAACAAAGTCAAATATGTGGACACTTTTTTTTGGGGGGGGGCAGAGGGTGTGTAAAAACGGCTTCAGACACAGCAATGCATTTTTTTTCTCTCGGTTGACTCCTGCGTGCAAAAGGATGACTGAGTTCAGTATTTATGCATTACTCAGAACAGCTCGAGAATCTTAAAGCTCTTTTAAAAATTAATAAGTTGTAAAGATGGGAAGTGAACTGCTATCAGTAAATTGCTTTTCTCCACCCAAAGGCACAGTAATCTTGCAATACAAATCCACAGAAATAAGCTCATATTTCACTCCAGACATGAGAAGTACATCAAGACAGTTGTAGATAAAACCACAATTGGTATAAAAGACTAAAGAGAATAAAGCTCAAGTTGCACAGTCACTGTTGTATTCTCCTACTTTGCAGATATCTCAACCAAATGAGTTTGACATCATGCTTGTAATACCTGTGGAAAGGCTTCAGCTGGATGAGTCTGATGACACAGGAGCCTATTATTACCTAACATTCAAAAGAAATCCAAAAGAAAAGTATTTGTTGAAGTTTTTAGATGAAGATGGAAAACTATCAGCCTTTAAAATGCTTCAAGCACTTAGAGAAATTATTAAACAAGAAGTAAAAAACTTTAAAAGTAAGTACTAAGAGAACAAGTTTCACCTAGGAGTGCTAAAAATCCAGTTACATCGTGCATATGCGTTGCCCTCTTGTTAATAAAATGCGTTTTTCTCCCCGTCAAATGTCTCTTCGTGGCAATGGAGCTGTAACTCCTCCTCTCACCAGTATCTCAAGTTTGGTCTCGTGTTAAGAGTCACAAATACATCAGAGCTAATCATGTTCCGTGATGAAGTCCACTGTGCAATCCTCTTACCGTATGAAAATAACAAATATTAAGGGTACTATTGTATGCTTGGTACTTCCTACATGACCTGTGTATTTTGCGCCTATTCAGCAAGTGGCTCTTTGTACACAACAAAGAGCTTTCTTTTATATATTACCTAATAATTTATATCAATTGATACAGAAAATGTACCCCCTTTTAGGGTTATTTTTCTCCAAAGCCTTCAGAAACATTGGGGCCAAATCTTTTCAGTGTGCATTTTCAACAGTGAAGCAGGTCACTGGAAAACATTACTGTGTTTCTGATTCTTAGGCAGTAAATCAAGCAAACACAGCAGTTCAAAAGTAGTGTTCCCTATCTCACAGAACTCATCAAAAGACCTCTTAATGTCTTATTTAACAACCATATCCTGTAGGATAAAGAGCCGGCGACTGAACCTAGGTATGTCTTTTGATTGACTATGAATTCCTAATCAGTAAAACCCTTAATATTCTTCAAAAAAAGGTTCCTTATATATGCGTGTGCATGTATATATGTATATCTAACAGGAAAAATCACTCTTCTTTATTACTAGATGTGGAAGTAACTGTGGCAAGGAAAAAGGCTGGATGCCCTGCAATAACTCTTCAGATCAAAAATCCTCCATCAGATATATCAGTGGACATCATCTTGACGGTGAAAGTTCAGCACAGCTGGCCACCCAGCACACAGGACGGTCTCAAAATTACAGAGTGGCTGGGAACAAAAGTCAGGAGAGAATTCAAATCGAGGGCACTTTATTTAGTAGCCAAGCAAAACAAAAGAGAAAAGGTTCTAAGAGGTATCTCAAATATGGACAATAATAAGTTACGAAATATCTTCTCTACAATTTGATCACTTACAATTGCTATAGAAAGGGTATCTAGATCTGTGCCTTTGAGGTACATCTTTATCTCATCCTGGATATATCCAGATCAAAGACAACTGAAATCCCTCTTTAAAACATCAGATTTGTGATACTGCTTGTCTCATATTGGAAATCTAAATACAAAACTGCTCTGGCAGGCTGTACACTAACCATTCCTAAGAGCATTATATTCAATCAGCTCCAGTCAGACACATGGATATGAACCTTCCCTATGCTTGTGCTATACTAAACAGCATCATAAACTCCTTTGTTTTGTAAAGAAAAAAAAAAAAGACTTATAAGAAGGCAGGGAACATCCCTGCACATGAGACTGCACCCAGAAATCAGATACTTCTGCAGGAAGCAAACTGTGTACTTGATTTCTATCAAGATATGTTATTTCTCATTGAACTCTGGTATGGCTACAATGTTTTAGTGTTTTTTTCCTCCAGACCACTGTCACACCAAGCCTATATTAGTTTGCAGAAACATTCTGACTTGTCATTGCATTATGAGAACTGATGATTTTAGCAAAAACATTTCAGTCAATCTGGTATTTTTTTAATTAGCATGCCCATGTTATCAGTGCCAAATAAATCATTACTACTGTACTGGGTTATCTCTTCCTGGGCAAACTGAATGCACAGTAACTGAGCCAAACAGACAAGGCAAACCGTATAACTCATGTAAGGAAGAAAAAAATGATTACTGGTGTTAAAAACAGGGTGTTGAGCTATGTTAGCAATTATTTTCAGAAGCACAACCAGAAGAACAAAAGTAAGTGCTTTAGAACAGCCACCATATTTGAGATAAACTTACAAGCCTATTGCACAAAGAAAAACCAGAAAACACAGTAAGGATACAGAAATTCAAAAGTCATGGATTTCCGCAAATCATGTTCAACAAAGTTCAGAATTAAGCTTAATTTTGAAGTAAATCCAAATATAGTTAGGAATTTAAAGCATCCACACAATTAATTATGTTCTATATTAATTACATTCCAATTGCCTTTTTGTAGAGCAGTTGGGGCATTAAGGAAGAGCTAACTAACTGCAGTCACTGAATTATTTATTTTTTTTTACAGGGGCAAAAGAATTGCCAATATTTAAAATTAAGGCAATT
>JAWWES010000115.1:84835625-84850707 GCA_035583135.1 Lophotriccus pileatus
ACTAACTGCAGTCACTGAATTATTTATTTTTTTTTACAGGGGCAAAAGAATTGCCAATATTTAAAATTAAGGCAATTGCATAGTGTCTTTTTTTTTCTAGATACAAATGCCGGTGCTTAGTGCAATGTAACAATTTAACAGTCTTGTGTTCAACTTTAGGAAACACATGGCGACTCTCCTTCTCACTTATTGAGAAGGACATGATAAAGAACCATGGCCAGTCAAAGACGTGTTGTGAATCTGATGGATCAAAGTGCTGTAGGTTGGTATTTCACATGAATACTTTACTTTAAGCCTGTGTGAGCCAGGCTAGTGCTGTCTAACATCGTTTCAGTTTAGCATTTAAGAAGTTTATCTAAGAGTAATTACTCACAATAGGAAGCAAGAGTAAGGCTTTTAAGCATAATAGTTCTACAGCACCACAACACTGCATGTACTCATTGAATGTCTGACTCGCATTTACTTAAGGAAAGTCGGAAACAATCATATTTGCTGGTTTACACCCTGGACTTGCCTTAGAATGCAAAAGATGTGACTTGTTAAACAATCTTCCCCAAATTCAGTCCTCTTTATAAAAAACAGCATAGAAGAGTCTGATGACTCAGCTTTCTGAGCTACATTACACTTCATATCAAGGCAATTTCTAAAATGATGGTGAGAAAAGAACTGCCGAGTCAGATCAGGATGAATAAATGATTTTTCACTTTATAAAACCTGTTTTCCAGATTTCTTCAAAGAGGAAGAACAAAATCCACATGAGGTACAAAACCTCTTTAATAAGTAAATTAAGGAGTTGTTTGCCAATTACATCTTGTACTAAATCAAAAAAGTCACAAGACAACTAATGCATAATTCTTTGTGTTTAAATATCTAAAATACATACTTAGAACTGTGTAGAAGGTACCTAATAAATTCTTATTTATTTAACAGGAAAGGCTGTCTTAAGCTGCTGAAGTATCTTCTAGAGCAACTTAAAATGAAATATCCAAAAGAACTGGAAAAATTCTGTTCATATCAAGTCAAAACTGCTTTTTTCCACTCTTGTGTCATGTGGCCAAATGACACAGACTGGATTTTCGGAGACCTGGATCATTGCTTTCAGAAATTTCTGGGATATTTCATGGAGTGCTTGCAAAAGCCTGAGCTGCCACACTTTTTTATTCCCCAATACAACTTGCTCAGTCTGGAAGACAAAGCGAGCAATCATTTCCTTTCAAGACAGATAAGCCATCAACTGAACAACAGATTCCCAATATTTCAGGAGAGCTATTAAAATCATGTTTACCTTAGCTATCTAATCATGTACATTTTCATATTTAAATCAAAAAGTTCTGTACCATAAGTTACTCTTCAGTACTCTGGTACTACAAAAAAAACCCAAAACCAAACCAAAAAAACAAACCAAAATAAAATCAAGAACACCAAGAGAAAATGGCATACTTCAGTCACACTGCTTAGCCCTAATCCTTAAAAGAAATGGGATGATTTAAGTAATATTTACCTTCCCTATCCGAATGTAGATGTCACCTGCAAAATATATGCAAGGTACACTAAGAAGATATAGAAGAATTTGCAATAATTAATTTCCTACATGTAATTTCTACATTTCCAAGTACAAAGGCATCAAAAAGTGCATAAAGGGAAAAATGACTATTTAACATGAAGATCCACATTAATCAGAACAATGCCAGATTGCTTGAGTGGATGAAGATTTGTTGCAGAGGACAAAGACCAGCAACAGTGAATAGAGAATTTTGTATCAAAATAATACGAAGTTCCTGAAGTAACTTTTTCTTTCTGAGTCTTCAGAATTTCTTTGGAATTGAGTCTTTTCACTGGACTTTGGATAGGAAGCAATCGCTATCTAATACGCTACAACTGAGTAAAAGTTACTGTGCCAATGAGTATTTGTATCATGAATCTTGTAGAAAGAAATGCGTCTTTCAACCCCATCAAAGAGTAAGACTCTTGGTATGAAAGGTTATCAAAACCAAAATGCAGCATGAATGTGACACACCTGAAATTGGAATTCAGCTCTGTTTTTCTCATGTTGAGGAAATGTGTGTTAGGAAAAAAAAAATTTCATATTACTAAAATTGTGCAGGTGACAAATACACAGCATTTGGGAACTGCTGAGCTCCAAGTAAATATATACTTTGCATCTTCTTGAAGAAGCCATGGTAAGTCTGTATTTTTAGCCTACTTTTTGAAGGCAAAATAACCTACTGGCTTAAATAATGCCCAGATTCCACCTCAATTTTGAGCAGATAAAGAGGCAAGACCAAAAGAACATTTCTAGAATAATTTCATTAAAATATTTTCATTTCACTAAATTTAGTTTATTAATTTACTCATATGACACATAAACACAAGTTCAGACCAAGCATCAAATGAAGGAATAACTTCTTCACATATAAATTCCATAGAGAGAAAATATGCCCCATTGTCTGTACGAGTCTGTGTGACAGAAACTGACATCCAAATGTAAAATGTGAATCAACTTTATCTGAAGGAAATAAAAGCTGACCTTCAAGTGTATTTGGTTCTCCATGACTTTGTTAACATTGCTCTAGTAAACTCTGGTTTTCTTCTTTACACTAGAATATTACATACATGAAAATAAGAATAGAAGCTGTTTTATCCCCATTAACCACAAACATGGACTTCTTGTCATGCTCTCCTCCATTAGAAGAAAATACAGACCTTTCAAAAAAATTTTGACAAGTCTTAACAAAAAAGACTTAAGTTTTAAAGAAAACTTGCTTCAGCAAACATAAATTACTACAAAGAGAGCATTTTTCAAATAACTAAGTTATCCTTAGAAGTACTTCTTTGTGCCAGTGGCAGATGTGGCATATCAAGGCAAAAGTACAGTATTTTGAAGCTACACTGACAAACATTGCTTACAATGACTAATTCAGTTCTCTGAAAATAAAAGGAAAAATTATATTTTATATTCATATATATCATACTGCATTTAACTAAACCCTCCCAGAAACCAACTTAAATGGTTTATTTAAATGGGACAGGTACAGAGAACAATCAAATGAGAAATGAAACTTATAAATTCAAGCCCATAGATGCTAACACTAACTATAATCACTTTCTTTCAGTAGCTTCAAGGGATTACAGTTATTTTGAGAGCTTTCTCCAAGGTCTTTGTATATCTTTTTCTTTTCTGGTTTGAAATTCTTTGTACCTTTCTGCCATTGCAATAAGTTCATCAGGAACTACCTGGTAAGAAATAGCAGACAAACAAGGTCAGTTTTAAATAAATCTAAAATTTTAGACTCTGCTTTATAAAAATGCTATTGATTACTTATCTGGCTTCTGTCACTTTGCAGGTTCTTTTCTGTAGAAAAGAGAAGGCATCGAGAAATCTTTTTACATAGAATTGTAATGAAATATACTGAAAAACAGTATCTCTGGATTTTCAATTACATATCTCTGCTTGTATGACCATATCTGATGACAACATATAACCAGCTAATTACAACACTGCATTTCAGACAGAAATTTATCTTTCAGTGATAATGAACAGCTGGTAAAAGCATTCAGTGCCACTACCAGGGAATACCATACTATATACATATATTTGAAATGTTGATATTAAGTTTTTCACGGAAGTTTTAAGAGAAACTTTGGGTCTTTGAAGTGTTGCCATAGGAACGGTTCTCATGGGCACATAACAAAACTAAAAGATGAGAAGGAGAAAGCAGTCAGTTCTCCCACCACTGGGAGGTCACAAGAGCACCTTAGTAAGATCTTTCTGGCATATGTGGAAAAGAAGGTGAATAGCATCATCAACACAGTGTCACCTCAGAGTTACTCACGTTCATAAGGACTAAAGCCTTATGTGTGTGAAGGATTACTGACAGACTTAATAGGCTGCGCGACAGTGACCACTGAATGAAAAAACCCACAGCCCATTCTTTTGCTCACGGAAAAAAGGCAGTGTCCAAGTCTCCTTAAACCACATCAGGCACAATGCTGCCATTAAGGCGACGTGTACTGCAAGAAGCATTATGGGTGACTGTACTGTCAAGAGAGGTCTTGGATCATGAACCTATCAAAGCCAGTCTGCTTCAACACTGTGATGGCATGTAGCCATGCAGCAGGTGAAACTCACCCAGCCCAGAATCGGTGTCCTGATCAGAGCAAAGAGCAGCGTGTGAATGTGGTATTTGTGTGACTGCTCAGTCTGTGTGATTTGTCCCTCTGCCAGTGGCACAAATACAGTGCAAACAAATGTCAATGCTTTTTACATCTTCCTAAAAATGCCTAGACTCGGTGATGGCTGGACAGGAAGAAAATAAAGCCAGGACAAAGTCTGGTGCAGCAGGAAAGAATATTCCTCTAATTCCCATTTCTTTTGTCAGGCCTTATAATTCAGCAATGCTTGCCATTTGCCATCAGCAACTTTTTCTTGAGCTGGCATGAGGGACAGCTCACTAGTATATATTTTATGTGGTGAATTGCTCTTACTGGTAAACAACTGCCCTGGCTGTCAGGAGTCCATAGAATATGATGCCTCTGGAACAGTCTATTCTGCCTAAGTTTTACAACCTTATTTAAAAATAAAGTGTAAAATTATGCACTTCTAGCTGAAAATCACTACAGACTATTATCATCGGAGATAAAAGTAATGAGACAAAGTTAGTTTTCAGTTGAAACACTGAACTATTTTATTCCACAGTATCAGATCTTCTCCTACAACTTGAAGCATAATTTATTCCAACTAAAACTGCAACAATTTCTTTCAGGAGTGGTGGGAAAAAGTAAGGATATCGGAACATAAAAATCTCAGTGAGGTAATATCCAGCATCTCGTGGTTTGTTGAAATTTTTACACGGACAATCTGTGTATCTGCTAAACATGTAAGTTAGACAGGGTAGTCCAAGTGAGAAACCAGAAAAGGATAAAGATTCCATAATTTATATGGAACACCTTTCTTGGTATTACAGAGATTACTATTTTTCCACCTGTTTCCCTAATAAATCATGCTTCCTAATAAGCTTTTATATATAAAAGATCCCTGCAGCATGATACAGATACCTTTTTGTTGTACCTATTTTTCTTTATATATTCTGTGTATTCAAAATCATGGAGAACATCTGGCTAACAAATGCAGTTTACTTCTTTTGAAATTGAAATATTCTGAACTTTCAGATCATGTTTTCAATTGCTCTTCTTCCCCTTTACATGATGCTTTAAGACTGACATAATGGTATTTCCATTGTCACAAGAAAAAACCCAAAAAACAACCAACCATCTTGTCTGTATGGATACTTCCCTAGCAGATGAAAGTAAGTTTGAGAATAATGCTGCAACTAAAAGTAATCCTTGAAAGCAAGGATTCAGAGATCCTCTGAACTCAGAGACTGTTCCCAGTTGAATTATCACCTGTTAAAAAAACCCCCCACAAACCAGTTTGGGAACTTCATGATCTGCAGCTGGAGTCAAGGCTTGGAAGGTAATGGTTGACTCAGAATACAAAACAAGGCACCTCTAATTTCCATTTAAATAGCTTCAAAGTACCATTACTGGTTTCACCTCTTACATTTTCTGAATAAAAATAAAACCAAACCCAGAAAAACCCCAGCTCAACCATAAACCTCAAATCTGCAACTTTAGAAATTGTTAGGTGACAACTGGTTTTTTTTTCCCCTCCTTTTCCTCCCTCAAAAGCATCTTACTAGGTTTGCAATAAAGTCACATAACATCTTTCAAAGAGGACTTGTAAACCAGAAGATTCAGGTGAAGCTCTAACCCAGGCTTTAAAGTTTGAGTAAGAGTGTCCACAGTAACAACCACAGGTCCCAGGTAAAAGCCATTTAGTTTGTACTAATGTTCTCGTCCGTCCAAACAAAAAAAACCCTTAACCAACCAAACAAAATTTCAACTCAAGACAGGGTGTGAACTGGGGATTTACTATAAATCAGGCAAAATACTGTTTCTTGTTACAGCAAGAAACAGTAGCACAATTGTCTCTGGTTTCTCAGATATGGTGTCAAGAAAAAAATACATTTCCTTTAAGAAAGAGATCACATTCCAGTCCTATTTCCCACACTATTTACAAGAATCAGTAAGAAAGATAGCTTGGAAAAGTACATGTAGGTACCAGAACTGTCAGATATAATAAACATATAGATAGTTGAGCTTCTTCTGATATACATATTGTTAATATTTACACTTAAACAAGAACATTGGTACATGAATCCAGAAGTGAAATACAAATGGAATAAAATAGACCCTATTACTCTTCTGCAGACCTCAATGTGTGCCTATGTTAGTTACTTTTTCTTTGGACATGGAAGGCTTTGCTTAAAGTTCACAGTTCTTTTCTGGGAATCACCTGTAAGGTAAAATACGTCTAAGCCTTTCCAGGACAAGAGAGACTTCAATACCCATGTTTTTCCCCGAGACACTATAAACATTCACCAAGAAAGGTCTAAATACGCTTCATGACCTGCTTCAGGTGTTAACCTAGAACCAGTATAAATCTTATCCAGTAATATATTCTTACTTGGTTTGTTCTTTCCAGAATTTCAATCAGCTCAGAAGCAAACCTCCAATCATTCTTTGTGACCAGCGTTACTGCCTCCCCAGTGCGTCTAGACAAGAAATGAAGTAACTGTTGATCTTCAAAACAACTGTTAGGTTTTTTCTACTGACCTATGCACTAATAAACTGTACTACAGGCAATATTACTGAGCTGGTAGATAAAAGCGGCTTGAGTATTTAGTATGCATATGACAGAGAGCAACTTTTCATAAAGATCAGAATACAGCAATTCTCCTGAAATAGAGCAAAGGCACAACTAATTCAGACTTTCAGATAATGAACCTAGCATAAAAATAACATTTAAGTACGAAGAGACACACATTCGTATCATGATTAAAATAAACACATACACAAGAAAAATCACATTTACACCAACCTAGAAATGCAACATCCAAAAGCGCTAACACCAAACTACACCACCATGATAGGCTGAAGACTTTGAATTTATATACTTTTCCCCTAATACGCTGTCTAGAAGATTTAACAACTTAGCAGCTCATGAAGAGAGAAACAAAGAAGCAACATTTCAGAATATCTATGCAGACATTGGTTTGAACTGTAATTCTTCCTCACATTTAAATCAGCTTTCAAACATCATTCAATAAGAGGAAAGTGTAAAACTTAGTTCAGTTAAATTGAAGGTAAATAATTTAAAAACAAAGCAATGTGTTTCTAAATCATCCTTTGATAGACTGAAGTCTTAACTTCCCCACCCCACAACACTCGTAGCTCTAGAATTTGACAAGAATGCAGTGCACAAAACATAACAAAACACTGATAATACATTACTATTTTCTGGTAAACACTTACCCTGCTCTTCCAGTACGACCTACTCTGTGAACATATTCTTCGATGTTGCGAGGGAAATCGAAGTTAAAAACATGAGTAATATCATGCACATCAAGGCCACGGGATGCTAAGTCAGTAGCTACCAATATTCTAACTTTGCCTAAAGTAAGTACAACAGAAAAATAATGGGGAATTTATGGAATAAACAGAAAACATACTCCAGCCTATTGGTTTTCTAGCTTTTAATGCACTTATTCTTAACACATAAAGGAAAAAATGCTCGTTGCACATCACACTGAGTTAGCTCTCAAGGTGGTAAGTAAGCACTCAGAATGTCATTTTACTATTATTTGCATTTCATAAGTAGGACAGCAGGGTGCAGACGTAAGAAACATGCCTCGTTATGTGATATAAAGAGTCTGTGAAAAGAACAGAAACTTCAACTACCATATTCTCAACTAACACTCTTGTTTATTAGCAGGTGTTCACATAACGCCTAAGTATAACCCTAATGACATAATCTGGAGTAGAACTATTTCACTGAAAGCACCCTCATTGACACTTAGATTTACCATTCTGTAGACTAACACAATACTGACTTTTCCAGAGATGTCAATAATAAAATAAACCTTATTTTAAATTACTAAACTCTTAAGACATTCCAAATTTTATTAAAGAGCAATCTTTGTTTGCTGCTTTTTTGTCAAATTTATACACATAACTCAGAGCTCTTTAACATTTTCATTTCTATGGTACTAAAGAGACACGGCACTTACAAACAGACAAGTATCTGAACATAATAACCTTTAAAAGCCTGCCTAAACAAACCAGCACTTCAGTACAAACTCACCTTTCTTGAAGTCATCTAAAGCCTGTTCTCGATCACACTGTTCCCTGTTACCATGAAGTGACTGTACTGGAATTCCTTGGACACCAAAGTCGCTTGCTAAGTCATCAGCTCTAGCAGGAAATAAAGCAATGGCTCTTAAAAAAAATGAACAAAGGAAATGGTGCAGTGTCTAGATTTAGATCAAAAAGATAACACATGACAACAAAAGCTAAACGTGTGCCTAAGGACAAAACCATACCTAGGTCAGCTGACATTTATATAAAACAATGAAATATATGAAAACAAGACTATTCCCCACAGAAATGTTTACCCTTATTTATATATAAAAGAAATATTAGACTATTTTTGCATTGTTCACTCAAAAAGTTCAGGTATGGTACAATGACCACGCCCCCACCAATCAGGTCTTGTATGCATCAGCTGCATATGGAAGTAACAGTACATTGCATTCATTGTATCCCCAAGAATCTTAACATATAACTTTAACTACCACCACTTACAATATTAAGACCTTACCACCACCACTAATGATATTAAAAAAGACACAGTCAGTATGAAGGAATAAATAAATAAAAATAGAACTATTACCAGCACATTGTGGACAAGAGCTGTTACACTTGGTCATTATTATGTGAACTAAGAAACTCCTAAGTATTTTTGTTAGGGGAAAAAAAAAAATAACAGATGCGATACCAGGAAGTGATTACATACGTAAGCTTTTTTCCCACAAAAATGATGACCTTATCTTTTGGCTTCATGGATTCAATGAAGCAATGCATGAAAGCTCTCTTTTCCTGCTCATCAATAATGACAACTCTTTGTTCTACTGTATTTACTGCCTGTCAAACAGTAAAAAGGGATGTTAAGTAGAAACAGATTAGAACAATATTATTTTCTGTTAATTCCCGTATTACAAAAACTAACAAAAAGATACCATTAAAAACTATTTAAAACACAAAGTATGTATCAGTTTGGAGTTCAAATAATGGAAATTTTTTGTTTCCTAATTGCTTTAGGAAAATATTAAAATGTATCTTTAAGCAGTTTGCCAAACCACATATCTGAAGAGATTTAAAGAGTACAGATTAGTGAGGTGAAATAAATAATTCTAGTAGTAGTGAAAATCAGATTGAAGCTCTTTGAGTATATTTTATGTTTATCCACAGCAAGTTGGAGCAATGTCAGTCTAACTTGAAATTACAAGCCTTTTGAAGAAGGTTCTGTAAGTCTATTTGACATTATCAATTCTGTCTAGTTATTCCAACAAGAGTTCATTAATAAAATCTTTGCTCCATTATACCTGAAGGTTATCACAGAATGCCTAAGCTATACCACTTGAGTAGTATAAAGGTCTAGACACTCTCACAGCATAGTATCATGTTCTTGTGGGAAGACCTGAAGAATCAATCACGTACACCAAGATTCTCTTTCCACAGAGGAACCCTTCTCTTTGGACATCACCTCTTCAATTAAGAGAAGCATCCGTAAAAAAGATGAAGGAATTAGATAAGAGAGCTACAGCTGCAGCTGATGTCTTTCAAATTCCTATCTTCTGTCTTTGACAAGATATGCCCTGTGATAAAATTGTAGTTCTGAATAGAATTGATGAAAAGCACATTTTCTCTCCATTTCTACCTAAATATGTACTGGATACTAAGTTTCCTCATTTGCTATCACTAAAAAAAGTGGAACTGAAAAGGAAAATTTCCTAAGATCTTGGGAGAATTACTGTTTCTGTAAATTCTGCTGGTACTGAAGCCAACTACACGTAGCTGCAAAACAATGACAAGTATGCAACTACCCCCACATTTTAGAAGTTTTCAACTTTAAAGACAGTTCTTACTCTAACACATACTTCCCGTTCCAGACAAGTGCCCTCCAGGAGTTTGGTATGCTCCCTTTGAGAAAGAAGTAGCTAGGAAACACAGGTTCAGATGAGGATCTGTATGCATTAGAAGAAAGGCCTTCAGAAAGAAAACCAAGTAACGTAGAAGAACTTGCTGAACAGAAGTGAAAGCTGCAAAATTAAGGGTTCATGCAAAACCACCTGGCAAAGTACAACAAACACTCAATGTGACTGATACTTGTTGCTTGTGATGTCTTCCATGGAAGAGCTAAGGCTTCAAGATGTTGTTACAGGAGCACAAAGAACAAAGCTCTTCTATATATATACTTTTTAAATTTTTAGCTGGTTCTAAACTTTTAATGCAACCTTAAAACAGATAGTATGGAACTCTGTCTTGAAAGTTCAGATTGATTTTAAAAGTTATATGCATTTACTTACATATAGTTACAAGCAAACACTTTCTTGGTTTAACCGTAGGTTTACAAAAGCAAGGGAAAAAAAACCCAAAAAAACCAACAGGATAACTTACTGCTAAGTCAAGAGTGCCAACATACACAATCATGGGATTTTTCAAGTAGGATTTTGCTAGGCGACGAACACCATCAGGCCAAGTAGCACTAAACAGAAAGTGAAGAGGAACACAGACCCATGAGAATAGTGTGCAAAATCTTCTCCAATTCATTAACTTTACCAATTTCTTTCTTTTCTTCCATATACATCAGTGAAACACTTATGCATGCAATTATAATGGTGAGCTTATGTAATATTTAGAGCTAATCTTAAGCTAATAGTAAACAGCACTCAAGCCTGAAAGACAACTTTTTTGGTTAAAGGTACACACAGCAATTATGGACCCTTTCTAATGAAGCCTAAGGTGAGTTTAGTAGTTCAACAATAAGCAAGTTTCTAGTCAGTTTCATCTCTAAAACAATAGTTCTAATGCAAAATACAGTAACAAAAATTACTGGTGGAGATATTCTATTGTTAAGTTCCCAAAAGCTTCATGACTTCAAAATTAATCCAAATACAGACAAGCACAGACACTGATCAGAAGGTCAGGATACTCATATGGTCCCAGATGGAGAAGTGGAAGTTGGCACTTCAAACTGATAAAGCAAATTCTAGCAGTCCCACTTCCTTTTTGGGAGACTTGATAGTCTTTACAGCTGAAGAAGATTCATTTCTGATGTAAAACACCAGAAAAGGCAGTATAAAATGGAAAAAAAAACAGTGAAATGACTCATTAGGACTGAACAGACAGAATTAGAAAGTAAACTAGCAAAAGTTTTAGTAAACTGACACCTTTGTTTTTAAATTAACTCGTTCAATAACCTTATGTTTACAGTGTTCAAGTACTGAGCACTATTATGTTTAGATACCTCGTCATAACAGTTTGTCTGTCAGGTCTCACATCTATTAGGATCTTCATTATCTGAGGTTCAAATCCCATATCCAACATTCTGTCAGCCTCATCTAAAACCTGCTCGGAAACAAGGTGATTTATTCTGCCTAGTTCCTTAGATAAGGTTTTCAGCATGACATTACACAGCAAACGATTTTAATGATTAACAGTTTTAATTGCAGAATCCACTTCATAACTTGAGGCAAAACCTGTTCGACTTCTGTCTTACCTCCTCAATTTCCTTGTCACTTTTTCATTGAGTAATACAAATGAAAAAGAAAATCCACAGCATCTTTAAGAGCGCAAACTCAATGAAGATAAAACAATTGTTTCTTTTAACAGTAATTTGCTGGATGCCTAAAACTAAGCACAGAATTAAAAAAACCCAACAAAAAGCATAACCAACCAAACCCAGAGGGGGACAACCCTCACAACATGCTTTCGATAAGAAATTTTTGGTAATTTAGAGGTGAAATCTCATTTCTACCTCATTAGAGATCTCATACAGTATCAAAATATCAGTTATCAATTTAGTTCCCCATCAGAAGAAGGAAAAAAGCCAGAGCATACATTCTGACTCACACTAGGACAACACTCTGCAGAACTCCCAGAGCTCAAGCTTGTTTCATCTGGTAGATAAGAAACAGAAGAGAACAAGTGAGCTGGAGGACTGACTACAACTCTTTGGAACTAATCCTTTTTCTAATATACACTTGTGAATTATTTCAGTTTCATATAAAGGAAGAAGACTGACATCCAAGACTCATTTATCTCCTTGGATTTATACAAACTCTAGTTGAAAATTAAAGTTATATGAATTGTGTTTTTATGTATTAATATTTTCTAGTCACTTATAGAAGACTTTGATGATAATCTCTTTCTACTGTCCCAACTTTGCTGTTCCATTATTTTCTGATATTTTTTATATAAAAGCTTTTTAGTACATTATTTATGTAAATCTCTGAAATAATAACAAATCATCAACTGAGAGACAGAAGACAAGAATTCTATTTCTTGATTTAATTCTCTTTACTTTCAGAGCATTCATAGAGATTTCATTAACCACATGGATTCTAACAGAATGGCAAAGCTGAAAGATCACTACCATGCCCTTTTCAGTAGTAGAAGCCTTCTGTGCTTATATTAAGTACACTGGTACTTTGCTGGAAAGGGAAAAGAAAGCACGTAAGTATGTCTATTAGATGGATCAGAGTAGCTGAAGTTTACTTTCCTTATTTCAGACAGCTGTCTAATAAAGATGAAAGGCTGTAATAGATAAGTAGTTATTAGCACTAATTTATTCAAATGTCTCCTAGCCAGGTTCTGTTTTATAAGCTGGATGTCCCCCAAATAACACAATCTTAGGTTTCTTGTTATCTATACTATTTACTTGTTTGTTAATATTGTTCATTTTAGTTCTATTTCTTGGAAAGAAATTCTTACAACAGTCCTTTATGTGAAAATTATTTTCTTTCCTCTGTTTTCAAGTAAGTTCTTGCTAAGTTTTACATTCTTTTTTTTGTATTTGAAGGATAAAAGGACTACTCCAATCTACCTTCTATATCCTACTTCATGAATTATATCTATTTTTATTATACTCTTTCTCCTAAATGCTTCCCAATTGTTCAAGCACAACTCCAATTTCCTTACTTCTGCTTTATGATACTAAGTTCCAAAGAACTGAAACATCTGATTTTGGTTCATTACACATTGTTTTACTTGCCAGTAAGCTCACACCTATTACCTAAAATTGGAGCTAACTTGCTACAGCACAGTTGTATTTAACTCTCAGAGGGGAGTGGACAGAAAGCAGGGCCAAATTGTCAAACAAGGCAGGAACTCACCAGTTAAAACAAGTTAGAGAAAATTTGAATAAAGTGAAATATCTTACAAATGGTTTTATGTGCCCAGCTCAGCAAAAGGCAACAATGAAATGAAGACATATGGATTCATACGTGTTTACACAGCTATTTTTCCACTGAGATCAAAAGAAAGTCAGTCCCCTGACATTTAAAGATCTGTGTGTGATTCTGGTGTTTACGGCACAAGTAACCTGAGTAACGGTTAGCCTTTAAAAAGGAAAAGACAACTTTGGAAAGGCATTTCATCCACTAGTAACTAATCCTGACAAATCAAACTTTAGAACACCAAACATTACTGAAATAACAATTTACCATCTTTAAAATGCGTACTGTACTAGAAGGCTATTTTGTTTTTTTCTAGAGAATATTCCACATCTGCAATGCAATTATGTGAAGTATGAATCATCCTGCTGACACCAATCTCAATGTTAAGTTCTAATTAAGACTTTTTTTTAAAGAAAACGCCATTAAAGTTTAAGTTCAAACTGAGTCAACCATTTTCCAACTGGTGCATTACTCATTCCAAATCAGCTACTTGCCAAGTATGTTATGCTCTTCAAATTTATGAAGTTGTTCATTTGAAGATCATGCAGTCTGCCTGGAGTAGCAATAACAATATCCACACCTTTGGTAACCACATCTATCTGTCCTTTTCGGTCCCCACCGCCATATATGCAAATACTGTAAAATAAAGTGTTTTAGAAGTAATATATTAAGTTTCAACTAAAATCAATCCTTTTCAAAGCTTCATTTTAAAAATTATCACCTGGTTTTAACAAGAGGAAGGAATACAGTAAGTGTGACTGACAGTCTCACAATAATTAATGAAATTAACACTGAATGATACTCCCTCAAGAGTTCAGCATTAGTTTTCTGTGAAACTGCAGAGAAAATAATCATGAAAGGAAGATAGCTACTGAAACGGAACAAGGGCCTAAAGAGTTAACTTGGCTTTGACTCTGGTACCTTGCTTTGAGAAATGTAATGCGTAGCTAGAGATAGGAGAATGGTACCTTGCATCCAAGATAGCACTTACATGCCCTACATATGAACACGAACAAGAGATAATACAGGAACACTAGGACATAAGGGGCAAAATAGGGGAATGAGTTCAAAATCTTGCAAAATTCACCATCAAGTCAGCAAAAACAGAGAAAGTTGAAAAGTTCAGCAGGAGAAGAAGAGTAAGGATACGACCCCTTGAAGCTGAAGAAACAGGAATGACCACCAACACAACACCCCCAAAAGATGACTCCACCCCGAACTCCACCCAGACTCTGTCCATTATGAATATTATAATTAGATGTTGCAATGATTAGATGTTGCAATTATATGACTATGCATGCAAAGATGTTGTAACCTCTCACAGAAAATGTATATAAGCATGAATTTTTCACTGAATCTTTGGAGCTTCTTTGTCCCGTGTGAATCGGGAGCTCCCCAACATTGCAATAGATACCTTTGCTGTTTAAAGGCTAAAAACTCTGTCTCTAAACAGCTTTATTGAGCCTTTTTGGGCATCACTATTAAGCTTCAGTATGTTTTATGTTGTTGTGAGATACTGAATTATTGATATGGGTTGGAACCAACTCACTGTGTGTGGGGAAGGGCTGGGCCTGGACCTGCAGGTACCTGCTAAGGCTGCTGTATCATATGGCCTGCTGAGAGCACACAGCCTGCAGCTCGGAGGGCTGGGTCCCTGAGAGCACATGGCAGAGCTGAAGGCCCTGCAGCCAGGCTGTCAGTCAAGACAGACCTGCCTGGCAGCC
>JAWWES010000115.1:84850885-84864759 GCA_035583135.1 Lophotriccus pileatus
TGGGTCCCTGAGAGCACATGGCAGAGCTGAAGGCCCTGCAGCCAGGCTGTCAGTCAAGACAGACCTGCCTGGCAGCCTGACCACACCACACCCTTGCAGCCTGTAAGTGCTACAGCACAACTCACTCTGGCCTGGAAGGCACTGATTGGATATCCTGCCTGGGAGGGAAAACTGAACTATATAAATACTCCATATGAGCTTGCTCTCCCTCTTTTTTCCTGCTGCCTATACCACGTGAATGATCGAATCTTGTCAGTAATCATTTTTCCTTTCCTCTCTGTCCTTCTCTTTCTTTACCCTTTTAATATGTTTTCTTCTTTTAGTCTTTTCCTTCTCTTGTGGGTAACTTAAAACCAATTAATCTGGTATATTAATTGTTTGCAGTGGGTGTTTTCTGTGAACTGAGTTTTTTTGCTGGGTGTTTTAGCAAAATGCTTTTATTGGTTTTATTTTACTCTCGTAAAAATTTTTGCCAAAAGACCTTATTTTTCTCACTAAATCAAAATAATTTCTCTTGGAGAACAGTGTGTGACTCTTTCTCCATATGCGAATTTAAGGTTATAGAGAACCAAAAGGATTTTAAGAAGTCTTAAACAAAATGTAACCACACTGGGCAGCTTATGGCTTAAAATCTGGAGTGTAACAGTTGTTCTTAAAATATTTACCCAAAAAACAGACAAAGGTATGAAAGGATTTTCTAAACAGTACGATCAAAAGGCAGATGTTTTGCTCTTAATAGAAGATAAGACTTATTCTGAATGCTACACCAAGTTAACTAGACACACTGGAATGTTAGGCTGTTACTCAGAAGAAACACAAGAAGGTTAGAGAAATGGACTGATGGAAATCCCACAAACGTTTAACAAAAGCAAAGACAGGGATGGAATTATACCATGACTGAGGGCCACCATGCTAGAAGATGGCTATGCAGAGAAGATCTGGATGGACAAGAAACTAAACATTAATCAGCAGTGTAACCCCACAGAAAAGACAGCCAGCTGTATACTATGGAGAAGGATGCCAGCAGAACTCGTGGTTAGAACTTGTTATTCCCCTTTATCCAGTACCTGTGACACCACACTTCAAGCACAATATCCAGTTTTAGTACCCCCTGCCTCTATTACAAGACAAGCGTATTCATTCTGGAACAATTCCAGCAGGCAGCTACCAAGATGGTCAAGATGTTCATGACATGACATGACAAGAAACATATGACACGAGAAGCTGGTAACCAGGCTTGTGCATCTTGAAGAGAGGAAGGACCATGGAGATCTTAGTGCTGTCTACAACGCAATTATTTTACCAAGTGAATTAAGTTACAAGTGGTTAAGTAATTTTTTTTATCCTGCAAGGAAGTGAGAAACAAATTACCTTTTAATTCCTTTGTATGAATACTTTGAACACTCTGCCTCCACTTGAAGTGCCAGTTCTCGAGTGGGAGCAAGAACTAACATTCCTGGCCCCTCACGCTGATCTTTGCTTCTACAACAAAGGACATGTAGAATGCAGGTATATAAGGATAGGCGAAGTCCATCACATCTGACATCAAACACTTTTACACTGTTCAAAACTTCCTCAGTACACTGCTGCTAGCAGAATCTATGCTGACAAGTTTGGGACTTATTCCACCAGGTTTATATTTTTTTTTTCCAATTTATGATTTTTATCTCCTTTATTAGAAAATCATCACATAGAGGGTGGGTGTGTGGGGGGGGAAGCATGCACAGCTAAACAAGTCAGATATTTGAGTAGCCCTTACATTGGTTGTGAAGTCAAGTGAATGAATCCAGGCATTAGGTATGCTAATGTCTTCCCAGTACCAGTCTGTGCTATACCGATAAGATCAATTCCTTGGAGTATGATTGGCCATGCCTGGGACTAACATAAAACAAAAAATACTCAAATGTACTTTTTACTTTTCCCTTAAGCTTCAGTTGAAACGTCACTGAAATTGAAGACATACCTGAATTGGTGTAGGCTTTTGAAAACCAACTTTTCTTATATTAGCCATAAGATCAGGATAATGCTCAAATACATCTTCAAATTTACAAACAGGATTAGGAATGCAGCGCTTTTCACCTTCTTTTAAGTCATCACAAGTTATATTATTATTTTCTTTTCTGTATAGAATTAAAGCAGTGCAATTTTTTTAAAGTCTCATTATCTGAAAAAGTAGAGCTAACACAAAAGACTGCCCTTCTTGACTTTTTTAAATTCCTGGAACAACAAAAAACAAGTTCAGGCTCTTGAATGGGTGAACTATTCTTCTAATTCTTAAGGAAGTCTTACTACAGAAACACTTCTCCTGGAGGCATCAATTACCACTCTTTCTTAAGAATGACTAATTTGAACTTATATATGGCTATTAATGTAAACTGTAGTCCTGCCATATCAGGCTACAATACACTCTATTACAAATTAAGTAATTGTGGTGTGTTTTTGAGCCTAAAGACAACCCAGAACTCAGAGGAATGGACTGGGCTTCTTAGTCAGAATCCTATATTCTGACAAAAACCTTCCCCAAATATTTGCAGAACAGCTGCTTGGATACTCTAGAGAATACAAACAGAATAATTTAGGAAAAAAGTGATCAGCAAGACAAGCTAAAAAAAAAACCAAAACAACCACTTCATCTCCTATTTTCTAGGAGAAGTTTTGCCAAGCAGGTGATTTCCTAAAGGAATGATCTTACCGCCACAGTTTCACTTCTTCTTCTGACATAGATGCAGTCCTTGATGATTCTTTATAGAAGTTTTTCTCAATTGGAGGCAAGTCTTCAACAATCAGAAAAACGAAATTGAATCAGCAAGAAGTAACACAGATTCAGTGTAAGTCTGCTAAAGCTTAGCATGGAAATCCCCAAACCTCAACAGTGCCTTAAGCCAGGAGACTAGTTAAGTGATAAAGACTATTGTTACTCATGTAAAAGATGAAGGCTGAGACCAACACTTCAGTGTCTGCAAAAGAGCCATCTCTCCATATTTCAAGTTCTAAAATAGTTTCTACTAACATATATAGTCCAATATTTAACAATTCTCAGATTTATTTTTTCCCATGGCCACATATAAAATAACATTATTTTCAAGGGGTGAAGTCAAAATGACAATTGAGAAGCAGGTTTAAGTTACAATTACGGTGTTCTCCATGACCATGCTGAGAAGTGCTAAAATGATCACTTCACTGCAAATGCTTAACTAGTTTGGACAGTGAAAGATTCACTCATCTCAAGAATTAAAAACATGTAAGCATTCAACAGATTTACCACATAAAGACACAATCACACAATCAGAATTTAAAACTAACCTGCCCACTTCATAGCTTCATATTTGGCTCTGTTTTCTCGAAGAGAGTCCCAATTAATCACCGATTTCTTTGGGTTATTTTCAGGCTTGGCAACATCTAAGATTTTTCCTGCGAAGTTAGTACCAAAGTGATACCGTTTGATGAAATTTGTTGCAGTGTGTGGGAGAAATCTCTCCCTTTATTTTCTTTTTCTACAGTAAGTCCTCATAGAAAAGGGAAACATTTCAACTTCTTTAGCTACTTAAATAATGCAATAACAGGTTTTGAAATGCTGCTCCTCCAGCTATAAATAAGGCTTGTTGTGCAGCAGGCTTTTGAAAAACTTGTGAATCCAGTAGATGACATGCAGACAGAAAGCTTTAAGAGCTACAAAAGCAAAGTTTACTTCAAAAGCATATACCACCACCACAATATAAAGTCTGAATCTAGTTATATTCTGTACTTCTTTGATGAGGCAAGTAAGAAAGTAAGGTTTGCACTGAAGATGTAAATGGCAACACAACTATGTGGAAAATTAGTGGAAAAGCAGGAAATACAGGGAAAACACAGTCAAACATACTAAGGAAGTCTTCACTATTTCCAGTCTCCTGAAACACACTCATCTACCTTCTGAGGCACTTCTAAAAACAAAATAGAGAACCACCCCATTCCTACCCTGGAACACAGGGTACCTTCTCCCTCATCAGTTCCTCATATCAACAATAGGTATCAATAATATAAGCAGCATCTCAACATACAATAATTATTTATGTATCCGCATAACAGACAAAGTTACCACAAGAAAGCCCAGTAAAGCCAGGCATGAAGTGCAACATCAAATCTTAAACATCAACTTCCCATGGAAGTAGTAAGATGTCAGCACTGCCCATGCTATGATCAGCACTTTACAGTCTACTATTACAAATGTTTACTGAATTTTAATACCCCACAGATACTACATTAAAGCTTACACTAGAACCAATACAGGTATTTTGAAGGGATCAGATTGATAAAGCAAGAAACCAAGTGGTATAACATTCTCCATCCATTAAAACTGTTGAAAACACACAGGAACAGATTTTCATAGAAGCCTGGCAATTGGGGGGGAGGGGAAAATTGACCATGGCTGTGAAAGATGGAGGTCCAGGTATTTCTGTTTTAAGGAGGTACGCCACCGCCCCAGAACAAGGTAAAAGTTAATTCACTTTGTAAAATACTAATAATATATAAACACTTCACCAAACTACTAAATATATGGAAAGACAATCCATAGTATTTTTCCCCCCCAAAACTACACTTGCCTTTCTCAGTCCAATCTCTGTTGTTATTTTGTCCAGAACTTGCCACAATATTGTCAATCAACATCTTGGCTTTGTTTTGCTCATCAAGACTGCCGAAAATCTTTACTTCAGCTTCATGGGTTCCTCTTGTAATCTATGTTCATAAAACATTACTGAGCTTTTTTAATACTGCAAAGACTATATAAGACTGAAACCAGTATTTGACCCTTTTTTTCCTGAAATTTAAATTCTCCTCCCAAGAGGAGAATTCTTTCTAAAAGAAAAGGAAATAAATGCACACTTAAGGAAAAAAAAGATTAATAACCTTTTCTCATTTTCACATACCACTCAAGTTGCACTCTCAAGTCCACTTCCTTTTTACCAATTCTTGTGAAACAGTGGAATTATTAAGCTACTGAAACACTCTTCAGCTTCCTGCCATAACCAGTTTACATGGCAACAAAACCAATTATGTTCCCAACAGAGCCCAGATCTTGATGACACATAGCACATGGTACCTTTATCCTGGAACCCGAAGAATCCTCAAGTTCTTTAATTTTAGTTCCACCCCTACCTGTTATAAAGATACACAGCAGGTATTACAGAGATTTAAGACAAACTGCCAAAAAATACACATTAATTGTAAGTATTTTGGTTGTGACTGAAACCACGACCTTCATATGTGCATGCATCCACAAAGAAAAGAGCTTTTGACACCAAACTGATGGCAAATGTAGGTAACTTTTTCTGACAAGTAACCAAACACAAGGTATTTGCATAGAGGAAGGCTCCTCAGTTGAAGAGATGGAGCAGTTAAACTAGCTCAAGAGACGGCCACCCTTCCTCCATGTGACTCGAGAGGGGCTTCAGCCCACTTGCAGGCTGCTGGTCATGAGAAACAGACGTCAGCCCAACCACTCCAGGGAGAAAAAGCTTCCCTGGTGAGTGGCAGAAACCCTGCAAAAGCACCCAGCCGTGGGGGGGCCCTTCCCGGTCTGGAGCGACGGAAGGCAGGCATACACTCCCTCGGGGCACAGAGGGAGGGCCAGGTGCTCTCCTCCTCCCCATTCCCTTACGGCAGCGGGACAAGCACCCGGGGGGCAGGGGTGCACTCGTCATTACCTATGAGAGCCCCGACCAGGGCGCTGTCGAGGTGGAAGCACAGGGGCGCCTCGCCGCTCCGAACCCGGCCGGCGCCAGCTCGGGGCCTCCACTGCCGTGCCGCCCGCCCCGCGCCGCCGTAACTGTCACCGCCTCGCGGCTCCCATTCCTCCCCTGCGGGGCTGACCGCGCCCCTCCCACGCCGCCTGCAGCCCCCCCATCCCCCATCGCCCTCGGTGGGGACGCGGCCCCGCACGGCGGAGCCCGGCGGGCGGCACTGCGGGCCGGCGGCAGCCGCGGCCGGCTCCTCATCGGGACCGGCGTCCCAGTCGGACATGGCGACAGCCCCACCGCCCCGCACGCGGCGGCATTTGGCGCTCCTCAGCCCCGGGGCGCGCTGATTGGCCGGGGCGGAGCACTCGCTGCGCTGTGATTGGCTGGCTCCGCGCGGGCGGGCGGGTCTATGGCCGTCACTCGGGCTGCTCGGGGCGTCGCGGAGTGACGGGAGCGCTCTGAGGGCAGCGAGTCCGAGCGGTGACCGAGCGCCACTGTGTAACTGCACTGTGACGCTGACTGCCGTGTGCAGCCTTTCCTTAAACATCTGCAGGGACGGTGACTCCACCACCTCCCGGGCGGCCCATTCCAGTGTCTAATCAATTCCTTTTTAGGCAGGGTCCTATACTCCTATTGTACAGACCTGAACAGGAACATGTGTCTTTTAAGGATGTACATCGCTGCCTGTGCCTGGCATGGCAATGTGCTGAGTAACCCAACAGGAAAAACTTCCCACTGCAGCCTTCTGACCGTTCCCTACAATCTCGGTGTACACGTGAAACAAGGCTGCCTCATTTCACACAAGAAGAGCATGCGTACATTTGCCTTTCCCCCTGACCCGTGTTTATTCTTAGGGAGAGCTTGGTAGTGTTCACATAACCTGTGGGTACAAATGGCTGACAGGGAAACCTGCCTTTCTGGCAACTGCGTCCTTAAATTTCAGTATCTAAGATTACATTCACCAGAGAGGCAGGAGATCACCTGTACTTGGAGATGTCTGGCTCTGATTTTGAAGCCTCCGTAGAGACAGTAACTTCACTACAGCACAGACTCTCTATATTTAGTATTTTATATTCAATTACAGAAGGTTATCTTCTGCAGGGCTGTGGGAAGAGCACACTGGGGAAAGAAGGTGTGTTGTGACTGATTGTTTTAGATTTGGTGCAGTAACGTTCTAGAGCAACTTTCATGGTTGAATGTAGAGGAAAAGCCTTCACCTACGCTTCAGGTTAAACTGAAGTGCCTTCCATGAGGAATCCTGCTCCGTGCACAGGCCCCCGATTGCTAATCCTGAACCAATTGCCATTTATCTAACAGGGAAGCCAATAATAACTTCCACATTCATTTTCATAGAGGTGCTGCAACATTAAGTCAACTCTGCTGTAAACAGTTACCAGAGACTGAACATGTCAGACTGGTTCCTGTGCATTTTATTCTAATGAACTTCCGTTGTGGTGTTCATTTAATAAAAAATTACAAAACTTCAAAAGGAAAACAATAACCGAGTTTAATTCCCTTCTTCTTGCCTGATATGTGGTCACAGCAAACAATCCTTTATGTAAGGAAAAAAATCAAGTAAGCATGGTATTTTCAAATCATTTTTATTAACAACAATATGGATTCAACTTTGTCAAGAATTTACAAGTAATATTGTAATGTACTGGCTAATGTTGTTGCAGTGTCAGTGGAAGCAGCCATCGTGCTTTCTAAGCCTGCTACAAAACTGTCTTTTTGTCTTTCAAAGAAGTCAAAAATTCTTCCAATAGCAGATGATATTGAGTATGTCTGGAATTGTCCTGTGTGTGGCCACAACTGAATAAATGGCCATATTTGCATCCAGATGAATGGACAGGAAAATATTGCACGATTCCACTGACGTTGCAGGGGACAAGTCTTATTTCAAAAACTAATTAACCTTTTTAGACAGTGACAGCACTTTGTGTAATGTTGCAATCCATTTGAATTAAGTCAATTAACACACTTGCAAAAAAATGTGAAGCAGAAATATCTGGGACAAATTATTTTCTGACCTGTATTTCATTCAAAGCTAGCGAATCCAAAAGGATTGCATCACATATGAGTCAGGATAAAAGTTGGCCTAGAGAGGCAAGTTCATTTCTGGTATAGTTGGGTTCAGTTCCTTTAAGGTCAGTGGAACTGAGCCTGGTTATCCCAACGGAGGCAGAGCTTCACCCAATTGGGCAGTGAATGCATTGAAGTCAGTGAAGCCATCTGAGGATGAATTTAGCCTCAGATGTTTAAACCCTTTTTTCATTCTTTTGCTGTTATATTTTCCTGCTTGCTCCAATTTTATGATTATTCTCTGTGCTTTTTAAAATTGTCCCTTCACTTCTTCCCTTTTTACATCAGTACTTTGTGCGTTATTTTTTGTATAGTCAATGTGACACGGGTAAATTCAGCTTAGTATTCGTTTCCTCAGGAAATAACTGGAATATTACCATTTTCACTTTAAACAGATGCCCAACAATATCAGGATTTGAATCTGAGTTCCCAATTCAAGAAAAATTCTTGAATTTCATAGAATGAATTCCATAGAATTTTTACTTGAGTAAGGATTGCAGGTCCCAATCCAGAAATAGTACTATACATCAGATGTTCTACTATATATCAGCCATTCAGCATGATTTGACTTATCACAAAAGCAGGTGAATTACTCATCACCATACTATAATGAGAGCAGTCACTCTAATAGGATTATCTCAAAAACATGGAACAACTGTGGGCACTGTGAATAAAAGTGTATGATCTTTGCAATCTCAAACCCTAAGCTAAAACATTGTATTCATATTTAAATAAAAAGTGTAGATAATATAAGCCAGGAGCAAATACAAATTCTTAAACAAATAATAGTCATCAAAACTATTCAGTTCTCCATTCAGGTAGAAGAACATGCTGATCAGAAAACAGTTATTTGGATAACGCTTAATTCCTGAAGCTTTTACTTAAGTTCAAATTCACTCTTCCAACAATCCTCAAGTGGATTGTAAATCAGAAAAAAAAATGTCTTTTGTCCTGACTCATGAACACAGCTGTCATGAGCTGGACTTCAATAAGCAGCTCAGGACTAGATTCAAAAAGCCAGACAGGCCCTTCTTTTGTGAATCTAATGAAAGACTGTCAGTCATGACACTGTCTTTCAAAGAGAGAGCATAGAAACAGGAAACTCCTCATGAGGAAATATAAGTAAAACTTATAAAAATCCAAACAAACAATTCTTCCTCTTTAAAATTTCATATATTCACTACTCTTTCTATTTCCTATCAATATTATGTTAAAAAACCCTATATGATAAGACTTGCAGCTGCAAAAATAATAATGGTGAGCATAAAGGAAAATTAGGATTTTAAACCATAATTTGAAAAGATACGATCTTCTGGATTTATTAGTACTTTGTAAAGATATTAACATTTTCATACATAATTTATAGAACTTATTCTTTTGTGCACAAAATTGTATTAAATAAATTAACTTAAGGTTAGAAGGACTCAAGCATGTCATTTAAGGCAAAAATACCAAGTTTCTGTGAGATAAATTATCAGCAAAACCCAAGGCCCTGTTTCTGTGAGGAATTGGTACAGGCAGGGCCAATGCTCAGTTCTCCCATTGACACAATGTGGTGCAATCATCTGCTCACATAGAGGAGGGTGGAAGAGTGGTGTTCAATTCATGATGCCTTGATTTTTCAATCTCCTCAAGGAGGAGAAGGGAGTTTCGTTACAGACACACAGTTGCCATGTGCCCGATCTCTTTCTCCTTAACTGAATCCTAACTGCATGTTTATGCTTAGGTCAGCAGGAGGCTTCATGTGAAAGGCACCATAAAGAGTTAGGAAAAAGGAAAAGAAAACTAAAAAAAAGATTGTAAGGTTTTAAATTTTTGATAGTTTAAACTTACAGATCTGTCTGGATAAACTGCAGACATTCAAATAAGTTAATAGTTAAGTCAACTGAGATGTGAAAAAACCTGTATTTATCCTCACAAAATTACTGTTGTAATCAGGCTTTAGCATGATCAGATTGCAAGTAAAGGAAAACAGGAAAGGCTGAACGTGGTAAATTATATGGCAAATTAGCGGTGAGGAAATTGTGCTTCAAGGTGTCTTTCAGGATTTAACAACTGAAGTTTGCTCCGGTGTAAGCCATGGAACACAGTGTACCATCCGTGGACCCCGTATAAATGACACAGTATATACACTCTACAGTTTGCATGTACTTTCACATAATAAAATTGTCATGTAACATCCAGGAATACTTCTTTAAAGGAAATATGGAAGCAGAAGTTACAATGGATTCATAGTAAACAGATCAGGTCCTTCACAACACAATCTACAGCACTTAGCCATGGTTAAGACTGGAGTGATGTTTTTGATGTACACAGTAGGTTCCCAGTGGGTCTGGGCCTTGAGAAAACACTGCCCTGAGTGAGCTGGCACTGGCACCCCCATACATTCGGTATTCCTGGTGCTAGAGGGAAGCTGAGCCCAAGCTGGGTTGTCTACAAGCCTGTGGTGCAGGTGGGGTGTAAATCTGCGAGGAGGCAACACACAGAAATCTCATTCAGCTGGGAAGGGCAGCAGCCTGTTTAGGCTGTGCAAGGGTTCTCCCAGTAGCAAAGCATTGCTGGGGATGCGCAGAGAGGCACTAACACTGCTCCTGCGTCTCAGCAGAAGTGAAGCAAAGGTGAGGGTAAGAAAAAAAAGAGGATGTATCAGGCAGGAATGCTCAGTCTGATGTAGGCTTTGAATTTGAAAACTTGGGTATTTGGGGGAAGGAGTCTGAAAGCCGTGTCTTGGAAAGTTCACAAAAAATGATTGCTGTTGGGACAAAGTGCTAAGATCTAAGAGTTTTACCACTTTCCCCCTCTCTCCTCATCACCTTTTATTAAAAAAGCAACAAACTCTTGCCTTAATTTTTTTTTTTCAGTTAAGATGGTCTTATCTACTTCCATGTTCATTTCTGATTGCCTATGTGGCTTTTTTTTGGAAATAGCACTCCTTATCTGTGAAAAAAAAAAAGTAACTTTTTCCCTTTTTACCTTTCTTGTTTTATTTTCTGGGATAATTTCCCTTCCTGCCTATCTAAATCTGTATTATTATTTATTTCCCCATTGATTGTGTTGTCTTTCTCTCTCCTCTGTTCTGTCCTCTTTAGTTTTACTTTGTATTTCAGTTCCTTGTTTTCTGTCCTTTCCTAGCCTTATGAAGTGCTGCAAGGAAAAGTACCAAATTTTCCACGGAAGGAAATATTGCTTCTTAAATAAAGGCAGTGCCTGCTTCCTTCCCTCACCTGTTGCTGCCAAAATGGTTCAGATTCACAATGGTTCAGCTTCTCAGATTGGAAGGAAAGATTCCCCTGAATTCTCACTGTAGCCACCCGCATTATCCCCTTCTAAGGCCAGCCCCAATCCTTAAAACACAAATTTGTAGCAAAATAGTGTTCTTTTTATGAAGAACAATGTAATAGTGGTGTGTCAGGTGCTTCTGCCACAGCACTAAGTTACTAAAAATTGGATGGATGTTAACCTATTGTTTTTCAGAGCTAAAAATAACTGTTAATGATGAGCAAATATGTGTATCTTGCAACTGGCAGCCATTTCTAATCCCCCATTTCTAGCCATATTACTGGTTTCCTTGGTACCTTGCTAGCAGCTGTAGATAATTTTTTTTGTTGTAAACATAAACTATCATCTAAATCAGGACATTATATATATATATGTGTGCATATATATATTTAATTAGTTCAGAAGCAAAGTGCTTTAAACCTTACAATTTTTACTTCTGCCCTGTAGCAACGGCACTAGGTCTAAATGCTCAAATTTTTGATTTTTTTTTTCTTTTTGATACATCCTGCAGCATTAGCTCTGTAGGCAACTCATTATTTAAACCTACTGTACTGCATCAAAAGCTGCCGTACTGTAGGTGTAAATTTGGATGTTAGCCATCACTTAAACATGCATTTTCATGCAACTAGGAAATATGGGCTCATTCAACTGCTTTGCAGATTCATCCTGATTTTTGTGATTTTATCTTATTAAAAAGGCTTTCAAAACAGTTCATGCTATGATATGTATGACTAGGGGAATGAACCAGCCAATGAAGAAAGCCAGCAAGCTGTTATTTCAGTTTGACATGGAGCAGATTGAGTGCTTCTGTACCATCCCCTGGCTTGAAGATACTTTGAGATGATCTTGATATTCCAGTCCTTAGAGAGTCAGCAGAGAGAGTTGTTTCCACTAACGGGCGCGAGATGGCTTCAGTAGTCTCTGTTCCTGCCTCTGTCTCCAACTCTTCATCAGTTATAAATAATTTTGACTCCCTCCATTTGGAGTATACATCTTGGCTACCTCTGGAACCACTGGAGTCACTGCCAGCAATCTGTATATTCAGTTCTTCTGTAGACTCTATAAGATTTTGTACAGATAAGGATTTCCCTAAGTCCATTTGCACCACAGGTTTAACTGAGAGCAAAGGTTCCCCTTCTGTATCCAGACTTTTTCTCCACGTGAGATCCTTTGTTGCACTGGGCTGTGCAACTCGTCCATTATCCTTTGATGCAACAAGGCAAGCGGTGACATTGGAAATATTTTCCTGTGTGGTTACAGGAATAATATGAACGGGCTCAGGCTTATTGATATGCTTCATTGATGAGAAAGGTGGTATTTGTAATGTTGTCGGAGTTGCTGGCTTAGTTGCCTGGTTTATTTGGTTTGATGTATTATTAACTGTTGCAGGTCCATCATTTGGCACTTGTGTTGCTTGACTATGCATAGCTGGACTGAAAGCATAGTAAGCTTGAGTGCTAAATTCATTTGGTGTCAGTATAAGCTGTAGGCCACGAGGCAGATTGGCACTAGCTGATCTGGATACACATCCACTAATTTGTGCAGAATTAGACAAATCTTTGCTGTCTGATGGACTCTGATAATCAGAAGTCTGCTCACACTCAAAAGCTGGCATTTGAAATGAAGCCAAAGTGAGCGCAGATGCAGATCCTTTTCGCAAAACTTGTTGATAAATATCTAATAGACAGTCCAATTTTGACTCAATGGATTGTACCTACAGGGAGAGAGAAAAAGGTCAACATTAGTGCCACATACTAATTTAAAATATTTTGAACCCAAGCAAAGAGAAAATGTGACTACTGAAGAGAAAAATGAAGGGAGTTTGGTGTATGCTATTGACCCTTGAAAAAAAAAAGTCAAAAGCCACGTACATTTTTCACAAGCAAGCTAATAAAAGGGAAAAAAAGGTTAAGGTAATACAATCCATATAAACTTTATTTCAACATATAAGCAGATCTTAGAAAAATATATTTTACCTGTTACTGGCAATGTTTCAGTTACCTGAAACTGGCAATGAAGTACAGAATAGGCATGAACAATAAAGCAAGACCAAGCAACACAGATAATTACTCTACCTGTTTCTCCACTTTGACTACCCGCCCTAACATACTGAGGTCATCAGTTGTCTCATTCTCTGCAGGATTCTTTTCTCTGGTTCTTTTATCTGCTGTGATTTGTCCTTTCCCAAGAATTTGGTCAACACTGTAAGAGAAATCAAAAGCTGCTGCGATTCCTGAAAACAGTGATGATATGGAAGTGTGTGCTATATCCATACCTTAAAAATGAAAATCACAGTACTTCAAAAAAGCACTTGAAAAAGCAGACAAACATAATTTTATTAATTAAAGGATAAAACCACAAAAGGAGTGATTTTTGAGCATTTGAGACCGCTTTTCTTTTTTGTTGGCACTAACCAGGGGCCAGAACTTAGCCATCATTTGGGAGAGCCAAGGCTAGACCTGCTGAAAGAGGGAGGGAGGAGGTGGCCTCTCCAGCAGCATGATGTTGTGGAGGAACAGACATACCAGTGCCACCCTCAGCTTTCCTGTCATAACAACAGCATCCAATCCTGGAGGAATTGTGAGTTTGAAGCAGGAGTCTCAGTCCTGATGTTGATAATGGTAAATGTGATACAATGTTGTGTTTTGCTTTGTTTTCTTAATTACTATTGCCAGGAATCTATAACACAAAACCTACATAAATACTACATTACCGGGAGTCCCCGGTGGTCTAGTGGTTAAGGACGCGGCGCTGTTACCGCCGAGGCCCAGGTTCGATTCCTGGTCAGGGACCTCC
>JAWWES010000115.1:84864859-84902707 GCA_035583135.1 Lophotriccus pileatus
TGGGAGAAAGGCATATCTCTTCTTCATCCTTTTGGCAACCTCCTGGCTAAATTCCTTGTTTGCAAATGCACTTTACAGATAAAGGATTACCTTTTCTATTGTTTGGACTTCCATTTTCTGAGGACAGTTTAGATATAAGTTTTTTGGTTTGGTTTTGCCCACATTTCAATTTCTATCTCAGCTGTGTTCACAGAAAGAGAGGTTGTATAACACAGAAATGTTAAACTTTGCCAATATACAGTATGCAGTGAATGACATTAGATGCTTATGCAGAGTGGGACTAATTCTTTCCTTACCGTGACTGAAGACTCTTAATCCTGCATAACATGTCTAGATGACCCGCTGAATACTGTTCAATGACATCTTTGACGTCATATGGGCGAAGTGTTTCCTTAAACTTTCGCTTTGCAACATGAAATTTCATAATTCTGTGGGGAAAAAGCATTTCGCAGATTCATTTTCAACAGTTGCGAAACAATATGATCTATTTCACTGAAAAAAATTGATAGCTATTTTTTAAATGGGAGGTATTTTCAGTACAGCTTTCACACAATTGTTTTTGTAAGTAAAAATGCGCAAGTACAGATGCACTCTTACAAATGTGCTGTAGCTACCCCTTTGAACTGCTGTTTAAGAGAGTTCAAGTGATACTATTTTAACGACTGCAGAGCATGTTTAATGTATCAGTGTATACCTGTTTGGCTTTTACATATTAGGTGGCGGATATGAAAGGTACTGAAGTACATGCCTAACTTAAACCTGGGGTTAGTTCCATGGCGAGAGTGGGATGTCCTATAAGCTACATTTGTGCTTATGCTACTTCTTTTCTTTAAAGAGAAAAGGTTTCTCTAATGAGTGGATTACACAAACATAGATCGTAGTATTCTCTTATTCCTTTTAAGTTCCTAGCTCTCCACTTTGGTTAAAACCAAAAAATGTTATGCACTCATTTAATTTTTCATCAGTTTTTATTTTTTAACTGCATTCTGGCCTAAGAATTTGTTTTTAATTTATTTGCCTGACTTCAGATCAAATTTTGCAGGCTAAAGAGAAGTTTTTACGTTTGTTCCCTACTGGAATATATGGAAATTATTGCTTAATTAGCATTCACGATTTTTTCATTAATTTTACTGCAGAATACTAAGTTTAAGATAGCAAAATTGATGAATGGCATTTTTTTAATATGAGAATTGCACAGGTTTCTGTGATTTGTGATATGTGAGCATGTGATGTCCACTGAGTAGCTCTCCTTAGAATGAAAAACCTGATATTAAATTGTAAATTTTAAATAATAGAAATGACAAATTTGGAAAGTAAATGACAGTGAGGTTATTTTCCAGGTTAGCTGGTAAAACCTGAAGTTTTCCTTGGTTTGCATAAGAACTAGAGAAGAGAGAAGAGTTCCATGTAAGAACTGGGAGAGAAGCCAAGGCATCAGGTGTGTTAGCTATTCTGGTCTGTGCTACGGAGCTTATGAATTCCCACTGGGGCCAAACTGCTGATATTTGCTGATATTGCAATTGAAAAAGGAGAGACAATAAATTGGTATCCTATTCCAAATGACAATAGTTCATGCTAATATATTCCCTTTGTGCTTATTATAATATGTATTTAGCAGCTGTAAGACAACAAATTACAATAAAAAACAGAACATGGCTCTGACTCTCCGATAAAAATAGATTAGTAATGTTTTAGTAGAATTTAGAAAAAAATATACTTCATATAGTTAGGACAGATGTTATGATAATAGGTATGTAGAGTTTGAATAATATGGAGTGATGCTCTACTGATTTTTTATCATACATAAATATTCTTTCAAATAATGTCAGCCTTTTCTCATAGTGCTTAAACTGTTGATATTTCCCATTCTGGTAACTTTCAGTTAAAAATGAAATCGTTTGTCACTTGTATAGGGCTTGAACTATGATTCTGATTATAGAAATTAAAAATGGAAAAGGCCTGTTAGGAGTAGTTCATCACCTTGACAGTTCAGGACTGATCTCCATGCAGTTTTAAATATATCAGATGATGCATTTTCCTCTTTTGCATTGCCAGCTGGTTCAACAGACCAATGGCCTTTGGCATCTTTTGTAGTCTGAAGGCCTCTGAAGCTGGGATGAATCTGGGATTGTACTTTCTTTTAACTGTCAAATGATGCCAAGATATTCAGTTCATAAGACCTTGACAACCCAATCTTCTGGAATCTAGTTCTTTATTTAGGTTTCAAAGAATAAATGATGTAGCTGACATACAAGATGGTATCATAATTTTGTTGCTATTATTATGTTTTTGTGGCCACAATTTTTTACCTCATGCTCTTGATAAAGTAAAGCTATGAAACTCTATTAGAAAAGCAGAGCCAGAGGATTAATGGCATAATTGAAGACAACTGAATTTACCACAACTGGGTGATTTTACAAGAGAAGAGACAGAAGACTAATTTTTATTAGCAGCCATGGAAACTTCTTAATCAGCATGCACAAAAGTCTTCATTACTGCTTTGCAGCTTTATAACACTTCTTTTTTGCTAATCAAGGCAGTTTGTTCATAATGTTCACAATTCAAACACAGAATTGAAGCATCACAGCTATATCAGTGAGGCGTAACTATACTATTTCTTATTTAGGTATTAGCTCATGTGATTCCATCTTAATTAACTTAAGCAGGGTTTGGAACAAACCCATATTGGTTACTTCTTTTTCTTCAAATATACAAAACTTTACATAAACTGTGCAAAAAACCCCTGAAGACTGCCATTTTAAAAGCCTGCAAGTTAATTAAGAAAAAGAAAATCTCAATTCTTTCGGTGATGGAGCCTAGCAACTGCTTTGCAGTTATTAAATTTGGATGAATTTCCATAGTTATTTACTGTCAGTTTTTAAAACTCAATTGGCTTCCTATATCTTGAAATAACTATGTGATTGACTGTAATTGTAATCTTTACTGTGGGGGTGGTGAGGAACTAGAACAGAAGAAGAGAAGCTGTGGATGCTCCATCCCTGGAAGTGTTCAAGACCAGGCTGGATGGGGGTTTCAACAACTTGGTCTAGCAGGACGTGTTCCTGCCCTTGGAAGGGGTGTTGGAACTAGATGATCTTGAAGATCCCTTCCAACTAAGTCAAACCATTCTGTGCGTCTATGATTCTATACGCTTGAACACCCATGACGATAGATTATTGTAATTTTGTAGAGTGTATGTTCCTGTGGGGTAAAAACGAAAGGCTCAGTTTTGCGGGCACAGGCGGGTAACCTACCCCTACAAAGAGGAGAAAGTGAGCACAAAGTTATGCATACTCAATTATTTGGAGCAGCAGCCCTTAGGACAGGAGGGACAGGGCAAACGAGCCCGCCTCGTCATTTCCAGCGGTACCACCAGGGGGCAAACAAGGCTCATCACAGACCGAGCCGGGTCGCCACTGAACGCACTGAACTGCTGGTACCGACCTGGCAGCAGTGACTAAAAGTAGAAATCAACTCCGAACAACAGCACCGTGGGGTCTCCAGGACTTTTTAAAACATTGTTTGCATGTTTAAATCGCTGTATGACACGTAGTGTGATGGTGGTTTATAACTCAAATCTAATGTGATAGATGATACATGTTTGCAAACCCACCCAAATCACAAGGATGTAAGTTTTCTGGTGAGAATTAGCCAAATAAGTAGCTTGTTTCAATGATGCATCCAGAGGAAAGCAGAAAAAAAGTCTTGTATTGCAGCAGACCAATACATAAAAGTGCTTTGTCTAGAATTAATGTCCACAGGTCCCACTAATCTTATCTTGTGCCCTGATAATTTGTGGAAAGTTACAGATCCAATACCAAATGTTGTCTTATTGACTCCAGCAACCAAAAGCAGCTCCCATTTCGTTTATCTGTTCTCAAATGAAGGATCAGCACTGCTCTAAAGTTACAGTGTTTTCTGTAAATGCAGGTTGCATATCTTCCCTGGCATTCACTGCATTTTGGTTTCCATTCATGTCGACCCTTCCATTATTAAAAGCTATTCTGTTTGTCATTTAGTCAACTTTGCTGAGACTGGCACCAAGTTAGAACATTCCTAATTCTCTGTGCAGCCAGTTCATACTCATGTTATTAGTTTTAAACATATGTCTTGTCAGTCTTGTCACTGTCTCAGGAAGAAACAGAGTTTCATTCCACTGGGATTCAGGTAGAATCATACATAGTTACTGCCTTGAATATTAAAAGACATGTAGGTTTTTTTACCCATAGCCAGATGAGGTGACCACAGGTTGTTTGCTCACCTGCTCCATCAGGAAAGCAGGTGCAAAGGGATCTAGCTGTGGGAGTTCCTCCATCTCTCTGTCCTTACCTTGCTAAATAACCCTTTGTCTGGTAAGACTGCAGTGTGCAGAAGAGATCAGGATCCAGTATAGAGATGCCAACAGAAAAACATGCTTGAGAGATAGTTCAACTACATGTGGAGTGAATGAGTCAAAATTGCCTTCTCTCTCAGGTCTTGACCTGGACTAATCTGTTCCCTAGAGGCAGAGATATTGTTTTTTTCCCAAGCATGGTGCTGTCCTAGCCAAAGACATACCTAAGAGCCTTTCCTAGGCTCTGAAAAGCATCTGGGCAGAAAAATATAGTTTGTTTGGTTTTGAAAGAAAAAAAGGATTTTGAAACATCACATTGAACAATTTCATAGTGGCTGCTAAAAATACATTTTTTAGGTGTTAGAGAAACATTGCAAAGACTGAACATAAATGGTAAATTATGTTTTCCATCTTTGCCTATTAAATATGTATGACTATTCAACTATACAGCTTATCAGCTCAAGAACTCACAAGTTTCATTATGTTTAGCTACATTTATTATATTTTTTATTAACAACAAATGAAAACATATCTTTGCAATCACTAAAGAGAGAAAAGACCTATTAAGTCAATACGTTCAGCTTCCTGCCATTGCAGTTATTTCTGTTGCATATTTATTTATGCTTCTCAAATCTTATTTTATATTCCATAAATAGGGATGTAATTCCGTAGTTTTCATTGTGGAGAGTATTATAGGATTGCATGCCTCTTGCTATGGAAAATGATCAGAGATATCACAATATATAGAAACAAGGGATCCTCACCTTCCTTTTAGTCTCTTTTATACAACACATTCATCATTCTGAACTAACAGAGTTGGAAAATTCAGTGGGTTTTGTTAAGCTCCTGCAACTCTGCAGGATATTAGTGGCTTTTTGTTCACAACAAGACTGGGAACAGTTGAACAGTGCTACAAAATCTGCTGGCACATAGGCTCAGTGTACTGCTAGCAGAAACTGCTTTGTGCACTGCTCTGATCCCAGCCACAGGCTGCAGAGGAGCAGGACTGGTCCTGCTCAGGCTCAAGGCATGCTGTGGAGCACACCATCCTTCACCACACTACCCCTCTGTTCCCTACTTACCCAACACTGTTAAAATGCATTGAGCAGCTTTTCCTTACTTTCCGTACTCCCTCAGTTGATCTTGCCTGACAGAGAGCTTGTGGTAAGGGAGGATGGAGGAGGCAGCACAGGAGATGAATGTCAGCTTAGGAGCCTTTGAGAGCAGGTTGACATGTTACCAGACAGGTCTGCCTGGTGGGTCTAAGTAAGACTGGTTAAGAGTCCTTTCTTTTTTGGAAAGGGCCAAAATGGTAAGAACTTTGTCAGGAAAGGATTATTTTCTCTGTCGTCTGTTTTGACCATTTCAAAATGAAAGTTTGGGCATTTGTTTATTTAAAATCAAGAAGTTGTTTTGAACAATACAGTAGTCCTGTAGAAAATGTAAGTAAACAGGGCTAAAACTGAAGCAGAACACTTTGAAATTATTAAAATGAAAGACTATAAATAAACCAGTTTTTGTCTTTTGCTACTTCAAGGCTGTCCAACCTGAGAGTAAGGAGTATATTTTAGGCTCTTTTCACAGAAAAAAACCCAAGCTCAAATTATTTGGTTCCAAAACTGAGAGAGGACCTACCTAATTTGGCTAATTTAATTTCCTCCCCAGAACAAAAGGGCCATTTTTGTAATTTGTACCAATCTCTAGGCAGGGAAAAATAATTATTCTCCCTTATTACAGTTTTTCAATTTGATGTATCAAGAATGGATTCAACTGCCTGTGTTTATATTTGGGGTCTTTTCGTAGTGTTTCATGAAGCTATGCAAGTGCCTTCTTGTCTTCACCTGCTTCTGTACACCAGCATAAAGGGCAAAACAGCCTTCACCCTCCCCCACTGCCTTTGCAATTCAAAGCTGTTTCTAAAAGCAAACTTCAAAATGAGGCACAAAGTTTCCATATAGGCAGATGTTATCATCTTGAAATTCTACAGTTACTATATAGAGTCTCAGATCCTTCTTCAGATGTTTGCATAGATTCCAGGTAACGGATACTCTGAATAATCAGAAAGAGGTGTATCAGATACCTGATGAACTGAATTATCAGTCTCTTGATTTTGAGAGATTAAAGTGCAGCATTTAACAGAAGTCTGAAGATCATGGCATGTTACTGCTTTACACATGTCAAACAAAGTTATGCTTCTGAACCAAGATGCAAGTGCCACTTGTAATCTAGTGAAATGCTAACATTTGGAAGGAGATGGGAAAGATTCATGGCTAATTGATAGCAAGTGGAGATTCTTAGCCTCAGTGGTGAAATTAGTTGTTTTTCTGGTAAGCCAACCATGCAGAGAACAGTTGGAGATAATCTAAAAATTTAATTCTTATTAGTTAAGTAGTGCATGAATGAAACAATCAAACTCTTTCATCTTTGCTCTTCTTATTAGAACTTAATTAGAATTCTGTGGATGGCACTGTGGAGAAAATTTGCCAGATATGTCCTTCCTCTTTCGTTACTTTCCATTTGAACTGATAATGACCAAGAGAACCAAGCAAAAATGCAGATGATGCATCAAACAATTCAGTGGCACCTTAGACAAAAAGCTTCAAGGAATTTGGATCTTATTAAGAATGAGATGATCACTGGTATTGTTGCCTGTGCAAGTAACAAGGTGCACCTGGAGCCAAGAGTCAACCAGTCTGTTTAAAACGGAGCATTACAGACAAGAATCTTTGGCACTAAAGTCAACAGACTCTGCTTGATTGTTCCTAATTTGAGCATTTTCGATTTGAGGGAATAGGCTTGCCTTGTAGGTGGGTGTCCACTGTGTAGAAGGATTCCTGTCACCTGCCGAAACACTTCTGGCAATGTTCTTTCTCATCAGTGACATTTGAGTTGTCAGTTGCAGTGGCTGTGGGCACAGGCCTGGTATCTGATAAGTTCTGTGAGGTCATTTCCAGGAAGGTTGGAAAAATGGTTGGAAAAGGTGTCTGCAATTTATCTGTCAAGCTCTCTGTGCTAGTACAAAAGTTTTAGAAACAGCCTTACCCAGTGTCTGTCTTCATTTTAATCAGTGGAAAAAGGGGAAGGAAATGCAAGTAACCCATAGGTTATCACTGTATGAAATTCATTGATAAAAAGCTTGAGGGTTTTTTTGCTATAGTGCTGAAAAAACTCAGGCAGGAAAACATCATCTTTCTATAGGTTTTTGCAGTAATTCCTTTTGACTGCTGCCTGTCTGCCTGCCTGCCTGCAAGAAGGGTGCTGGACACTGATGTAGCTGTGATGCAGTGACTGTGGTCACCCCTAGTAATAGCCTGCTTGAACTCTCCTTGCTTGTTGTTGTACACTTTATGGTGGTGATTTTACCTGTCAGAATTTGCACTCCAAAATATTCTGGAACATGTAGAGCCTTGGCAGGCTCGAGAGTGTGAATGCTAAATTTAAACTTTCAATACAGGTAATTTTATAAGTTCCAATGCAGTTTGCTGCTTTCTTGGAAAAGAAGGAGACTATCAGTTTTAAATTAGTTGGGTTATATTTAGTTCAGTGTATAGTGGTAGGCAAGGCTTTGCACAACTGAATGAATGTAATTATTCTGCTCTTACCAGAAGAAATTTGCAATAGAAGTCTTATGACAGTTTCAGGAATATGGAAATGAAATAAAGGAAAATTTCCTTTTAAAGGAAATAACTTTTCCAGGCAAAGTGATACACATTCAGTAAAATTACATCAAATTGTATTTGGATTACAGGAAATATAATGGAAATTATATCCATTGCTCTCTTTCTTTTCTGTGTAAAATCATATAACACTTTTAGATATTGAAAAACTGATAACAGAACCTATAAAATAATTTAACTAAAATACTGATAAAAAGGAAGTATAGTATATTAGCATTAGCTATATAATAAGTTGAACTAACGATCATTTTATGAATTGACATACAGTTTATTAGTATCATAACAAAAGAAATCTCAAATATTTATTAACTCAGTATTTTTACTCACCTGATTGCTCTGATGACAGTTTTAAGAGCAGGAGTGAGATCTTCTACTGACACATCACACTGGCACCCTTTGTCATCGTAAACATCATCTGTTCCAAGACTGGTGTCAGCTGCAAAATGCAAGAGCAAACTAAACAAGAGGCATTTAAAAATCTCTTCCTTAGTGTTTTTGAACAGCTTGCACAGTGGTTCTGGAAAAATAAAGACTACAAATCAAGTATGACAGAGCTTCATCAGTTTGCAAACTGTAGGATGCACCTGTGTGTGTCTATGCTTGTGTCATAAACACCTGGGTAGTCCCAGTGTAAAATTAGTGTAAAAATTAGAACAGAAGAATTCCCTGTTATTTTTAAAATAAATAATATTTGAGTGCCAGGATGTCTATTCCTGATGTCCATGGTTTTTCATCACATTCTCTGTTGTACAAGAAAGAGATGGTGAGCTATCAGATGTAATGGCAGAATCTAAAGATGCTGAAGCTTTATTGTTACTGTTTTACCACTATGGATCAACCTGTCATTGAGGACAAAGGAGAAGATCCATTTCATTTAATAAGGAGGTGGTGGAATGATCTGACACTTTATTGCAGGTGAAAATAAACAAAGCACCTTTTTACCAAAAATGAATAGAGAATGACATCCATCATGGATCAATTGCCACTTTAAACCTCAGAGCCATGGAGATATTGCAGCCTTTCTTTGACATAGGAGCTTAAGCCAAATTACTGTATTTATTTACCTGAAAAAAATGGATCCTTTACCATTTCTTAACACCATTTCTTAGTCTTACCATTTCTTAACTCTGCAGAGTCACCATTGGAGAATTAGCTAGAAATCTCAGTAGTGCACATTGTACCTGAATATACAAATAAAACAGGTACTGATGCATGACCAAGAGGGTTACAAACTGAAAATGTGCTGGAATATGAATGGAGCAAGAAGGGCAGGGTTACGGATGCCCGTACATCATAGATGTTTTGAAGGTACGTGAAGAACAGGAAAATTCTTGAGGGTAGATGTTTTTTTCATCCCAAATAATCTGTCTTCAACTGCATAAAGTCCAAGTGCCCAGGTGAAGAATTTCACTCAAGGCCAGTGTATTTCATCATGTAAGTGTCTCTGCTTCATGAGAAAGAGAGCGTAAAATGAAAGAGTGACATGAAACAGAGAAAAAAGGAAGGGATTCAGTAACCCCTCAGTAAGAGAGGAGACTTTTTCCCAGTCCTATATCCCTGCCTACATTCATGCTTTTATTTAAAACATAGGTTTAGTCATTCAGAAACACTTCAAGTAAACCATTTCAGGGGCTTCCATTAGCATACCTGAAGCACATTGAGACACAAATGATTACAGGACATTTTTTCAAGTTACTTTTTCAGGGAGACTGCAAATTAAAGATGAAAAATATTATTTGTCAGTCAGAAGTGCCTGAAAATTTCATGGTACCTTCTAAATCCAATAGGAATGCTATCTTGGCATGAATGGGATTGTACAGCATTTTCAGGACCTGGTATTGCTGCATTGTTTTCTTCATGGATTTAATGTTCAGGCATACTAGTGTTTTTGTTTTTGTTTTGTTTTGTGTTTTTTTTTTAAATGACTCTGAGTAGTTCATTACTCTTGGGAACTGGAACATTTATAAGGAACATCTGTAGCTTTGAAGAACAGGTGATTCTATCTTTGGCAGATCAATTTAATAAAGAAAGATGGCTTATAGCCAAGTTAATAATATGTGTAAGTCAACATGAAAAAATCAAATGCAACCATAAAATTTTAATTTTTAAATTGTAAAAGTATAATAGTAAAAGTAAAATATCTTCATACAAAACTTTGAAATCTCCCCTTCCATGCTATTACTGTAAGTCATGCCTACAATGATGCCAGGAGTGCTTTTTCCATGCACTCTTCCATGAGCTTTCCTCCTGGCTTATCTTATTGATAAAATATACGTCTCTCCACCTATCTTGCCTCAAAAACACGTGTATCCCTGTCCAGAAATGTGACTAGCTAAAATAAACTATGCAATTAGTTTGATAGGTATACACACTACCTAAACTCCCCCCTCAGAACGTGCTAAGTATTCCACAACACTAACTTTCCAGGTGTCACATCTGATCAGCCTCTCCAGTTACCTCTACCAGTGTGGAAATCTCCCAGCTCATTATAAGTGCCGTATTAAAACCAGAGGTTTCTATGCTACTGGTATTTCCAGTGACCCTCTAAGATTTGAATCTATTCTGTTATACCAGTATAAGTTAGGAAAAATTCTGCTAAGAACACAAGAGCTATAACCATGTAAACCCAGTGAAACAGGAGACTCCAACTTGAAAGTTTAAAATAGACGTGTTTCTGAATAGTTGTCTCACTGCCAAGTACAGTGTCATTAATAAAAGGGCTTCCTTAACATGGTATATCTTTGTAGAACTGTTTTGAGAACAGTGTGGTGCAATTACAGTGTTCCATATTGCTCCCTCGGGAATACAAAAATCAGCAAAATTTTTAGACAGATGCTGGAAAATTCTTATAAATTTAAGCCAGCTTTAAGAAGAGATGCTGCTCCTAATAAATCACCTTTTTTCTTTTTAATATTTTCCCTAACTATGGCAGACCCTCAATACCACATGTCAATAAAACTTGTGAAAAGCTATAAATCTTATTTGATTCCTATGGGAAACATTCATTTTTCTTTAGAACACTGAGTAGACCTGGGAGAAATTTTGGGAAATGCATAATAGTAATTTGGTTGAAAAAAATCCAGCTTAAAACACCACTGAAATCAAAGTTCACATTCTAATGAATTTTTCCAGTGGAAGCTCATGTTGTGTACCACATAGTTACGAGGTGAGATGTACTTGTATCCCTTCTGTTCCTCTCAAGTTCATCCTTGAGGTCGGGGTTGAGTTAGGGTCAGTTTGGCTGCTTTAGTAGCTCCAGCTGTTCAAATCCCTGCCAGTTCCCAGATGGGGCTAAGCTACATCCTCCAAGCTGCTGTCTGTTCCCAGGGAAAGTCCTCCCTAAGCACTAACAGGACAGCTAGGTGCCCCAGTACCAGCTCATGTCTAGCCCTGCACACATCTACTTCTTCATCCTGCCCCATACCCTTTGTCTGTGTCTCCTGCTCTCCATTGGGGTCGCTGTACATGGCCCACATGGATTCCACAAGGAACTTTGGGCAGCAGCTGCTCTGCATGAGCCTGGCTGTTCTTCCAGACCTTCTGAGAGCTAGCCTTGGTCCCTCTTTCTCTCGAGGACCCTCTACCACTAACTAGGCAGGGCTTTCCAGTCTGTTGTTTGGGCAGCTCATGAATATGGTCTCAATGATGGCCAAAGTGTCTCTTAATACAGATTTAGACAAACCCTTGCAAGTTTCTCTAAGAAGAGTTGTCAGTCCATTTGACAATCCAGAAACAATTCCACTTTTCTAATACCAGCATATTTGCAATTCAGTATGTGTTTTGATCCTAAACAAAGTGTTTATTTTACAAATGATGAGGCATCCACAATTTTCTTACTATCTTTGACATTATTTACCTTGGGCTACAGTCTGGTCATTGCTACTTTTTAATTTCTTCCTCTTTCTTCCTGATGACCAGTCTTTGATTTAATCACACAGCAAAGCATCAATTACCAAGAAATAGAAGAGGTATGCACAAGGCAGTAAAATTGTCTTGATATTTCCCTGTTTGTCACAATATTTATTCTTTCTTCATGCCAAGTCTAGTCATTAATGATCACCCCAAATGAATGGGCAAAAAAATTACACTGTTCTGAAACATTGTATGTCACCAACAAAAAATGTAGAAGTTTGTAGCTGCATTTCATATGGCTCTGTGCAAAAGTTATGCACAAGGCTTGGATTATTATTTCTGTAAACATCACGTGTCCTTTCTTAGAAGTGTTTTCCGTTGTTTAATAAAATGCTTTGGCACTGGGAGAACTGTGACACTGCTCTGATCACTCTCATAGCTCCTTGCCTTCACTGTCAGTAACATTCAAGTAATTATCTACCTGTTTAAGAGAATCAAAAAGATTTTGTACTCTGTTTCTGGGAACAACCATATGCCCGCAACAACAATCCAGCATTGGTAAGTGTGTGTGCTGACACCACGGATAGTTTTATGGAAGTACTTCTGACACAGGGACTGGTATGGTGATCCCAACAAAGACCTTTTTACTTGCCTTTTGGAAGCCTTCAGGATCACTTGGATCTTACTCTGACTGAGTAGGATGGCTCTTCACAAAGGTGATCTAAATAATTCTGCTGAGGCTGAGAACCTGCCTTCTAGATATGGCAAAACCTAATAGGTGCCTGAAGTTGGTAGCTTGCATATGACTCCCATTTATTCATGTTACAACACAGTGCTGTGATGACTTAGTTAAAAACACACAGATTTAGAAAAAAAAAAAATCTGATTTTCATTGTAATGTGTGACCCAAGGTAAAAAATGGATGGTGGCCTAATTTTCACAGGTTCTGAGTTAGATCCAGCCATAGTCTTTAACTATCATTCAAAATCCAGAGTTTGACTTGGGAATTGATGTCCAAGCAATTTATAATGCACTCCACAGCCTGTTCTCCACCCTGTCCAGCAGCCTCATTCAAGAGCAGAGCTGCTCTGGCTGCCCAGGGCAGCAGTGCAAGGCACTCCAATGTGACACACTTATCTGCATGAGTAGTCAGAAAGAAAACAAGTGGACAGTTCAATGCATCTAACTTCTGGGCAAGTAAAGTTAGGCATAAATTCAAAGCTTTTGGAGAACAGGTTGTCCCCATGGGAGGTGTCGATGCATAGGTCTGCTGCAGCAGGGGTGCCCAGGCAGCTGTTTAGCATTAGGCTCCAAACTGCCTTAATTTTACATGGCTACTGAGCTCAGATGACCCCTCTTGTTCAAGAAGCAATGCTGGCAGCTTAATACTCTAATTATTCTGGTCTTTAAGCCCCCTTTGCAAGAAAATAGAGCCTCTGCTGTGCTACTCTACGTAATGCCTAGGATGTCTACAAGGTGGGTGTATTTCACTCAGTTTTACCCTGCCTTTGAAGTACTTTTCTTCCCACTGAGCATTTACTGTGGTGACTTAAGGATTTAGCCTATGGTCTCTAAAATATGGAGATATCCTGTACATGTTTTATAGTATTACCACAAATGCTATAAGGCATCAAATGTTTCACAAAATCTCTCTTTTTTCCCCTCAAAACTTATTCTAAGTAGAAACATTTTCATGGTTTATGTTCATACAATTCATGCAATTTTCCTTTATCAAAATGAAATGTGTCTCAGCCTAGTGCCTTTGTTTAAATATGTTTCATGAAACTTCTCACCTCTTCACAAGCTCTCATTATTTTCCTGCTTGTTGAACCATGAATATAAAATCCCTTCAATACCCCTAGAATTGATTTTCTTTTCAATTTGCCTTTGCTTTAAAACATCAGTAAGCTGACTCTCAGTACATAGTTCACTTAATTTGTTTTACTGTGCTTGCTTGCTAAGTTCCACAGGAAAAATCAACTACAAAAAGCAACACTAATTGTGGTGGAAAATAATCACGTACTTAATCAGAACACCCAAAGCTCCCCCAAAGCAGGAAAGGCAGCAGCCCATGTTTACATGCTTTCTAGAGCAGAGCCAGAAAAAGGGGGCCCAAGGGAGTGAATCGGGTATTTATTTCCTTGATTTAAGGAAAAAAAAAACCCCACAAACTAAACAAAAGGAAATACTTTCTTCTAATCATGAAAGAAGGAAGAAGGCAGGACAAGTGCTTCTGTGATATGCTTTTCACGTTACATGCTTAATATTTGCTTAGAAAATGACACCCAAATCCCTAGTACTACACAACAGTGTACAAATGGAAAAATTTAGAAAGAGGGAATAAGGATGAGAAGATTTGAAAACATTATTTACAGGGATCTTTTATGGAATAGTTGCCATTTCCACGCTGGAAAGCAATTTCTTGGGAAAGAAAGGAAACTGGTGCCTCCTGTAAGGAGGAGCATTTCTACACAAGCTTGTAGGAGTTCTCTTTCCCTTCTGCCTGACCTGAGCCTCTACTGTGCAGGCAGTACCAGTGGTGCTGTATGCATAGCCTGTTCCTTGTCTTCTTCTGAAATAGACAAAGCATTCCACGTGGGGATGAGAAGGGGGCATCAGAACTTGAATTTGGTAACTGCAATGCTATATGATGCAGAATATCATAGAGAATATCCCTAACAAAATTTTACATGTTGAAGCATTTCTGAAAAAAACTCTGATTCTGTCAAAATGGAAGATAGGATCGGTAGGAAGTTTTTTATGTACTCTGAGTGTAATTATATAGTCTCCTTTCTTTGTAAGTGCAATTTTTTAAGGTCAGAAACCTAATTTATATATGTTATCATATAATGCAGGCAAGTTCCAAATTTCTAGAATTCTAGCATTCCCTTCTAATAACCCTCAATTATCTTCAGTTATTATTTAGCCTCTCAAAAATTTCTGCACTGGCAATATTTCATGGAACAGCTCCCACTACTTAATTAAAAAGGAATCCTTTTAATTTTAAATGATGATATGCTGGACCAGGAGACCTTCCAAAAACAATTAATTATATGCACAATAATTGTTCAGTTAAAAAGGCTGATCTTATTATAAATGGTGGCAAATTAGCCAGCAAATTTAGATGGCCATGTGAGAAGAGTGGGAAAGAAAAAGATTAGGTGCCACTAAATGCATGATTTTAGTATATTTTTAGATACACATCTCTGTTATTCTATATACACCACATACAAGAAGTTAAAACTGTAAAATAAATTGTATATATATATGATACTATCTGGAACTGTGGACTAATAAGCTAAATGTCACACTTAATTGACTGTGTCCCTGCAAGACCTTGTACTACACATTAGTTGATATATGTCTGTTGTTCTGGAGGGTCCTCAGAGGTCCTGCATACTGGACGATTTCCAGGTCCTGTGGTTGAGAGAGGTCATAGATGGGGGCAAAGGTAGAGAAGAGGATGGCAGCTTTAGATTCAGGTATCTATAGGAGAGTCCTGTATTTTAAAAAGCCATAAAGGATTTTCCCAGAAACGTTTCATAAAAATGAAACATTGCTCAAATGTCTCAGATTCGGTGCAAGTGAGTTACATAGTGGCTGGGAGGTTGTATGAGTGTCCTCTTGAAATTAATTATCTCGTTTGTATGGTCTTCACTGCAGCTGAGGTTACCTGAAACCCATGCCAATCATACCTCTGGTGAGGTGGTCTGCTGCTATCCTTCACGGAGGTGAGCTTGATAATTATCCATCTGTGACCACTGAGTAAGCACTCAGTCCAGTGAGTAATGGTGCACAGCAAGTTTCTCAAGAACTATCATAAAACAAGTGACTAAATTATGGACTCATATGGCCAGGACTTTGGTTGGAATAAACTAACATAATGCCTCAAAACCAATGGCCTGTACTTATTTACACAAAATGAAGAAATGACTTGGACCTTAGGTCAGAATGCCAGATCTTCCTAGTTAATTATAGTGACAATGGTAATAAATGAGAGCTCTATCATCCAGTTAAGCTATCACAAGAAAATAAATCTATTGTCTACCAGAAATTTATATATTGCTAATAAAATTTCATTCAAGCTTTATTGTGACATCATGAAGCTTCATTCTGAATCAGCAAATTTAAGCTGAGATGTAGAAGCAATCAAAGTAGGGACTTTTGCCGCATCAAGTGAACCTTATCCAAGGTCAAGATGTTTATGATACTGAAATGAAAACTTGTCATGGTAGTAACTGAGGACACGGGGGCTGAAATGCACAATTGCATTCTTTCCATGGCTCTTACAATATACTGTACCCTGAGGATTTTGTGCAAGTACTCTGTAGGGAATGAAAGGCTAGAGGTCATCTGAGCATAAAATGTTCAGGGACGGTGCAAGAAATCAAATATTTCCTTGGAGAGTGTTTTTTTAATTAATCAAATGAAATATGTCTGTAATATCTCCAGTGCTGAACACTTTTGATGTTTTATTCAAAAAGCCACACAATGTCTCTAGGTTACAGTAAAGGCACAATAACTCATGCAGAGGCTTAGAAGCATGGGATGGTAGAACACAAATATAATGTAGTATTTTTGTCCCTCATGGAAAACTGCATCCACAACATAATATTGTTCATTAATTCTGCTCTGGTGGTACAACACTGGAGCATGATTTAAGTGGACAAGGTTCTGTTCCCCAGAAAACAAGGCAAGTAGAAAAAAACCAAAACAACTCAGGGCAGGAACACCACTGTCTGCAAAGAAGAGATTTTGTGGGATGAGTCTCTGTGGATGGATCTACACAACATATAATGAGGCACAGGCACAGTGCCTAAAGCAATGGCATGAGACCACTGTACTATTTAATCACTGGCACAGACTCTGTCATGGGGTTGGCACCTGCCAGTGGGTATTCTCATGTTCTGGGGACCATTCCCTACGGGCAGTTTGGCTGCAGTTTCCCTGTTTTTGCTTAGCAGACAAACAACCCATACTGCATGAGGAGGTCTTGGAGCCAGAGGTAGCCCCTGGCTCATTTTGCATACAGGTACAGGTATGGGGGTAGCTGTGTGTGGATCCAATGTCAGGCAGCACTTTTGCCTATGTAATAAAGCATCCCTTTCGGGAAGGCTCTTCCATGACTCTATACAATTCATGTATCGTTTCAGGTGTGCATGTTGTAAAGCTTCACTTTTGATTGGTGAAACTCTCCTTCTGATCTGCTTGTTCCTGTTGATTCCCCTGTCCTGTTGTTAAATACCCTAGAAAGCATCTGCAGCCATGCCGACAAAGACCTCTCTAGCCATCAAAGCTCTCTCAGGTTTGGATTCCATTTGCTACAAATGCACATATGTAGCTGAAATAATTGCTGCCATTGTCAGACCCACTTTGGCAATAGCAATAAATGGTTTATAGGCAGTTTCAGAGGACTGTGACTACCCATAAATAAAGCCGTTTGTGCAACAGTTTTGGTCATACTGTTCTAAGGCTGTCTTGCCAAAATCCTTTTGGGAGATAGCTGTGGCCAGTTTAAGTGTTTTACTTGCTGCCCAAGAAATTCTTCTTCTGTGATTTTAATATGTAGTGGGTGAGTGTTAGAATGTTACTGGGTAGCCTAGGAGGAAGGCTACTACATTTTCAACCAGGTTAGCCTTTTAGCTACCCCCATGAGCTCCTGTCTGGACTAGAAAACTCCTTTTACAGGCCAGTTTCTAATTGCTAATGTTTAGTTTCTCCAGCGGTCTCTTTCTGATGGTTTTGCCCCAGATTCCAGCAATGTCCTTACCAGTGCTTAGTCAGCCTTGCATAGTCACCTGTCGACTATCTGCCTTAAATCATCTTTGTATGCTAAGAATTTCCTTTCTGAATCCTCTTCTTATATATTTGCTTCTTTTCTTTATTTTCACACAGAACTCAGTGCACCTCATTTTGATAGAGAGATCATTCCTCTTCTGCCTGTGCTAATGAAAAAGCATTTACAACACCAAATCCCATACAGTGAAAAATGAAGCAAATATATGTGTCTCCTCTGCCTTCTCTTTTGGAAGGAGAGGTTCATAGCAAGACTATTGTTTTTTCATTAGATCACTGATACAAAGCTGTGACACTGAACTGGGTACCCAATACTGTGTTGTCACTGCTCAAAAGGTCTACTGTAAGTGTCATTTCTTCTACCCCATACTACATACTACAGAAATATAAGAATCACCAGAAGGACCAGCTGTTCAAGGGTACTGTTTTGTGTCCAAAAGTTCACCCAGAAAGGGGTGTCTTCTAGTTTTGGCTTGAAGATTGTCCCACCTTAATTAAATAATTAATCATTTGGCTGGAGAATACCTCAAGGAGGAAACTGGAGGATCTGGCAAGCTGGAGATAAGAATAATATGCTGCAAATACTTTTTTTTTCATCCTATGAAAAATGTAAGATGTTCTAAACTAAATACATCATCTTGAGATCCTTCTTATTGAGCTGTCAAACATAGAAGGCATATCAAACTATGAAATTGGTAACACATAAGAAAAAAAAAACAAAAAAGAAATCAAAGTTGGTAGTGCCTGACTTTTGCTGCAAAGGTCTGGGTAAGGCAGCAGGGAGCTGCCTCCCAGCAGTGAGCACACTGGACATCTCTCTGATCATACCAGTCCTAGAAGTAGTTGGATGAGGTCCCAGAATGGAAACTTGGCATTTGCCTAAAAACTGGAGACAATGGAAGCCGTTCCTTCTGCCACAGATGAGAAATTGGTGTATCTGTTGGCCCCAGTTCATAAGGGTGGACTCGTCACTGGAAATCACTGACCAGGAAACAGGCTGCGCTCACCCTGATGAGCAGGAAGATCTTTAAGGATTTACGGACAGCAATGAGTGCTCTGTTGTTGTTACTGTCTTTTATCTACAGATATACCCAAGGTGCTGTTTATGCCACCTTTTCCGGGAGAGGGAGACAATCAGAGAGAGCACGATTTTCTTGTGCAAATCATTGTTATTGTCGACAATATGTACAGGGCAAAACAGGGCACACGCTGAGGAAAGGCTTCTATGACAAATGGGCTGATGAAAAATGAAACAGGTGTTTGAGTGAGGTGCAGACTGCAGGGCTGGGGCAGAAGTGAGACACTGATACCCTGGGACAGTGCTCAACAAATTACTGTCATAGGTCACTTTCAAGTAAAGTGTGAGTTACATGGGGTTAACCTATGAAATTACTTCTGGTGTGGTTCTGAGGAGATACTTGTGCTATATAAATGATTATGTAAGAAGCCTAACTTTAGACAGGGTACCTTCAACCACTCTGCTACCTAGAGTATTTCTCACTTCCCATTGTGGAGCACGTGGCCTTGTCTGGGCTTCACATCAGCATGCAACCTGGGCCAGCGTCACACAGCCCCTTTGCTGCAGCTGCTGTGGGACATGAGCCAGGACCTGTGCCCCAGGATGGAGAGAGGAGTGGTGAGAAACCTGGTTAGCAGCCTGGTAGCTGGTTCCCTTCAGTAGCTCACTGAACCACAGGTAAATTTGGAATTTATTCATCTGAGAAGTCTCCATAGGGGAGGGCTAGCCTGGAATGGAGACCTCAGCAAACACTGCTAGTTTGTCTTGTTTGCCCTCCAGGAAATGTCTATTTACCCAGGTTTTTCCTGCAGAGTTGTGTTGCGTAGGACATCCTCATCTGAGGGATGGGGCATTGCAGTTCAATGGGTATTTTACAACCTACATGTCTGTGATGATATGTGCTCTTAAAAAGGAAGAAGACATCAAAATCACACTTCTAATTAGTTTTACCACAATTGTTGAATATAACATCCATGATTGCTATTGCAGAGTTTGAAGTTACTTCTTTACTTGGATCAAATTACCTGTATTATACCTTTCCCACACAGTCAGAGTCACTGCCTTCTCTGGTAGGCAACCAGTTTGTCTCTCTTATTTTTTATATGTGGGGTACCACAAGAAAGACCAAACATATATCGGGAAAAATGTGAATGGAAAAATTGAAAACCAAATCTACTGGGGGCAGAGGTACCCCCAAAGCTGTGTGACTGCACCTTTCACTGCTGGACCTGTCCCATACGGGGGTCAGATTCACCTGGTGCTCTCAGCTCCTGCCTGTCAGGGGGCTGCTCTCATTTGCTTCAGTGCTCTCTGGTTAGGGCAGTCACTGTCTTTGTTTTGGCAAGCTTTGGCAGATGAAGATCCTTGCCTGAATACTGGCTAATGTAATGCCAGAGGGCATTTTAGCCAAAGAATGGAGAGCAGCTTGAGAGAAAGGCTAGGCTGCCTGCTGTACCATCAAGCCATTTTCACAAAGAGCCATTTTTACGAAGATCCACTTCTTCACATGTGGATCCACAATAATGCTGGTTTTGTTTGCTAAAGCCACCTGCCTTATCAAGCCAGATCAAACTTGAAGCACCCAGTAGTTCACCTCTTGGTGGCAGGTGATTGCATCTCCAGTGGAGGTACCAGGGCTCCTCTGCCTGAGGGAATCAGTTCTGCACAGCTCTTGACTGGCAGAAGTACAGACAGTGCAGCACTGGCCATGCTGCGAGGACCACCAGTGAGAGGCAGCAGGTTTGGGCAGCAGCTGAGCCCAGCAGCAGGAGAGAGGGCCATGACAGAGGAGGTGCTGCTTCCAAATCCCTTGGGTACATTTAGCCCATCTGCAACTTTTCATAGTGATTACTGTCTGCACCAACTGGTCTTTATGCACCAGTGACACAAGACTTCTTATTAAAAAAAAAATCACTCTGACATGTTCTTTGAGGTAGACTATAGCTGGCTTGTGTCTCTGCCTCCAAATAACAATTCTTTCTGCTTTCCTAAAACATCTCACAATCACAGTGCAAGCGTGCAGGAGTGTGAGCAGGCTGGGAGCAGAGTGCAATGGCAAATGAGGCATGAAAGACTCCTACCATCAACCACGGGTTTGGGCTGTGAGCTCTTCAGCCGCAGTGAGGGCCTGAAGCGGGTTCGGTCATTGAAGCTCCAGCTCTTCTGGACTTTGGTTGGGCTGCCCTCGGTGGCAATGTCAGCACTTGGTGAGCGCCGATCTCCGCCTGAAGATTGCCTGTTCTTTATACTTTGACCTCGTGGGCTGGCCATCCGGACCCGCTCCTTAAAACTCAGCTTTTGACTGTGAGGGAGAGAAGTATATTTTATTTCATAGTTCCTTCACTCCATTCTTTTTTTCCATTGTATGATAATTGAAAATAATTTCTAAAAATTCTCACTGGTATGAACCTGTTTCTTATACACTTTTATTTTCATTGAATATATTTCATTTGTCAATGAAACTGATTTGATGTAATTGTTTTTTTGATAGAAGCATTATCCTTGGCAGTCTATCACACAGTACAGAATAACCTTGTAAAGGAAACTAAAATTAACAAATAAAAACAAATTCCACCCAATTATTATTTATTAATCTCTATGTTTTTTTTTTCCCTATTCCTTGAATTTTAAATGGGTTTGTGCCATTTTATTCACTTATGCTCAGTGCATTTCTGGCCATGTCTTCAGATAAACAAAACTGAAATGTATTCTATTTTTATGGCATGCCATGTAGTATTGTCATGATTTTTTTTTTTTTAAGCAGGCAGAAATACTGTTAGTGTACTCATGCTTGTTCAGGATTTGGCACTTCCAACATTTCATATTCATGATTAGTGTTCATTCATATCCAGAATTCCTTGTTACAGCACTTACTTGGTCAAGACAAAAACAAAATTAACAAAACATCTAAGAAACATCATGATGACCTATTAATGGAAATGTAATGATACACTGTGTGCTCCCTAAAGTCATTGCTGGAGATTAAGCTGGGAGCTGTCTACATGCAGGTGGTATTGGACAGGTGCTTTAGGACAGGTGGTTTAGGACAGGTACAAGAGCCAAGCTCATGACTGTGTCTCCTGGATCATTGGTGACCCTGTGGTCTTATGGTTGGCCAATTGTAAGCTGTTCTTTTCCCCTGCTGTGCTTATAACCCTCCCCTCCATCCAGCTAAATGTGGGATATGTAGATTTTCTATTTCTCAGTGCTTAAATTACCTTTGTTTGTGTTCTAACATATCTGATGAACTATTTGCCTATGCTTTTTCATTATTTCACATTTTTGCCTTTGTTTGTCCCTTCCTGCAGCAGAAAACGCAAAGGGGAAACATAAAGGGAGTCTGATACCAAGGTCTGGAAACCTTGTTTTATCTGCAAGGTTAAGTACAATTGGCTGAGCAAGAGAATGGTCATCTTGATCAGTGGTCCTGTTCTTGCAAGGGGAGAGATGATGGTGCCAATGCAGGAGCTGTTCATGTATGATGTTACTGGGTCTTGCAGTCCTACTGCTCTGCGTGGGCTTTGTGGGGGCTTTTAAAATACTAGAGCAAAGACTGTCTACCTGCAAATTATAGCTGTTCTTGAAGTTAAGACACTTTCTAGTATTCTCAAAACCTTTGCATTTAACTTCAGCATGCCCATAAGATGTTTTCAATGGAAATGAATTCTGCAGCTAATTTACTAATGCTAACATGGTTTATGTGGTTCTTAGATGTTTAACCTACTGCACTCTGAAAATACAGTGTTAATATGTACTTATATGAAATGAAAAATAGTTATAGGCTTCTGTGGCTGTGAAATATTGAGACAAACAGATATCTTTGTCCATGCATAGCAGAATTTAGCATTTCAATCTGAATACAAACATCACTGAGAGCAGAAAGGATGCAGTTTGTCACAGGCAAAACACATGCTGAAAACTTATTATGAGATAATTTTCAAGAATGATAAAAAATGAGCACATTAATAAAAAGATTATTAGATAAATGTATTTCTATATGGCATGTTGGATTACTTAAAAGAATACCTTTACTATAATTTCTGAATGTAATCCTCTACTTCTCTTGCCCAAAGTAAGCAATTGTTGAAATAAACACATCATGATGCTGAAAATATTATCTATTTCCATTTCAAATTGCTACACAGGTCTGCAGTACTGTGTGCTGTGGCATATGCAATACAAAAGACCCATAAAACTTACTATTTGAAAGAAAAGTGAGTTCTAAAATTTAATTTCCAATACAAATTACATTTCAAGACTAAATTACATTTCAGCTCAGGAATCTTTTGCATTGTACAACAATGAAAATATAAGCTGTAAAATATTTATTAACCACATTATTGCATTGTCATATTATACAGTGTGAACAAGAGAATAAAAATGGACTTTTATTACAGATATTTTTCCTACACATGTTCCCCTATGCTTTTTTTTTTTTTTTTTTGGCTCAAATTGTACTTGTTATTGAAGGATGAAATCAAATTATACTTTTTTTTGACAAATCTTAGACAGCCCTTTTCCTGTTTCACTAATAGAAATGAAATTAATAAAATGGCCATAAAAACTATCAGTGTAGACCATATTTTTTATAATCCCAGAAACCCCAAAATAAAAATGAAAACAAAATTTAAAAAAGCACACTTGTTGTTCTGTCAATTAATTTGTACTAATGAAAGCAATGTCTGCCTTTAAACTATTGGTAAACATGGTTATTTCATTTATAAAAAGCTCAATGATACACAATGGCTACTTAACCTGCGTATCTTTAGTTCTCCAAATCAAAGCAATGAGGCAATGGAAAGGAACAGTAGACACTTCATCTGTGCTATAGACATTTTTCAAAAGGGCAACACTGAGAACGAAAATACTAATTTAAAATGCAGAGCTCATTCATATAAATAAAACGAAATCTGCTTTGTAGCAATGGCAACGTTCTAGCATGCCAAGGGTCCATGTGGAGGATGCTGCGTCCTGAGGAGAAACGCGACCCCTGAAGGAAGCATGGTTTGGAAACTGTTTTGCATCTTGAGATGCATCTCCAAAGAGACTGGTTATAGCAGTTCTTCGCTTCTTGATCCCTGCTCCTATTTCGAGACTGGTGGGAAATGTTCTTGAAGTCACTGGGTCCTAATTCAGCACAGGCGTAAATTGTAGGACCAGTAGCAGTGGGAAGAAGAAAGCTGCTGTCCTTGGGACCACTCTGCCATGGGACTCTTCTATATATGATAAATAACAGATCACGAAGGAGTAACTGTATCAGAGAATTTTGGAGGGATCTTGACCAGGCTTTTCCCCAGAGCGAAAGTCCCTTTCCTTATGGGCTACAGCCTAGTTCCTGGCTCTGGATGCAACAGTGGTAAACATGGCATTAGAGATAGAGTGGAGATAGTCTTATGCCTTTTCAAGCACCTTGGGACATTCTGTATTTGAATCAGTAGCCACTGAAGTCTTTAGGGCCCTGTATTCTGATTTAATGCTGTCCAGTGCATGCTAAAAATCCTTCACCTCTTTTTTTCAGGACCTAGCCTATTATAAGTTTTGTCTTTAACCTTTTCTCTTCTCTTGTTACATGGTACTCAAAGGAAATCCATTGAATTAATGTAAAATCTGTTAACGGGCATTGGAAATTCACATATCCCCAGAAGTTGTCCCAAATTTCAAGTTGAATGTTTGTCCAAAAGGAAAAAACCATGAGAAAGAATCAGGAAAATGAAATTACACAAGTTCCCAAACCAAACACAAATGACAAGGATCTGAGAGATCCACAGCTGTCTCCAGTCTTCCCTGGCAACGGTAATCTCTGTGGACCTATCACTCCTCTATTCTTGCAGGCTGCAAGTAGTGGAATGCATTCATATTGATAACACTGGAGCTTTGAAGCATCTTTTAGTGGAGATCAGTTACAACTGGCAGCTGTGGGAAAGAAAGCAAACTACTTTATTTGTTTGCCTTGTGGAAGGTGAGTTGCAGGGTTTTACTACTCATCCCTTCTGTTGCATGCCTGAGCCATTCACTTCCCTGTGAAAGCAAACGTCTTTCTCGTTCTTGTTTTTGTTTTGTTTTGGTTTGGTTTTTTTATATTTCCCTTCCACTTTTGATTTATGAAGGAATAGGTGTTTAGGGACACTAGAGGTCACTGTAGCTTCACTGCAGGGGAACGAACACTTCTCTGCTGGTCCGAATGACTAGCTTGTGTAAGATTTTCTTTAACTAACAAACACCTAGAAACCTTTGCTTGCTCTGTCTTCAATGGACCATCTTACTGTACTTCTTTTTGTTAATTGAGCATCTCTTTCCCTCCCAGTCTCACTCTCCCATTTCCCTGACCATCTTCCTACATTTCTGGTCAAGTTTAACTTCTGCTGGCCTTCAGCCTCAGACCTATAGCACTACTGCTTGCTACTAGACACAATTTGCAACTTATTTTTCCGCTTTTCATACTGAGACGGCTGGTGGAAGCAGAAATAGGAAAAAATTGAAATGAATGTAGAGCCTGAGGGTGAGGGAGAATGCTTTGTGTCTCAAGACAGAAGCTAAAACTGCCAAAAGTTATCACCAATGTAAAACAACAGTAAGCAGATGTATACGCAAATTTTCAGCATCCAGTAAATACAGGTGTTGATTTTTACCAAGCCTGACTGAAATTAGGCTAAGATGAACAAATGCAAATGTAACAGTTAGTACAGTGAGACCTGAAGTTCAAATGTTCAAGACTTCACCACCAGTCTTGTGCTAGGACCATGAACTCAAGAAATGTAGTGTTATATCTCATACCTTCAATGAGTAATAATAAGAATTTTGGGTCATAATGTCTTATATTCAATTGTCAAACAGAAAAAATTAAATGTCATGGAGTTTTATGCGTTTTTTCCTTTTTCAAAACAGTTTCCAGATGAAGACAAACTATTTTTTATCTTCATGTTTTATAATCTATTTGCATTTCTATTGTCTTTTACATTATTTTTAAAAAAATAAGAAAAAGTACAATCAGCTTGAGATATAAATCATGGGTTTCTTCCCATAAGATCCATTCATCTAGGAATTATAATTTTTGGTAAAAGACACAATTTCCACAGAAGTCAGCTGAAGCAAATGGTTGATTTCACATGCATTCCTCTACCTTCCAGAACAGGATGCAGGCACAACTTCCTCGGGCTGTGTCCAAGGGGATTCTTCTCAACAACAATTCCACATTTTGACTCTTGTAATTGCCTAGCATGCTACAGCTTAATAGTCCCAATTAATTATTTGATGGAGAACTCAACTGCCATGGTTATAAAAGTCCTCTTGGACTTGGGGAAATGTCTTTATGCATACATTTAACCCCACTTTTAGATCTCTGCAACTTAATACATTCCATAAGTCGAAGTCTCAGGCAGAGAAGAGGAACAGGGCTTAGCGAAACCACAGCGTGCTGTGCACTGCAATTGTCTGACTGGATGAGTTTCAAAGAACTCATACCATTGCCACTGTGTTAATGGTATTGCAGGCAACAAACAACAAGGGATTTACAAGCATTTAAAAATAAATAAATTAAGAAACATTGTTTGGAGAAGTAAGGAACTTTAAAGTGCTAAGGAGGGGAAATAAATGAATCATGCACCTAATGTTAGTTGGCATTCTCAAACATCATATGAATAGGCAGGATGCTGAATACCTATGTTTCCGAGGGGTGTGCCTCCTGAAGAGCTTCTGTTTATTACTACAAACCTCACTAGGAGTGAGGGGAGATAGAGGACCATGTTACAAAGCATTCCAGTGCTAGGTAAGGGGTTAGGCTTTCCACCTCAAGTTAGATTATGCATCACTGGCAGTTTTCTTTTTTATATGGTGCATGCAGAATGTTTATACTAAATCTACTTTTAGAAACAGATATGGTATAGGAGGTGGAGAGAACTCCAGAGTATCATTTGTTTCCCACAGAACAGAGGTGAATTTCCCACCCAAGCTCCTATATTGGCAAAACTTCTCCTTATTGCACCAGAGAGAGCTGTCTGAACAAGGAATTAATATTCAGGCTCATGGGTTACAACACTAGATGGGTGACATTCATCCTCTGCAGACATTCAATGCATGTCCTACACACAGCCTAAGGCTGCTCATGTTCTGAGTATGTCAAAAGATTGATCAGTCTTTATTTAGTTTCCTGCACAGAAACAATTTAATCTGTATTGTATAACTGAACAGAAATAAATATTTGTGTTCAGTGTATGGATTTTTAGATATTGAGAATTTAACATATAGGCTTTTGAAATAACTTGCAGAACTCTAGAACTGATTATAGAAATATCTCATTTACTATGTGGATACACCAGAGAGCTTGTCTACCAGTACTTCGATAAATGATTAATTGGAGTATTTGTATGTAATGTTTTGGGAAATACAACATACATATTTTTATTAAAATCAATGTGAAGCTACAGCCTCATAAGCACTCATAAGCCTCACAAACACATCTCTGTCAACTCAAATGCACAGCAACAATTGGTTACCTAATAAAAGACTGTAGGTCTATACATGAAAAAATGCAAGAATTAATTTCTGTAAATATAAGTCAACCTGGTAGGAAAGAAAGTAACTTATATTTAAAGCAATAAAAGTTTTTCTCCACTGTTAAAAGAACGAAGTAGAGAGAAAGAAATCCAGTGCACTACTTGTGCAAACACATCTTCATTTAAAGAGCAGCTTACTTAGTTCACATAGCATCCCATGCATTAGCACTGCAGGAAGAAACAAGTTAAATAGTTGAGGACAGTTATCTCAAAATGCATTGCAGCAGTTTGCATTTACATTTTTGCCACAAAAGACCACATACACCACGCGTATTTTCAGTGATACAAAAGTACAGTAATATGTAAGCATAAGAATGATAAACAGTCACTGACAAAAAGCAACTTTTTTAAAGGCACAGAGTAGTCTGTAGGGTTTTTACTGAAGACTAGGATCTCAGGAGCTAACTAGATCATTTTTACACATGCAGCAGTGCACATATTAGTTAAGAGTTTCTGAAGGTACAAACACCTTGGGAAGTGCCAGTTTCTGCATCTGGAGTGGGGCAACCATGGATGTACTTACATACTGGGGAATGAGATGCTGGAAAGCAGTGCCACAGAAAGGGACCTGAGGGTCCTGGTTGATGGCAAGTTGAATATGAGTCAGCAGTGCCCTGGCAGCCAGGAGGGCCAACCGTGTCCTGGGGGGCATCAGGCAAGGTGGAGGGAGGGCATTGTCCCGCTCTGCTCTGCACTGGGGCAGCCTTGCCTTGAATTTTGTGGCAGTTTTGGGCACCACAATACAAGAAAGATATTAAGCTCTTAGAGAGTGTCCAAAGGAGGGCAACGAAGATGGTGAAGAACCTTGAGGGAAAGCCATATAAGGAACAGCTGAGGTCACTTGGTCTGTTCAGTCCGGAGAAGAGGAGACTGAGGGGAGACCTCATTGCAGTTACAACTTCCTTGTGAGGGGAAGAGGAGGGATAGGCACTGATCTCTTCTCTTGTGAGCAGTGACAGGACCCAAGGGAATGGCCTGAAGTTGTGTCACGGAGGTTTAGGTTGGATATTAGAAAAAAGTTCTTCACCCAGAGGGTGGTTGGGCACTGGAACAGCCTCTCCAAGGAAGTGGTCACAGCACCAAATCTAACAGAGCTCAAGAAATGTTTGGTTGATACTCTCAGGCACATGGTGTGACTCTTGGGGATGGTCCTTTGCAGGCACAGGAGTTGGACTCCATGATCCTTGTGGGTCCCCTCCAATTCATCATATTCTGCTTCTGTGATCTTCTATTCAGTACAAATAAACTGAAAAAATCTGGCTAAATCACTGACTTCTCTTAAAGCCACAACAGTTATCACTAATATGGACCACGAATTATGACCATGTTTTGACAGCTGGATGTTTGTTTTGTTTTGGTTTTGTTTTTTTTTTTTTTTTTTGGATCTAGCTTTCAGTTATTGTAGGTAAATTTCCCTCTTTTAAGTGCTTGTAGGTAAAACTGGTAATAGCCTTGCCCCTCTGCAAAAGTCACAGTTTCAGGGCAATGTACTCATTAACTGCCAACTTCAGTCTCACCTTTCAAAATGTCAGTTTTAAATGTTGCTGTTGAAAGAGTGGGAAGTACAGCTAGTGAGTGCAAAAAGTTTGGATCCAGCTGCGATAATTTAAAGAGATCAATATGTTGCTAGCAGACCTGTGGAGGTTATGCATATGAAAAGTCACAGAACTGACATAGCAAATCCTGTCCCCTTGAGTTACTATGACACTAACAGCAGATGCATGCATTGTGAGGAAGAGATGGAATCAAGTGCCAGACAAGCAACCTGGAAACGTGAAGACTTTCATCCCTGACTGAATAACCCAGAACCCCAGAACTCTGGGGTGCATTTATTTTGGGGGATGACGTGTAACCAAGATTTTTCCTTGGCTTTTCGGTGTTTTCTGCTGGTAGGTAAACTCTGCTGTTCTCAGAGCATGCTGATACTGCAGTGCCAGCTGCCAAATACCTGCTGATTCCCATCCCTAGCAAGTTTCTGAGACAGGGTAATTTCTCTTGTAACCATTGAGTCCTTTCCTGTCCCTAAGGGTTTGGGCTATCAATACAGCAAAGACCAGCATTCTCTCCAACTGCCTTAGGATGTGTGTTTCCAGTGCTTTATTTACCTGGTGAGGATAGCCCTGCCAAGGCTTGCCTGTGCCTGCTGTAGGTATCCAGTCCTCAGCTGGCATCTAGGCTGGGTGCAAACCCACCTGCCCTCCCAGCCATCAGCGGTGGTGCTTGCTTTAGGAGAGACACCAGGCTGCCTCCTCTATCTGAACTGCGCCGTGTGAGAGTGCCAACCCTGCAGCCAGGAGCAGGTGAGCCTCTGCAATCCTGCTTTCCCCCCACCTGCCGTGTCCCAAAACACTCCTTAGGAGGGGATGACAGAAAAGTTAGGAAACATGGAGTCACGGTACTGAGGAAGCACTGAGGATACTCATGCAAGGCAGCACAGACCCTTCCAAGGTGACATCCAACCAGCCCTGTTGCAGGGTCCTTCCCCTGCAATGGAGGGCTGGTGGGCTTGTTCACAAAGCCAAATTAAACTATATGCCTGTGATTCCTGGAAACCACAAGCACCAATTTTATGGCAGAAGCTGGGGCTGTGTCCTTGCCCAGGCACTGGGTCTGGGGAGGCTGCTCCACTGGCTGCTCTGCCACTGTTCAACCTGAGCCCCTCAAAGCTAAAACATGGGAATAGAAATGTAAAAAAATGCCTCCTTTTTCCACACAAAAACTGGGACAAAGAAGCAAATTTCAGCAGCATTAGTCTATTAATATGAGTTAAAAAATCCCCAGTTTGTGATTATTATCTATCAATGGTTACAATTCACTGAACCTATTGTATAGAATCTGAGACATCTAAAAGCCATTAGGAAACAGCAATTTCACAGATAAAAGAAACAAAGGAACTACAAACCTGCTAGAAGATTCCCCTTGTTCTTTTCTTCAGGTCAGGGAGTGGGAGGGAAAAACATAATTGTTATGCAGATAGTAATCACATTACTTAGTTACAGATAATGTTAGATATATGATAAATGTAAATGGGTATATTAATTGGTGTACAACACACACATAACATTGCAACCACAAAAACATTCAAGCAAGACTCATAATTACAATGCTTCTGGAAAAGAAACTTTTCAGTAGTTTTAACACATGCATAACATGCTTAGTACATACCACTGCAGACTGAGTTGGCAAAGCACTTAGGCAAAATGCATTGCTGCCACATATATAACAGAAAGCTGTACGTTCTTTTTAGATAAAGTTATTTCTGGTAAATAAAAAGGTTTAATTTTATGATAGCAAGGCAATATGCTTATTTAAAATAACAAGTAGATACAGTTTTGAGGGACAGTCATATTTTAGAATATTTTATGTGGGATACAGCTTCATTATTTATGTAATTTTATATCCATCCGTTTATACCAATGTTGCCTTCAACCTGTTTGTATATGTAAGAAAATCAATATTCCATGTGACTTTTAATCTAAAAGCTCCTTTTAGTTTAGAGCCTTTTGGAATTACAGTTATGGCAATGGATTACTTACGGCTCTGTTCTTGTCAACTCTTTAAAATTCAAAGATCAGCTTTAAATACCCAGCCAAACTTTTTTTTGGCTGAGCTTTTTTGGCACACAATTACCTTTTAACTGTCATGTGGATGTTCATCACCCAGCTTTGAGAGAAACCACTAATTCTCTTGCACTGTCTGCAATAACAAGTTAGGATGCTTATCAGAGCTTTCCCATAAGGCTCTTAGTGCTCTCCTTTTTGATCTTTATCAAGTATCTTTTACTTCCTGCTCTGTGCCCTATATTGAATCAGTCAACTCACTACCTTCTGCTATATCTTTTACTGAATTATTGAAAAGTCTTGGGCAGCCAGTGCTCTGTAAATTCTCACTCAAGGTAGGATATAAAATACTTCCTGTCTGCCAAACTGTGGCATCAGGTCTTTTGAGTCATCTTCCCCTGGCGGTGTGTATTAATGAATATATATATTTTAACCTAAGGAAATACTAAATATATCAGACATTATAACAAAAAGAAGCATATTCCGCAGTGCATTCACCTCCAGAATACCACGAGGTACTCTTCCTTTGGAAAGGTAGGTCAGTAGCTATAGCCTTTTACAGAGGCACAGGCATAAACGTACCATTGAATCAAGGATCAAGCACTGCATCAAAGTTAATATTTTCCTTCTTAAAGATAATTTGGAACAGGGTGAAACATTAACCTTGATGCACAAGTGGGTGTTTGGGAAAATGTTTCTAATGCCTGTGCATTTCTTCGGTGAATGGCAATGATTTGTGTTTGTCCCACTGTCCTAGGCTCCTAGATAACATTGATCTCATTTGTTAGTTCAAATTTTTAATGAGACGACTCGAGAGGATTTAAGAAAAGAAACCAAGACGAAACAGACAAACACTAGTTCTCTATAAGCTTGAACAGACATCAAGAACAGCACCAGCTGCCGTATTTGTACCTACTTTGTAGGGCTGCAGGTATGCAAGGCCTTCAAATGAGGCTTCCAGGTAGCAATGGAAACCGATTTCTCATCAGCAGCATAACTACGCCATACACACTACGTGCAGGATATGTGGTAAAGAAAAGAAAAAACAAGGCAAGAGGGAGCAGGGGATGAAACAAAAAATTGAAAAGCAGATTAGTCACCAATACAAGTCATGTCTTTCTCTTATCATTCATAGCACTGATACATGCCTGAGGGGAGGAAGAATACTTTCATAATATCGCCAGGTGGCTGTCAGGTTTGTTCGGCTGGCATCGGTAGAGTAAAACCGCCAGGAAGCCTGGTATGGGGAAACAATAGAAAAGCACAGAGGAACCAAGAAAATGAAGTGACAATGCCACCACACTGAATACGGAGTGAGGGGATATTGCTCAGTTTGGAATGTGCTCCGTTAGGTTGATTAAGGAAGTACCAGTAAAAACATACCAAACCTTTTGTGAATCAAGTACACTTTACAGGTGAGGTAGGATTTACTGGCTCCAAGAAAGCATCAGGTATAAAGATACTCCAAAAAGCATTGCAGGGATTTATTTGTGACAAGTCCATAGGGGACACCTACACAAACTTGCAGTGTGAGGTAAAGAAAGTGTCATCATACATTCTGCAAATGATAATGAAAACCAGGCAAAAACTATTTAGAAGAAAAGAGAAGCATTTCCTGTAGTTTGAAACACACAGTGCTAAATCTTTAAAACCACAAAATTAATAATGTCAAAGTTGAGCAACCAAAGCAATAGCATTGAAATGTATCCACTGCTTAGATTTATATCTGCACATAGATAGTAAGACAGAGCCTCAGTTCCGCAAGCTAGAACACCTTCCCTGATGTCAGCATAACTCTGTTAATTTGTACTAGCTGAGTATCTGTGCTTCCTGTATATTGTCAACCATTATATGTCATCTAGGTATTCTTATATGGAATCTAATACCCTGTGTTTTCCTACTACATATCTCCCAGAAACACACCTAGTCTTCATCTACAAATGGAGAACCTGTCATTCACTCTGTAACTTGCTTAGTTTGTTGATCATTCCCATTGTCAAAAATGTCTGCATTATTTTTAATTTGAAAGTAATTGATTTTGCCTTATATCCAGAGTCACTTGCTATGTTTCTGTCTGCTACATTTAATAGTCCTGTCGGTTCCAGGACTTCCTCCCTGGAATTATGTTAAAATAATTCTCACACTGAATATTACTTATAAGCTAAAGAATTGAGAAGAGTGTGTCAATATGAAACATTTCAATTTTCTACAGCTATCTTTAAGTCAGGTAAAGGCTCTGGCAAACAGTCTATCTGTGGCAACAGAAGAGTTAGCACAAACTAATTCTACTGAGTAACTGATTAGAAAATAGATATTATCCTGATAAGATTTCCACACTATTTCCATAGTAGTTCATTATCAGTGTCTAGAACAGACAATTTAAAAAAACCTGGGCAGCATTACTGTACACAGTGATATGCAGTTCAGACACATCCTGCATTTATGAACACAAAATTTTCTCCAGTACTTGACTTGTTTTCTTCCAATGTTTTATTTGCTTTCTCCAATATTCCAGTCTCACTTACAAACTTCAGATGCTGAATTGATATGTAGTATATTAATATGAGCATCATCATACACTACAGTGGTAATAACAGCTTTCTTCTTGTTGTGTTTATGGTTCTGTATCTAAGGACTGTAATAAAACCAGGTGGAGGAACGAAAGGGGAACTTTTATGAAGCTCTTGACCCTCATTTCCTGCTCTTTCTCCTCTGTGTTTCTTGTGCGTCATCAAATCCTTTCCGGTGACACTAATACTGGGATAGAGGTGTCTTGTAATAATCTGAATTCACTGTTTCTAGATCAAGTTTTGTATTTGTTGTAATAAGACATTTGGCAAGAATTGTTTCACCCTAAAATCACCCAGATCATCCTTGGTTTTATTCCCATGTTCCTAGCCTCATATTTCCTATTCTGCTAGCCTTGTTCCATCCTCAAATACATCTAGCAACAATTTTATATTAATTTTTGGATCACTGAAAGTGTTAAACATGTAAATGAACATGTAAGTGCTGAGCAGCTTTCATCATGGGATCCCACAACAGATGTTTTCTTTTCACGATGACTTTACCTGTTGGGAGTCATTCTCTGAAATCAGTCAGATAGCTACTGGTAATCTATTTAGTATGCTGTTTTACTAATATAATCTTACTAATAAGTAAAATAATAAGAATAGCTACATTCAAATCCTTAATCTATTATATGTTTCCTTTGGCAACCAAACTTGGGAGTAGTAGATTATAATATATGTGTTAGAAAATACTTTAGACAGTAATTTTAAAATACAATAGACACAAAAGGAGTGGACTTATTTTTATTAATTATTCTGACAAATATTAAATCTTAAATATTTATTATTTAATAATAATTGAACAGTAATAATGGAAAACATTTATTAACTGTAGGAAAGCTTCAAAGACAGTCTGGCATCTATCCTGTACTTAACATGGAACTCTAACATATTCATGCTCAGCTTCTCTTTTTGGACTTATTATTTCAAAATTAAAAGCCATATAATAAATAAACTAGGACTTAGAAGATTATTTCTCCTCTTTTTTTCCCTCAGTGCATCAAGTAGAGTAAAGCTTGGTGCAAAATCATTCTTTAGAGGATTTTCTCATCTTTAACTAGGACTGTAAGTTAGGGAAAAACCCTGTGCAAAACAGCTGCTTAACACATATCATGCCACTTTTTGTTGATCTGCACCATCATGTCAATACTGGAGCTGAAACAACTTCACAGACTTTCAGATATTTTGGAATTGTTATTGCCCACATTTCCATCTTTAGAACTGACTAATAGCGAAAGCAATTCTCTGTGCAGGAAACTTTTTGTCTTTACCACATATATCACTCGCTGGAGTGTCTTTACCACGTATATCACTAGCTTAATATAGGCAAGAGTGCCACAGTGTCAGTTGGGTTGTCTAAGGATCAATTCTCATTTCCCAAATAATCTTCTAACTACAGGCATGCATTTGTCATCCTTGCCTTGGTTTCTTCAACATGGATAGAAGAACTTGAAAACTACACTTAAAAATGCTATATACAGTTGGACTCGATGATCTTACAAGTGTTTTCCAACTTAAGTGATTCTATGATTCTATACAGAATTATAGTCACTAAACACAGTTATTTCATGAAACTAACCCATCTGTTAAACTTCATTTCCACAAAACTTTCTAAATTGAAATAATAAGACTTGCTCCAATCTGTACTTTAAATCATATGCTACTATCTTTTTTGTGATTCCATATTTACCTGAATTAGACTTGCAGCTGGATTCCTTCTTTTCTCGAAGTGTTTCTGACGATGCTGTTCTTGCACTTTCAATGCGAATCCTGAGCCAAGGATGCCCTGCAATACAGTATGTAATTTATCAGTGTTTAGGTAGTTTTTCAACAAATATACATCATTAATTGCAAAAATTTTATGAAGATGTTACACCATATGATTGCTTCAGATAACACATTTATGACAGTATAAGGCACAGCACCAGTGCCCCTTTCATGGTGCAGCAGGACACTCCTTACATAACATCTGTGGCACTACCAATGACCAGCCATCTCAACCATTACCTGGGTTTGTGCTACACTACATTTCTGCAGTTATAAAGGCCACAGAGGTAGATATGGATATGTATTTATAAAATCAATCAGGAATATTCAGCAGAACTTTAGTCAGGAATGATGAAATGACAAACTGGCAGATACACTAGATATATGCAGTCCATATCTGCAGTACTCATTATAAACTTTAATTTTAGAAAAGTTAAAAAATGCTGGTTTTGACAGCTTTAGACTATTTCTTCTCTCTCTTTCCAATCTAAATAGTGTCCACAGTTCATTCTACAGGCTATGAAAAAAAGTTGATTATGAAACCTCTCCTATTTTAGCCTTTTTACCTCTCAGTAAGATAAATTTGACTCCTGCTGAACAGATCCAAAGGCTGAGGATGTTTTCCTCCTTGACTTGCAAGGAGTGTAATAATTCTGCTGGGGTATGTCTGCATTATAAGGAAGAATATTTCCACTTGATTCTTAGTCAGAGTAATATACTATTAGAAGTGCATAAGTTTCACACATACCTCTTGTTTTACAGACAGATTCAGCACAGAAGTGTTTATGAGGAAAATTATTATCTGTACATAGATATGACATGAAGAACAAAAGTTCTGGCATCTTTAATATGGGTTATTCATCTTTTCATTGTAGTGCTGCTAAGACTAACTTTCTTGTTAGTGGTGACTAGGTGACAAAAGGAATTAATTACAGTAGGTGTCAATAAATGTCAAATAGTCACAAACAGGTAATGTATTATAATCATAATTCATTGTAGTATGCCAAAGATACTGAAATGCTGTACCTAGAGTAAGAAATAAAGGCAGTGCACCAGATGATTTAATGCTGTTGGCAAATGTTGACTTTTAATCTTGGTTTGTCTACGTGGTTGAAAACAAATGAAGTATTATAACAGACATGTTTTATAGTGATCTATAGATAATGCATCTGAGTATTAAAATATTAGAATGCGTTACACTGGAGACAATAAAAAAAATACAAATGTCACTTCTCAATTCACACTTATTCAATAACAATTTTAAAAAGAAAGGAAATTCACTCACAGGAATGAGAAGTTATTTCTGAAGCTACACTATATTTTAGTCATTAGATTGTGTCTCATTTCCATTAAAGTCTTTTGAACATTGATAAAAACAACATAAAAAACCTGTAATGTTTATTTACAATAATTCAGAAAATGATAGTTGCATTTTTTACATTCAGTGATATTAACTTTTAATTGATTTAAAGCCTTCTTCTACTCTCTGTTGGTAGCCTGAACATGGTTATATAAGATGAGCTATTAGAAATATATCACTTTTTTTTTTCAGTATAATCTAACTCAGAAAAACATGTAATTACTTTTCGTTTTGTTTTGAAAACTTTGAAAGAAAATTATTAATATATAAGGCACAATTCATAAAAAAGTAAAGTGTTTTCAACCTTACACAGTAGTATGCAACCTAATTTAGGAATATTTCCTAGTTTTGTCCATGACAGAGAAACTAAAAACCCAAAACTAAAGCAACGACACCAAACCTTTTGTTCGGATTTTGGATAGCAATTCACCAGTGTTGTCACGGAGCAAAAAGCCTTAAACAGTTGCTCTTCATGCAGGCAGCTTCCTTCAGCTTTTTGTATCATAGCAGTGGCAGGAGCTACACAAGTTTCTATTATCTTCTTACAGATTTTGTAGGCATACTCACAGCAGGTAGTGCAAAGAAAGAAATGCCAAGTAGAGCAAATCCCGCGGAAAGCAACCTTCCAAGCCAAGTAAGAGGAGTTTTGTCTCCGTAACCAATGGTTGTCAATGTGATCTAAAAGGAAGTTAATGAACATTGTGGTTTACCAGACATCACTGACACATTAATTGTAGATTATTTACATTGCATGAAGCAGCATTTCCACTAAATAATTCAAGACATATTAAATATATAGTTGTTTCTATAAAACCCAAACATAAATAAATTAACATTAGGACATTTTGCTATGAAAACTTAAAGCTGTTTATAACTGAAATAAATACTAAATATGAGATAAAGACTTAAATAAACAATAAATAAGTGTAAAAATTAAAAAAAAAACCAAACAAAATAAAACAAACAAACAAACAAAAACCAGAAAGTCTTCATCACAAATTTGAGGGAAAGGATGGGAAATTATGTAAGCTGGGCAGAAAAAAAGTGTTCTTTTCCGTGGATGTAAAGGAGTTTCACCTATTTTCTGCACGGAAATATAACTATGTATTTTCACAACTACACGGATATAAATTAGAAAGATATCATATTGGAAAAATATAGCAGGGAGGAAGTGGATGCTTGCAGATGATATAAAGTCAAAGGAACTGCAAGAAGCAGTTGCATTTTCTACAAGCCCATCAGTACAATTTGAAGTGTATTATCTCTTGAAACACAACAAACCCTAATCAAAATGTGGAAGGAACTTTAAGAAGTTCCTGGTCCTTTCTCCTTCCTTCTGACAGGCTTAGATACACCTGTATCA
>JAWWES010000115.1:84902807-84944656 GCA_035583135.1 Lophotriccus pileatus
TCAAAATGTGGAAGGAACTTTAAGAAGTTCCTGGTCCTTTCTCCTTCCTTCTGACAGGCTTAGATACACCTGTATCACTCCTGACACTAAGCTCCAAAGGTTAATACTCAGCAACAGATGCAAAGGTACCGCGGGCTGTTGGACCATATAAGCTCAGACCTTCCTGGACAGAGGCCAAAGAGAAAGGGAGGGCACCTCTAATCCCTTCATATGGTGAGTATAACCAGAGGCTCAGCATACAGATGCTTCAAAAGCAGCTCTGTGGAAGCCAGCACCCCTGCCATGCAGCACCAGTGCAGTCCGTGGCAGATTTTAGTACAGGTGGGAGGGCTCGCTGTGTGCGACTTGTTCAACACAGGCCACGAGCAATGTGGCATTTGCCACTGACAATGGTGGATGGGTGTGGTTCACTGAGAGTATCTTGAAGACAAAAGATTAGGGCTTCGTGTGTGTGGGGCTGAGGATCTTCCCTGACCCAAGGAATTTTCCTCCAGGCTACTCTTGTCCTGGGAAGCACATCAGTCCCAAAGCTGGGGACTGGACTGGGTGGGAGAAAGTTGAGTCTCTGTGCTTCCCCCTTGGGGAGTTTGGGCTCACATGGCGGCCTGGCGTGGGCAGCTGGAGGAGGTGTGGGCAGAGCAGAGGATTTCCAAAGGCTGAGTGGGAGGCTGCGGAGCGCGTGCTCAGGCAACGGCACAAATGTTAAAAGACAAAGATAGACAACAGTAGGCTGAATGCCAAGGACTCCAGGGCCTGTTATTAGGGAGAACATGTGCATGGAGAATTATTTTACATCATGTACCAAATGTGGGCAAGTTCAGGCTTAGCAAATATTCTGGCAGCAATGAATTCTTCAGGAAATTGCCTTCTAGAGACATTATTTTGCTTCCAGCTTCCTCAAAGTTCATTCCTAGGCAAGATGGCCAAAACAATTCTATTTAATGTCAGGGTCACCACGGGACAAAAGAAGGAAAGTCTTTTGGAAGTAATTAGATTTCAACTATTTAGGACTCTGTAGATAGTAAACAGTGCTTTTAATTGCTCCCATTGTTGGGAACAAGCTGCGGGTGTAATTTACCCTGAGAAAGCCAGACACTAAGAGTGAGAGAGATGAATTCAGGCTGCTGCAGCTGAAATTTCAAGTGGTTATCAAGTCTCGAGTTTTGTAATGATAGACTGGTCACAGACACATGACCTTGCATGAGTATCAGGTCTCGCTCTCCTTCCTTCCTCTTCTTCACTCTCCTGCCCCTTCCGCTGTTCGTGGCTTTTACTGGACTCTTTGGTGAGCCAGTGCCACCCAGGAGGGGGAGAGAATGCTCCACATTTCTGCGTGCTTTGTTTCTGCTGCTTTGGTGAGTTGTCTCAGCTCATGGATGTGCAAAAAAGCTTGAGAGACTGCACAAGGCAGTGAGTGACTGTGATGGAGCAATAAAGAGGAAGTGATATGAGCATGCAGCTCCCTCATTTCTGGCAGATGTGAGCTGATGAAGCCATGCTCTTGGCCTGGCAGAGGGGCTTGATTTGGTTTTCTGTTGTTTGCTGAAGAAAATAATCACAGCTCTTCACATCAGAGGACAACTGCAAAACAGTTTGAGGCTATTAAGAGCCCAAAAGCAGTGAAGCACTTGAACAAATTAATCCCTGAATAAAACTTCCTCAAAATTTGTTTCCAGGCCAGTCATTGCAAAGCAGTTTGGAGCTCTGGAATGAGCCCACTATCTTGGCTTCTGTCCAGCTCCCTATCTCTGCCAGACACAGGAAAGTACAGAGATGTCTCCTGCCTGAGCTAAAGAGAAGGAAACAGAACCAAGTGTCATCTGCACATTAATGATAGTGCCATCAAACTGTATCCCAAAGAAGTAAAAGATAAACTTGAACCTTTGGGACCTGACATCTGAGAGTGATCCAAAACCAGGAGCAGTCACACAGACTGTGTGTCTGGAATTTGTCCAAAGAAAACAACAAGGTCATATTAAAGCCTTTCCCCCAAATCTTCTAGGTTCTAAGTACTTAATGGTATCAGTCTGTGATTAAGAATATCAGTCTGTTCTTGCTCACTTCGAGCAGTTTTATCTCAGGGAGGTCTTTACATGGGTGTATAGGTGTCAGCACTGTGCTGTACTGTCTTAATACTGAACAAATGGGTTTGATCTTCATTTTATACTCCTTCCATCACACAACTAAGAAAATGTTTATCTGGACAACTTCAGGAATCTCCGCATCTTTGGAAGTGTTGGAAGTGAAAGACTAAACCACTAGGCAGGCCCTGACAGGCATAATCCTAAAATTAAATTAACTGTATAGGGTGTGGAAAACTACTTGATGTGAAACCATGACATGAGAAATTTCCAGACATCGCTGTGAGAAGCAGACAGAAGTTACAACTAGCATGGCAAGGGAAGGCTGGATCCCATAGGTGGGTAAGAGAGAAGTAACCAAAAGTCAAAGGTGGCTGGAGGAAATTTTTGGGGACTTTTCAGGGATTACAATCTTGCAGGGACAATAGCACAATAGGATTGCATCAGAGGTACCATGCAAGGCTCAGAGTGACTGGGGAACAGAACTACAAAATCTCTAGCAGCAAACTTGTGAAGGTAGTTAGAGATGTGTTGTTTATTTGAGAGACTTGATCAAAAAAGAAAAAAAAAAAAAAAAAGAAGATACAGTAAAAGAAATAGCAACGTGTGTAAATCATGTCTTTCTGGAGACACCTGCTGAGCAGCTCTGTGTCTAATCACCACAGCCTAAACTGGGAAAATAAATCAAACCTTTTAGAGCATACTTGTAGATTAATTTTGCTTGACATGAAAAATAAAACGCTTAGGCGTTTAGCATGATCTGGTCATCGCAACATGCACAAAGGAAAGAGAGATTCCTCCAGCAGGTAACTCATCCTATCCTAAAATGTAGGACTTGGGCTTGCCTGAAAACGAATGTTTAGGACCACCTGAGATATCCTAGGGCACCTGTAGAGGGACCACCCACAGGAGAGGCAACAGACTCTCCAACAGATCTTTGATGGTACTGTATGCTTATGTTTAGGCACCTGAATCACACTCCTGCATGGCTAAGTGAGCTAGCTGGGCCCTGTCTTTTATATCAGATGCAAACCACTTCATTTTGGTTACTTCTCTAAATGAGGTGTAAGGACAGACCAGCCAAGGCAGGCACTGTCTCCTGGTCAGGCTCAAAACTCACAGGGATGATAGAATTTCTGTTATCTCATTGCTGGAGCTAATAAATATACTAATATAAGTGAGGAAATATAATAATTGATGCCATTATATAACTTAGATGACTTCAACTGGATGAAATAGGACCCAGGAGGCCATCCCCTATGCTAATATTTCTTTCTGATGTCATATTATGTTCTCCTAGCAGTACTTACCTTTTGAATCTTTACCTGACATCACTGAACTGAAAAAAATGTAGTTTGCTCATGCTATCATTACATTAAATGGGAAAAGTGTCATCAATATTAACTCAAATGAGTTAGTCATTGTGACAATATTATTCATTGTAACAGTATCATTCATTGTGATATGCTTTGTTCACCAACAGGTCACTGTGGAGTGCCAGAGCCATTCTGTATCCAACTGTAACCACTGGATACTACTAGAAAATAATGGTTTATTAAGACAAATTCTGTCAAACATATAAGAGAGACAGAAATCCTAATTAAATTGCATTTGCAGCTAAAACTAATTAGTGTACAAACTAAATGTCACTATAAGCACACACAGTTCTAGTTAACACTAGTGTTTCTCAGAAAACCATGCACGGTTTGTTTTGAAACACTTAAGTTTTTTTAATTGACCTTTTGTTCCCATATAGTTAGGTTATTTTCTTCTGTTAAATGAACATACCTTATCTGCCAAAGCAAATTTTGAACTTGAGCTCACTGTTGGGTACTGCTGTGTTAGGCAGCGCTATGGGGACCCCAACCACAAGAATATTCACACTAGTGATACTAGCATGATGTCTAAATTGCAGGTTGCACAGTACAGCATGCAATTGCAAATACAGTGGAGTATTCATATGTAAATCTGGAAGCCATATCCTGTCTTTCATTTCAATGTAAAAAATATGGGCTTCAGAAATGGAGTCAATGAAATGGCCATAGCAGGGTATGACCCTCAAATGATATGAATTAATGGATGGGTTAATTGCAGCATGCCGGGGCTGATCCTGTAAGGAGGGGTGTAGTGCCTCTAAAAGCTTGAAATTTAAGGCGATTGTTTGTGCCTGACTTCAATACTGTCTTTACTTTCTGCCATGACAGAATTCAGTCCAGGATTTGGTAGATAATCTGTGGTTTAAGTCAGAAAAACTTTTGCAAATAAACAAACCAATGAGACAAAGCATTGATTTTCCCTAGAATGCCACACAACCTGACCTTTTCAAAAATCTTCATGTGGGTTACTCTGGCAGTAAAAACAACCATGACTAAGAAGCACATTATGCATTTCCCACATACTGTTTTACATATTATACAAAAAATATTATTATTAAAATGGCAAAGATAACAGGTAAGGGGAATATTGATTTCCAGTTACTTTGTGCACTTGCTTAAGTGCATTAAAAATTTAAATGTATCCATGCCATACACTGGGGAAGGAAGAAAAGATCTAGAAATGTACAATATATATTGTTTGCAGGAGTTTTATTACAATTTGTTGTTTTTCCTGCTGAAATCTAGACAAGATTCCTATTTTCTCAGTTGCACTACTTATATAACCTATGAGTCATACATTTTCACTTCATAGTGTACAAAATATTTTAAGCACCACTTTATACAATGTTTATTTCCTAGCAGGGTTTTTCCTTAAAAAATAGCAGTCAGCAGGTAGTACAGAAGCAAATTCTAAAATAAAGATCTTGTTCCTGCTGCTAGAGCTGCTCAGGGAGAAGGATCTGGATCTAACACGAGCTTAAGTCAGATGAGAGAGTAGAAGTCTGAGTTTGCTGGGAATTTCTCATTCCTTGTGCATATGTTTTCCCCCATCATTCCCTGCTAGCAGGTGGGTACAATCCTCTGCTCAGTCCAAACCTCCTGCCTATGCAGAGCTAAGTTACACGTGGCCTTGCAGAGAGGCAGAGGGTGTTTTCCAGAGAACTGAATGTCTGAAAACATCCATTCCCAAAATGGTGCACTGCCACAGGAGGGTTTCTTGCAGGACAACATCCCCACTGCCACCCCCAAGGGGGCAATGGTGTTTTCAGACTGTCAGAGCCAGAGTACCCTTCAGTGAGGACACCAGCATGCCAAGCCAGATGCTTCACAACTTTGTCAATATAGGAAGGTTAAAAAGCTTTAGGGCAAATCTAGACCTCTGCTTTTGAAGAAGATAAACAAAATAAATTAATGTTGCAACTGAACGCAAAACCTTCTCTCATCACTTTAACCAATATGAATTTTACATGTGCTTGGACTACAGGATAAAATGTGCATTTTATCATAGAACTGCCTTGATGCTCTAAAGCAAAAAGTTTCAGGAAAAAATACTTTTGTACATTTGGAAATGCATAAGTAAGACTTACTAGGTCTGGTTTTTCCAAGCTCCCAATTTTTGCACTCATAACACAGGAATATAGTCTCTAGGGAAGATATGCAACAAATGACTAGCCCTTAGATAAACAAATTTCAAACACTACTCTTAGTAATAGTAAGTGACCTTGATCTTAGCTCAAAATGTAGAGAAAACTTCTTGAAAATATTTCCCAATATTTTGGAAAGGGCTTTTCCACAGTCCATGGGTGCATGCTCTGAATCTGCAGATTAGTACTGTCTAGATGAAATCTTTTCAGTAGAAGGTCTGAGGTGAGAAAGCTCCATCTGTGCATCCTTATGATGAGAAAAGGCAGCAGAGACTGGTTCAGGTCTTGCACTTATTCCAGGAAAACTAATGAGTGTTCCGGGTTATTAGGTTATTTAGTTAGGTTCAGCATTAATTAACAGGTATCATTTCACTACCCAGACACTCTCAGAGTACAATGTGTTTGTTCTACTGCATTAGAAGGAAAGGAAAAGCCATTTTATACTGGCTGACAATAACTCTGCTGTAGGTTATTTGGGGTCAGATTTCTTAAGCTGCCTAAGTAACTCTTGCACAGTACAGGAGTCTAGATCACTACAGGGTATTCTTAAGCAAAAAACCCTACACATTATGAAATTTAAAAAATAAGAAAATAAAAACTTCAGACCTAGTCTTCTGTTGTTCATTTAAAGCCCAGTTTAGTTAACCATGTAAGCATTCATATAATCCTCCATCTTTCAGACAATCAGTCAGGCATGTACTTAGATACCATCTAGGTACAGTAAGATGTACTAAGCAAGAATCCAGAGATTTCAACAAAGTAAAAACAAATGATTTGATAGTTAAACATGATGTCAAGTAAACCAGGCTTTTATACCTGTAAAAAATAACATTACTAAACCAAAATGGGCATATTCTTGCTTTTTGTACTCAAAATACAGAGGAAGGAGAAACAACGTCTTTCTAAGGGTACCTATGATACTCTCCCTTTCACCACAAAGCTGGTGTAAGATTTTTTTCCCTCTTTCTCTCCTGACACTTGTTCCTCCTCCTGCACTGCAGCTTAGAGCTCTGATTTGTATCAAAGCAGATCTTTGTGGGGCCACATTACAAACTATATTACTGAAAGGCTGTGGGTTAAAAAGTACAATGCTTTCTGCTCTTGAAGGTTTAGTGGTCTGGTTTGCAGCAGAAACACACAAACAGCTGTTCTGCAGGATGGGCTGAAATCTGTCGATGTACAAATGAATAGCTGGAGGAGGGAGTTTCTCAGACAAGTTTTTTTGCCAATGAAAACGATTTACCAAAGAGCTCACTAAGTTAAAGTCCTCAGTAGGTGAAATTCCAAGCACTTTAGCATACTGGTTAAAGAGTTACTGTTATTTTTCTGTACTTACTGTGCCCCACCAGAGAGCATCTGCATATGTGGAGAATTGGGTATTTGCATCTTTTTCCACCAGATAAACCAGGAAAGATGAAAAGATGAGTACCAAAAATCCTATGTACCAGGCTGTGATTAATTCCTAGATAAAAGAAAACAGACATAAATATTCACTTTAAAGGCTGAACAGAATGGCATCTTAAGGAAGACATAATTAAAAGATCTTCCTCTCTATATTTTTTTTGGCATTTCTGCAGTTAAAAGTCAAGTGGTTTCCTATCATTAAAAATTTTCTCTGGAAGTGGACCGGATCTACTCCTATGGTTTGACGCTTCAGCAACTTCACCAACAAATAACAAATTACAACTGCATATCAAGGACAGCATTTTCAAGATATCCTAAAAAAAATGGATGTTATTTCAGAAAATTTTGGGTATTCTGCTCAAAACTGATAAATGTTTATTTCCTTGGCCTCTTGTTGAAAATCACATCAAGTGAAGATGTCAACCAGACAGAATTAGTATCTAGGATTACATACCTTGCTATGTGCATAAACTACTGAACCTAATAATTTCCAAGTGCCTCCTCTTCGGTCCATACGCACCATACGAAGGATCTGTAGGAAACGAAGACTTCTCAGTGCTGATGTTGCAAAAATGTTACCCTGAGTTTTTGCAGAAACAACTGCTATTGAAGCGATGAGAACAATGATGTCTGAAAGAAATACATTACAGAAAACATTAATATCCAAGTATCAATAAACAGCACATATATGTACATGAGCTGAATGAAGGAGTTGAATGAAAAGAGAGACTCTTGTAGTGGGTGGAAATCCAAAACACTGAGATTCCTGTTTGAGGTAGGGATGTGAGGTCAGGGCTGGTGTCAAAACTACCTTGGGAGCCTCCAGGGTGAAAACTAAGGATAGTAATTTTCAAAACATATAAATAAGAGGAGCAGTGTTCAAGAAAAATCATGTAGGTGCTTTGAAACCTCATGTGGCAAACTGTACAAATCAGTAGATGGATTAGAACTTTTCCCGTTTATATATCTCCCCATAGCAACTTTCCTATAAGAAGGCAAAAAAGAAAAGTAAACTAAAGAAAATAATAGAGTAGCCTCAGAGGTGAGTGTCCAGAGGAATAAGACTTACAAGCATGGTACTGATTTCCTATGAGAACAGACAGTACGTGGTTGAGGCATGTAGTTTCTGGACTCAACTCCCCTGATGTACCATTTCTTGGAAGGGAGGAAATACAGCTCTGGGTACTCAGAAGCATTCTTTTAGCTGGCAGCCTGGAAAGTTTGTTGAAGCTCAGCAAGTGTTGGAATTTATTTCTTTGGGTCACAGATTCAGACTGTAAGAGAAACTTTGGTGTGCGTGAGCTAATCTGCCAGCTGCCCTTGGAGCCAGAACAGCACTTAAGGGGAGATGAGGAGAAGCAGCAGAGTGATGGAGTGTGGATGCTGTGAGAAGGCATAATATTCTTTTATGACGATTGGGGTGGACACACTGGTGTGCACGGAGTGGGAAAACACAGAACAAGTTCTGTGTTACTTCCTCACCTCAAGATTAATTTCCAACCATCTTTAATAGCTTAAAGAGCCTTTGTAAGAAATACCTGGCTTTAATCTTAGGGTTTCGTGTTGTATGTTTCTACGCAAGGAAATTCTAAACCCATGTCTGCCAGTGAAGAACTGGAAGCAAGTTTTTGTTGATATGAGTTTTACTTCTTTTGTGCTGGGTATAAAGACTCATCTTGTCCCAAGCATAGCTCCTACAAGTCAAGAATGACTCAGTAAGTGAAACTCCCCACCTATACAGGAAAGCAGTGAAAGATATTGACTGTACCTACAGGAGACTCTTCTCTTAGCCTGCCCCAGTACAGCAGGAAATAGCTTTTGTTCATTTTGCTCAGCCACTGAAGGAAGCTGAGGTCCAAATACCTTTCCTTGCCTGCAAACATACTAGGTTTCTCTTAACTCACCTATGGATGGCTTTGTCCTCTTATTACTATGCCAAGGATACAGAAAACCTCTGCCTGTGGTTTAAGGATTGTTCACTTAAATTGTGGAAATCTTTGCCACAAGAGGCTAGACATTTACATAGGTTTAAAGCCAGTTGGACAATCTCTGGGAGAAGATTTAATCCTGGGCTTAATAATACCAAAAGCCCACTTCCTATTCAGGATGTCTTCAAGTAGCAGGTTGTTGGAAGCTGAGAGACTTTTGCAGAGAAATATCACTGTATGTTTGCCCTGGTTGTGTAATCTTCCCTGACTGTTCACTGTTGCCTGGTGTCACTGTTGCACATACTGGGCTGGCCTAGGCCGACCTTCTGTCTGTCTTAAACTCTGACATTTTAAAATACCTTTGGCTACTATGTAGGTGAATCCTAGATGGCTACTATAAAATTGGCTACCAAAAACCACTGGAGTTGCTTCTATATGTAAATCCAACAAGTTTAGAGATGAAGAAGAGCCAGAAATGGATAAAGGATCCTGGGGTGTCTCTGTGCAGTACAAGTCTCAAGAGCACAACAACCAGGTGCAGGAGGTCTTGGTGAGAATTCAGAAATAGGAAAACTGACCAGGAAAAGTTAAAGACATCACAAATTCTAATGGAGATCAGAAAATACACGGGATGGGATTGAACTCCACGTGATGATATTTAAATTTAGGTGTCTACATGTGAAGCAGGTGTTTAAACTCCCCATGCAGCACAAGGTAATCACGTCAACTGAGAAAGGTGCAGCTAATCCTCAGGAAGGCTCCTGATGTCTGCTCAGTTGCCTCATGCTCTAGGCTTGGTACAAACAAGGCTTGATTCAGCTGCCCAAATTTATTTGTCCAGTGCCATTTGAGATGCCCTAAGGTATCTGAGACATCTCCTAGATCTGGCAGCTATGCTCTTGGACCTGGGAATGCTGTACTCTTCAGGAGAAGCCGCTGGAGTGCAGGGAATATCATGTAACAGGGGACACCTCTATGTACTCTGCTGAATTAAGCCCTAGATCTCAATAGACTATACTGGAAGTATAGAGACTTAGCCCACATGTACCCACCTCAAAGCAAACTTCTATATTTAGTTGTGTTTATTTGTATCCAAGGCTCACATAGAGTGTGATGGAATGTCTTGAACAGTACGGACTGTGCAGAAGAAGCAGCGTCCCTGGTGACTAACATGATGGCAGGGTGATCTTGACTTGGACCCTGCAGGTCCAAGTGGAACAGCAATGTAACATTCATTTTTATTTAGGGGTGACTGGCTAGCAGCAAATTAAAGATCACTAGGAAAGCAGCGTGCATTCCTGCAAATAATTCTTAGAACTTAAAAAAAAGAAAAAGGTCACCCAAAAATTATGAATTATACATTTGGTCCAGAAATTATTAAAGTGCTTACCAGTGGTTTTGGCTACCCTGAATTAATTCCAACAGGATATTTTTAAACAAAATCAGTAACTTGCACCTGTCCTTACTCCTACTTATTTAGGAGTTCTGACAGTTTTCTTTACAAAACAGTTTTATGGAGGCCCCCCACTGCAAAAAATTCAAATTAATTCAGTCTTGCCAGCAGCACACAGTATCTACCCTGCACTGCTGGGAGCCCTCTGCCCCATCAAGGGGGGGACATGAGGGACAAAGTCAACAGCAGCATAGCTCTCTTTCAACTTCTTAAAAGCACTGGTCCACAGAAGTTATCTATTTGTGTACACCCTCCTGTCCGGAGGGTAGAGATGAGACTCTCCCTAAAGAGAGGAAAGGCTGGGGGAAAAGAGGAGGCAAAAATGCACTGGAGCTTATTTGAAAAACAGCTGAAGGGAAAACAACCTCCCCTGACTGCTTGAGGTTTTTCACACCTTGCCCTCTCATAGTCTTCAACTCTTCACAGCCCCAACACCCACCAACACCCCATCCCTAACTCCTCAGGCTGGAAATAGGGAAGGAAAGAGTGTCTCTATCACCTAACTCAGGCCTCCCTGGCTCTGTTTCCCTAGGAAGCAGGGAAGGCAGGCAGGCACATTATTTCAGTGGAGTTTAACTTGTTAGGAGCAGGTGTAAGATAAATCAAAATAAACCCTTCTTGGAATGGAATCAAAGTCCAAAGAAAAGTTTGTAACAGCTGAAAGTCACTTCTGAGTATGTTAAACTTTCATATCTAAACACAGCCTGGAAAAAATGAAAAGTTAAGTACTTTATGATGTTCTCTCTGGCACATTTTTATATAGTATGCCTCGAGTGGCATTTGCCATCTTTTAAATTAAGAGAATAAAGTACTATTCTGAACTTTCCTTCACATTCCATACGAATTTAACTAAAACCTCCATGGTATTTCTGTATTTTAAGGAGGTTTCACCAAACTTTATCGATATTTTCCTCTTTATCTTTTGGTGGTAAAAGTGGGAAAAGAGGTAGAATTAAACAGTAACATTTCAATTAATTTAATGGGGCCTCAATTTTCACTCTGTATCTTTCTGCAAAGCACCAGAGAAATTTTGGATGTGAGAAGAGTAATGGGCAATATAATTCCAAACTTCTCTGTGATTACTTATTATAAGACAGAGGTTTCTGAGGCACATTTACCCCTTTTTTTCTTTTTCAAAGCTAATATGTTGTGTATGATCTTCCAAAACCTTAAATGTCTTCAGCCACAGTGATGATTTTATTCACTCTCTTGAAATACCTCTCGTATTTTTATCCTTGTAGATAAAGTCTTGTCTTGTTAACTCCAGTCTGAGATTTCAAATCCTCTCAGTAGCTTTTGCAATGTTCACTTTTGAACGCTTCACTTCAAATTAAATTTCAAACCACTAATTCTTTCATTTCAGACATTTCACCTAGTAACACTCCAGAAACGCTGAGATTACATGAAAGTTTTGTGAATAGTAACTTAAAAAGGCTCTTTTTAGTCAATAACTATGTTAACAATGGGGTCCCCTCAGAAAAATAAAAAAATACGAACTTAGAACTCATGTGTAATTGATTACACTCATATATTGTCCAATCTTGCTAAAATAGTACATATAAGTAAAGACAAGTAATTGGACCCAAGTAATGCAACTACCTGAAACTTGAATAATTCATGCAAGATTTGTCAGCCTGAGTTCTCCAATTCACAGAGGAAAGCCACTGTTGGGCTGCCCCAGTCTGCTCAGGCTCCATCGGAAATTCTGGACTGCTTGTGTTACCGATGGAGGTCACTCCTCACACGGCTTCCCTTCCCCTCAAGGCCCTTCACCATCTTTTGGTGAGATCCTTTGGATGCTCTCCAAGAGCTTAATATCTTTCTGTCAGAGACTGAAATGGTTAATGATTTACACATTCTAGGATTGCCAGGGGATTTTTGCAGGCTGGGAGGAAGCGGCTGCTCACCCAGCAGGGGCCTGCCAGTGCTGCCGAGGGGCTGAGTCCTGAAAAGGTGGGAAGAGCTGGTTTTGCCATGCCTTTCCTGTGAACTCTGCGCGCCTGGCCTGGGCTGTCAGAGACATTGGAGGCTCGTGGCATGGCCTGTGAAACTATCTGTGGTAAAACTCCCCACCCCAAGGAGGTACAAGGCGTTCCCACCTGAGCTGGAAGTATATAAAAACTCAGAACTTCTTTAAGTGTGTGGGCTTCCCTCCCCCATCCCCAAAGGATCAAGACCACCACTTCAACTAATAGACATGGAAACTGCAACTACCAAGTTTCATCACTGGACCCTGTGGGCGGTAACTATATACATTTTTTCACTCTTATAGTTACCCTTACTCTCTCTTATTCTGTCTTTCCCTTTTTCTCCCTTAAGCATTTTCCTCAAAGGTTATCTTTATGACATATTGCTAGAGATGATAGATGTAGATGATGACATCCAAAATGGCCACATACCTGTTTACCTTTGAAACAAAACTGATCTAAAATAAACCTGACATATATATGTTTTCAAACTCTGATTATTCATCTGTTAATAGAAAGACGTTAAGAAAGTGTTGTGACTCGCCCCAGAAAGGGGTGTCGCAACAACCTGGGGTAACCCAGGTCCTTCTTAATAAATCTCTTGAGGTGGATTAGAGTGAAAACCACACTGAATAATCAGTCCCCAAAACTGCACACAATATTCAAGGTGAGACCACACCAGTGCAGAGCAGAGAGGGACAATCCCCTCCCTCGACTGGCTGGCAACGCTTTGCCTGATGTCCTGGTGACTTATATTCAACTTGTCATCAACCAGTACCCCCAGGTCCCTTTCCATGGCATTGCTTTCCAGCATCTCCTTCCCCAGTCTGGACGTACATCCAGGGTTGCCCCATCCCAGGTGCAGAATCCGGCACTTCTCCTTGTTGAACTTCACTGTTGGTGATTGCCCAGTCCTCTAATTAATTTAGATTAGATATTAAGAAGAAATTCTTTACTGTGAGGGTGGTAAGGCACTGGCATAGATTGCCCAGAGAAGTTGTGGATATCCCATCCCCAGAAGGGTTCAAAGCCAGGTTGGATGGGGCTTTCAGCAACCTGGTCTAGTGCAAGGTGCACGTGGCAGAGGGGTTGGAACTAGATGATCTCTAATGTCCCTTCCAACCCAAGCCATTCTATGATCGTATGATATTAAGAAATGTAATTGATGACAATCTCTCACCTGCTCTAAGCTCATGTACATGCTCAAACTAACACACAAACCCTCATTATCTTTCTCTTTTTCATATTCTTTAAAGTAAGAATATGTTAGGAGGAGCTTTTCGTGTTGTTTGCGTTTAACGCTAATGTATTGGAAGATACTTCTAAATACAAATGGTACTTTGAGACAACACGGGCTAAATAATTTAAATAAGTTATATTTTTATTTTATCCAAATAAAGAAATGAACAATATTTAATCATTTTTGGATCATCACTATTGCAACAAAATAGTGTTTGCTATAATTTCACTGAAAATGCTCAGAGTTCACATGTTACTGTTAAGAATAATGGAATGGGCCAGAAATTGCAATGACTGTCGATTATTGTGTCTGCTCTGGCTACAGAGCAGTGCAGAGAGGCAACAAACTAGGACATGAGTAGGGCATATCTGCTCCCAAAACTGCAGAAATAAGCAGAAAATCCCAAGCATTTGTGTTATCTAGCCTGCAGCTGTATTAAATCACAAAGGAAATTAACTGGCAATCGTATGACCAAATTTAAGCTACCCTTAAGCTGTCCTTCTAAGTCTAATTTTGGGTTATAGTTATTACCTATGACCCAGAGGAAAGACACAGCTTGTAGTGGTCATTTCTTATGAGCAGTTCTGAGGACAGTTCATTACCTACAATTTCAAAGTCACTCTTGAAAAACAAAAAAACAACTAGCACTATGATTCTGTGATGTTACAGAGACACTGGGCTCCATAATTGACTAAGAACACCAAACCTGCTTTGACATCGGCTCTGTCTGCTTACCATGGCACAGATCATGCCTATGGCACACTCACTAGACAGCTCAAATAAGTTTTAATTGAGGTTTACAACAACCACTACATAGCAACAGCTAAGAACCTTCGATTTTTGTCGCTAAGAGGTGTGAGTGGTGGAAGGAAGTTATGACCAGCATTTTAGTTTTTCTAGTATCTCTTTGTATATCAGTCCTTCCAGTAGCTTCACCATGCTTACTGCTATTCTCAGAACTCTCTTCAATTTGTCTACAGTAATCTCTGCAGCTAGCTGGGCAGGACTGAAGGATATAATTTCATCAATGTAGAAATGTACTTTGAATTTTAATCAGACACTACAGCACGAAGGTAGCACAACAAACATTCCAGGGCACTGTATTTGAACATATCACACTACAGAAACATGATAACAAAAATATATTCAATGGGCTCTGTCCTAAACTGATATAAATTGGATATTTTAAGCAGTTTAAGATAAAGCCTGACTTCTGACTCTGGCCATGTATCAGTACACGAAAATAAGGTCGTTCTTTTTTTGGATTCCTCAAAGAAATGGTCTATACAAACTTGGCTGTAGGAAGAGCAGCCTTTTTGCACAGCCTGGTAACATACTGGGCATTGGTGTATTTTATGCTCCTGTGGGCTAGTTAAAATAAAAAAGAAGAAGAGATATTCACAGACTTTTAAGTAGAGGGGTGTTCAGAGAAGGAAGTAATTGTGTCATTATTCCTTAGGCACTTGTTCCTTGAGAAAGGTCATAGAACAGAAAAGGTAATTTTATCATAACTGGCTAAAAACCTGCTTTTAGCTTCAAACAAGGGATTAACTACTTCCCTCTACCAGTTCAGGAGGGCAAAGAATAAAAAAACATGATTAGAATATACTAGAACGCTTAATTTGAGGAGGCAAACATAATGTTTTAATGTGGTGGTTCCTCTTCTCTGTGAATAGTCCCCTTGCTATGAATCAGTGAGATATTTCACATAGCTATGGCAGAAGAATTTGGTCAAATATGGGCTGAACTTCCAGTGACCTTGCAAAAGTATTTACCCCAGAAACCACAAATTTTCAATATATTTACCTAAAATCACATCTCTGAACAGAGAGGTGAATGATATTACCATATTTAGAAAGATGATGTGTGTTATCATGTTTTGCAAATTACCCTGTTGGAAGAAGCAGAACTATTTATCAACAAAGTAAAATTCAGTATGTGCAAGATTGCCAAAATCTGCAAACTGGATTTTTAAAGACTGCTCTGGAGACATACAGCCTTTTTCTAGGTCACCTGAAGTCACCCTCTGAAATATGACATGCTCAAGCATTATTGTCTGCCTATTAAAATAACCCACCAAAACCCCAGAAAAACAAAACCAAAAAACAATCACCAAAAACCAGTTTAATAGCATCCATTGCACAATATCACCTGAAAATCTCTAGTGCAATTTGGGAGAGGCAGGAAAGCTGAGCTCTACACCTCCCACAAGAAGCTGAGCAGACTTACAGGAATAAGGCCTTAATTTTACAGAGAGAAAAAAAGTATGAACACCACCATCAACAATAACAAACTCCAAAGCAATAGGAGATAATCTAAGTTTTGCATAGTCTAGAAATAATGGTGCTCAGGGTCTTGGTAAAGTTTATTTTCAGCTATGCCTGAATATAGCTTTTCTTTCTGGTCAGGGATTGGACCTCTCTATTCAGATGCCATACAGGTTATGATTAATCATCACCTACTAGTAAAAGTACTTGGCAGATATCTTCAGGAAATTCTTGGGATGAATGATGCTATTTGATTTTTGCAGATGTTGTTGTCACTCCAGCCAAAAGGTCTTTGTGTTTTCAGATATATAACACCACCTGGATGGAAATCATCTTAATTGTCATTACAGGCAAAACAAGTCAGTGATTTCGCTTCCTTTTTTAATCTTTTTTCAAGATGCAAAACAACTTGGTATTTTTAGAAGTAGGAAAGTGAGCTACTTTTGTGTATCAAGATAATTTGCAGAGATAAACACAGATGAGCGCAAAAATTGACTTTTATTGCTGTGGAAAAACAGGAAGATAGCACTGTATGGCAGTGCCATACAGAAGAAGTTCCACAAAAATATGTAATAGCGTTTAGGCACAGAAATGGAACAAAAAGAAGTCCAGAGGTTACTACTTCTACTCTACTGATTTTTTTTTTCCTTCTGACAATGGAAAATGGCTATGCTTTCCATTCTTAGGGGTCCACTAAAACTGATCCGTGCACAGAAACTTGGATTTCTCTTATCATCAGCTGAGCAATACCCCAGTGAAGAGTTAAAAAAAGATGAATTGCCTTGAACTCTTCTATCCCTTTGTAGTTTTCATTTGCAATGATATTGCAATCATTTGAGTAAGCAAACTATTTTAATGTAAAATGAAAGTAGCCTCCTGGGAATACATACAACTTCCTTCTAGGATAGATGTTAATTTTACAACCAAAGTGGGCATACTTAGAAAAGCTGCTCACCAACACATAAAGCTATATTTTCTGGCAAAGTAAAAAAACTGTAAACAAGTCAAAGATACTTATTACAAAAGCTAATCAAATACAACAAAATTTAACTCAGTGTTCCAAACAATTTCTGAAACAGGACAAACACTATTTTAAAAAAGTCACGAGATATTTTTTAGATGTGAAAACTAAATATTTCATTGATAAATTGTGGACCAAGGAAGGCGAGTCAGATTTTTTTGTTTGCTATTTTTTAATCAAGTTTTATAATGAGATCCTAAGAATGGATCAACTGATGTTACTCACTACTATGTCAATGTACTAAAAGTATATGTACACTATTCCCGTGTAAAAGTATCATACTTTCAGGCCAAGATGACAAATATATGAACATAATGTAATTTTACTTTCTGTTTTAGACAGCCAAAAGTATTTCTCTATAGGCTGAGAATCACAATAGCTCAAGAAATACTGAATTTGAAATTGTAGCTATAGTTACCATTTTTTATTTAGTCTGGATAAGAATAACAACATTAATGGGAACATTTCACCATCTTTGTAGTGTTAGCAATTATAGTTCATGGCCCTGTTGAGTACACAACCTTTCTATAGACTGAATAAGTCCTCAGCAAACATCTTTATGTTATTAACAGCTGGCTCAATAAATGTTAAAAATCTAAGGGCCTCCTGCAAACTAAGATTAGATTCAATTGCAAGCCTTTCATGGATTTATACTTTATTAGCCTTTTCCAATAATTGATCTTTAACATTATTAATATGTACCTGCCAGAAGGAATAAAGCACTGCTTATTCAGTAGGAGTTTTATTTGGCTTTAAGACAGTCTGACAGAAACATTTAAAATTTTTTCTTTGACCCAGCGTTCACCAACCCAATTTGTGTCCAACCGAAGAAACAAATCACAAGTAACACACACAGATCCTTCCCACAGATCTTCACTTATTCTGCCCAGTAACTGTTTTGTGCCTTGAAAGCTCTGGGAAAACAAGCTTTGCTAGTCACTTTAATATGTCTGAGGCTTTTTCCTGCGTGACAGTACACCTTAGTGAAAAAAGCTATTGTAGTGGAGAGAAAAACATCTGAAGATTTCTGGAGGGAAAGGCAGCAGGATGGATAGCCAGACACATACACACCTGATGAGTAAAGAGGCTCATTAGATCAGACTGTAAGAAAACCACAACATTATCAGCAAGAAACAAAATAACTACAGCATGGCAAGACTTGTGTGCGGAGAAAGGACTGAATAATTTAGGAGTGGTTAGTCAGATGACAAAAATGAGATGGCAGATAGAGGTATGCAAACTAGTGGAAGATAACAAGGTCTGTTGGATGCCTTCCTTATAAAAGTGAGATCAAAAGAGAATTTAAATATGATAAAGAGACATACAAGATGCAATTGACTTGTAAAATTCATTGCTACAGGATACAAAGGAATAATAATACAAAGGAAAATTAAAGACAATGTTTGCATGTTTGTCCCTGAATTGCCAGAATTGGATTTTTCAGGGGGATCCAAATTCCTGCCTGAATCAGCCACTGATTACCTAATGTCCAAACAAAAATACTGAGTGATTGGCTATTTGGACTACAGGTACTAATTCCTTTTTTAGGGGTATCTGTCACTAGTTAGCATGTAGAAAGATACCAACCAGGACTCCTATGTGATCCAGCTCATCAGGAAAGCAGTGTGTTGGTTTCTTGCAGCTGCAAAGGGAGGAATCTACAGGCAGGCCCCTGCCCTTTCCTGGTCTTCTCAATCATACTCTAAAATCTCAGGGAGATGCAAGGTGAAGGAGGTTTGGAAGTGTCCATCTAATGCATTTTCATGTTGTGCATAAAGTGAAGGCGATGCAATGCTATGGGAGTGGAAAGGCCAAAAAATGTGGGGACAGAAAAATCCATGGTGTGAGGGTGAAAGTGGAAGGGTGGAAACTGAGAAGTAAAGATGCTGAAATGAGCAGGAGAGAAAACTACGTCTCTGCGGGAGAAGAAAATCCCATTTGTAGGTGGAGAGGGAAGGGACACTATTAATAATCTGCTCTCAAATTCATGGGGTGGAGGGAAAACAGGAGGTATTCAGTATCTAGCTGAGTTATCTAATGCAGATGTTGAAGGTAGGAACACGGATCCCTCAGTGTTGGCTGAAAGAGAAGAGCTCCTACCCTCAATTTTCTGAGCCACCTTCCAGAGGCGTATACCTCTCACTGCTGCCTAAAACTAGAACTTGCGTTCCTGACCTACACAGCTATTTTGGATGTCTGCACAGTCAGTGTGAACCTCCTAGGACTCCTCTGTTTCTGTAAATACAGGTTTACTCAGGGGATATACAGAACCAGAGATTTCTGGCCACTCTTTACCTTTGGCTGTTATCCCACCAACAGTTTTTGGGTGAGTACCCAGAGAGGGACTACTGTGCCAGCAGGAAGGTTTATATGATTTGGAGAACACTACTGTGGGGCATTTTGCAGCAACCCTTGAGACTTCCTGTTGTGGGAGATGGGAAGAAAGAAATAGAAGCTTTGTTTAGCACTTCCCAGAGAGGGAAAAAACCCCCATAATCTGGTAGCACTCTCACAAACCCAACAGGGGCAATCCCAAAATGAGATCTTAAATAAATGGTGTCATTCTGTGTGACAAGTCTCCACTACGCCTTGTTACATTTTCATCTGAAATGAAGCAGTCCCCAGCATGGGGGTCTCTCACATAGGCTGGGCTGGCAAAGGGGAGCCCCAGGACTGAAGTTGCTCAGCCTTTGCCTTGGCTGCTCCCCTGATGGTCACATATATGCTTTGGGGCACCAGGACCAGACAGCACGAGGGTGGAACCAAGCGAATGCCTCTCCTCTTTCTGCATCAGGGATGCTTTAGGCCAGAATCAAATAGGCAGGTACACCATTTAGGAGCTTACATAGGTTGATGTAAAATGGATCCTGTGTTCACTTTCCTTAGATCTGTTATTCACAGCAATATCATCTATCAGCAGAATGGACAAAGACTTAATTTTGAGAGCTATCAGCACAAGTTTAAAGGTGAAACATGTAATTTTTCTTTCATAGGAGACAACAGGTTATGGGAGCCCAGTGGTTAAATGCAAGGAATGAGAAGAGAGGAAATTAAAATGTGCAGAACTTGCCCAATTAGCCACCTAGAAAAATGAAAATATTTCTACTTAGCCATATTAACCTTGAGATATAAATACTTTTACTGTGTTACACAGGGCAACAATGTTGTTACACTGTCAAATCCTTCCCAACTGCTGTATTTAACATAGCAGCTCTAAAAAGGAGCTATTAAAAACCTGTATTTTCTATCTTGTACACAAGTCTTTTCCTAACGTAGCAGTTGGAATGTAACCATTTGAGGCATGATCATAAAAACAGATTTCCTGCAATTTCCACTGGACTGTGCCTATCAGTCATTTTAACAGTGGTAGTGGCAACATGTGTTTTTCTGAAGGGATGTAAAAGAATGAAAACACCTGTGGAAACTGGAAACTGCATTTCTCCAAACTTTGTGATCACTAATAAGAGAGTGCCAAGGCTGGATGAAGACACCTGGCAAGCAATTTGATTATATTGAATGTAACAAATTATAGCTGAGTGGATAGCAGAAAACTGTATGTGAAGAAACAAAAACTATCCCTAAAACAACTGGAAATGTTTGTGTTTCTAAATGACAATACGGCCAAGCAAAATGAAACTACTGTTTTTAACCAACTGCACCTATGACCCTTTTCCTAGAGACCTCACTCACACAGAGGTGACCCGAACAAAAATAAACTAATCTTCAGCATAGAGAGCATTAAAGTCACTACATTCAACAGCCATAAGAGTAATAATTATAAACTAAAAGAAGCAATGAGATGGAAAGCCACACTGCAAATATAAAATAGCAGCATGTTGCCTACTTCTGTGCTGCAGGGTTAATGAAACTGAAACAAAATGATCTGTGCACAAGAATGAGTAAAACTGTAATTATAACAGAAAAACTTGAATGAGATAGTTGCCTACAATACAATATTTAGAGAAGTCTAGAAACTGGGCATTAGGAAATATTTATTTACAGAGAGGGTGGTCAAGCATGGGAAGAAGCTTCCCAGAGAAGTAGTTCATGCCACATGACTGTCAGTGCTTTTGGACAATGTCTTTAAAAACATGCTTTTACTTTTGGTCAGCCTTGAATTGGTCAGGTAATTGGACTAGATGATCACTGTAGGCCACTTCCAACTGAATTATTCTACCCTTCTCTTCCCTTCTCTATTTTATTCTACTCTATTATTTCTTACTATGTTTCCCCTAGTTGCATAGAGCTTTCAAATAATTTTTGAAAGATTCCTTCAGTATATTGCAAGATAATATCCACTTAGACCTCTTCAAATGTCTTCATTTGGGCTGACAAGAGTGAAGCTTGTCAGAGAGAAAGCACGCCTTGATTTACTGACATCTGCAAGAGTAGTTAATCATGGCTCAAGTAGTCAGACTGACTTGCCTAATGTACCATGCTGAGGCATTAACACTGAAATTCATGTTAACATGATGACAGAGTACCCCTGAGTAATTATAGGCATATTAGTAAAATATAAGACATAATGAAAGTGGCTTTTGAAATAAAGCAGTACTACAACCCAGGGATATCACAATCCTGTGAGAGGCTGCATGTATGCCAAGGGCAGGTGCAAAAGCCAGAAATAGCAAACACCTAGTCTAATAGGATGTTATTTTAGACTAACATGTTCCTAAATGAAGAGAGAATAATTCACTGCTGCAAAAGCAGAACTTTTATAGCCAATAAAGCAGCAATTCTTCTCACAGAGGATCTATAGGAAAGAGCTGACGATGATCTGAGATGGGAGTTACAAGGGATGTCACACACTGATGCAGCTGATCTGCTGCCAGAAGAAAGAAGCCGAGAAAGCTGAGTATTTCCTTCCGTGTCAATTAGGTTCTGACACGTTATTCACTTTTTTAAAAATGTATTTTTTTAGATGCTAAGGATGATAAAATTTGAAAACTAAACCATTTTACTACTTTTGACACAATCCTGTCTACCTCCAACTTCCACACCATTGCTTATATTAACAGCTACTTCATTTTGGATCAGTGAATGAACACATATTTATGGAAATTTGAGCAACTATCTTGTCTGTGTATATGATGAGATTTCAGCATAGTAAGGTAGGATATGAACATCTCAAATCAAATAAAGACAATGAAAAGAAAGGTATTTCTGTAAGCATCTTCATATTCGGTGAATCTCTAGTAGCAATAAGCTTAAAGCCAGTCCCTAAAAAATGAAAGCAAAACTGAACATACCAAGACTAAAACCAGGGAATGTTGACTGCTGCTTGGTCTGTCAGTTGCTTCCCTCCTTACTGCACATTTCCAAGTCGCAGCTCATAAACAGCACTGGAAGTTCTATTATACACACTTATATTACAAAATATTTTATGATCTATAATATTTAATATCATGTTGTTGTTACTGCTATTATTGTTATTGTTGCTGTTATTATTATATTCCAATGTATTTTCTGAGATTCAAATATGAGAGATCAATAATAATTTGAAAGACTGCATAAATAATTTACAGAATCTGGATGAGAATGGACAGGGGATCTCATTATTTCTATTTAATTTGGCTGTGACATTTGACTTCGGGACACTTTCCTAACAAAAGTGAACTGAATTAGCAATCACTAAACATTTTAGTCTATATACTGAGCTATATTAGTCTGGTTTGAAATGGACGTAATTACTTCATGGTTGGGAAAATATCTTTAATAGCCTTCAAATAAATGAATTTTAATATTACAAATAAATTCTTTTTAATAAAAGGTCTCTGTCTTTTAACAACCTTTCTTTCACAAGCCTGTCTTTTGTACTTCACATGGCATTGCTCTAACCTACTTCATCTATTCCGGTGTGGATTGCTTCTGATTTGTCTTACTGGAATTGTCTATTTATGAATGACTGTTTGGTTGATCAAAATCAAAATTTCTCACATAGCAGAAGACTACAATTAACAGCAGGTGTCAGGGTAGATCAGCATCTCTCTCTGGTGCAATTAAGAATTATTTATTGATGTTTGGATAGCTTCAGTGGGGCTGAGACACTATAATTGTCCAGCTCCAAGTCTCCCAGAGAAATAATTTATACTAACTTTACCCAGAAATCAGAAACTGTATTGTTGGCCGCATGTCTGGGAGAGGTAGTGCTTCCAATTTTCATAATAAAAAGACCTATATGAATATAAAGTCCCTCAGGAAAAGGAACTTGATTTGTTCCCATGAATTACTTTGATTTCAGTTAGGTGTTTTTCAATGAAAAGTAATTTCACTAGCCTAGAAAACTGGTGGAATAAAAGCTTAGACCTCTAATTAAAACCTTGACCTACAAGCCTTATGAAGATGAAATGCAACACTGCCCGTAGCTCCCCACCGGAGAAAGAAGACGTCGCTACACGCACTTCATTCAGGTTGCCCAATTCATGATAGGAGCTCCTCTACTCAAAATAACATCGTAGTGACACCAGTGTAAGATCAACAAACACAGGCTGCTGAATTCCCTATCACATACCAGAAAGAAATTTCAATGCACCAAACCAAACTAGCAGATTTCTCTTGAATAGTACACACAGAGCTTCTAGAAAGGGAAGACCGGAGCCTGACGCCTTTGATATTGCAAAGGTTACCTTACCCAGCAGTGAGGGTAGTAGTCAGCAAAAATACATGTGAAAGAATAAGGCCCGTTGATGATACTAACCAGGCATTATTTTTCCTACACAATTTTAAAAACTGTACTGCCAGGACTCTCAAACATGAAGATATGCCACTAAGTTTTAGTTTTAAAAACCTACACAGTCTGGGACCAGTCCAGCCTAAAGAGCACTTCTGTTCATTGCACAGAACTATGGCTGCTGAAATTATCTAAGGAAATTTCAATTTGAAGCCTAAATACTACTACTACTACTACTACTACTACTACTACTACTACTACTACTACTGTGAAAGTATTTTCTGGAGTATTTTCTGGGCTGGCAGAAGACCCCCAAATATGACATTTACTGGAATATGGTTTTGCTGGGATTTATAATGAGATGTGATGTGAAGTATATTTTGGTCAAGGATGTACTTCCTTACGGACCATCTCTGGGTTATTTAGAGTTCAAATTATACTCCCTGTTTATATTATTTATCATGAGCAGCAGATTTACTATCTGTCTGTATTTAAACTATATAATGTGTCTAAATACCAAGGTGACAGGCACACAACGTGTCATTACACAAATATATTGAAATAATTCAAATTAAAGGGTCAGAAAAATCTTGTAACACACTAGATATGGATTTGTTTATAAAGGTTTGACAAAAGTGCCACATGATGAAGGTTCATTACCATTCTAATTAACGAAAAATAGATCCAGTAACAAGCAGCAGTCGCTGCTATCACTTATCGCTCTGAGACGAGTTTTCCAGCCATGAAGTTCAAGAGCCTGATTACAGACAATGGATTTAAGCTTTCTGTTGGGAATTTGTTCATTCCACAGCCTCAACAGAATTTGAACTTTTGACATTTCCATCATGCTGTAGCTTGACTAGAGGTAAAATAGAAGCAGCTGTGGTGAAACTGCTAATAGACTGAAATACATGAAATCTTTCACTCGGCTGGACCACCAGGAAGGCTAATTGCCCTGGAGAAATGTTAGATTACTAGAAGTAGGCTCAAATTTAAGGTCAAAAAGTTCTCAAATAGGAGTTTCAAAACCCAAATTTAACTTGCATAAAATTTAGACACTAGAGTTAGCAGTGCCCTGGCAGCCAGGAGGGCCAACTGTGTCCTGGGGGGCCTCAGGCAAAGCATCACCAGCTGGTCAAGGGAGGAGACTGTCCTGCTCTGCTCTGCCTTGGTGAAGCCTCACCTTGAATATTGTGTGCAGGTCACTGAAACAGAAGAAAGACATCAAACTATTAGACAGTGTCCAAAGGAGAACAACGAAGATGATGAAGGGCCTTGAGGGGAAGCCGTATGAGGAGCGGCTGAGGTCAGTTGGTCTGTTCAGCCTGGAGGAGACTGAGGGGAGACCACATTGCAGTCTACAACTTGTTCACGAGGAGAACTGGAATGGCAGGCATCCATCCAGAGGGTGGTTATACACTGGAACAGGCTTCCCAGGGAAGTGGTCACAGCAACAAGTCTAATAGAGTTCAAGAAGTGTTTGGACAATGCTCTCAGGCACATGGTGTGACTCTTGGAGATGGTCCTGCACAGGGCTAAGGGTTGGACTTAATGATCCTTGTGGGTCCCTTCCAACTCAGGATATTCTATGATTCTATGACTAAAATTCCCTTTCCCTTGCTAAGTGTCCTCACATAGGAGTCTCAAAATCTCTTACAAAGTCAGTGGAGAGAAAGAAGTTCCTCTGAAAGCCTATCAAGCTTCAGACAGGCAGGTGAGACAAGCAGGATCTTACTCCTCTGACTCACAGCTTGTTATTTATTGCTCCTAATTATTTTTATGGTGTGTTAATTGGAAGCTGCCTTCACAGACTGAGATTTCATTGTGACAGTAAAATCTCTGATGCAGATAGGAGACTGGCCAGAAGTTCAATTTTGTCAGGCCACATACCACCATCTAAGAGACCCATTGCCAGAGGAAGGACAATAGATTCTTCATTTAGTTCAGTGTCCACGAATGGCTTGACAGGGAGGGGATGCTGTACTTCTTCCTGGTAGACTCGTCCTCTTTTATTTCAGGGATCTTCAGGGAGCTAAGGAACAGCCATAAAGTTCTTCATGGGTGTCAGCATTCCTGGTCTCCAAAGGCAGCAGTTAGAATATGCAGTGCTTGGATTTCTGCTCTTTTTAACAACAAAACACAGCAACATTGCTCTGCAGTGCTAACAGCCAATCTTCAGAATGATATGCCTGGGAAATTCAGTATTTGCAGAGGCATGTACATATTTAAGTACCTTACATGCCTGGAAGGATGTGTTGCTATTCTCTTTACAATATGTACACAAGTCATATACAATCAGAGAAAATGAGACATGGCAGGTAACTCCTGACATGGCACAAGTCAAGGTTTAATACTACACTATTATTCCCATTTTAACAGAAATAAACAAGATTACAGACTGTCAAATAATTTGATAAATATAATTACTAACATGGTAGCATACAGCAATGTTTGATGAACAAATTTGTCAGAATAGTGACATTGTAAGCACACTAACATAAGCACAGAGCTTTGGTTCTGAATAAAACTTCTCTGGTTATTAAGTTATTAATGGAAAAAATAAAGGCTGTCTGAATGTGATCCTTGAGGCAATCCTCAATTTTATTATTTCTAGCTCTTAGGCCATTCCCCTGTGAGTTATGTTCAATCACAAAAATAATCAGAGAACAGATCTACTGGAGATATATAGCAAATTTAAGTAATAGTAAACAGACTAAGTCTTCTAAAATATTATTGTTCCACTGTAACAATAAGTGGAAAGTATAATTGAATGGAAGATAAAGTAAATAATTAAAAGTAATAGGCCCAAACTGGCCATATGCTCTTAAGGGGACCTTAGCACTGATTTCATTGAGTTCCCCCTGAAGCTATCCTTTCTCCAGTCTGAACATGCCCAGGTCCCTTACTCTCTCCTCACAGGGCAAATGCTCCAGCACTGATCATCTTGGTGGCTTCACTGAACTCACACCAGTTTATTAAAGTCTTTCAGGTATGGTGTTTGAAGGGTACAATGGGGTGCAGTCCACCACATCTTGGATGTGGTCTAACAAGTGATGAATAAAGAGAGATAATTGTGTCTTCACCTACTGATTGTGCTCTGGCTAACACAGCCTGCTGACCTTTGCTGTTGCAGCACACTTTGCCATGACTGCAAAGCCAAGGTGTCAGGCAAATAATTACTTTATGTAGCAAGAGCTAGAAGATGACTTGGCTTTTCCTCAAAAGATTAAATCTGGAGAGATGTTGAACTTTAGAACATCGGAAACTCCTTTGTGGGACACTTAAGTACAGAAATGGACCAAAATCAATCAGTAGAAGAGAGACACAGAATAGTCAGTGGTAAGATATTCAAGCTATTGGTTTATTTTTCAGAAGCTGCGGAAAAAAGTTTCCTTTCTATACAGTGAAGCAGCATAGGAAGATATCCACAAGCAGTGGACTGTTCTTTACTAATTAATTCAGATAGCAAGTGATGAAGCTGCAAGTGGGATAGAAAAGGTGCATTTAAGGCCAGAGATTGCCTACATAAACATAGGTGAAACCAGAAGAGAAGGTAAACTCTGGAGAAAGGAGGAGATACCACATTCAAGTGAAGTAAATCCCAACGATCAGGGAGGTCTGTGCCAGCAGACCTGCCTGAATTATTTCACCAACAGTAGGAGGATAGACACGAGTTGTTTAAAGGAAAGGGTGGAAATCTACACCAGTCACTCCATGAATCATAGAATTGTTTATGTTGGAAAGGACCTTGACGGTCAAGTCAAACCATTAATCCAGCACTGCCAAGTCTGCTACTAAACCATGTCCCTAGGAACCACACCTACATATATTTTAAATATGCAGAGTTTTGGACAAGGAAGACCCCTCTATTCAGGTTTTCTGGGAATTAACAGCTTAAACCAAAGCTAATCACTAGTATAAAACTTGCCAGTTGAGTGGAGACAGGAGAGGGAGGAGCAACAAAAGCTGAACTGAACATTGGCATTTGGGAGAGCAGCAAAATACTCTGAGAAGTCAAATGCTTCTAGTTACTTCAAACGCTTTAAAGGTGTTTGTAATAAGTTCTAAATTGCTGTAGTGAGTTAATTTTACTAAAGTAACAGCGGTACTTTCTTATGATCGTGTGTTGACCAAACCAAAGTAGCTGTGTGGTTACTGCAAAGTTTCAAGTGCACCGTAAAATCTTGATAATAATGATATGTTTAGCAAAGGAGGATAGCCTTTGGATAGCCTAAGAAGGATAGTGTTTTATGATTTCTGTTTCAACTAGGCATGGAAACTTTGGGGCAAGTGTTTGACCTGGTAAGACACCTCCCCACCTCCCCTGCTGCCTGAACAAAAATGCCAATCCTAATACTTGCTTCTCTTCCACAGTGCCATAAAATAACATAGATGGGGTATTGCTTTCCAAGAGGGATATATTCCGTGATGTCTTTCCACCTACTCATTCAACCTTTGCCGCTGGGAGAAGGTGTGGATTTATCAGGGAATGAGGCAGAAGGAAAAAGCTTGCTCTACAAATTAGCCCTAACCAGTGTACTGGCCTGCTATGCCACAGAACTGTGTAACGCTTTTTTAGACCAGGATGACATACATCTACATGACAATTTGTTATTCACTGTTTACACTCAGACCCATGTGTTTAATGATTGTAGACATGCGACTCTGTGTATTAGCCGCTGTAGAGATGCATGGAAGAACATGTTTCCTGCCCCAGTCGATCCATAAGTTACTTTAAGATATAGGCAAATGAAATTGAAGGCTGGAGACAGAAAGGAAGTTGAGAAGAAGAGTAAGAAGTTGGGATATTGATATCCTGAAGTTTCACAGATGATCTGTAAAAAGAATTCTTTCCAAGTCATTAGAAAAATAAGAAATTATCATATAAATTCATTTAGACATCTTGATCTCTGTCTTTATTGGGAAACTGTTTTCCTGCAGATTCCTTTACAAAATAGAGTTTTAATTGGTTGTGAGCCTATTGACCATTCTCACAGACAAATTCTAGAGCAAAAAAGGGGAGGAATATTCTCTTGAAATACCTGTAGAAGAAGTATGTTATATCCTATGCTAGTGTCACTGCAGAGCAGATACCTGGACTGTCAGGCAGAGAAGCAGCAATGTTGTCAAAAGATGTTTCTAGGTAGGTTTTCAAACTTATTGCAGTGCACACATCTGATCACAGAGGTAAAATGAGGAGAACACAGTGTATAGGCATACGTGCATGGTATCTATGCATGTATGTAACAGATGTAATATGTCCATTAAATATATACAGCTCCTGTGATTTTCAGTCAAATCAGCTCTCAACCCCTCATTCATCATATATACAGTCCAGGTGTATGACATACATGGGAAAATGTGTTTTGGACATAAGAAACATGAACTGACTGGTATTTAAGACAATGTGATTTTATATCTAGAGAAACTTTGGGCAGATAACAGTTGACACACAGGTATTCTGATTTTACTACTGGTTACTGTAAAAAGAGTCCAGTAGTTTTCACTCAGAAGCAAAACAAGGAGGGGGAAGGTGTTCATTTTTATCTTAAAATAAACTAGAGCTGGGACACTCACCTATTACACAGAATGGTTTCCTTGCAAAGCGCAGTCTTCCTTGCCATCCTCGGTATCGACAACAGCATCCAGCAGACCAGATACGAATAATAAATTCCAAACCAAAGACAACAATCATGACAAATTCCTAGAAATGGCAAATAAGAAAAATGCCTGTTACATAAACAATGCTAAAGCATCAGAAAACGTATGACCATTGTGTCTAACAATCCACCTTGAGCATCTGAAGATCCCAAGCCAAACTTGGGAACCTGCTTCCCAGAAGCATCTACATATCTACAAGAAGCATCTTGTACAGTCCCCATCATCCAAAGTCCACAGAGCTTCCTAGTGAATGGTCCACATCTAACCTGAATATCATTAAGTATCGTCTAATATTGGCTAATAAATATGAAACACTGGAGAACTGGATCATATACAAGAAATGTCAGAGCTAATTGGACAGAGGCTTTGGATATTGAGGATCAGACCACAGGTAATTTAGACAACTAGTGAAGAATAGGTTCCATATTCACATCCATAAAATTAGTTCTTAGTTTAAAGGCTAAATGTTTTGGGAGATATGTTCTCATTGTTGCAATATACATGTGAAGTGACTGAGATGATGAAGAAGCATTTCGGAAATCAATTTGTTCTCAGAATTACATTAAGATACATGAAAGTGTAATTACATACAACGAGTATGTAATTGTTTGTAAGGTAGTATATGAATGTGTCTACTAGGCATAACTTTCCCTGGACAATTTGTGAATGAAAGTAGTTATAAATCTTGCCTTGCTTGTTTGGTTTGCTTTTCTTTCACATTAGAACCTTCTTTAAGACTGTCTATTTTAATAACATCAACTTCTACGCAAATTTTTTTCTAAGGAAGTTTCCATTACAACAGTGAGGTCAACAGAGCTGCAGTAATAGAGTAATTCGGCTCCATACCCTAAGGAAATCTAAATGCATATACTGTGGAGTGATATAGTACATATACACTGGTATGGAATTGTAAACTTAGATGCTCTTCTGGAATACCAATACAAAGTTCTGAGTTTTGGAATGACAAAATAAAAATTTGTGTTTTCACCAAAAGGAGAAAAGCACTTGGTGGAGTTCCTTCAACAGCTCATCAAGAAGAGGATGGAAGTTGTGTTTTATTTGGCAGTTGAATGTATTTCCTTGTCCAGGAGTAAGGTGTTCCCTGTCAGCCAACTAATTTGTTATTCCTGAAGGATAAGGACTAGTGTGGTACTGGTAAGAAAGCACTGCAAATGAATTAGAGGGTTATTTGCAATGGTAGGGTTGATCCAATATTGACTTTTCCCCAGTAAACACTTTGCATGCTTTTAGACTATGAGACCCTACAACTCTACAAGCCAATAAGTCTGTAAACATATGTTAACTCAGGTATTAGTGTACCTGAACAAATGGTAAACAAATTATTAATGTGTTTCATGTAATGGTGCTTTACTAGATTATGATTAGTGGAAGTACACTGAAACATTGTGAACTTAATTGCTTTTTCCATCATAGAACAATTTGAAAACACAATATTCCTTCCTAAAACATGTTGGCTTGTTTAACTACATTACACTGAAAGCACTTTTAGAGCCTCCTTCAGTGTCTTCAGTGTCTTTGTAAATCCCATGTTGAATGCCTAAATCACAAAAGCAGAACAATATCTCTTTGCTAAAACATGGTAAAGAAAATGTCATACTTTTTGTTAGTAAAGAACACATGGAAAAATGAGTGTTTTGCTTAAGTTTTTCTTTTTATTCCACTAAAGAAACTTCAACTTAATTCCACGGACAGTCTTATTGCACAACCTCAGCAAGGATTATGTATAAAATTGAGAAAGTTCCCCATATAGTAACAATAATTCTTAATAGTTGGCTATCGTGTGGTAAATTTCCTTGCAGGAAATTCTGTATAGTCCAAGACTAAAATGGACAGTAAGCCAACTGGAAAAAAAGGAAAAACACGTATTTTAGTTATTTAACTACCACTTTTATAGGGGTAGTGAAATCAGGGATTGTGAAATCTGGTTTACACATTGTTAGATGATGTGTCTGAATCTATGGGGGTTTGATGACAGGCACCCAGGCCATCCAATATTTGATTCTCCTAATGGAGTTTCTGCTTCGGTGCAGGGGTAAGAGATACTGAAGGAAAGGAGGTCTGTGAAGCATGGAAAATTCTTTGCTTCCAATAAAATCCTTTCCTTGTTAAAATTTAATCGTATTTCATTTGACTAACATTTGTTGTTTCTGTGGAACACATATTGTGTGTAGAGATGGGTGATATACTTTGTAAGTACACTGAAATTGTCACAGACATCTGACAAGAGATGATCCACACATGCAGGAGTGTGTCCTCTACTGTACTCTAGACCCCAGCAGGGCCTCTGATGAAAAACTGGCAGGAACAGAAGGTACTTAATGATCCTGGAAGGACTAGTCCACAGCCACAATTCAGTTAAATCAGTATCACAAAACTGCCGGTAGAAGTAGAAAAGAGGCAATTTTTTTTGAAGTTCACCCTTCTGGCTCCTACCAGTGCTTTGCAGTTTTGTATTCATCACCTGTATGGCTATGTGCTATGCTTGCTCAGTTATACAAAAATGAAAAAGTCATTGTGTGCTGAAAACAGGTGTTTGAGTGTCTGTGTACTACATGATGCTCTTTTATGTCAGAGACAGAAATCCAATTTGTCTCTCACACACGAATAGATATACTACAAAGACAAACTTCTTGGGGATATATCTATTTTGGGAGAGAAAAAGATCAAAAGGATTCTGTTCTTAGTATTTTTTTGAGTGGGTGGGGTAAGAGTACAAGATTTTTCTTGAAGAAACAACGTGAAATATCTCTGTCCATTCCTTGAGAAAAATAATTACAATTTCTAGCACAATTAAAATTTATGCATGCTGATATTCCCTCAGTATTAATTATTGTGCTACTAAGTAAATTTTAAAAAGAGCCACTGTAGTTACAGTGAGATCAAATGCAGCAAATATGCACCTGCAAGTTAAAACTGCTGATTTTAAAAAAGTTATGTATGATTTTCTTCCACCTATACCAAGTTTCTAGAGGTTTTAAAGTACATTATAACCTTTAATACTGAAAAGACACTGAACAAAGTGTAGATGAGGTTTCACACTTATTTTTGCACTTTCGCGAATAGTGGTGTTTCAAACTGATCCTTAAATGCTGGCGACTCCTACTTCCTCAAAGACCAACTGATTTTAAAGGGAATACATATAGCAATTAAGTCTAAGGGAAAACGGTTTTCCTAAAAAATGTGAATGCATTGAAACAGAACTCTTCACAGTCATATATATGACAGCCTTGTTGTATTTTAAATTGGTCTGGGTCAAAAAAAAGGACCCCACACCGCTGTGTAAAAAAAGCAATGTTTTAGTAATCCAGGCATGTGTTCACAATGTACAGGCAAATCTCTGTCAAGCTTAATGCAGGCCAGGGAATGACATTATTTTTTCCTATGGCGACTGTACAGTCACAAGGTATTTTGTTTTCTATGGACAAAAGTTGGAAGAATGAATCCCAAACAAGATCAGGATTTCTATTTTTAATTTTTTGTTAAATTTCATTTGGAAGGCTTCTTGCAAACTTAAACGTAAGTCTAGGCTCTTAAATAACTTGGGTTTAGTTCTTTAGCAATTGGAACAGAAGAACAGAGCATAACTGGAAAGGCATGTGACAGAATAACTCATTAGACCTCAAATGATTTATAGACTTGGTGTAGAAATGATGCATTCCGAGTATCTCTGTCCTACATATTATATGATGGAGCTGCATTAATTTTGAATTCCTTATGTGATATGAGTTACAGCATTTACATCAGAATCGGAAAATCCTGCACTCTTGATAAATCTGGCCTCTTCAAAATTCAGCAAGGCTGTATTTGAATTGATAAACAAGTTTAGACTTACTGGAAGCCCAACACTTCCCTTCCTATGTAGAGCAGAGGTGCATTGTCCTTTGCCATTTCTTGCTTTTTCCGCATCTTGTCATCCCTTTCCAATCACAGCTGCCTCTGGCCTTGCACCACAGTTACCACAATCTGTCACTTTTTTTGCTATTCAAAGTCACAGTTACCACCCCCCAGTAACTGCTATGGTGGTTTACACAGTGGAAAGTTCTTCCTTCTCAGAGCACAATTTATCCAAACAGATGAACTTTTAATTCTGAAGTGTTTCTGCACATGCAGCTCCAGTTGTCCTGGGGAACCATGCATACACAAGAGTGGCAAGGCTGAAACACATGGTCTTAAAAGGTTCAGTTGCTTTTGGTGTAACTAACACAGGTACTAGTGTAGTTCTGAATTTTTTTACATCTGCGTGTGTGTGGGTTATTATACCACTGGAATGATGAGGGTCACACAGATGGCAGGAGAGGAAAATAAGAGGTTATCCAGAGCAACATTTCTGTTAACAAAAGGTCCTGGAGGACTCTTATCAACAGGGTTGGTAATTAGCCAAATCAAGCATACTTTGTACAATCCAGCTACAATAAGCATATTTTCCTCCTTTCTTCCCCCGATCTAATTAGGATACAAGAGATGATTTGTTGAAATTGTTTACATTAATATGATTTTCATGTAGTTTTTAATGATAAGGATTTCCCTAAGCATAACATTATAATAGGGGGAGGAAAAACAAAAAAAACTTATATCATAGTTTTCTTACTCTTTAGTAAAAACTGCTTATTAAAATTTTAAATAATTTGCTGATGATGAATCCAGGTGCCTTCACTGCAGACTGTAGTTTCTGGGAATTAGAGACATCTCTGAAGTGTAGCTGCACTGCAGATCCTTATCTGGTGTAAATCAGCCAGCCTCTCTCCACTAACGTAACAGCAGGAACAAGAGGAGCAATGTCATCTGATACAGCTGGGGATATACCCCCTCTTCCCTGAAAACTCACAAACAGGCAACTCCAGTGTTTCCAAATCAGAGAAATCCAGCGTTTCCACATCAGTTTGAAAGGAGGGAGAATAAGCACATGTTATCATACTTTAATTTATGACTGATTGGTTTAAGAACACCACCAGCTACAAAAATATCTTTATGGTGACACATGAATAGTTGATACTACCCAAACAGCAATTCTTTATTACTCATAGTCAAAGAGGATGAGATTGTTTCATCATTCAATTAAAGCAAGAACAGAACATGTCAGCTTCTCAACAACATCCCTCTCTCAAGCAAAAAAACCCCAACATCCTACTGATTCCAGGTCCTGAGCATCAAAAGTGGGCTGTACGCTTTAAAGGGGTGCTAGCGGCATGTGAGAGGAAGCTGAACACTACTCTGCTCAATGAAACTTGAGGAAGGTTTGAGTTTTAAATAGTTATGATGCAGAAGCTGGTGTAGGACTACAGAAAATTCTGTCATACTGGCCATTTTCCAGATGAAACAATCAGATAAGAGTATGTGTATGCTTTATATTTTAAAATAATAGTACAAATTGAAAACATTTGTGTTATTCCTGGTTCAGCATTAAAATGGGAGACCCTTTGTCTAAACAAGTATATCTACATGTGGATACTTACACTTAAGAAACTAATGTTTTAATTCTTTCCAACTGCAGTTTAACAGAGTGAGAGACAGCCATAAATCCAAAAACATAACCCAGAATAGACCCTATTAGTGGCATATAAATCAAAACCAGAGACTTCAGTTCAGCTCCCAGTGCAATACACAATAAGCATGCAGTGAAATTTATGCCCCTTTTTATCATTTATCATTTTTATAATGAATGTGATACTTTTACTGCACTCACTTTTCCAAATTATGACTAAGATTTTCCATGTAGATTCCACATTAATAGAGGATTATTGAGAACTTTGTTCTCTGACTTTTAATCTAATACACAGCTACAAGGATACTGATAAAATATTAAAATCCTGCTCATATGCTTAATCCACATGTTATATTGGACTTTAGTTATCCAACTCCTTTTTGCATTTTTGTGTTTATACCTGAAATGGCACCCATCAGTCGTGAGTCTTATTTATTCGCTTGCAACAGAAAAAAGCAGAGAATTTTAATGTCAAGTAAAACCAGTTTTAAATCAAATAGTACAACCCAGCATCAGAATGACATAGATGCCATCTAATTATGTTTTTCAAAATCACTTATAGAGTAAATAAAAGTATTTACCGTATCAGACGCAATGCACGATTCCTACCACTGAAACTGTGCTAACCTTCCTCAGGATCTATTGCCTCCCAAGAGCAGCAGACCCACTTCACACCACCAGCATGGGCCAACAGCTGAGGCCAGTGCCAGAGGAATGAGTGCTACAGAGGCGCACTGGCCGTCAGGATTATTGTGATTACCATGTCAATCAATGCACATATGGGTAAGCAGATCCCCAAACTCCTTTTGGCTTTTGGTGAACGTGGTTCTTTTAGGAACACTCTGGTGATCACCGAAGCCCCTGTTTCAAATTGGGAAAATGACAATGGAAAACACTGACTTATCCACATCTATCCTGCTCTTCCTCAGATACTGCATCACCTTTAAATGTTTAAATAGGGGTTTTCAGCAATTTGCACTCATTGCTTTGTGCCATCCCACTTGTTTAGGTGTTAGGTACAACTACACTTTTGAGAGTACTCCCTAAAGGAGATGATAGTCATAAAACTCACACTGTAAAATAATTTTCTACTTCCAAAAATTTTACTTTTTTTTTTACCCTTTGTGCTTGTTCACATTCTGTTTCTCTGTTTTGAGACATCGGCAGTAAATAAACTAACTTTTGTTTTAAAATTATCCTCATATTGCAAACAATGAAGCTCTGTACAGCTGTACCCAAGCCTTTGCATTTCCTTTGTGATTTGTTCCTTTTTTGATTTGTGTATTTTTTTTCTGCTGTAGTCACATTTCTGATGTCACATGTCAGAGGCAGACGTTCAAGCATATGTCTCTGTAGCAACACAGCTCTCAAATTTTCCTTTTGAAACGTTTATAAAGAATTAATTAATTTTTTAATTCGTTGGTCTTAGCATGTTTGGAGCTGTTAAATCCTGGAGACTCTGAAAATGATATTTGCAGAGTTCTTTTTTAAGTTACCTTTTCCTGTAATGTCCCCGTTCTCAAAGCTCATTGAGAGACCTTCCCTAGGCATCCATCCGTGCATGTTTTGGTCACTGAGAGACCTGTATGCATCTTGGTTGATATACTCTGAAACAAGTTGATATTACTAGAACCAAACTTTTTTTCAGAAAACAACTTTAAGAAAGTGGTTTTTTGACAGTTTGTAACTTTTCACAAACTGGACTTGGTAGGCACTGTACCCAGTCTTCCAAATCCTGCTCCTGTATTTAGTTTCTCAAAGATATTATCTCAGCAAACATTTCTGCTACCTGAACAAGTCTTTGGTTACAATATTTTTATTCAGTTCCTTAGGTTCAGTGAAAAAGTTGACTTTGTCCCTTTTTTTTTGGTCTAGTAACTAGATTTTGAGACCCAGTATATCAAGTCTTATGTTTTACACATCAAGCCATTTGCTGACTGTTCTGCAGCTTTTCCTGCTACCTTTTTTCTAGACATATGGTCTCTTAGAAAAAGAAAAGAACAAGCCCCTTCCACATCCTCTCAAAAACATACATATATCTTTGTGAGACATACATTTCCCGTGATCCTATCTTCATATGGCACAATCAGCCAATTCCTGTCTGGTTCAGATTTGATACCAAAGTTATTATCCTGTCCATGACATACACCCTTTCCTCAGGCACTTCATGGAAGCCTACAAGTTTAAAATGGCCTGTACTTACTTTGCTACTTCATCTTTGTAGCTCACCCACTGCTCATGGTCCTCAGGACTGAATTTAGTTCCAGTGTGTGTCTGTGTATTTATCATCACCTTCACTTTAAACTCTATGTAGATTTTTGTATTGTAGGTATGTCTGCTCTGGATCCTTAGAGATTTTTTTTTTTTTAATTTCTTTTATATTTTGATATTTATTTGTCTTGACTTTGCAGTTTTTAAACTGAACTTTGTGAACAAATTTCTCCTCTTACTTGAGGAAAATTCACATTTTGACTGCAGTAAGATGCGTCTTCACATTCTTTGTCACATCTATGCAAAGTGACTGACTGGATTGCAGTTTCTATCTGTTACTCAGATGGTGGATGTTCCTTGGATTTCCAACTAGCTTTCACATCACTGATGTGTAGCCTACTTCAGCATTCTTTTCTGTTTAATATTTAATGGTCTGTAGATTTTTTTTCCCCATACATATTATTTATAACCATGTACTTTGGTTTTCCTCTGGGGACATATTCTGCATTTCCATTTGACAAATCATTATGTCCCTGACAAGGGTCAGGTCTGAATTTCTGATAGAGAGTTTGATATTTATCCATTTTTACGGTTACAGTCTAGTGTTTGTTGCCTGTTTTAAGGAGGTAGCTCTTGATCTTTATACAAAACCAACTTTGGATCCTTATCAAACTCTGACATAAAGCCAGTAAAATTCAATACTGCAGAGGCAAAAACTATTAAAAATTTACATCTATGGAAAATGTTACACTTATGTCTTGGAAGTGATTTTCCATGTTACCTTGTTATCATTTAAGATGGAAAAAAAGGAGGAGGACACATCAAGGAAGAGCAGTTGTGCAAGGACAGTTGCTCTCTTGTCCCTAAAGGAGGGCAAGGACAGCTGGTTCTGTCCTTTAGCACAATGTGTTAATTAACCTAAAAGGAGAGATGCTTTTCTCTCATCAAAGAATTATATCCCTATTAATCTGAATCCTGACACCCCATCTCTAACATCTAATCCTCTCTATTTTCCACTCTTAATCTCAAAATCCTCCTCGAGATTCTGTGTTCACTGACAGAAAGCAGCCCCGTTAATGGCTGGTTGAAAGGCTCTTTTCCAGATAATGTGAACAGTCCTTTCCCTCTTAAGAATGTGTTCTCCACCTTTGAACGCTAATCTTCCTTGTTTTGGGAAACAAAAGCAATCAGAAACTGATTGTTCACATTACTAGTATCTTCTCTCCTGGTTTTCTGCATTTAGCCATATAATGACATTGACAAGATAGGCTAAGTGACAGCTTGTTATATATAACAATAATAAAACAGAGTATAATGTACCTATTTAGAAAATCAACACTGGCTTTCTTACTACAAGTTAGTAATTTCAATGTTAAAATTGTTACCAGGTCATGAATTTGCTACATTTAATACTTTGTGGTTTTGCTATTTCCATTTGTCTTTCTTCACTTCAGAGTGAAGACCCATTTCTCTATACATGCCCTGTTCATTCAGAGAAATGGAAAATAATTTTGTGGATGATATTTCATCCAGCAGCCATTGACTTGTGGCAACTCCAGTGATCTTAACACTTCACAGTAAATGCAGATTTCTTATTGGAGCACAATTGTTTGGTAGTTTTGCCTGACTCACAATTGCTCTGGCAGTGACTGAAAATCTCTCTTGCCTTCTACTGCATTTGCTGCTGAATGCTGTAGCATTCAGCATAACTGTTCATACTTATCCTACCTTCTTCAAGTAATTCAGTTATGAGATTTTTCTTTGTCCTGATTGCAGATTACATATAATAACACAGTTTTAGTCATCGTTGGTCATGAAACCCTTTTAAGTTTTACCAATAGAACTGTAATATATTGCATCTTTAATTAAAATAGAAAAACTACTCTGTTCAACTGTGATTTTTCAATCTTTTCTTTACAAAGGTTATTTCTGCTTAATACATAATAAAAGAAAAGAAAGGAAAAAATAATATAATCACTCCCAGAACCATATCAATAATAAGCTTATGCCAGTATTGAGACTTTATTCTCTGATGTGTTGAAGTGTATTTATCGTCCTCAGCACCATTGACAATATATAAAAACATTCAGAGCTTTATGTGCAGTGCTGCATTCTGTTGCTATGAAATAATTTTTATGGTTACTTTCATCTCTCTCCATAGCTACAGTGTGTACTTGTTTGTTAAAGAGCTTTTCTGGTTGGTCGGGACTGCCAACACTTCCTCCTGACAGAAGAATTACAGCTCTGAGGACATCCACTGTTTTTAAATAACTCCACCTTTTCATTTTAGTTTTTGCTGCCTGTCAGACTTCCTCCTAATAACTTTTAAGTGCATCCAGCACTTAAATTTCCAACAAGAAGTCTGTTCTGTTTGCACACAGATTCACAAGCATTCTGATGAGATCAGCTCCAAATTTTTATAACAACATAGGCTCTGGTTCGGTGAAATCAGTATACATAAAAGCAGAGTATCAATTTAATCAGCAAAGACATGAAAATATGTATAATATGCTATAATATCAGAATATAATATATAAATATTATAATAATATAATATTTTATATATTATAAGGTAAGATTATTTTCAAAGCTAACAGCTGGTTTATTATGATATGGTTGAATTGTTTTGTGCTCATATTATCACCTTGTTATAATATTAGTGTTTTGGAATCCAAACAGGACTGAAAACATGAAGGCGTTATGTTATCAACATTGCAATTCCCTCTCTTACTGTCTTTGATCAGTGTTGTATGTCTAATGTAATTTTCCAGAGATTTCTATGAAGAATTTTGAATTTTCAAAGCTATGGTTCAATTTGGGAAAGAAAACATTGGAAATTAGTCTCTATTAAGAAATACTGATTTTGAGTTTTGACAAACTCACTTTTTTTTTAGCTCAGGGATTAGTTAATCTGTTTCTCTCAGAAGACGACTCAACAAAACTGCAATAGTCTATATCTTTTTAAGAAATGTATCTATAATTGAAATCTTTCAATATCATTCAGTTTTTCTCTTAATGCCTTGCTAGCTGGTCCTACATAGTCATCCATATCAGGTCTGGTAGTCTTTCATCCAAGCATGGCAAGAGGATTCAAGTTTTGGTATAATCTAAACTGAAAAATGCTACATTTTTGAATTGAATACTCTCCCTTTTTTAAATAAACTCTGCTCAGCTTTAAAATTTTGTAGGGAATTTATACGATTACATTCCTGTGGATGGATTTATTCTCCTAGAGCAGAGAAAAATTGAATGTGTGCTTGCCTGCTATAGGGCAGCTATATCCTATGTTTTTTAATCAAAGCACATCCTTTTTCTACTTTTATGTGGAAATGTTGGAAGAAAAAATACTAGAAAAATATTAATTGCTAGAGGCACTTAATAGACTCTCCTTTTTCATTCATGTGAGTGACCACAGTACACAAAGAAACCAGCTTCATCCTGTGCACACGGTCTGCTTCCATATCTCTGAGAGCAATTTCTACCTGAAGAATGTGTTCCTAGAGTACATTTTCAGGGGCCCTTATCCTACAAAATTGGGTACAGCTTTCTACCCTAGCCATTTTTAGAGAAAAACACAAAACAGATTTGATAAAACCAGCCCTGCAGAAATTCACCTATGTTTTTCAATCTCTCCATCTTGATCAAAAATAAAAATTATGAAGAGAATAGGGTGTTTTGTCACTTCAAATAAAAATTACATTTTTTTTCCTACATCCTTAATCTTACTTTTAGTCAGAAGTTCTCAAATAATCAAATATACAAATAATATTTTATGCCAGGTCAAATGAAGCATTTAAACTGATCCAAGACCTTTATTTCTACGTCTCAGTTTGTCAGAGCTTCATGAGTCAACTCAAATTACTTTATTTATTTTCTTGAAATGACAGCAAACAAACAGAAGTGAACCAGAATTTCACATAACTTTCAGCTTTAGTCGAAAATGAACTTAAAATATAGTGAGTTTGGTCAAGACAGTGAATGACCTCCAGTTCCAGATAATATTCCTTCTTGGCTATCTTCCCTAAAAGATTTGATTTTGCCTTTCCAGACTCAGTTTTTCTTCTCTTATGTTTATTATTTGATAAAGTGACAGCAAATGTAGATCAGTAATACACCAAAGATTATTTTCTTGCTGTGTTAGTTGAATTCTTAAGCTGCTTGTGGTTTATTTTGATGCTGAAGTAGATTTTATTCTACTGCCTGTCTGGGATATATCACTGCTACAGCTCGAGTGCCATAAGTTGTGTGCACAGAGGAGGCTAAAGCATAATTATCATTCTAGGTATAAGGAGTTTTATCTGATGCTCTCATCCTGGTTACTTTTATTATTTCTGGACACAAATCTAACCAAATTAATTACTGAGGTAACAATCCAGCATCAGGGCCTGTAACATGTGCTTAACCTATCTGCAGGACTTTCATTTTAAGATTAAAATTCAAATATTAGAGGTGTTTCCCTTGCCAGGCCCCCAGATAATGATGCCTTGGAACACAGTAGTACTTGTGTGGATGCCAGAACTGAAGCCCTGGCTGGGTCTGACACAATGCAGCAGGGCAGGTTTGCCTCTGGTCTGGAAGAAGAGTTCAGGCATTTCTCAGAAGCCCTCCTCTATTACTGTTTTCCTAAACAATTATTTACTTTGAGCTAACATATAACCAGTTGTACATTTCTGAGGGAGTATTTAGGATGCAGTGATTAGGAAATATGTTTTCTGATCCCCTGTAAGGTGAGGCTGGGGCAAATAAATGGAATTCTCTGATTGCAGAAGAATAACCACCTCAGCTCCTCTGGCGTTTCTGAGAAGAAGGGAAAGGTTTTCTCACCTTATAAAGGGAAGATAAACATATAGGTGTTTAAGATGAGGCTGGATGTGGCACTGAGTGCCATGATCTAGTAATCACAGTGGGGTTGGATCAAGGGTT
>JAWWES010000115.1:84944756-84998430 GCA_035583135.1 Lophotriccus pileatus
GTGGGGTTGGATCAAGGGTTGGACTTGATGATCTCGGAGGTCTCTTCCAACCCAGTTAATTCTGTGATTCTATGATTCATCTGCACTTCCTTCTTTAACCTCTCTGTGTAACTGAATAGCTGTAATATGTCAAAAGCCACAGGTGACAGCACAGGCAGCAGCTCAGGTATTAAACTGAAGGAACATTACATTAGCTTTTTAGCCAAATTAACATGGCTGTAGCGTGGACCATCTGGAATAAAACTGCAAAGCAAACAGTTCACAGAAGCCCAGCAGGCAGCTCTATGTATTGTTGTATTTGTACAGTACTTCATTAGAAAATAAACATATATCTTCCATCTTAAAAATGAAGCGAAAACAGTATTAAACCAGATCTGATAGTTAATACAGCTGTCTTACTAAATGATGCATTTGTAAGAGTCATGTGAATCACTGCAAGGAAAAGGTTGTGAAAACTCAGATGTTGGCACAGCCAAAACAACTGCTCCTGAGTTAATGTAGGGATGTATTTTCCTCTTGGTTTGCACTTGCAAAAGCCTGCTTCGATATCATTGCTAATATCACCTTCAGTACGCAGAGAAGGAACAAATCATGCATCAGCAAACCGCAATGAACCAGTCAGCTTTAGCCTGCTTCTGGAATTTCATCCTTTGCTGTGTTTATATTTTTCTCCATTAGAGATCCACAGCAGGAGATGCAAAATTCGTCATCACTAGGTTATTCCTGCCAAGGGTTTGCTGAACACACTAGGCTATAGCATAGAAATGTTGGACCAGGCTAGTACTGATGCTTCAAGGATTAACCATGTATCCTCTTCCTCCTGGAGGCCAGTTGTGTATTCACCATCAGCCACACAGTCACAACTATTAAGATCGACTAAGTTTATCTTTGAAACCATAACAGCAAAAAGCACCAGAGATTCCCACAGCAGATACTAAGAAGCTCCACTCTGCTGGTGGACACCTCTACAAGGACTGGTGTGTCAGTTAGCAGACCTCACCACACCTCTGCCCAGACTGGGAGCAAAACCAGGACTTCACAGAACTCTGCCACATTCTGGTTCCTGTGAGACCCATGGCAAAACACAGGGAATCTGTTCATCAGCCAGCTGACAAATTAGCAGTGGTAAGTGTACCAACACAATCAACAAATATGCGGCTCATGGGAAATGCATATTTTATGTCAGAACCATTATTTCTGCAACCAGTGTGCATAAGTATACAGGAAAATGGATTACTTGTCACAAAAACACCTGCTATTGCAAATATGGTATTTTCAGACTAATCAAATTTTCCTGTTTTCTATAAAAAAAACCTTAGCAATTAGTGTTCCAACTACAATAATATAACTAGCTGCAGAACATTCAAACAAACTTCCATTTGCCAAATGTTGTTAAGATCTGTAAATAATGGTTCTAAGTATTAGTGTAGGATTAAATCTGATCAATTTTAGCTGGTTTGATGCCACCTGATCTTTTCTTCAGAGAAAGAAAAAGTGCTAATATGGCTAGGAAAAAAAAAAGTAGCATTTAACATGGCTCCCCCTAATTAGCCCTGCTAAGAAACCATCCAATGGAGCAGAACACCACATAGCTGCACCTCTGGACATTTAGTTAAGGTATCTTGATAGCTGTGGCCCTTTGAGCTGTAGAGTCATGGCATACACCATAATGGTGCTTATCAGCCTGCTCACGCCGTAATTAATTAGGGAGCTGTTCTGAAGACCAGGGCTTTTGGAAATATACAGTGATGACAATTAAAAATGTTGGCATTTGTCAACAGTTACTTCACTTCAGGCACTACCTAATAAGTCAGAGTCTGCTGCATACATGGAACTGAAATAACCATGGTAACTCTGGGTATATAGTGACATTTTAATGATCACTACCACCTATCCTCAGGCCATCAACTTGCAGAACTAAATGGCCCATCAAGAAGCAGATGAATAAAGTGCCATCCATACAATACATGAAAAATGTTAAGCACTTTTAGGGATTAAAGCCATTTATATGTACCTCAGAAGGGAAAAAGGAGAGATAAACATAATAGAAAAGCATGTATTATGAAGAAATAATGAAACTTCCCCATCCTACTGCAGCAAATGCCACTAAAATGTCAGTATCTACCAATAGCTAGCTGAAATTGGTATCTAAGATACCAAAATTATTCCCTATTTTAAGTATAAGTGCCTCTTACTACATACTGACTTTATAAATGGCAGCAGCAATATCAAAGATCTTTCATGCTCACTCACTGCCTAACTGCAGTAGGAAAACTATCAGTTATAGACCACAGCAATTCTCAAGGAAAGAAGGGGATGCAATACAGTAGATTATTAGCACTGTCATACAATCTGACCTGCTTTTAAAGAAAAAGATGGCAGAATCCTCTATTTTGTCATTTTTTCATCATTCTGATGGAAAGTCTGATTTATTTTTTTTTTTTTAGTGTTCAGGTGTTATATTATTTTTTCCATGGAGGATTTGAATATAAATAAAAGTATCTATAAAACTGTCTTATACTTAGAATTTTCACTTACCAAAATGAAGAGACAACCAGAGGCAAGTTTTGTGTGTTCAGGAATAGTAGAAAACACGGACAAAATCAAGCAACCAAACACAAGGAGAAAACTGAAAAAGAAAGAATATTAATATTTGTTAATACTTTTCAGGATCCTGACCCAGTATCTATATTGATCCTACCTCACCAACATCAATAGAAGACTGTCAATGAACAGTCTTCATTAATAGAGGGGAATTGAACCACTACTCAATTCATTAAAGACAATTAGAATAACCTGTTACTAAATCTACGTTCTTCTGAGCAGCACTGCTAGAATTAATGAAACAAGCATGCGATTTTCTGGGAGAAATGACCCAATATGCGCAGACGTTACTTCTGGTATCACAGTCTTATACCTTTATGCACTCCAGATACCCTCAGTGTCTCTAAAGAAAGACCTTCAATGGGAGAGTCCTCTTCCTGGTCTGAAAATAATTTCTCCTACAACTGACCAGAAATATCTGCTGCATAAGCTTACCAAAGAGCAGAGTTACATATTGCACCTATCTGTCCATATGAAATGACTTCCTTCTGGGCAACAGATTTTGTGTACAAGCTACCAGAAGCTGAGCGGTTGAGCTATGGCATTTTTGCCCTAAAAATGAACAGGCTCCATTCTGGGAACAAATTTAAAGTCATAGAATCTGTTGAAGGAGTTAGAACACTTAAGAGAGTCTTACACAAACCATACAGTTACAATCAGGAAAACATGACCACAATTTTGAGTTTGCTTGAGCCTGTATGTTTCATGATACTAATGAATACAAGCAGGAAAGAAAACCCACCATGTGCTAAATCTTTTTGTGATGACGATGCAAAAAATGGTATCTGCAGAAATTCTTGCACATTGCATGTCCAATCATAACAGCATGCAGCACATGTGGTCTTTTCAGACACGAGCCTGCAGAGCTGGTGTTGCTCTGAGAACTATACTGTTGATGGTAAGGCTTATCCTTTCCTCATGTAGTCCTTCACCACCAACAATACTGTGCTAGTGAAACCATCTATGAACTGGATGAGAAAAGAGGTTCATTTCACCCACAATATCATGAACTGACTAACCAGCAGCCAGTAATAATTGACTCTACCAAAGTTTTGCTAAATTCCTTCTTAAAACACTTGTCAGTCATGAAGGCCTTTGACTTTTGTCTAAATTTCTGGGACTCATTAGCAGATGCTCTAATCCAGCATGAATAGGTATTGTAATTAATACAGATACATATCCCTCCCTGCCCTTTTCCCAACCCACGAGCCTTTTGTTATACTTTCTCTCCCATGTCCAGCTGAGGAGGGGGAATGATAGTGCTGCTTTGGTGGGCACCGAGTCTCCTGCCAGGGTCAACACATCACACTGTGAAACCTCTGCCCCTGAAGATTGCAGAACTTAGCTGAAAAAGGCATGGTCCGATTTGAGGTGAGCTCTGATTTGAGGAGGAAGTTGGACTGGATGACTCAAAGAGGCCTTTTTCAGCCTAAATACTTCTATGTTTCTAACTACTGGATACAAACATTAATATATTATGACATCTGCCCCCACTTGTGCCTCAGGAGGTGCAATTACTTTTACTCATATAACATATGGACTTTCCATAGTGCTGTGTCGTGGGTTTGTCTAGGTGACAATTTTTTACCACAGCCCCCAACCAAATTGCTCTAAGTTGAGAGAAAGTTTATGCAGACAAAACCAAATCTAATTAGGGAAAAATAATATTAGAATTTATTACTACATGATAAAAACGAAACAACTATATCCACTACAATACTAATTAAGTAAAAGTACTATGCATCTACAGTTTGAGTCCACAAAAGTACTCCTCCCCCCTTTGGATCAGTCCAGGAGGAGAAGCAAGCAAATTCTTCTAAGTCACTCTGCAGCACTTGTAAGTTTCTTCTCTGTTATCTCCGAGACAACAACTCCGACTCGTTGCAGCTGGAACAGTTTCTCTCTGGCCCTTTTCTCCTCTGTGTCAACCAACAGGGCTGGGTCTACCTCCTTCCTGGGCTAAGGATGAAGGCTGGGGTTACCCAGAGTCCTGTAAGGTCTCCCATGGACTGCAAGGGGACACTTGCTTTTCCATGGTCTGCACCACATAGTCACAGGGAATAACGGCTTTTGAGTCCACCCCTGTTTCCTGTGGGGTCCCTTCCCTTGATAGACCTCTCCGACATGGGTCTACCCCTCGGACAACAGTTCTTCCATTCTCTGCTGTCCCTCAGGGTCAGCAGCTGCACCAACATCGATTCCCCACTGGGGTCACACCGAGCCTTACCCGAGCTGACTTGCTCCAGTGTAGGTCTCAGACGTGGGTAGCTGCATGGATCCCCTTGTGGGATCCCAAGGTCTTACACGGGCCTCCTTGCTTCCGCGTAAGACTTTTCTGTGTGGGTCACAGTCCAGCAAAAAGTTCTACAAAGTTACTTTTTTTGTATCTATTCAAGCATGGGCTGCTTCATGAGCTGCAGGCAAAGTTGTCTCTGCTCCCCAACAATCTTCCATAGGTGGCAGGGATGATTTAAATTTCAGTCTTTTTCCCTGCTGAAGGGAGAGAGAGGGAGAGAGGGGGAGAAGGAGCTGTCTCTCTCCCCCCTTCGGACTTTCTCTCTCCGCTTGCTGCGGCTGTGACCTTGAAGGCTTCGGTATCTCTCCGGCTGCAGTTTCTAGTTTCTTTTGCAAAGTCATTTTAAGTCTTTTTTTTTTTTCTTCACTCCGTTGGATGAGGGGGGCCTCTGCCCCCGGCCCAAAGCCAGTGGAGGAGGGAGGCCTGGCCCCTCTTGGGGGGCCTGGTGCGTCTCCCTCACATGGCTCCTCAATTTCCAACTGCGCAACTAGCCTTCTCTTCCGATTTCTTAAAGATGTAATTGGCAAAAGGCGTTACCAAAACTTCTGATTGGTTTTGTCCTGGAAATTCACCTGGACAAACCACTTACAGTCTCCCAGGGAGGGGGAATCCTTGCTAACCCACGACATGCTGTAAAATAGTAGTGCTGTAATATATCCAATACATTAGATAAAAATGTAAGTCCAGTCTTCAGAATTTCTAGTAGAAAATCTTTATGTGCAATGCAATAAGACATTGGAGGTACATTTTTGTAGCTTATTACTTAACTGCTGGGGAGAAGTTCTATTCTGAAAATCAAATATGGTAGGAGCTTGCACATAAGTTCTATTAAGGACTGTAAATAAACCAGTATCCAGGAGGGTAAAGTGCATATCTGGCACACCTCCTTGTCCAGTCTTATCTTCTAGACTAAAGAAAGGTGAAGATCAGCACATGCTTAAAGGTTCCATAAAAGACTCATTCAAGACTTATGCAATCCTAAGCACAAGTACAGGCTGGGCCAAGAATGATGGATCAAGAGCAGTCCTAGGGAGAAAGATTTGGCAGTGTTTGTGGTCAAAAAGCTCAACATGACCTGGAAATGCATGCTCGTGGCCCAAAAAGTCAAGTACATCCTGGACTGCATCAAAACAACTGTGGACAGAGGTCAAGGGAGGTGATTCTGCCCCTCTGCTCTGCTCTTGTGAGACCCCACCTGGAGAGCTGCATAAAGCTCTGAGGCCTCAATATAAGGAAGGTGATGACCTGTTGGAATGTGTCCTTTCCCAGAGGAGAACCACTAAGTTGATCACAGGGATGGACCACCTCTCCTATGAACACAGGCTGAGAGAGCTGGGGTTGTTCAGCCCTCCCCTCAGAAATGAAGGCTCAGAGAAGATGTTGTAGCAGCCTTCCAGCACATAAGGGGTCCTACAAGAGACCTGGAGAGGGACTTTTTGGTAGGAATGGGACAAGGGGGAAAGCTTTGAGCTGAAGGAGGGAAGATATAGGTTAGCTATTAGGAAGAAATTCTTTTCTATGAGGGTGGTAAGGCACTGGAACAGATTGCCTGGAGAGGTTGTAGACTCTGCTTCCCTGGAGGTGTTCAAGGCCAGGCTGAATGGCGTTCTGAATAACCTGATCTACTGCCGATAGCAGGAGCGTTGAAACTAGATGATCTTTAAAGTCCCTTCAACCCAAATTACTCGATGATTCTATTATTCTATGATTCTGTGATTCTATGATTCTATGAAAAGCAACAAAAATCCATCTTGTGAGCATTTTTGCTCCCCTTCCCCTCACTTAATAAAAAAGGAAAATCTCACAGAACATTACCGGTAGTTTCAGCTGCTACAGCCTTCAGATGCAACTCCCCTATAACTACATACTACTGACATAGACATAAATGTGGTTTCTCCTCATTAAGGCTTGCACAGGGGGCAAAAAAAAATGAACAAGTGACTAAGAATTTATGTTAAAAGAATGTAATTTCCTTTTTCTGAATTTCTTTAGACCCAGATCAATTAAAATGATATTTTCTTACTTCCTTTGTGTTTAGGTATTAAAAACTGCTCTTATCTGGTTCTATTTCTACAATACCAACTAAATTGGAAGCCCAGTTGTACTGGGTCTTGTGCAAACACACAGTACAAGTTTTGACTTGGAAGAGATCTCTTACAGCATAATTACAGAAAACAGACACAGCAGGAAGAAAGAAAGTTCCTTGTTCCCATATCACAGCTGGAGAGTGCAGTAAAGGTAAGGGACTTGCCAAAGGCTACACAGAAAGTCTTCATATGTGGAATAAACTCGAATCTTTTAAGTTGCAGCCCAGTCTTGCAATCACAAAACCCTATCCACTCACCCACCACTTGCTGTGCCATAGTCCCTCTGAACTGTGATTTAGAACATCACCGTGGGCAGTGTTAATTCTCGATAGACAGAAAAAGTGAGTCAGGAATGAGTACAGTTAACCAGCATATTAATCAAAATAAAGACAAATATTCAGGAAAGCCAGGTGCAGTGTAGATCAGTACCTGGTAGACATGGTTCTGAGGTTATTCATGCAAAGCAGAAACAATCCTCACAGCAATAAATGAGAATAGTCTTGCAAAGAAATTTTTCCAAAGTTCTAGAACTCTTGTTCTCAGTTTTCCCAGACACTCTAAAAAGAATGGAGCATTGTTATTAACTATTATTATTAAAGGACAAAGGAAAAATATTTGTATTTATCCATCCACACATTCAAATCTTGCCCCTCTATCCCTCATTCCTCTCTCCAACACTGAACACCTTTTTAACTGCCACTCAGCACATTATGTCTAAAATTAGACTATAAGCACTTTTGGGAAGGGGAGAAACACAGTCCTATTAGCCTGGTAAAAGTAAAAGCATGCTTTCTGATGCTGTAAAACACAGCAGTTGCAACAAAACTAGAATATTTTCATTAGTTTATATATAAGTGCTTTCATTCAAAGTACACTAATGGTCAGGAATCACTATCTATCTTTTTAATGCAATCTATTTGCTCAGACCATGCAATGAAAGCACCTCTCCTTTTTCCCCAGCTACAACTGAAGGCATGAAGGATGAAGCACCACCTTTTACTGAGCTGGATCTAGGTTTACTAGGATCTGTCCAGCAAAAATAAATTCCTAAGGTGCAAACATCTCAGTGGTCAAAGTTTCTCAGAAGCTGTTCTTTCCTATCATGAACAGACATCCAGTGACAGATGAAGTGTGGTGGATTGCATTAAGCCCTGGATAGTGATTCTATAAGCCTCAATAGAAGAAAAAGTATTTTCACATGCCAACATTTGAGCTGTGTGCTATGATACACGCTGTACAAGAGGATGCTGCTGTAGGTAGAGAGTAGCACAAAGCAAAACACAGAGCAATTATATTTGGCCTCTAGTGGTTCAATCTGGATCATATAATTGTTCAGGCTGAAAAAACAGATGGTCTTTCCTCATGCATTCAGTATCAAGACAGTAAAACATATGCCTTAGGCAGCAACTTCCCACAAAATTATTCAAGTACTGCCATAGCCCTGTATTTTATCAAAAGCAGCAACTTCCATTTTGTTTCAGCAGTAATCAGTTTTGTTGCAGATCCTTTCATCTTGTTCCCTTGCTCCTGAAAACCTACACTAATTGGAGAAAAGCCAGTTTATGAAAGATAATATAACTCAGAAGCTTTGATATTTAATCAATCCGCCCCTCATAAACTTTTCTTATTGGTTAATTAAGGCCTACCAATTCTCCATTTATTTAATTTTCAGAAGAATTTTACTATAGTTTGTGATTTAAGGGCTGTTCACACGGAGGAGTATGCCCAGCTTAAAGCAATTGTTAAAACGTTACTCAGGGAATATCATAAGGACAAAAAATACACCCACAGAAGATGTTTAAGAGCGATTTTGCTACATTATTTAATGCTAGAATTAAAATAATCAAAAGTTAACATCTGCAAACAGTTTTGTGGCCTCTTCTGTAAATAGTAAAAATGTATCACTGTTGAAGTGGCATAATTAAGTGATTAGACCACCAGAGTTATGTTCCAGTATTATTTGAGGTCTGATTTAATTCCCATAAATGCAAGGGCATTCAGGATTATGACCAAAACTGTTTGCAAACCGTTGGCAGTGCCATTATCCTGGATTTTGTATGGAAGGTAGAAAATGTTTGAAAGCTTTTGCTAACTTTAACTACAACCAAAAAGTAGCTCTTACTTTTCTCACTGGTACAGAGTCAGAACTAATGCAGTTGCTTGCAAACTTACAGCAAGTTGTTTGCATTCATGAGGTCTGAATCTACAAAGAACCTATTAGAGCCCCTCCGTAAGTAATCCTTCTCACAGCCAGGGGCAGTGCTCATGCTTTCTTGACAATGATGAGGATCTTGCTGAGTTGAGTACCCAAGTGCCACCTTTATATGTTTTTTTAATCCTTGAATGCATAACACCTGTGTGAGGCATTTGATAAATAAATGTGCTGAAGATTATTCTGGATGGATACAATATCCAATAAAAAAACCCTATAAAGAAAGGGAGGAAGGAAGGAAGGAAAGACAGTCTTTCATAGCACTGTTACACTGCCATTGGGACTATTAGTTCTGGTGAACAGTTCTCTCAAAAAGCACAAGGACAGATATTTGCTAAGTGGGTTGCCCTCCATGAGATCTCTGCCTTGGCTGGATGCTATCAGCACTCTCACTCCTCTTGATGTGTGACAAAGGAAAACTTCAGGGCTCCACTGTCCCATGAAGCAGCTGAGGACAGGAATAAAAACAGCATCTCCTGGACTGGGGAGTTACTGTCCTATATACACACAATTTGCAAGGCACTAAGTTCCTACAGAGGAGAAAGAATGCATGTTGTGGAACTGAGAGGAGGTGTACCACATTGCACCCCAGAGCAGACATGCACGATCAAGACAGGAAGGCAGCAGAAACTTGACAGCACCCAACAGCCTCTGAGAACTTCTTGGTGTCTCTGAGCAGACAGTTCTTGGAGGTGGGTGGAAATACTCTCCCTTATAGGATATAGAAAGAGAAATGCTGAAGCATTTTCCTAGCTACAGGAAGAACTGAAAGTGAAAACGTCAGCTGGTGCAGGCGTGAGGAGGACATTTTGTATCTCCCTTAAAAAGTAATCTTTTCAACATTCCTATAAAACAGATAATGCACTGCTGACATGGTGGAAAAGAATGCAGTTTAACAGTTTTGATAGTGCAAGCCATGTGGATTAAATTTTCCATCATTTATAGTTTCAACGTGACTTGTTTATGCAAGAAAATGAGATATGACAAAGGTTATTACAATTTGTTAAAAATGTTTGACAAAAGCTGCATGGAGAATAAGCGCTCTTCTATAGAAAAACCTCATAAATTTCTCCTTTAGACTTTCTTCAAAATGACTTGCACTTCAACCTTTTCTTCAAGTGGAAGAGTGTAGCATGTTCAGGGCTTGATACTGTGCTGCCTTCTATCTAGAAATAGTAAAACCCTGTCTGTGAAGAGGTGGAGTATGAAGACTTCATTGTCTAAAAATGGGAAAATAAAATGGATAGGAAACTTTGTAAAAATTTTTTGAGATAAAAAATTTGCACCAAACCCTGCTTTTTATATATTCTTTCTTTGGGTTAATTGTTACCTTTTCCAGAAATATAGAAATTTGAACTGAATTTCATGTCTGACATTTTTTAACAACTGAAGACGAAGCAGAAACAACTTGTTTAGAAAGGTGGATTTTGTCAGGCTGTGATGAATAAATTTTATTCAAAGAGTATTTCACTTTTTATTTCCCTATGGGATATTTATTGATTCTGAAAATTAGAACAGTTGATCAGGAATAAAAGAGTTTAAGTTTGCAGAGTCAAAAAAAGTGTTGTCAGTCTAAATTAATCTTTTCTGTCATATTTTAAAGGAGTCATATTTTTAGCAGTGTCTGCTAAGTGATTGAATTTGGCTTATATTGACAAAGCAATGAAGAGCTATAACAGGAGATATAATCAAACCAAACAAATGAAATAGCTCAGATACCTACAGGACACAAATTAAACTGTCATTAAATAAGCCATTTAATTAAATAATCCAGATTTGATAATCCATTCCATCATACAAGAAAAATAAAACAGCAAAGTAAATTTCTCTGGGGTTCTAAAAGGTTCTAAAAAAAGGAGGCATCATTCTTCTTTGAGCAAGAAGAGTAGCTTAAAAGAAAACAAAATAAAACAAAAAATTCTTATTCTGATGGGTTTAATGCTCAGAGATATTTTTGACCTAGATATTTTCTAAAAGGTTTTCATTGGCTTCAAAAGGAAACATTTTTGACAGAAAAATAAGAATAAAGCATTTGTTATTCCGGATTGTAACTATTTTAATGATGGGGAAGCATGATACTGGCTTGCATCCCAAGATTCTTTTTTGCACTTACAGGTGCTTCAAATCTGTAGAAAATGACAAAACATTCCTTTTATCTCTCTCAAAGAGTAGATCTTTTTTAGACCAAAATTTTCAAATGTGAATGCTTAGTTTAGTAAATAAAACCTGTACTTAGACAAAAATGCAGGTATTTTTTCTCTTGCATCAAATAGCTCCAACTCTCAATGATAAGTCTAGTAGCTCACCTAGCAACCTTTGCTTAGCCACAGATACCTAACAAGAAAATTAATTTAGAGTATGAATAGAAACTGTGTTGTCTTTATCACTGAGCACAGGTTGAAGAATTTATATATTTTTTCAGAACATTTACAAAATTAAAATAAAAACTTTATCAGAGTGACACAGAGAAAATGAAAATAATTACAATATGAAGCTGGAGAAATGAAACCCACTATATAATATTTTCTTTAAAATCATTTGCTCATTGCAGTCAATTTATCCTACCTTTTTAACAATCTAGGGCAAAGGGAAGTACTCAAATAACCTTTTTCCGTAAAAGTGTTTGCTAACATACTGTACTCAGATCTTTTGCTACCCAGAAAAATAATCCTTAATATAAGAAAAGTATAAATGTGCAAGAAAGAAATGTGTCCTGGCAATCACCAGCATAATCCACTTCAAAATCAGCTTTTCAGGTCTTGAGGTTTTAGGATAGAAATATTGCTACTACCTTGCTTTTTTTTGGAAGTAAGAGAGTAAACTTAAAGGGACAGAAAAATTGTAGGACTGCTGAGGATTTTTTATGCCACAAATAACAGTTGCCTCTTTGCTTGGTGCTGAGCGCAGCTCTGGCTCTGGGGAAGTCAAGGTGCAATTGATTATAACAGGGACAGATATTATTCACCTTCATTGCCTAGTCGACCATCAGTGGCCAACAGTGCCATGGCTTTGGCAGCTAAAACTATGAAGGAACCACACTGTGCTGAGGGAAAAAAAGCCTGTCTAACTTAGCCTCTGGAGATAATCCCACTCAGTGTGACTCAACTAGACCCTGGAGTAATACGACAGGGAATGGTGCTCCTGACGGTTGCTGAAGGTCTACACCATTAACTGTTGAGGACTGCCATTAGAATAATTTTGGCCTGGGTAAAATATCACTTTCCTAAACAATTCCTGGGTATGGTCTGGGAGTTGCCCTGTATTTGGATGGATTTTTTCTCTGGACTTACCAGTACATCTTTTACTATGGACAAGTACTTCTGGATGTCAAATTAGTGTTGAAAAAACACTATCAAATGAGCATATTTAACAGATAAGCTGTAATTTACAGTGAGGATATTTCACAGCTGAGTACAGGAGGAATATAACAGCATCAAGGCTGCCAGAGTTCAAGAAGAATTTGGTCAACACTCTCAGGCACATGATGTGATCCTTGGGGCTGTCCTGTGCAAGGCCAGGAGTTCTACTTTGATGATCCTAGTGGGTCCCTCACAACTCAGAATATCCTCTGATTCTCTGATTCTGTGATTTCAGTGTTGTTTTACATCTTAATTGAAGGTAAAGATGGGGAAAAAAAATCTATTGAGAATTTAATCATTGAAATTCAGGGGCCTGCTTGACATATTTTATATAAAATGCTTGGGATTAAGACAATCAGCCCAACATAACTATGATAGGATTATATTGTGGGAAGCATCAAAGACTCAGTTGCGCTTTTTCACCTAAAATATTCCATCCTATTGAAGAATTCTGGAACATAAATCAATTTCCTTATTTCTCTTATTTTATTCAGTAGTATATTATGTATTGAATTTTGCTTTGGTTTTACAGATAGATGAAGAATCTATGGGACACTTGACTTTGTGTGGGGATTCCAATTTATTTGCTGCCATTAAATGTGATTATTTCACATGTTAACCAGAATGCTAGATAAGACAATAAAGTACACTTTCAAAAATATTTATTTTTAAAACCAAAAAATATTTCAAGTGAAAATATTGGAGTTTGGATGTGTATATCAGCTTATGATGTCTGTGGGAGGAATTGTACAAAATGATTAAAAACCGTAGATACCAGTTAATTTGCTCACTTTATGATGCTTTCATTCAGAAGGTTAATGAAGAAAGGAATGATTTATCGCCTTTTTAATACACTGATATACAGAAGAATGTTTTTGAACACTCAATTCAGGAGTGTTGAAAAGGAGAAAGGACGAAAGAGCAAGTCTATCCTCAAGAAAAAAAAATATTTATGACAGAATGAAAAAAGTGGTAAGCATAACACAGTATTTAAAAGTCCACGCTACCTTAGAGGCCCAATGCCCCTTACAGATACAACAGAAATCCAGACAAGCAGCCAAAGATGCCAGGGTTCATTAAACTTGGCAGATTAATGTCATTACATCATCAAGAATAAACATTTTTGAAAATTTCTTCAATGTACCAAAATCCAGGTCTTCTTTCTCTAATTTTATTAATTCCTAATAACTAAGAGCTGGATTTTGGTCTTTACTGAAACTTTGCAGTTGATTTCGGTGGAAGTATGGCTTGTGTTAGGAATTGTGAGCTGACTCATAAACATCACCAGAGCAAAGAAAATCCTGTTAATTTTCTATAGTTTTCTCCCAGTAGTAAACAAGGATATAAATGGAATACAGAATATTTTTCCAACATAATGCACTGTTAGTATTAAACTTACTGCTAAGAATCAATCACCGCACTTTAGCTCGAGGGTGTTCAGTTTTATACCACACCATTAGTCTTGTCTTACTTAATCTAAATAAGTCCTGCACTTTCTGGAATCTGAAGTGCCCTTTCTTGTTGGTAGGCAGCAGTACTAACAGACCAGAACTTGATGGCAGAAACATGTGAGATTGTAAAGGAAGAAGGATCCTATCTTGAGGGGTTCAAATGACAATGAAAATTTCCTGAGTTTAATGTACTTACAGCAAGACTTATCTCCTCTCTATGCTCATCCATATAACATTGACAGGAAAGCAGCACAGTCTCAAAAGTGAGGGGCAATGGGATGTTCATCTACTTCCTCATATGCTTTAAGTTTCTTTGTGTTTAAAAGCTAAGAGCAGATACACAGTTTTTCAAGTACTAGGCCTTGCTGAGGAGGGTACAAAAAACAGCTTGTGGCTTTGTATCACGCATTGCTTTGAGAACAGAACACTTCTTGCAGAGCTGTTTAGGTCTTCAGACCTCAAGCAAGATGTAACACTTTTCACAAGAAGCCTTTATTCTGTCTGAGCCTCTCTAGTCAAAGTCCAACAATACGACTAATTTTCCTCAATTTTTCAGGGTCTTTTATCTCGTAATCACTCCAACTGGAAAGACCACTACATAATTTCTTCCGTCCATCAAACAAGATATTTTGAAGTCCCTACAAGGTACAGCAGAGCACACCAGCAGTGGCTGCATGCAGCAGTGTGGAAGGGCAGCACCTTGAGTGCCCACAGCAGGACCTTTCTCTCCTGGGATGTCTGTGAGGAAGATGGCTGGTGCTTATACATCTGGCTTCCATGTGCCAAAGCTATGCTTATACATTGCTTTGGCAACAATAATACTGCTGTTTAAATAATGAGTTATTTTATTAAATGCTGAGTTGCAAAGGTTCTGGAACAACTATTATGCTTATGCAGAATATTAAATACACAAAGTGATCACTTGTTTTCCATATGGGGAAAAACTTGCCCTTTGATCTTAAACACATGAAGCTGCTGCTTGCTTGTTTGAAACAACATGAGGGTGCTTTTACTTTTCAACATTTTATCTTGAAGTGGCTTTCACTCTTTGCCAAAATTGTTCTGCTCAGAAATTAGAATGAGACAAGACTGCATTTTTAAGACATGTTGCAGGCAAAGAGATAGCCTTATACGAGTTTTACTTTAGCAGAGCAACTTCCTTTCACACATGCTAATCCTGTAAGCACTTATTCAAGTGTTCAAGGCCAGGCTGGATGGGGCTTTGACCAATCTGATCTAGCTGAAGATGTCCCTGCTCACAGCAGGTGGGTTGGACTAGATGGTCTTTAAAGGTCCCTTACAACCCAAACCATTCTGTGATTCTGTGTGTGTAGTTTAATCAGAGACGATCGAGCATGCATACTGCCAAACACTGCATACTTCCAAGGCCAGAGAAAAAGCCATGGAGATCCCTTTTTTTAATCACAGAATTAAAGTCAGTTTCCTGGAGCTTCAATATACCAAGTACTAGCCTTCAGTATTCCCATGGAATATAGTAGTAAACAGGATTGTAATTTCCACAACTAGGGGATGGGCAGACATGCATCTCAGCTAGAAAGAGAAAAAAAACCCTCTCACTACATGGAGGTGCAGTTAGTTGGTGTGTCTCAGCTAAGAATGGCTCTGTGAGAGCCAAGAGAACGTTTCTCTGTAACTCCCAACACAGCATAATGCATCCTTCAGTGTACTCAGTACAGACAACTCCACCATGAGACACAGTAGTATTGTTTCCCTATATTAACCATGTGAGGCTGAGATATATGACAATTTTGCCTCCTACAATTCATAAAAGATCATATTAAAAATTAGTACAGGGTAGGCACTGAAGAGCTTTTCCAAATTCTGAGCCTCTGAGAGTTTGAATTCTTAACTGTCTTTAAAATATTAACTCAAGTATACCTGAGTTTGTGAGAGTTGAGAATTGCTCTTTCCTAGGCTAGGAGTGATTTAAGCTATGTATGGGACCAAAACAAAGCACTCACACAGCCAGGAATTGTTCTTAGTTGAGATACACCAGCTGAGTGCACCTCCTTGTAGTGAGAGCACTGTTTTTTTCCTTCCAGCAGAGATGCATATCTGCCTGTCTCCTAGTTCCTCAGGAAGTCTAACAAGTCAAAAAGTGGATTCAGGGTGTCCCAAAACTGTTGTCCATGTTTATGTGTAAAAAACAAGTCGTGCTCTTTTCATATATTTTGGGATCTGTTATGAACATTTATTTATGTAGCTTTAAAGCTACATAAATGCTGAGCAGGACTGGACACCTTGATTTAACTGAAAAATCATGTAACAGTGTCCATCTATTCATATGAGAGCACATAAACGAAAAGTAACCAAATCAATCAATATACCAAAGCAACAGAAACCCTTTTCAACTTAACAAGATTATTTAGTCAAATCTCCCTATAAAACTGTATGAAATAAATATGTTTTAGTACACCCAGAGCATCACTGAGCTCAGACAATCACAGGCAAATAAATAACCAAGCACCTGTCTGTTAAAATCAGCATATTAATCTCTGACAAAACTGAAGTTACACTTGCTTCTTCTATAAGAGAAATTCATAAAAATCATGGTCCTATGTTGGCTAGAAGGAACCTCCAGCACTTATCTTGTCTAACCCCTGGAGAAAGCAAGTTCAATTACATCAGCTTGCTCAGGGTCATGTCCAGTCAAGTGGTGAGCATCTACAGGGAAGGAGACTCGGTGGCCTCTCTGGACATCCTGGTACAACGCCTGACTGCCTGCATGGTTACATTTTATTTTCTTAATATGTAATTGAAATTCTTACATAAGAAGCACAGAGTATCACATTATTTTATTCCTCAAAGTATCATCATGAAGGGGTTTTATTATCTTTTTTTTTTTTCCCAGCTCACCAGACCACATCACTCAATCTACTAGGTTAAGAACAAGTGGGCTTCATGAGCTAAGATGACAGGATAGTCCAGTGCTAACCTCTCATAGCTATTTCTCCTTACCCCAATAACCTCACTGAGTTTGTCCCTTTCAGTTGTAAACCTAACATTAATCATAGAATCACAGAACGGTTGGGGTTGAAAGGCACCTTAAAGATCATCTAGTTTCAATATCAAGGCACCTCAACTTAAAGCAGTTTCACAGTTCTCTGTAGTATCCTCGTTGTCTGGATTCCTTTTATTTTGCTCATCATTTTTGCTGCAACCCAGGCAAGAACAAAGCTAAACCACTGTTTTTACTATAATGATAGATAAGGTTTTACTTGGTCTATAACTCGACTTGTTCCTTTAGCTTGTCAGAGAGTTTTATTTTGTCTTACTGAAAATGCAAAAAATCTCACCAAACATGAGCTGATGAACTAAAAAAGCCAGGAGGCTTGTTAATGATATATTTATTATATAAATTATTATCTCTTGTCCATCACTGAAGGATTCTCCAGCAATTAGCTAGTATTTTCAGATACAGAGAACCTGAGCAGCTATTTTGAGGGCTGACATACAGCTGTTTTGAGCTGACATACTCAGGAGTACTAGTCTGCCTGTGGATTGCTTTTTTTTGGCTCAAAGCAGTGATTAAATACCCAGGCACAGACTCAGATGTCCAGAGTACAGCACTTTCATCTGGAAATGTATTTATCATATCTTTAGCAGGTTATGTGATGTGTTTCCATGATGTTTCCTCTAGCTGTGGCCAAGGCCCAGTAGGTCACACGCTACACTTGCCCACCTTATTAACTTTTTGTCTTTAGGTGAAGAATAGGAATTTGTAATGAGATACCTACAGGCTCTGTTTGAAGACCAAAAGGCTACTTCAGCCAGCATGCTGTAATGCATGTACATCCAGGGTGGCTGTAAGGCTTTGGTAAGAATGTAGAAAAACCGAATTATTTAAAAAAAAAAAAAAAGAATATTCACATATGTCTTAGAGCTGATGACTGGGAGTGACCAGGAGTTCACTGAGGTTTCTGAACAGTACCAGTGACTGCATCACTTCAGGAGACTGAAGTTTCCCATGTCTTTGGGACCTGGGAAGAGCACGGCCCATAACAGAGCCCTGCAGCTGCAGGCACCATACAAAAAGGGTTGTGGTTGCAATGGGCAAAACATGGTCTTGCTGAAAAGAAAAGCCAAATACCTCCTGAGTCCCTGACAATTTGATCTGCAGGCAGACTTTTTCCTAACTCCAGACTGACCCCTTTGATCTCTAGGACATAACAAGAAGTAAAATGCAGCTTTTTGCCTCAGAGGAAAGGGGAGAGGGGAACCAAAAGTATTTGGCTAATTTTTCTTCATGGACAAAAAGAAAAAGATTCCAAACCTTCCCACTCAGTTGCTTCCAACTGAAGTACTTACATGTGAGTTTCATTTCTAATTGTCTTGCTGACGACATGACAGTATTATCAAAGCTTCTTCTGAAATTTCAGTTTTACAGTAGCAAGAAAAAATAAAATGAGAATGTCTTTAAACATTCATAGAGACTGAAGGTAAAATGACATTCCTGATTTGTTCCTGTATTTTCAGTTGTTGCTACAGGAAACCTGTGGCTGGTTGAATGTGCATCAGGTGACACCTAAATAAAGCACCTGAAAGTTTCTTTAAATATTTTGATTTTTAACAATTAAAAAAAAAAAAAAAAAAAAAAAAGAGTAAATTTGGTAACTAAAGACCATATGAGTCTGCTTTGTCATGGAATAAACTTTCCAATGAAGTTTTTTGCTATTCACTGTCTGGATAATCACAGAAGACCAGACAAAAGCCTACACAGCCCTTGCAGCAGTGGCTGGCAGCATATACCAAAGGAAGACTCTGTGGAGGGGCAAAGCTGGTTCCTTGCCAGCAGGCTGTGCCTCAGGGGCTTCCTGAACCTCTCAACTGTGGACCTGAACAGACTTTGCTGCTATCAGCTTGTCTAATCACAGTAGAACCTACTTGTACTTTTAGCATGCATACAAACTGTGAATGATTTACACAATTTAAGTAACAACTCTATGAAGATGTATATTTTCATTTGTTTGCCTGAACCTACTCCTTAGAAACTGCACTGTTGCCACCCCATGTGACATTCTGAGAAGCAGTCAATTATCATTCCTATTCATTTGCTTTGTTTGCATTTTGACTTTTTAAATCCTTATTATATGTTGGTACAGAAAAAAATCATTTTTCAAGACCTAGGGAAGATGCAAACAGAAGTGAGCTCCAGCTTCCAAATTCTAATCCAATGAGCACTGAACCCAGCCCATGTCAGGCCAAGCAGGTTTGCAGCATTAATGAATGCTGGTGTCTATTTTTCATGACTCACAGTGGGGTGATATGTCTGGAATAATCTCCATCTGCTGGCTTCTGTAGCTTCATGACCAGATCTGTTCAGTGAAGACAGCTTACACTATGAAGCTTATCTAGTCAAATGCTTTAACTGTATATATAGTACCTAATATTTACACTTTGCACCATAGGGACAACAACATATTGTTGTTACATAAAGGGACACCCCCATTTCAAAATATAGGTGCAACCCACCTGATAAAGAGGAGCTGACTGGGACAATATAACTCTATTTTAAAACTGCCCTTTTTCATATTATTCCAGTTCCTAGGTAAGTCTCAAATTAGATGCAATGGCATTACAAAATATCCAAGGGAAAAATTGTCTAATTGACAAATATACTGTGAAATTTTCCCCTGATTTATAAAATAATGATACAGTGTGAGTCACAGTCACAGAATGGATAAGGTTGGAAGGAACCACAGTGGGTCAGCTGGTCCAACCTCCCTACTCTAGGTCATCCTAGAGCACATTGCACAGAATTGCATCCAGACAGCTCTTGAATATCAGCAGTGAGGGAGACTCCACAACCTCTCTGGGTGATACGTTCCAGTGCTTGGTCACTCGCACAGTTCTTCCTCATATTCAGGTGGAACTTCTTTTGCATCAGTTTCACCTATTGCCTCTTGTCCTATTGCTTGGCACCACCAGAAAGTGCCTGGCTCCATCCTCTTGACACCAATCCTTCAGATACTTATAGAATTTAATGACTCTCAGTCATCTCTTGTAGCTGCTGAACAGACGTCTCTCTCGCCTTTCCTCCTACGAGAGATGCTCCAGTCCCTTAATCACCTTTGTTGCCCTCCACTCGACCTGCTTCAGGAGCTCCATGTCTCCTGTGTGCTGAGGAGCCCAGAACTGGACACTGTACTCCAGATTTGCCTCACCAGAGATGACTAGAGGGGCAGGATCACCTCACTCAACCTGCTGGCAATGCTTTTCCCAATGCACTTCAGGACACCACAGTCCTGCAATACACATGCATAAGGAGTCTTCAGCTTAATAGTCTCTGGAAAAATCAAACTGCTGCTCACAGCTTCAGTGACTCCTGGTCCCCCTGGTGTCAGCAGACACTTGTCTTGCATACAAGGAGACTGAAGCTGGACAACTACTGCACAAATGCAAACAACTTGCTTTTAAAAAATTCTTCTGCATGTTGAATGTATGTGATAGATTTAAACAACATCATAAATGTAAACTGTACTTGAGAAAACTGTGCAGCTGGTAGATTCCATAAAGATAAAAAAAAATGTTTCCATAACATTTAATTTCAAGTTGACATTTATATAACAAAACCATGGTAAAGCTATGTTTAGCTGAAGTTGTTTGCATACTTTGCATCAGCATTACCAAAGGCTCTCTCCCTCATTTATATAGTTACCACATTTTGGTAACCACATTTATATAGCAGAGGCAAGAGCTACCGCAAAAGGAAAACTGAAAACCAGGGAATTTGTAACATTTGGATAAACAAGCCATCAGTTCTGGCATTGTAACTAATCAACAACTGGATGAGTTCACTTTTGACTGAAGCAATTGCCCTGTTTTGAGTAACAGAGACACACAGCAGACTTTGTACCAAGTTCTTGAACATCTAACTGTGAAAATACCCCTGTTTATATGATTTTAGTTTGTCAGACAGAAACACACTATTTTGAGTTATTTTCCTTAACAAGCACAAGGCCATAGAAATGTGTTTTTCAGTCCCATTGGTTTAGTAGGGAAAGAGGCTTAACATAAACAGATCCTTTCTTGACTGCCACTGTGATACAAAGAGGGTTCATGAGAAGTTTTCCTTGATACATTATGTTTTTAAAGAGATGCAGAAACATGAGCAACACATGTGTAGGATGACATTGCATCCCTGTCAGACTGAACAAGAGTTTTGCTGTTAAGATAAGGTTAAGATTTCCTGAAAGGAAACCAGTTGTTTTGGTTTTTTTTTTTTTTTTTTGATTTGGTTTCTGTATAACAAATCTTGTGTTTGAGAAACATGCAAAGCTATAGCAAAGACAGGTCTTTACTGCAGTTAAAGGTGAGAAGACACAGTAAGACCAGAGTGTACATCAGCCTGCCACGGTCAGCTTCAAACGAGCCAGTCTGGGTTCTGACAAAGTGCAGCCAAAGAAGCACAGAGGTTAGCTCAGGCTAGTTGTCCCATTATTCACCCAGCTTTCCAGACAGGCTGTGTAATTCATACTTGTGTTCTAGCCTGGCACAGTTTCACTAATCTCATTACCCAGGTTGACTGCATAGAAACTAGCTCATGAGTGTCCATGCAAGCTCCTGTTGACTTCATCTGAGGTTTTTAAGGTGTAAGAATGCAATTTACAATACAGTATGCAAAATAAATTTCTCAAAGGATCTCTTACAGAAGAGTAGCAGGTTTATCTTTATCACCACACAAACAAAGACACCCTTTGTAGACCTAAGGAAATGTAAATTTTAAAAAAATAACGGAATGTCTTTAATAAATTTCAATGAAATAGAAAATTCAGGAAAAGCTGCGCATCACGATCAGCAAATTTCAGGGCTCATACAGAGTGTCAACTATGTTACATGACACCAGTGAACTGCCAAAATACAGAAGAGCTGTTTCTCACAGAATCAAAGAACATGATGAATAGGAAGGGACCCACAGGGATCACCAAGTCCAGCTCTTAGATCTGCACAAGACCATCCCCAAGAGTCACATCATGTGTCCAACAGTGTCATCCAAACGCTTCTTGAACTCTGGAAGGCTTGGTCCTTGCAAATCTATTAATAGAAATTAATCCAAAAGAAATAAAAGTTTATAAATCACACACCTTGATATTCAATAGGTCTCAGTTTTAGGAAGATGCTGAGGACAGTGTTTCAGGCAGCTCTTCCACATCTCCCTCTTTCTGTTGGCAACCCTGCTACAGTGCTTTGAATAACATCACAGGCAGTAATAAATAAAACATAGCACTAATCAGTTTTGTTTATGAAGGGAAACTACTTTCTTAGTAAAGCTCCAGCTCTTCTGAGAAACCCCTAGTGTTTCAAATAATATGTATTTTTGACAGAAGGGCCAACAATGAAAGACAAACCTTGAAGTTAAAGGAACATGAAGATGGAAAAGGTGCAGAATCAAGTCTGAAACAAAGAGTCAGGTTTCTGCTGTGATGGCTGCAAAAATGCTAAGATCCTACAGGAATATCTGTGAAGGGTGTTTAGTTGCAAAAGATGGAAAGATGTACTCATTGAGATTTTTCAGAAGTTCGTCAAATTTTGCACCTTCTACAGTCTTCCTTCAGAATCTAGCCCAAGTAATGTGATTATAGTTTTATTCTTGTTGCCCTGAGAAAAATTTAGAGGATTTCAAATGTGGTGTTATGAAAGACAATATGGTCTGACTACAGTTTGATAAGAATGTTCACTGTATCACACAGTAAATAATGTGCAATGAAAGTAGTGCTTAAATGCTTAAAACAACACAGCAATACCTAAGAAGAGTGATTGAAATGAACTGTGCAGCTTAAAATATCTTCCCATTGCTAAAAAAATACATTTTACAGTATTAAATCAAATAAAAGATAGTTTAGACAGGAATCTTTAGGAGGTAAGCTGTATTTCCTCAAGTGTGTCTGGAAAATGTTCCACATATGGGAAGCATGGTTTTGTATGGAGTATCACAGGCTTAGATATGATATTAAAAGCCAATCACAATTCCAAATTCTTTTAGGACATCAAATCCACATTTTTTCCAGCTCATTTTCTATCTTTCAGGCTTGTCTCCAAGTTATTAACAAGTGTGGGTGAGAGACCATTGGCTTAACTTCTCAGATCTGAGTGTCACCTTGAGAGGAGCTCCCAGTGAAGAGATACTTGATGCCACAGAGCTGGGGATGGAGTGCAGGGAACAACATTATGTTTACAGAGCCCCTTTGTGGGCCGTCAAAACCCCCCCACTTTATTTTTCCACTTTTAAAACCTTAACAAATCAAACCCCAGAAAGTTTTTAGGCCACATTCTTGTTAAGACAGCCTTGAAAACAAACTGAAAGAAACTAAAGGTAGCATATTATGTTGGATAGTACTGGGAATAATGAATTATATGGATTATTGACACAAAATACAACAGAGGCTTATTTAAGAATACATTAAATTTAATTCACTAAATTATTGCTAAGCTGTTTCTTATATAATATTGTGTAACATCAACAAAACCCAAAACAACAGAGATTATCTTCAAGTATTGCATGTGGTAATTAAATGATTTTACACACTGCATGAGCAAAGAGTATTTTTGATAGTAAGAGATAAAGGCATGACTTTGGTCCCCAAAATAATAGCATGATCCCATCAGGAGGGTCAAGAGGGGAAATGTAAAGATTAGATGACACTAGAACACTTGCCAAGGCTTTACTGCAAAGAGATTATCCAACAAGAAATAAACAATCAAATGTAACTGGATCAGAGCAATAAAAGAAATAAAGGATCAAATAAATGTTTTCTACTGTTTCTGTTCTCTATTGCATAAGCATATTTCATTCTTTCATTTTTCTCTAAGAAAGTAAAGCTAAGAGAAGTCTTCTATTACAGTGTTGTGCTCTTCCATATACAAAGTTCTCTGCTATTTGGATTGTATGTACTGTTGACCTATCTAGTAGATATATAATGCTGAAATTACCAAGTCTTACAGGCTAAGTAACAGATTTACTGAACTTTGGAATAGAAGGAAAGTAGCTTTAAATTATTTGAAAGTTATAAAAAGAAAAAAGAAAAAACATAGAAAGAAAGATGAGATAGATTATGGAACAATAGTGTGTTAAAATAACCTAGTTTAATTTTTATAGCTAGTCAAGTGCTCAAAACAAAGCCAAATTTCCATGATGCTACTGACTGAATGCCTTTGAAGACTTATGCCAACAGACTTCTCATATCCGAACAAAGAAAACAAAAGTGTATCTTTTCCATGAGTTACATACAAATCTTAAGTTAACAGGATCCAGATAAAAAGGTAATAACAACTGACAAGATTAATAAACCACATGAGCACACGCACTGCATTGGCAGCAGGTTTCCATCAGCTTGAATCCTCAGGCTTGCCCGTCACTTTTAAGCTCCATGTAGTTATATTAAACAGATGTCAGACGCAATTTTACCACACTAGTGGAGCCAAGCATCCAAGCCATCCTTTGTGCTAAGCCTTTTTGAAAAGATGGTACATTTCCTTAGAACCCATTCTGTTGTCCATACTTGTTATCTTAGAGGCAGAATAGCCACTGGTCAAAAATACTCTCTCCCACCCATCCAGGTGAGAGCATGAGACTTTTAAAACAAAGATTCAGGAGTGATGTGTGAGGAAATGTCAAAAAAGAATGTGATGAGATGGGAATTCAACTATCATAATACATTTCCTCTGCTTGCCTTTGAAAAAATAATCCTTATAAAGAGGAAGAAAAAATGTAGTATCTGGCAATTACTAACCTTGAAAAATTATTCCCAGTGAATGTCTGTCTTTCCCAGACAGTGTAGCAATTACCTAATCAGCCCTGAAGATAGACACTCTAATAAATATCATTTCCAACAAAAGTCCTCCTTCCAACATCCATAACTGAGTGTGTGCTCCTGACACAGCATCTCTCAGTTGCCCACCCAACTTCCCAGGAAATTCTCAAACAGCCCTGCATGAAATCTGCAAATTTATATGCAAACACCTCATTCCCTATAAACTAGCTTTTACAGAGCAAAATAAAGATTTCAGACACATATTTAGAAGTCTCATTACTTCTCTACTGAAGTGAGAGAAAAAAGCATGTCAGAGTTGTCTGCAGGAAAGGTTTAGTTTCTCTGGTTTCAAGAAGATGCCATTTTCTTTTCTGCATGGATTAATGTCTAATTCTTATATTTTCAAAGACACTCTAAATGGCATGATGTAATGAGCATTCAATCTTCTTTATTGTCTAATATTTTATGTACATAAAACATACATGGCAATTTTAAAGACAAAGTATTTATTCCTTGTTTGGCACTCAAAACAGAGTCACTACATTTCACTCCCCTCTCCTGCAAAGGACCCTACCTAAAATTGGTAGGTAGATGGTCTTCTAGTGCTTATGTATAAAAGCTGATGTAGCAAATCGTTAAAGCATGGGCTGTTTAATATCAGCAGTGGTCCTGCGCTTTGATTTAAAAGACAGCAGCTGCTTTTCTTCTCTCTACAAGGCCAGAAGTAGCCCAGGCTGAGCAGCTCCTGGCTATGCAATAGTCACTAACATAATCCATGATTTGGTTGGGTTCAACTCAACCTTATTCATCGCACCTGTTCCTAGCAGAAACTGATGCTCCCTCTGTGCATTCAGAAAGCCTTAATCCTGCAGAGAAGATATCCATTTGAGCCCTACTGGGCAAATCAGGATTTTCCCTCATTCTGAGATGCAAAATAGCTACATGACAATTAAAAACCATTTCCACATTCTCCATAATTCCAAATCTACAGCAACTGAGAGTTCTTTACATCCTTATTCAGGACAAACAAATTTAAAGTTTTCTCCAGAAGAAAGGGAAGATGTATCCTATAGGAGAGACTCCTTGGTGAGTTGCAGTTATTTCCTTGGTGGAAGACTCATAACAACTGTTTGATTAAGGAACCCTCCTAACTGGCTTATTTAGCACTCTGACTTATCAGAAATTCCCAATATCTCAAATATGGTTATTATATTACTGATGCAGACCATAAATCCATGAGTTCTCTATGTAATTCTTACAATAAAGTATAATACTTTTGCCAAGAAATATTTTTTTGCTACAGAAAAAAACCCCAAAACTCTAATTAATAGGTATTTTGTGCAAAAATGTATGAATAACCAATTATTCAGCTAACATGCTCTTCATTAGCAGCTACTTTGCTCTTTATTGCCACCAGTTAAACTATAGGGCAATTCAATTATTTCTAAGTCATATTTTAACTGCCTTTTACACTTCCATGTTTGAAACATGAGGTGGAGGGTTCACATTTAGGCAACTCTGATACGGACATCTGCAGCTTGGTTAGCTGCCTATGGTGCCCTAAACAGGTACTTTTATGATGAAGTATGTTCAATAAGTTTTAGGTTTTAAGTTAGGAATTACAAAAATAACTGTTTTGCATAAGAGCAATTATATGTCCCAGCCAAAGTCCGTCAGCCTCTTTTGTCTGAAAGCTCTCAGTGTAGAACAGCAGTATAGATAAGAGAACTGGGAGAGCATACAGAATACTTCCTTAGAATCTAGTGCAGAACAGAGACTTCTAGTACCAGGCACAGTATTTTTGTATTTAATATCTGTTGACACATTTATCTTTGGTAAATTTGCTTATTTTCTTCTCCCTCTTCTTTTAAACCCTGTGCCAATGTAAAAGCATTATAGAAAAAGATCTCTTTGCTGACTGCAAAGACTCTAATACATAATATATACGCAGATGTCCGTATTGCAAGTTATATGTCTGATTACTGCTATTAAGCATGAGCTCTCAGATTTGATATAGACTTAAAATATTTCTTCTGGTCATTTTCTTAAATCAAAAGATTTTTTGGCAGGTGGATCAAATGCAATTCAATGAAATATATAGCTTGAGGTAGAATTTTTCGTATTTATTCAGATTTCAATTTAGGGCTCTTCTGTGTAATGTCAGCAAGACACATGTCAGAAGCTTAATTTATAAATAAACCATTGAGATATTGAATTATGCAACCAAGATCAGAAGATAGAGAGGCATGATCCAGATATCAGGTTTAAATGGCAATAAGTGTCTATTAAATAAACCAATGACACCTCAGTTACTGTAAATGTGTTCCAATTTGTTAGATGTGGAAGAGGTCAGAGTTCATTATTGCGGTGGACAACTCACATGCAGGTGCCATGCTGATGGATTGGATATCCCAGGGTTTCTCAAATGGTGCTAGATTGCTTACTTTAGATAACTTCGACTACTGAAGTAGACTTTCAGGTGAACCAAATTGATCTTCTGGCTAACTGAATATGTGTGATAAAGTCTGCATGGTAAGCTTACCCACCTAGATGTAATTCTGTTTCTAGTGTCACACCTTAAAGTATGTTCAGCCTCCAGCTACTGCACCAGAAGGATGAAAGACTCCTAGAGATCATGAATCAGAGCTATCAATGCCCCACAGATGCTTAAGGCACTCTACGACGTTTCAAACGTAGGCAACAGAAAAAGTGCTTAGTGTGTCTCCAGAAAACTACATGCATGTTAATAAAGTATCTTAAACTTGAGCTGAATCCCATCCTTCTGATAATGTCAGCATTTAAGCTGCCCCTCTGAAATTTATATGGCTGAAGTACATGTAATGTTGAAAGGGAAAAATGCATGGTCAAAGTTGCTTCTTATTGATTATAGATATTTTTACCACAAAAGCAGGTTATACTGTGATAAGTTTTTCCTCGTTAAGGTGATACAGGGAAGCATGCTGTTAAATCAGAATTTTCAGACTACTGAGAAAAACACCACAAAACCTAATTCCCTGTGATAAAGCCACCCCAAGGCCCGATATTTGTATCACTTTTGTGAATACAGCAATAGAACTAAATCCACTGAGGCTGATTTTACCCTTAGAGAAAAATCAGAATTAGGCCCTGAGAATTAAGGAAAAAACCCCAGAGGACTGTATTTTCTACCAGCAATAAACTAATCAAAACCAAAGTGATTGTAATTCAACTTTTCTAATAAAATAAACAACTGTAAAAAAAAAAAATTCTTAGTATTATCGCAGAAATGTCTCTCTCCTCTTTCCTTGCAGAAAAAACCCTGTCAATGCCAAAGAAGCAAGACATATAAATATAGAAAAAAATCTTTAGATATTAATTTTTTAACAGATTTCAAGAAAGGAGAATTTCCATCCAGAAGCTAAGTCCTTAGGCATATTGCAAAAAACAGTTTATGGCAAAGCTATTTCACTACTGCGCCTGTGGCAGCAAATGTTGGAAACTTGTGTTCGAAGCCGTGCGAGCACTGACTTCACCTGCATGCTGCCTGCAGCAACACTTAACTGAATACAGTTACCTTTCTAAGCTTTTATTTGGGTTACTCTGCCATCGTAAACTGCACGCTTTGGTTTATAATCTTAAAAAGGAGATTGAAAAGAAGGATTTCATCTTTCAAGTAATTTGATTATGAACTGACTGAGCTACACATACCATCTGTTTGAAACGAGCTCTGCACATCTTCTTGGGTTGTACCCTCTCTGAAACTCTGTACAATATGAAGAATTATTCCCTGACCCGCCAGTTTAATATGGATTTGTTCTGTTGGATGATGCTCTTACACTGATGATAACAGGCCTCTGTGTAAATAGGCAGAGAAGTTCCTTGTGTTGTGTGAGGTTCAGTGTGACAGAATCGCAGGGCCAGGTGCAGCACAGCTCCACGGAGGAGAACAAACATGTTCTGGAATGCGCTCTTCATCCCTCATCATCTCCATAACAGAAAAATGAACACTTTTTTCTGCTTTTGAAAAAATATTAGATAATGGTTCACACTGCTGGAAACATTTAGAGTAACTTGATGTCACTATAGTAGGTACTCCATAAGGGTCAGATCTGCATTTGAATACACTCAGGGAAAGATCAACATGCCTATGTCTGAAATATACCAAGTCAAGATCACTCAGTGCACGTGCATGAAAAGATATGAGATCACTCACTCCATAGCCTAGTTGAAAATGATAATGCAACAGCTACAAAAAGGGCTTTTTATGATTGAAATGTCATTGTCCCTGTCAATACAAATTCTGGATTTTGATAAAGAAATACAAGACTGTTTAAAAACTAACTTTTTAGGAAGCAGTGAATACTCATTTGTTCTTTTGCAGCATTCCTGTGCTGATGCAGCTGATGAATTTAGAAATAAAAAAAAGGTTTTTTTCTGTGGTTTTTTTTTCCCTAAACCTGAGGTTTTGACTTCTCCTCTAATAATGTTAACTATCCCCATAGCAATCTCAAACATTAATATATGTATTGTAATGCAAAAGCATGCATGAGATCAAGTCAGTTGTGCATGAAGCAAGATCTACCTTGTCTAATTTTAACAGCAGTTTTTATGTTGCCTAGGGGTTTTCATAACAGAAGTTAACTGCATAATATTGTCGACATCTAATCCTCTCTGGAATGTCACTGTTTTCTGTTTCTTCTTCATATATTTTAATCCTTTGTTTATTTTCACAAATTTGTAAATATAGATAACAAAACCTTGTTAAAATGCAGAACTTAAAAACTACTGTCCTTGATATATCACACTTGGTTAATAAGATAGAAGCTTCCTAATTGCTTGATTATTATTACAAAAATTTTCCTTCATCTGTCATAAAACTTTTCCTGCTGTAGCTGACTAAAAAGGTTCCATTTGTCTTAACACCAGCTAGTGTTATTATTGCAATGCTACTTCATGTAAATATTATGAGATCAAATTTTCTGGACCACTCAATTTCACAGACAATTTAATAGGTACTTCCTCCGAAACATGAAGGCCAAAAATAAACAGATTTAAAAACAAGCCTGTGAGTGTAATACTATTTTTGAGATCAGGAGGGCAAAGACTAGTCTGGAAGAGGAGGAGCAAGGGCAGAGTCAGAGAAGAAAGGAAGCTATGTCTCCATCTTTCAGCTTTCTCCCCTCATGTACTGTAGATTTCGGAGCATGACTGGATTTGCCATGTTAATCTCACAGTGAATAGCCAGAGGAAACAACCACCTGCTTCTGAGTGTGGGCAAGGATAGGATATATTTCTCCATGGGGAATTTCATACAATTCTAGCTACTGGGATGTGCTTTCAAAATTTTGGACTTTCAGCTTCCAACTTATCTGATTTGTATGGAAGCAGAATAGGTGTGCAGCCTGGGCATATATATGAGATCCCATGTAGTTCATTGGGACTTCAAACGTGAACTTGGTGTCCATTCAGTTCTGTGCTCTGTTTCTTCATTAGTTTCTTCATCAGAATTGTGCTTTTTTACCTTTCCTGCTCTCCTTTGCATACTGTTTTCTAAACCGAATGCAAACACTGATTTCAACATCAGTTCTTAAAAAAAAAACCAAACCAAAACCATCATTCAAAACCATGTAAAATTAGACGTGAATTCCTAAAATCCTACATTGCATAAAAAATGTTCAGAAGAAGGCAAGTAGATTAGGAAGAGAGAAACTCAAGCAGATGTAAGTGCAAATATAATCAAAATAATTTTGCAAAAGCAAGAGGTGAATCAGAACAGATTTCCTAGAAACTTTCATAAACTCATTTGTCACAGCAAAAGTACATGACAATCTCAGGAGGATTCCGGCCAGAGGTTTCTGACACATTACGACAGCAAAAAGGCTTGCTTTTTCAGATACTTAGCATTGCCCCAGTACAGCTAATAGATGTCCACAGCATACCAAAGCAGCTGTAAAGTTCTTACTCACATGGCATGAATCCAGGGCTCAGGAGCTTTTGGATTTCTTTTTTGGTTTATATTCCTTTAGTCAGTGTGGTCCGATTTTTAAATTAACTGTCTAAACACCTTGAAAGAAAAGTATTTATTCATTAGCTCAAATATTTTCTCAAAAATTATGAAGAAGTTCCTGGCAACCTGTTTAAGTAAGGACGTAAATTTACCTGACAACAGCACTCACATCCATCTTCATCACACTAAGATTAGTAGCACAGACAAGATTAGTAGCAGAGCTGAGATCCATTCAGAAAGTGTTCCAACAAACTCACCACAGTACTACACAATATAAATGTTATTTGTGTCAGGTGATCATTAAGCAGATTTCAACACGATAGTTTTAAATTAGTCAGTCAGTGGCATTCTTTACCTCAGTTTGGACCTTTGTAAGCTGATAATTTTCTCAGTATAATAAAATAAGCCAAAATTTACAAGATAGATTCGTGTTCCAGAAAAGGAGGATGTTCAGGAGAAAACAGGATCTAATCTTCTTCTGTAGAGGTTAAGAAGGAATCCTAAGGTAAGTAAATATCTTTTTGGAGATTAAAGAACTGGTGCATATGTAGACAGGTGGTGTAGGTTTTGTTGCCTATCTTCTCTCTTTTTCACAAACTCTTCATAGCTGCTGATATATGGTCCATATCTACAGAAACTAGTTCAGCTGCTTATTACTGTCTCATTTTAAATTAAGTACCTCTCTCTTAAATGTCTTAATTGGTAGAATCTAAGGTTCTAAGGTGAATCTAAGGTGAATCACTATCAAATGAATGTTGAGGATGAAGCTTTGTTTCCTACAGAACTTAGTTGCAGAATAAAAAAAAAAATATCCAAAGACACAAAGAAGTAAGAAGATGAGAACAGACAACATGGACATGCTGATTCCAGGAGAAATCAAGGTGTTGAGCTCCACCATAAGTCTTTAGCTTAATATTGTGTGTCAGCAAGTCACAAGGCTGGATTTAAGGGCCCCCCTAAATGAAAACTTGAGTTAAATCAAAGATCCGTACTTTAACTCTTTCTTGAAAGCATTAAGATTTCTGCTGGAGATCTTATAATATTTCCAAGAAGAGACCAGTGCAGAACCAAAATGCTACAATTCACCACATATGAGAATGGCCAAAACCCAAACATGGAGCAGAGACAGACAATTATCCATCATCATTATTTTAGATACTCTCAGTATCTATTTTAGATACTCTCAGTATGCTGGAACAGAAATTATACTAGTAGCTAGATCATGAGAGTAAAAAATGCCATAAAACAATAGCTGGAGAGATAGACAAAAGATATCGAATGAAGATATTTGATGATGATAATGATATCACCTTTTAAATAACTTAAGTCTGAAGTACGCAGAATTTAAATGCACTTCAAACTTTAAATATTCTCAGGGGAAGACAATAGAGAGAAAGTTTTTATGCAATGTTAAGCATGCCCTGTTTAAAGCCCATGAGTTTCACAATCTACTGAGAAATACAAATGCAAAACAGCAGTAAATTTTTGGAGCTGTTTAACTAATTATTAGCAAAGTGCTTAGTTCAAGAACATGATATGCTGGCAGACCACAAACAACAGCAAAGGAAACAAATGTCAATCCCAACAAGCAGCTGGGATGCCCCTGACACTCACCCCTGTTCAAAGGTTGATTCAGGAGAACAAAGCAGGCCTTTTTCCACAACAAACAACATATGTGTATCAAAGAAGGACATTCCATTCCCCTGTTCCCATTCTCTGATATCTCTGGCCATAGAATAGCTGGATTAATTATCTGTTTTATGGATGTGCTTTGGTATCTATCTTATCCTACCACACATGATGGATGCACTATTTACCATAATGCAGAGACAGGCTAAAACTCACCCTGTGGTACCAATGGATGCCAAGTGACAAAGGCAATTCAGGAGCTGAGTGTAGTGCAAACACTTTGCAGTGATTCTGACATTGCTGTTTCCAGCATGGCATCACAGCTTCTGCCGGATCCTTCATGAGAAGGACAGCCCATGGACAGTGCCAGCTCTGCTCTGTGCTGAGGGGCTGGAGGGAGGGCAGTGGAGGATGGAATGAAAGGAGAGAAGGCCAGCAGTGGCTCAGCTGAGGCTGCAGTGCAGGACCTGGGTCTGGGGCCTCTTGACCTCCCAGAGGTGGGGTCTCTGGCAGCATCCAGTCCTGGTTGTGGTGCCACAGCCCGTGGATATGTGGCATGTGGGTGAGCTCCCCCACTCACAGTCCATCTTGTGCTTGTGACATTTCAGCTACCTTGCCAGTTGGCCTTAGGTGCTGGAGTTAAATGCTATGTGGAAGACTGAATTAAAAATAAAAGTATCTTATGAGAAAAACCTGTCTAAGTCTGACACTGGACTATCCATACCTGTCAAGGAATGATGAAGGGAGGGGTAGTATGTCTCCCTGTACCCAGATAAGATTGGATGCATTGCCCAGAGACTTGCAGAGACTGGGCTATGACTGCTGAATCTACTATTGCTAACTGTTTTAAGCCTGAAAGCAAGTCAAATTGCTAGGATGGATCCATCTAAGAGAGAGATGAAAAGAAAAGCCTGCCCCATGGGAGTCCTGGAGCCTAATAAATGGTTGTTATAATATGTGAGAGGTCCTCTGAGAGCTTCCAGCACATGGAGAAAGTTAAGGAGAAAGGAAATCAGCTTCTGTAGACAGAAGACAGAAGCCCTTAAGAAAAGAGCAATCTTCTGGGATATAATTCTTTGAACCAGTATTAGCAGAACTAAGTAGTTCATATGAACTCTTCAGCCCCAGGCCACCATTTTGGAGGTATTAATTGCTTTCCCTGACCTCCTGGCAACCTGTAATTACAGTGCTGGTGGTTGCATTAACTTTCTACTAACACAATCTTCCTAATATTATTCAAAATCCTCTATAAACTTCAGTTTACTGTAGTGCATTGTTTTCTAAAATTTATCCTATAAATGTATAGCTTACTGCAGTCTAGAGTGGGAGAGACAGGCTGTATAATGCCAAAATCAAGGGAAGACGCTTAAGCTAAAGCGTGCTTAGGCAATAATTTTAAACATAGGAGCCACCAACAAAAAAGCAAGAGATATAATCAAATCTCCATGCTTGAGCAGGTCAAAAAACTTAAAGCTTATGGAGCTTAACATTTCTTGTACAAAATGGAAGTCTTTCTTTCCATTCTATTTGATTTGACCAAAGTCTGAAGCATACAACAGATTATGGTTTGCTCACGTGTTGCAGCTACAAGGAAACACCCAGGCCAAAATCTGCATTAGTAGAAATACATATGACAGGGAAGGGCTGTATTGGAAATGCAATATTTTGCTGTTTTTTTTAAATTGTAATTCAACTTCAGTTAGTACTTAACAAACACAAATGATTTATAAGCATTTTCACTTTACAAATGATTCTATACATTAACATACTGAGTTTTAATTACTGCATGATATTAGATACAAGTCTTTAAAGGAGACGAAACAAAAATGCAAAAAAAAAAAAGTTAAGTGACGTACCTTAATGGTATACAAAGAGAGAGACTATACCAACAAGTGACTTCAAACATTCCTCCTTTGAGTTTGCCAGACTGCTCCATGTATTTCATTCCTTCCCTTACAGCAAGGGACTGGCAGGAGGAATGTAAAGGACTTTGACTGAAAGGAATACACAAAACTGGACCATGGGTTCAACAGTCACTTAGGTAAGGCAAATGTAACCATATAATTCAATGGTAAAATAAATAAACCTGCAAAGCTGGTCTTAGAAAGCAAAGGATGTAAACAATGCACGACAATAGAATAAGAGTTGGGAACATTTCCCATAGAAAATACCTAAATTTAATTTATGCACAGCTCTTGAAAACAAAGAGTCCATCCTGTCTGCCTCAAACACAGAAAATGTGAGCACAGCCTGTGTGACAGTAAGTGCACATACTGTCCCTCTGGACACATTATCTCAGCACATCCTTGCAATGCATCCCCCTAAACGGGCAAGCCAAGGCAAGCAGACACCCACACTACAGGGTCACAGGGAATGGGGAAGGTGCTTCATTGCTGCCGTCACTACACCTCAAAGGAATATCAGGACATGTTCATTAGCCTTTTGTAAGGAAAAGCATGGATCATGCTGGATTTTAATGCCACAAAATAAAGGAAGGGGCAATTAGCCTTCACTCATAAAACTCCTGACAAGGTCTGTCCAACATTTCCTCTTAAAAGGTCTGCTCCTCTTTGTGGTGTTCTCTTTAAGAGGATTTATTTATTCGGACAAAGTATTTAGATGGTGGTTCAGTACAAGTATGTTTGTCCTTTTTTGCCATATCTTCCTAAAATGAAAACACAATTGTTATGCCCACATGTATCTAGAAGTTATTGCCTTTATGATTACTATTAGTGTTATTGCTACTATCAATACTACTTATTATCACTACTGTTGCTACTACTTGTAACCTAATTGAGCTTTGTTTTCACTGACACTGCTTTTCTTGAAGTTTATCATTCTGATTTTCTGTCTGCAGAAAGAGGAAATGGTTGCAGCACTGATAGTGGTTAATGCATCTACCAGTGCTGTTTTACACTCACCATGTTTCCTGCGATAGCAGTCCAGGGTTTGTGCCATTTTTCAGCTTGAAAAATGTGCTGCCTGGTAGATCTCACCACATAAGCCACAACTGTCAGCTTTTCTCAGCTCTGTCATTGAAAGAAATGCAATCCTGGCATAAGATCACAAACTGCACTTAAGCAAAATACATTCTTCGTGCTTCCATTTTCCATGGTTCTGGCCAAGAAAAGGGTTTTGTGAACCCCTCTTCCCTGCTCTGATTTAATTTTAGTACTCTATTTTTCCTTGTTCCTGTAGCGATACTACTTTAAATCCTCTTTTCTTACTGCTTTGCTCAGCCTCAATCTGGATCATATCTTTCTTCAATATTATGATTGCTGTGCCCTAAATGCCATTATTAGCTTCCCTAAAATAATAATTTTCTGTGCTGATTACATGTACTCATAATCTATAAACTTTGTACATACTCCTTCTTGTAGTTACACTGATTTCCCATTATGTATTTTCCAGAAGCTTTTAGTAACCTTTCTATTTGTTTTCTCTAATACCTTTACTCTCTTGCATGCCCAGTTTTTAATTTGCATTAAAACTGAGAAAAAGGGTAGTTTGCTTTTGTTTTCTTGAGTTGTAGATATCCCGTTTCTACTACAATTCCAAGACCCAAGGTTAAAGATAGAAAAGCTAGAGGAAGTGTTGTAGCTGTGCTTCTAAGAGCAAAGCACCACACTTTTAATTTCTATTGAAGGGGTGGATTATTTATTTCAAATTGTAAAATAAATCTCACTGTTATAAAAACTGAGTTATTTATCTCTATGTTAGCTACGATGGCAACAACATTTTCTGATTGAAAGACAGGAACAACCTAAATTTTGCCTTCAGTGTAAAATAAAGGTAAATTCTCTGGCTTTCTGCTTAGTATATAATTTGGTTTTCAATTATTCATTGGTCAATTTATTCTTGTTACTGAGCAAAAAGATCCTATCTATGTCCAAAGTGATGATGAGATTCTACAAATGGCAATGCTGTGGTGGAATAATGGTATGAAAAAGAACAGGGCCAGTTTTCCATCAGCTTTATAACCACTGTAAAAGTTGAAGTTAAATGTTGAGAACCGCCACAATTCTTTAAATAGCTTAAGCCAAAAACTTTTAAGAATAGATACCCAAAAATAGCATTGTAGTAAATTTTGTATAAAGTTTTAACAGGCTTTCTATTCATTCTGGACTATAGGACAGGGGTTATAATTTTCCTCTAACTCTTGAAAAGCAAAAGGGAAAAGACTAAGCTACCAGCCACCAAGAGCACAAACAGTATTTTTAGACACATAATAAAACTAAAGGAGAAGGAACGAAAGCAGCACTGAAAAGCACATATGCATAACTGAGGGATACTTAACATTTTCTGTCATAAGCAATTTAGACAAGGTTAATATCTGGGTATGCTGCATATAAGGAACATATACAACATTAAGCACCATCTGTCGCATGTGGTGGGAAGCACAAGCAGAGTGGCAGGCAGTGTCTGGGGAAAGGATCAGGTTCCTTTAGGGGAGTCGTCTGCAAACTCTTAAACAGTAATGTCAGGCACTGCTCTAAGGCTTCCTTCCCATTAGAATCTTATAATGCATTATTGACATTTATCACATCTCTCAGCCACTAAAAGAAGCAGGTAAACCTACTATTCCCTCTATTAACAGATTGCAAAAATGAACCACAGAATTATTTTTTTACAGTTCTTAAGAGTTTATGAAGAGGTGTAATATGAATAGACAGAAAACAGGCCAATTCCCCATCTTACGGCTAATTTCCTTCTGGATAATACTCTTGTGATAACTTCAGTAGCACTGGTAGTTGTTGAAGCTAAATTGACAGACCTGAACAGAAAGCATCCGTGTTTCATCTGCCAATACGTATTCTTCGTTCAAACTGCTCATTTTAGAGCAGGAGTGTCAATAACCCAACAAATGCCCAGCTGCTGTCAGGCAGTACCTGGAGGTCTGCCACACACCAGCACTGAAACATGTCTTTGGAACTAATAAAATATGAAATGCTCTCCCAATCCTTGGACTTCTTGTCAAGACATGGGCATTCTTCAGTTTCTTTGCTAAAATTAAAAAAAAAACAACAACAAAACAAAACACCAAACACAAACCAAAAGCACTTTCAAATTCTGAAAGTGCTCTACCATATAAGCGGTCCCTTCAGTATATGATGGGTATAAATCTATTATCAATGAATTGTAGATTATGCTAAAGAACTAATGCTTTCGCAGCAAGCTCCACTGCTAGCAGGGAGCTTTTGAAGCTGCTAAAGCAGGTTCAATACAAATATATTGTGCTTCTCTGCAGAAAGCAGCCCCATGCTCTACGAGACCACATCCTTAGAGGCACGCTTATACATTATACATCAAACAGCTAATCAAGCCGCTAATCTCTCGCTGTGTTCCTTGCTTCCTGTTGAAAGCTAAAGTAAACAACGGTATGTGCTCAGCTGCAGCCCATTAGCCGCGTCTTAGACATTTCTCCAGCTTGAAGACCAAGTATTTAAGTGAACAACTGATAGTGGCTGTATAATTAAAAGCTCATTATTTCTGAGTTCTTTGCACAAGCCTCCCTCTAAACTGAGAGCTGATGCAGTGACAAAGATCATGCAGTACCTAACCAAATACGATACAATAAACTTTATCTCAATCAGAGACTGCACTGTTTGTTGTCAGTGAAGACTGAGGCACGTGGTCATGAGCAGATCTAGCGGTTAAAACGATTACGAGCTTTTAAGACCGGTTTTCTGTTCTACTTTTTGGAAGAACGGTAATCTGTGTAATGTGAGGGGGCTGTTCACACAGGTAATTACCCCGGGTACTTGTGTAGTGCAGGGAGAAAGAGAGATTCTCTGAGGTGCTCTTTGAAAAAGGTTGTGTTTTTTTTCTTTTCTGTCTAAGAACGGAGACAAAAGGAGTTTAGATACCCATGTTAGATGCCTAAGGTAAGCAAGTGTGATAACACCAAACAAAATTCTAAACCACAAACCACTCCATATTTTCTGTCCATTAACGAGGACTATTTGAGGCAATCTTGGCGTCCTTAATCCCTTCTGTCAGCAACGTCAGAGCAAAGTATCAAGGCTAAAAAGTATTTCCCAGGGTTTCTTGTACAAGAAATAATGTCTAAAAAGAAAAAAACCTCAAACATTTGCCTGACCCATGAATACACTCTAAAACTGTCTGGATTACAAAAGTTTAAAAATTAGACAGAGAAAAATCCACATCAGTGCATTGAAGGACTTTTAGTGTTTGCCACTCTTATTAAGGAGGCCAGAAGTAAAATATCTATTGATTTTGGTGTGACACATTTGCGCCACACATTTAGAACTTACGTAGAAAGATACAGCCAGGAAAGTCAAGCTACATGTAGCTATAAGAGCATGTCACCCTACAGCCTGTTATTCAAAATGAAAGGGTCATAGTGGGGACTTTTCAGGCAAAGTGATTTAATATGTTCTGAATTCATTCTTTCATTTAAACTGACTAAACTTTCCTCAACATGCTTATGTACACAAAACCATAGAGAAGATGCTTCTTCAAACTTAGCAAAAATAAAAATCTGCAATCAATTAACTCATCATTCATCTTGTCATCACTTAGACAATGTAGCTGAATTCACTTGAAGTTGAATTCCCTCTGCAGTGACTCGTTTCTCTGTCCCTCGAGATTTGCCTGCACCAGTATGGTTAGGAAAGTTACACTGAATTAACTAAACATGCAAAATAAAAATGCATCAGTAAAAATGTATTAATCCCTAAAGTGCAGTCCTCATTCACAAACAAAGCTGTCTTAATTCTTTGGTACTCTCAAAAGGAGCATCTAAACAAGGCTTTTGCGCACTTAAACTAATTCACATCCACTTAATACCTTTACTTAACATCCTCCTGTGACAAAACAAAGCCAGCAAAATCTTTAGCATAAACACTTTCAGGAACAAAAACATCTTTATTGCTGGTAGAGTTTATTTCAATTTGGGAGCAGGCTATTCTCAGAGCAGAACACTTTTGCCAAGGAAAGTCTCATCTCTATTCAGACAGGTTGGTGGTAAATGCTATCAAAAAACCAACCAACCAACCATCTTCCCAATAGCAGACAAACACATTTAAGATATTTAAGGCTATTCATGAGAACTGCTAAAAAATGTAGGTGTACTATTTTCCTGCTTCACTCAATAACATATGAAAATGCATTTCTAAATTTATTCTCTGAAACAGCAAGTTTTTCTGGTTTTGCAATTTATTTTGCTTTTATAAATACTTTCAAACAATTTGCTAGTTATTAAATGTTATTGCCTTCTAGCACTCCTCACAGTGTTAGACAATGCCTCTACTCAACACTTTTGTGTAACAATTCAAACATTTATCATACTCATAAGTAGACACAGCTTCCTGCAGTAGCTTAGCCTATTGTTTAGTTTTCAGAATAACCAAGCTATGCTACTTATAGAACTTGGCATTTCAGGTGAAATTATAGCCCTTTGCTACTGTATTTATATTTCTCTCTACAGCGTTTCCAGAGCATTTGCTGTAGCCATCATTGTGAAGTATCAGTAAAGGCTCAGTCTTTTTGCTGATTTGTATTGCAAATGTTTTCCTTGAATTATTCAGGATGAAGAAAGCCAGAAGCAGAATTGGAAAGAGAAGAGAAAGTAAAACTAATATCTGTGATGGCACGGCCCCACATCAGTGGAGGAAAGAAGCAGGGATGGAATAGACAGAGCTGGAGACAAATGGGATAGAGGAGGTGGAAGGATTCTCTGAACACTGCCAATACATCTTTTGGAAAGTTTGGCTTCCCTGTTCTGGCAGCAGCTGCTTTTCTGAGCATCTTTGTTTTGCTGTGTATTTTGCATCCCACAGTGTCATCTGCCTTCCTGCCTCTCACTGTGCCCCAGCCAGCTGTCTGCTCCTTCCTCACATGCTCACTGCTTTGCTATGGCTGGAGACACAGACTGTGCAAGAGTCCCTGAGCCATGATTGCCACATATTTGCTACAGTCTCTTTCCCTTTATTACTCCCCAGCAAACATCTCTTGTTAGCTTGGCAGGTCTTTACCCCTTTTCTCATTTACAAACACAACTACATTCACAGTAGTGCATCCACTGGCCTTATTCCGTCTAAACCTCACTGCTCATTCAATGTGCCATTATGAGCAATTGCAATTAAAAAAAAGTTTGCTTAAAAGAGATGTGATGGCCCCGAGAGCACTAATAGCCCTGCTGACTGCTGCCCAACCCTCCAGGGCTCCTCCCGTCCTGCCCACAGACCAGGCTCCCATTTGAGCTCACTGTGGACATCAGTCCCTGTCCCAGTGATGCTGCAGCAGGGACAGCCTCCATCTCCATCCCCATCCCTGTAGGTACTTGATCTTGTGGTTGGACCCTCACCTCCATGTATGGTACATCTCATCTCCAGCCCTGGCCCTGGCTCTGCCTTGTTTAGCTTCCCTTGGAAGACCCTGGTACCATGGTGACCAACATCTGTTGCTGTTGATGGCCCCATCAGAAGAAGCCTGGTGCTTAGTCCCATAGGGATGCACACTGCATGTCCTTGTGCAGTCAGTCCTTGCTGCTCCCTGCAAGAAAGCAGTTTATTTTACAATAATTTCTTACTAAAATGTAACTTTCCACTTGTGAACTGGTAAGTCTCCAAACTTTTCTCTGCTTCCTTGTCCAATTTAAGGTTTCTCTCTGGCCTTGCTATCTTTGTAAGAAAGTTATATATCCATGCACACCTCTTCTATACTCCGATCTTTCCCATTTTGAGCTCCCACTCCCCCAGGAAAGACAAAATATTTGGCGCTTGAAGGTAACAGATACGAAATCACAAAAATAGCTTGAAAGGAAAAGAAAGTAAAGAAGACTCCCACAACCAAGGTATATTAAGGTTTGCATTTCAAACATAATGGTTAAAACTGTTTCTCTTTTTCTCACCAAAACAATTTATCTCCCAGCATCCTAGTGCACTATCCTTCTCCTTGAATAACTGATGGGGGAGTGGAGAGCCCTCTCAGGCAGGACTGACCTCTCCTAAGGACAGCCTAAGGAGCTGCCCAGAAGGAAATAGCTGAAGATGTGATAATTCTTACAGTCCCTGGCCCTGCTTCCAGGTAGAGTCCTTAGCTGGGGGCATGGCAGCAGCAGGTTTGTGCTGGGGTCTTGACGGGCCCTAGATTCAAACATGAATGGCCATACGCAATGCTTCAAAATTGTGAAGCCAGATACTCATGCTCATTAACTTGGAAGAGACTTACTCTGCTGTGGGTGTTTCTTGGTCAGAAGTAAGTTGATGATGTCATTTGGGATACCAAACTTAACTCCTGCTGGAAATGGCTCCTGTCCAAACATCTGCTTTGGTTTCATTTACATTCAAAGGCTAGAAATGGGTCCATCCTAACGTGAACAGAAACTCTAATGAGTGTGACCTGTGGATTAACCTAATAGAGAAGAAGCTTGGAAGAGCTCCTAAAAATGAGCCTAACACCCAGCTGGCCAGGGGATATGTCCGTATTTAGCATAAGATGGGATTCTTTACGCAGGATCACACATAGATATATGAATAACCAGTGAAATCACGCCTTGCCTTTGAATTGGTTTAGGTACTCTTATTATTATCAAACAAGTTTTACATATGAGCATGTTTGAGTCCCCAAAATAGGGTCTGTAATGGATGAAATAGCCCTAGAGAATAAGAAGAAAAACCTCCAACAAACAAAACTTCAGAAGAACTCAGACTGTAAATAGATGAGATATAAATAAAGTATATAAACAAAAAAAATGAGTAAACTAAATCAGTATATTAAACCATGAGCTAGCCAAAGGTTTATCATGATTTTAATATGCAGCTCTGTTGCTTTCAAATGTATTGCACCAATAGACAGTTCAGTTTCCTAGACACTGTTATATTTGGCTCTGCAGTTTATTTTGAAAGAACTTGAAACCTCAGACTATTTTAAAATAAAGTTAATCTGTGACTTTCTTGCAAAGGTTTGCAAAGAGTGTCTTCTGATATCTACTGCTTGCCTCTGTAGTGTGGCCAAGTAAGAAAATGAGCCTTTGAGCCACATACATTCCCCTCTCAATACTGTGTTTGATTTGAAAACAAGACTCCTACATATTGCTTGCTCAATGTGGACATGGGAGTGACCGTTGAAAACATTTAACTGAGTTGCAGTAGGAGCGGAGGCTATAAAATTATATTTATTGAAAATTACTTTAACAGGACAGAACACTCTGGTATATTCATGTTCAAGAATATTGTACAAATGAATCAGAAAATATAGTTGAACTAAGTGGGAGGATCAGCCTCCTGCAAAGTAGAAGTGCTTCATCAAGAAAAGACTTTGTGTTGTACAAAATTATGGAAGAGTTAAAAGTATTATAGCTGCTTCTCTCTTACTATTTATATATAAAACTACTAAAGTATTACTTGGCACAAATGTATTAACAAGCTCCTTAAAGAGATACTGGAATGTTTACTGGTCTGGAGGGACTGATATTTTTCCAGTTTGCTATTCCCTTTAAATTGTTTTATTTTCCATTAGCTATAAAATCCTTATGTTTTCACAGCACTGAGAACAGTAAGGAGCATTTTTTTCAAAAGAGGCAGCTGAAAATAAGCAGCACTGAATACTTTTGCTTGTCTTCTCATTTCTTTTGACTTTCTTAATTAATCAAAACTTAATTTTCATAATGCTTTATACAATCAATGAACTTGCTTTCAAGAAAAATTCTTTTTGTTGACACCGCACACTTTGGTTTTCCTTACGTTTTATACTTTCAAAACATTGTGCAAGATTTCTTCCCACATATTTTGAGTGATATCTGAACTATAATCAAATATACACACAGAGAATGAAACATGGTAATGAAAAGTGTAAATCTGCCTGAAATTAGTCTATATGTGAGAGTTACAATATCCCATTTATGACCTCTGTGTAACTACAGCTTTCTGATTTCAAACTCTATTTTACATTAATAATTTAACCAATCCCTTCTTATAAAATATATTACAATATAGAGAGTTGTTCAGTCCTCCTATTACTGTACCTTGTGTCCAGAATCTACCTTTCATATGGCATGCTCCCCACATTTCTTCACTTACTGACTACCATTAGATGGGAGTTTAACAAAAAAGCCATTTTTCATAGTCAGAGGGTGTGAATTGTGTATTTGCTTCTTAGGCATGTTGGACTAAATACTCAGCAGATGAATTCAAAAGAGCCACTTAGATGAACTGAAACTTCCCCAGTGCTTTTCATGATAGTACAAATATTAAGGTAATACGTAAGTTGAAGAATACCCAACATAGCATGTAGATGGTGTGAGTTGCCCAGCATGGTTATGGCAATGAAAACACTTAAAGGATACAAGATATTCTTCTTGGATAAATATCCAAAGCTATACAAGTTAGCCAAACTCCTCAGCTTTCTAGAGTGTGAGAATATTTCTGTTTTATTTTGATACTATTTTTGACCACTAAGTAGAAGCAGAGGATTCTAGAGCATAAGTCAAATGAGAGGAGGTTGATCCTCCCATATGTTTTTAAACCTGAAAAAATGCACAGTCTAAATGTCAGTTTCAAATCTGAATGAAGTTTTGGATTAAAATAATTATAGCTCCTATCCTACTGAAATTTCGACAGAGATCCCTAATCATTAGCTGCTTAAGTCAAAGCAAAAGCCTTATTTAAGTGCTAAGGGGAATTGATTTTAATGCAAGAACAAGTTTCCATTACTCTTGCATACTGCATGCACATATCTGTTTCTTTGGTAGCCACAAGAAATCTTCTGAAGTCTTAGAGGCTTCCTATGGTGCACTTGAAGCCTAAAACTAGAAACTAAAACCCTTTAAAAGTTACCTGGTATCGCTCAGGGAAGAAGCAGGTTTGATGAGTAAAATGCTTTTTGGAGATCAAGGGTCTTTGAGAGTTTGTACAGTTTTAGAAGGTCTAGGAACAGGTTCATCACTGGCATAACTGTGCTGATTCCTGAATTTGATAGAGCTACATTAGGGATAAATCTGTCCCCTGGTAGCCTGCAGCTCAATGAATGAATATTACTGTATGAGAGTAAAAGACATTGCATTACATTCTCTCTCTTTGGGTTTAGGTTAGTTTTCTTTCATATTCATATATTTAGAACCTATGAAAAGTTTCTTAATAGTTAGAGGGCAGATTCTTTAAGTTTTTCATATACATATATATTTATATATACTAAATCCTATTGAAACTAGCATTAATTAGCAGACATATAATTGTTAAAGCTGATTGGAAAGATGTTGGAAAGATGAAGCTGCACAAGGAAGGTAATGGTCTGTATTTTTCAGGTTCATTTAAATGTAATAAGCTGATATTGCTACTCCCATTAAGACCTTTGAAAATGTAATTAAATGATCAAATGGCTACTAACATGATTAAACAAAGAATAGGGTAGGTTATTCACTAAGCTTATTAAAGATGTTTCACATTCTGTCCTGCTCAGTAATAAATCACATTGATTTTTTTTAAAAGCATATCAGCAGGCAAGCAATTTTATCCTTATTCCATTCAGCAGAAGATTAGTGCTGGAATGATATTCCAGTTTTTAAAAAGCATATCAGTTATACTCGCGTCATAGTCATGTTCCTTTGGTTTTCGTTGTTGTTGGTGGTGGTGATTGGAGGGCGTTTTTTTGGTTTTTTTGGTTTGGATTTTTGTTTGTTTTGTTTGGGGTTTTGTGGTTTTGGTAGTTTTTTTTGTTTGGTTGGTTTTTGTTTTGTTCATATCAAGTCTTTATTTGTTAATGCAGTAGAGAGACTACTCTTTAAAATGCCTACAATCTAATTAAACAATAAATGTGCTTATTCCTTGAGTTTGGTCTGGTATGAGAGAAGAAAACAGACTGTGAAATATACTTATGTATACTTTAAAACATATTGCTTTATTAATTGCTTATTGAATTAAACCTTTCTTCCGTAACTTGGGTTTTTTTCTCCCCATGACAGTCTATACTGCCATCAATTTACTTTCCAAGCTACCTTCTTTACTAACCTTACATGAAAGAAATCACTTCACTTCTGGTCACTGATGCTCTGTTTATGCATTCACTACTACAGAAATATGTGTGTTTTTGTAGATATGATTGTTATATGAATTAACATGCAAAACATGTATTATACAACTATACGTGTATAAATGTTTAGTCGTTTTGCCTTACATTGCATCACTTTTTCTATAATGAACTCCATAGCCTTTTCAGAGTTCTGTTCTCTAGGACACAAATTTCTGCAGCTACAGCTCAAATTTCTTATCTACATTTGTACTTTGTTTCATAAAGACATTTTTGAACACAAAGTGCTGCATGTTTTAATCACTATTTAGCATACTGATGTGTTATCTACAAATTCTACCTGCAGATTTTTCTTTTTTTCCTGTTTGTTTTCTTCCAGATATTGGAAGAGCATGAACATTAGCTCTGGAGTCTATTCTATCACCATGAGAAACATCTTCATTCAACTATGAGTCTCCATGGACAACTTCCCTTAGAGGTTTATCAATCAAATTATTCTTGAACCCTATTCTTTCCAATAAAAAACTCATGGATACTCATTATTTTGTCTGGGACTGCAATCAAGACAATTAGTTTCTAGGCAAAGCTGGGTCTTTTCACTTGTACTTTTCAAGCAATGACACACCAGCTTCCTTTGCATTTATGCCGCATTCTACAAAATTATGAGGAATTGCCACCAAACTGGTAGAAACCTGTGTCCCCTTTGTGGACAAGGAGCAAGGCAGAAGGGCCTCTTAATGGAATAGTATTTATCCCTCGTAGATAGCATTTCAAATTTTTGATCCTTTGTCAGATTTTATGTAATGGATACATATTCTATTTCCAAACACCTAACATTTATTAAAGACATCTGTTCTTTTTTTGGCAACATGGTCAATAAATTTCCATTCCATAATAGACCTAAACAAACTTTTGAAAAGACTAATAAAAAATGGTGTTTTCAACACAAAAAAAAACCCCACAAAAATTCCTAGAATAGTTTCAGTTCATCAGAATAGCTTTCATGTATCTTTAACATGTTATCCACAGTCCATGCTTTTTAACTGTATTAAATTAACAAATAGATGTAGCAGTCCATATAAATTGGATTATCTTCTAGCAGTTTTGAAGAGAGAGATTCAGCAGTTTTGACTATGCAGTAAGATGGACCATTACTTAGATATATTTGAGCTTTTGCAGTGCTTATCTCCTCTTTCAGGGCAGCATATTGAAGACATCGCCTTCCTCACTTTCTAAATATATTTCATGATAACACAAAACACAAGATTTAATAATGCCTATTTCTATGCACTTGCATGGCATGACCCTGTTTGCCTCCACAAGCTACCCAGAGTCACTCCACATCAGTCTGTAAGTCATGTGGCCCTTAAAAGCAAGAAGATACTTGCATGAGTGAAACAGCCCAAAATGGCTGTTCAGAACAAGAAACTGAAATGTTCAGAGCCAGGGATATCTTGGCCTTCCCTGACATGCCCAAGATTTCTTGCTTTAAAATTCTTGCATCACACCACCTTAACTTAATGGGTGCTGTATTGACTGGTGTTACCATCTCCTTTGAAATCTTTGCAGTACCTCTATCTACAAAGTAGTTGAGTGAAAAAGTGTGGCAAGTTTTAGACTTACTAGCTTTTTAGACTTGTAGTTAAATTCTTGTTTTAAGGAATATATACTCAGCTCTACACCCACACCTCTCCTTTTAATAAAATTCAAGTCTTCACCACTCTCCTAAGTTTTGATCTTCATGCTCTGTAGTCTGAATTTGACTAAAGGAAATGAAAATTCCTATGTAGGTTGGATCTTGCCAAAGAAACATGAAGTATCTTCTACTTCAGTACTACATTAATTAAAAATGCTTATTTTGACAACTAAAAATTGTTATAAAACAGAATAAAAAAAATCTTCTGTGATTTCAAAGAAAGTAGTAATGTTGATTGAAATAAAAGACATCAAAAAAGGCTAGTAGCTGCAGTATTGTAAAAGTACCGGTAAGAGACATCAGGGGTTCCGATTATTTCTTAGAGTCAGGCTAAATTAGCTGTGCTGGACTTTAATTATGAAATTTACTCGATTTTGACCATATTTATTTTGTGTTCTTATGTTGCATTAAAACTGTGCAAAGATAACTTGATTCATATTATAGTTTTGCTCTATAAGATTTATTTTCTCCCACAGAAAAATTCCGTGCTTGCCGTTCATTATGAAATTCATTACATTGAATGGATGTAAGTCTGAAGATATCAATATGTACTCATCTGTCTATAATCTTCACAGACCATAGCAGACTGAGGAAAGTATATCTGGAAGAAATCATTAATACACCTGAGACTATGCTCTTCTGACTATTGCTTCATACCAGCATTAAACATCACCAGTTTGAGGGAGTTTGTGTTGGCTATAGGGTGTGGGGGCTTCCTTCCTATGAAAGACAATTACTTTGCTCACAGAATTCCTCAGCTCTTTTGAGATTCAGAGCATACAAACATGCCACAATTATAAGGTTGTTCAACTTTGTAGACTAGAAAAAGTGTTATTCTATTTTACATGTAAGAAGGTGTAATACAGTGACTAAAATTCACTGTCTGCATGCCCAGAGCTGGTGCCATTGTGCTGTTTGAGACCCTCTAACACAGCAAGCCCTGAGAGGTTTGTTCACACCCACAAATAAAATCTGAAGCTTGCCTCTCAAGAGTCAACTGAGTACAGAGTTACATTTCTTCTTTGCACTACTTTTCTTGACATGGATAACTTTACTAAAGCTAGGGCAGATCTATTTGCTCAATTCCCCTGGGAACTAATGGCATATTTTGCCTCTCAGGTAGGACCTGTATTGCAGTTTCTGATCAGATGTCCTTTGTAAACACAATTCAGCCTTGATTTTGAAGTGGAAGTGAGAACTAAAAAAATATGTTCCAAATCTGGGACATTTTTTTCCTCTCAATAAACATGAAAAATCTCAGTTCTCTCTAGTGCTCACATAGGCGTATTTATATAACTCAGTAATCAAAGCCAGGGCCTTGGACAGCAGCTGCCCATTCATTACTGACACTTGGTATCAAATGAATCCATAAACAGAATTTTTTTTCCTCATTAAATGGTTTTAAATATAGCTCGTTATAGAAAAGCACAAGTGATTCAAGGACAAATCATCCTCCTCTGCCTATTGTCTCTGCTGACAGATTTGTGTCTCCCCCCAAAACCAAACATACTTCATTTATAGCCTAAGAAATATTTACACCAAGATAAAAATCTCACAAGAATTTTCTTGGTTCTCGTTTTGTATTTTAAAATTAATTTTAAAAATTGTCTTCTGTTCCTGCTTGGAACAGACCATTCTATAGTATTCCACTTCAAGACAAGTCACTTGTGTTAGACTGGAATCTCTTTTTGTCGCAGAAAACTGTAAAGTCATTGATTAGCATCTGTTGCATGAAGCTGATATTATGGAATTTCTTACCTTTACATTACAAAAACCAGCCCCTGCACAACCCCAGTGTATCTCCCTCTTCTTTCTGTCCTGAGGTGACTCACCACTGTAACACTCCACACCGTGCAGCGTGGATGGCTCTGGCCACCTGTGCCCTTCTCTGGCTTGTGTTGGTCCCAGCCAGTCAAAGCCACCATTTGTGTTCATTAAAAAAACTATCAAAAGATATAGGAGATGACAGTGAAGAGAAAAATCATGAGGCAAACATTTGGAAGCCTGACTTAAATGTCAGCATGGCTCCGATCTGTTAAGACTCAGGTATAAACTACATAAATCAGACGGAGTTAGTAGTAACATATATAATGATGGTGCACAAACCCCTGTGTGAAGTATTTAGGTGTCATTTAAAAGAAAGCATTGGCAGATTTTCTGCAGTGTTTTGCTACCAACTTGACTAATACCCCTGGGCATATCCAATTTTTCTGTTTCCATGCCTTCATCTATCAAGATGGAATAACAGCACACACAGTGAGAACAAAGTGATACACACTCTGAAACCCTGAGGTAGGAGTTCAGCACTGCTAGTCATAATATATATACAAAATGAGACTTTCCAAAATTACTCAGTTCATAAATCTTAATTGTACTTTGTCAGCTCCCGACAGGCTGCTTTTTGCTTCTCTTCTCTAAGATAACAGACACACAAAGTCTGTGAATGCAGCTTGTCTCAGTCAGTATAGTAACTGTCTCCTGCCAAATCCCAGCCCAGCCTCAAAAGCCCAAGTACCAAATGACCTGGGAGGTCTTGTGAAGACTATCCTGAAAACTCTTCACTCCATCAGGACTTCAAATAAATGAATTAAAGCTACCATGGGTATATTTATACGCATTAACAGCACTCCTCCCAGCGCCTGTCCTAGGAACTTGCACAATCTTCTTTAGATGCTGCTTCCCTTTTTCCTATTTTCTAGCATATCCCTTCTCTCTTTGATCTTGAATTGTGATTTATACCCCAAACGTAGGAAATTTTATACCCAAGAGGCAAAAAATTTTCTTTTGTGTAGCAGCAATGATCCCTGGGGAGCCTGAACCATAACTTCTGATTTCAAATCAGGCTAGCTCTGAACACAGCATGAGTATTTCTCTCTGATTGGTGTCAAGGCTGCTTCCTGACCATTTTTCCTGTTATTCCAGTCTGGGAAAAGGTGTACCAAAAAATCACAAACATATTTGTTACCATGAGCGTGAAACCATTTCATTTGTAATGGTAACAAATTTTTATGTACAAAATTTTCAGCTCAGTATTTATCTGCAATGCACAATGCTGGTAAACCATAATTCACATGCTGGAATATGATTCATATCCTTACAGGTTACCTGGGCAGACTTTGGGTCCGATGGGCTTAGCAGATGGTATGCTAGCTCTCTCTCACTAGACAGGACACTTAATCAATTTCTTTGCAACTGTGGGATAACAAAGTACATATCCAGATGTTTCTTTTCTGAAGCACAAGGCTTCTCTATGTGAATACCTTTTCGTAAATACTTCATTGGTTGGTTTCTTTGCTTATCTCTATGTTGACCATAAAATGCTGACAGTTTCTTAGATTAATGTGGAAGATGTACATTCAGAAAGTTAATTCTAATAAACTGTTGCATCATACTCCCAATATTTTTCACTTTCATTTGTCTCATTTTTTCTTCCAACTTTTTTTGTGAGGCATTCACCATCATTTTTCGTTCTGTAACTAATCCTTACCATTTATCTATTTCCCAAACCTCTGCTCCAATGCTTTGCCTGTCCAGAGTTCTTTGCTACTACATAGTTATATAGGCCTAATGTAGAGAAGGTACAAGAAGGGAAGCTGAATGCAGCTCCTACTGCTACTTTGCCTGCATAATAGTTGAACACCCCTTGCAATTGCTCCCCCCTATTCTCCCACTTGGAATTTATGCCCTCCTGGAAGGTTTGTGTTGCTACAGTCTCTCTGGGTCCTCCAAGGGCAAAAAAAAGCTAGTTGACTCCATACACATCCTGTTCTGACATGTTTTCCTGGCAGCCTGGGAAGGTGCACCCCTATTATGCAACCTGTAATTAGCATATGTTCCTGTTCCACAAATGTATGTGAAACATTACTCCAACTCTACATTTATGATTGCAATATCTGCCTACAAAAGCAGATGATGAACCCCACTTTGAAACCGCAGGTGGGTTCAGAAAAGGAAAGAAAAAACTGCACCTTAATTACAAGAGGCCTTGTGAGACACATCTTTATTTAAAAACAGGATTATTCCCGCTGTGTATTCATATGCAGCCTCACCAATTTATTCATTATCATGAAAAAGGGAACTGGAATCACCTTCATCAAGAGAATACATTTCTCTTATCTAAGTTCTAGGGTACAAATTCTGCCCTCTCTTATATCACTAAGTTTAATAGTAAAGAATCAAAGACAATGAGAGTTGACGGCTTTTGGTGATAGAATCCAGTTTGGCTTTAGGTTTGTTGGTCAAGCACACAGTGTTGGCAGTTAATAATAAACATTTTTTATTGTAAAACTTAAAAACTGTAATATGGAGTAATAATACCCAGAGAATTCCTAAAGGCTATTTACAGTCATTTTTCAATCTGGAAATATATATTAAGCCATTTCCTTCTCTCATCAGCAATTAGAAAGCCTGAAACTGGGCATGAGGTTTTGTTTCTGTTGGTGTACTATCATACACAAATAGATTGTGTATGTGGTAAGAAAAGAGAAATTTGATTTTGTGTGTCAGAAGCACCACTGAATAGAAAAAAAACTAATCAGAAAGAATTATAACAAGAACACACACGAGATGTACAGTTGTATTGAGATGAATACTAAAGGAATTGTAAAATGCTAGCTTTAAGTTGTACCTATATATGCACTTCCAGTTACTCGACTGAACTTATTCATGCATTGATCTTAGGGGTAATTCAATTCTAAAGTTTACTTCTAATATAAACATACAGTTTCCCTTCCATGCTACAATTCAAAACCAGAAGTCCAGGAACCATAAAATGGCACTACACTCTTGTCCTTTACTGTTGATTAATCATCACAAAACAGATTTCTGACAAACAGCAGATTTAGCAGTCAGATTCAGCACTTACTGCATTTGTTCCCACCTGTCCCTTCTCATTTATAGAATCTGCTAACTACAGAAAGAAATCTGGACTTCTGGGGAAACCTTGCACGTCTAAAATTGGAAAGTAGCCTGAGGATGTAATTCAGCATGAGTATGTTAATGAAGACTATTCCTGTCATTATTGTTGCTATCTACTAGGGAGACTGAAAGATAGGATCATTTGTTTGTTGGTATTTAACTTCCCCCCTATGAAAAATAGCAGGGAGTAATTGCGTATCTCATAGGAAATAATTCACATTACAGAAAACAATCTTTACAGGAAACTCTTATAAATAGAAATTTAACTAACAGAACATAAGGATATGTTATAATATTTTTCTAGATAATGATAATGTGCTGTTTCATTACTACTTTGTTTCCAGAGAGAGTATAATTAATTTTATAACCAGAATATGTTTTTGTGTGCCTCAAGAGATTTGACGGTTTCCAAGCTCCGGTTTTTGTTCTTCTCTTTCTAATATACCTACATGTGCAATGTTAGTGTTCCTGTTACTGAAATACATGCAGTGACTTCTTTTTTGTTCAAGATTCTTCAAACTTTTTTTCTGAACACTGCCAACAGACCCTGGTGTGCTATGGTATCATTCGGCAGATGGTTAGACAGAGGACAGGAAAGAAATGCAACAGTCAAAAAGATCTGTGCAACCAGGCTTGATACAACTCCTTGAACTCTTAGATCCTGTCTTTGTATCTTTGCTGCAGTGTCAGCTCTCTGGCTCCCTTAAAAAAATTATGTTTATCCCTGATCCTGTACAATCCCATTTTTTAGACTTCTGTATAGACTGTCTAAACAAACTCATTTGAGGGGGCAGAGGGGACTGCCACAATATTTTTTATAAACCTGTGCTCAGTTGTAACTCCTCCCCTACCTTTCAGTAATACAATTTCCAGATAAATTTGTCATTTATAGTTTTATGAAATGAGTTTACATACAGAAAAATAAAATGCTGCCATGTATTTTGCTCAAAAGGACTCCACTCACAAAAGGCAGGTACCACTGAAATTAATGACAGCAGTTGCTTTTTTGGTCAGCCAGAAAGTCTAAGGTTAATAGCTGTGGGCTTTAAAGCAGTTGGTGAATTTCTGGTTTTACCCACATTAGTGGCAAATCTCCAAATGGAGTGTGGATTTCATCCTTTAAGGAACAGAGATGCACCATAAACAAGTGGAGTTAACTCCTGTATGCCTTATCAGAAGCATTAATACAGTTGGTTTCTGCAGACTAGACTGTTAAACCCTCCTTTCAGCTTTTCAGTTCCACACATCATACAATCATAGAATAGTTTGGGTTGCAAGGAACATTTAAAAGTTGTCTAGTCCAACCCCCAGTGTAATGCCCTACAGGCAAAAATGCACACTTTTATCTGCTTATGGCGGTAAAATATAGCCCTTTGCCTCATATTAAAGTCTATTAATCTCCATCCCAATTTTAAAAAAGATACTTAAGCCAGTAAGTGTTGCAATACTCTGTTCTAGCTTAAGCTTGCAAAGTGAAAAATCACTTAGTTAGTTTTGCTTCATTTGTAATGATTGTGACTTTCTAACCTGATAGGTTCACCATGTGTTTAGCTGGAAGTCTGGGAGAGACATAGTTTCTCAGGATCCACAAAGATCAATAATAGTCAATTAAAACTAGTTGTACACCATCAAAAATATAACTAACAATCTTCTAAAGTGTTAAACATCCTAAAAA
>JAWWES010000115.1:84998530-85139791 GCA_035583135.1 Lophotriccus pileatus
TAATAGTCAATTAAAACTAGTTGTACACCATCAAAAATATAACTAACAATCTTCTAAAGTGTTAAACATCCTAAAAACCTTAATTTTCTTCTATGAAAAGTCACACAAGATATTACCTAAAGCCAACAGGAAATACAATGGAAGTCCTGTGGCAGAAGAAATGTCTGTTGCACTGAACAGCATTTGTAAATAAGGATCCCCAAAACGCTTAAAATGAGAGTAGAGTTAACACTTAAAATGGCATATTGCTTAGCAGTCTAAGCTGGACTAAAGGATTACTTTGACATTTAGTAGCACACAGACTTCCAGTGAGTCTTAGATTCAGCATCTAATTTTTAAAGCAGAATCTAGAATTTGTCTCTAGTCACTCAAACAAGTAAATTGTCTAAGTTTATTCCTGCTGAAAGTTATCCCAGAAGCAGATAGGCTGAATGCTCAGCATCCAGTAGCAACACTGCATCAGCTAGCAAGTATTTTGTGAAATTCTCCCTCAAATCAAATGATGCTGATGCACACTGAAGTTTTAACTTCATTCAAACTTGCAGTAAGAAACCCAGAATTTGTAACGCTGCCTTTTTTTTTTTCCTTTTTCATTTTTAAGTATTAACGGTTTAAAGATCAAGGGCCAGCCTCTGTCCCATGTGCAATGTGTGCAGAACTCCCACTGTTGTCCGTGGGAGTATCACAAACATATCCAGGGCAGAATGTGACCTTTCTATTTGCACAGCCTTTTTTGCACAGCACAATATTTCAAAAGTGACCATCAATTAGATTTACATAAATGATAGTTTTGATAGATTTTATCTCATCTTTATTAGCTGTCTTCTAATAAAGAACAGAACACTGTGCTAACCTTCAGGGTGAACTCTATCTTTTGTTAGCAAATTGTTCAATGAATTGAAATTGTGAATCCCAACAGACACGTATTCATTTTTTCATATAAACTGCTAGTACTCTGGTGTACAATATAAAATCCATATGTTGATTCTATGAAGATGAAATAAAGAAATTGAAAAGGGATTTTGTGTAGATTTAAAAACAAAACAAAACAAAACACATCAAGAACATTATAACAGTTCACCTCATGAAGACTGTAAAGGAATAGTTTTGACTGCATTGAAAAGGTATAAAAGGAAGGGGAAAAACCATATCCCTTCATTCTTTTTATACAAAACTCCCAATCAACAAATAAATCCAATTCTAAGTAACAACATAAAGTTGGAACCCAAATTATATGCACACTGTGAATTGCACTCCTACACCATCTTTATCCTCAGCAAACAGACTGTATCCTATGAACATCTATCAGTACTTTGACAAGCTTTCATCCATGTAGTATTACCATTTCAGCAAATGATTATGTAATGAAAATATAAAATAACATTCAGGTTATATTTGTTCTAAGGAAAACTTAAAATTATCAGAATACATCTAATTTTAAAGATTAAAAAGCCAAATATTAATAAAAGTACATTTGTAAAGCTAAAGGCCCTATGATAAACAGAAATATTATACTTCTTATTTTCCTTGATAGACCTTTCTTTTTATAGTAATTGTTCAGCATAAACAGTCATAATTGCAGCAGATATCAATGCAGCAGAGCGCTCAAGTATATTATAACAGTCCTCATACAGCCAGCGGCTTACGCATACTTCTTTTGCCACTGATACATATTCTGTCCTCTCTTGTGATAACTGATAAATTGTATGTCTGAAAAGATCAAAGGATATCCTGTAAAGGATATACAGTGTAATAATATTATCACCAAAGTTACGAAAACATGTTGCTCTAGGCGGTGCAGGCAGGAAGGGAAGGGAGTAGGGCTCATTCCCTTGTTATCTCAACCAGCCTATACCTGCTGGACCATGAGCTCAGAGCTGGAAGGAGCAAGAGATCTCCGAGTGGGGAAACTACCCAGTGCCATAAGAGCCACTGGTGAGAGGAATGTGGGCAGGAGGGTGCCTAGGGCATGGGGAAGCACTGGAGTGGCTATTTTACAAAAATAAATGCCTATATCAACCTTAGGTTAGGCTCTGTGAACACGCTGCAGTGACCCCCAGCTTTCCTGGTACTCAGATAATATGATGCCATTTTCAAAAAGCTGCACAGCTTTAGGCATTCAGAATGCATTAAGGGTTAAACTGCATGGAGTATATTTCAGGTCAGTGGTACAACTGCAACACATTCTCACCTGATCTGTGAAATTCACTTCTTGCCAATACTCACTGTCAATCCTCTTTTTCTTAGTTATATCGCCATGGTGTCTGTAATAGCTAAGAAATGGCTCAAGGACACCAGTGAGCCTACACAGTCCTATATTCTTAAACCAGTGGGATTAAATTTAGGATGTCAGAATTCACATGCATTCCTTAAGAATATCCATATTTAGAGAGGAAAAAAGCTTTTGTGAAAGAATTCCACTGGTCAGAGCATAAGCTAACTGCTACCTGAGTCAAGTTTAACAGATATATTCTCAATTTCCAGGCAGTATTTTACTGTCCATTATAGTATTCTCACTTTATTTGGAAGTACATGGAAGAGCTAGATCAAGAAGAAAATTATGGAGCAGATGTTAAAATAGCAAGTCACATAATCCCAAATTGCACAGCTCATCTCTTCAGCCTAACTTTATGCTTCTGTTTATTTAAATTAGAATCAAAATAAATGTAGAATTTTTTTAACTGGCATCAATTTTACTGCATCAACCATGATACAAACTAAAAAGAAAGGAGTTACTCAGGAGGAAAATGATGAATTTAATTATCTTTGTCACAAAAGGTAAATTAATAAATTGGGCAATATATTTGGCACAAATTTTTCTCTTAAAAGGAAAAAAAAAAGGTAAAAACCTTAAGTAGGGCTTTTCCATTAGGAAAGACCAAATGGACTGTCAGTATACAGCAGAGCATCATTTTACTTAATGTAAGAACCAGCACCCAGGAGAAAGGAGAGCTTTTAAAGAAGCCCTTCAGCAGACCAATGGCAGAGTTAGAAACATGAGAAAGGAGAAATCCCACGTTAAAAACTATATTCCACCAAACTTTAGATTTTAAAGGCAACTTTTTGTGAATTTCTGCCTCACCTTTGTGTGTGTTTACCCCTTCCTTATGGCTGACTACACCTTCAGCCAGATTTGGGTACCTCTGCTAATAGCCTGAACGGCCACAGCACAGGCCCCCACTCACAAACTACATATGGGGCAGGTGGGGCACCTTCAGAAAGATGTGGTGCCTCTTGGTGAGATCCGTGTGCCCAGACACAGCCACATGGCCTTTAGATCAGAGCTGCCTTTTGTGCCGCCGATTTGGAACACGGGGCAGAAGGAATTAGGATTTGTCAGTACGAGTCTGCCAATGCTGTGGGATTCATCAAAGGCTACAGGGCAAGCGATATGAATGCACGTGCCATGTGGCAAGTGCCGAAGAACAGACAGGGCTAATGCTGCTGCCCACTTTGACAACTACAGCCCAAGTGCCCCAGCAGACCTCAGCAGCAGCGACATCCCACCTTCAGAGACATCCTCAGAAACAACACAGGGAAAGGTGTTCATGAGAAGACATAATAGTGGCAAATATTCTTGGAGAATACTGAAAGATGAAATCAACACATGCATGGAAAGAATATATAAATGTTTCCCAAGATCTCATTTAAGAGTAGAACATGGCCTCCCTGGGTCATGGGCTTCTACATTCCTAGGATGTCTAAGCATGAGAAGGCCAAAACTGTGACAGCTGTGTAACCACCACACATCCCTCCTCTCTGAGAATATTTCTGAGATCTGAGAGGAACAGCCTGGACTTATAAAATAAGGGATTTGCACTGAGATATTGCATGACCCATCTACGCAAGACAAAATTAACATACTAATATCAAACCACATAAATCACAGAGAAGACTAACCATTCCCATCTACCTTCCAAAGACAAAGCAATTTATAGAACACAGAAGTAATCCCATGCATCCAGGATGTCAAAGGAGAGGAGAAAAGTGATTAAAATACATATCTCAGATCAGAAAACTAATAGACAATCTGATATCTTTACTTTTTCAAGTGGCTCTAGATTTATTGAAGCAGATTCTCATCTGAAGTAGATCAACATCCTTCATTAAATCAATTAGCAGTGTTTTCCTGATTCTCATTAGATGGTGATTGGGCTGCTGGAATGCCTGAGGTCAGGAAACACTGGGGAAATCTCAGGAGGACACACATGGTTGTTAGGAGTCTTCCTGCTTCCAGAGAAGGCAAAAGCCACTGTTTCAGAAAGAGCAGGTATCCTTATGAAAGGTGTTTGAAAGCACCATGTTTAATGCTTTTGTGAGAAAGATGGATTCTAAGAGTTATTTTGTAGTTTTTCTTTGGGGTGGGAGGAGGTGAAATTAAGTATTAATCAGACAAATTAATTTTTAGTTTTTGGGGGCTTTGCACTAGCTGACAAAACAAGGCATCTAAGTAGCAAAGATTAGATACAGGCTTTTAAATTTGGCTTATAAACCATGATTATTGACAGTAGCACTACCTTGATCCATAAAAGGGGAATAAAACTTTAGAGCTTTGCATAACACTAAAATTATCTCTGTGAATAGCTTCTCCAGATGACAAAAAACAGTGCTTGCTTCATAGTGCTCTGCAACACTTCAGAGCAGGGACTTCCACAAAAAAATGCTGCTGATATGTGGTTTTCAGTTTCACCTGATTTTGCATTCTGTGGACACCCCTGTTAACAACTCCAGACTTCAAAGCAAACAAAGAAACCAAAGCCAAGAATGGTCTATGGGTGAAAAAAAGGTAGAGCCACTTCAGCAGAGACAGGTAATTCCAAGTAAAAGCAGCAAAAGTGTATTTATTTGTGTTTGAGTTTAACAAAGAAACAAACAAAACCCCAAAACAAAAAAAGAGAATAGGCTAGAGTTAGAAAAGTATGAATTTTGTCTGCAATTGCATCTGTAGTTTCTGAATCTTTGGTCTAGTGACAAATGGCTGGTTAGGTACCATTAAAGCTTAAAAATATTTGTAAAAGATTAGAGGATTATTACCAGGTAGCAAAAAGGAACTTTAACAGGTGTCTGTCCTTTCCTTGAACTTACCCTCTCAGTTGCATGGCTTGTTTTTTGCTTTATTCTTCCAGCCAAACTCTTTTGGCTTTCCAAGTATCTGATCATGCAGGTTTATTTGCAGTTTACTGAAATAATGAGACTTCAAACCTGCCTCTCCATCACTTAACTTTCAAACAGACTAAATCCTGAAAGTGAATTTGTTCTGGGTACAATGTAAACTCTTCTGATTCACTGACCATGAAACTCCCGTTCTGTCAGGACCAAGATTTGTGTTTCTCTCTGTTCTGCGCTACATCTGGTGAACCAGATTTGCTACTGCTAACTTAAACTTTTCTTTCTTCTTGCAAAGCTGGTAAAGAGGGATTTAAAGTTGCCAAGGGAGGTGAACTTCAGTCCATCCCATTCCAACCAGTTTGATGCCAGAGCCAGCCATAGATGCCCAGAGCCTGGAGTGGGATTGCAGGTCACCAGAAGTACCTGAAAAGCAGCACAAAGGACTCCCAGACACTGCAGCCAGTAAGTCAGATTCACCAGGAGCACAACTTCAGTGCCTCTGTGCAAATGCACACAGCCTGGGGAATGAACAGGAGGAGTTGGAGATGTGCTCACACCTGCAGGGCTCCCGTGTTACTGGCTCCCCGCATAAGAAGGATTTGGACCTGAGAGAGGGAGTTCAGAGCAGGGCCACAAAGATGACCAGAGAATGGGAGCACCTCTCCTACTACGAAAAGCTGAGAGAGTTGGGGTTGTTCAGCCTGGAGAAAAGAAGGCTTCAGGGAGACCTTGTAGCAGCCTTCCAGCACCTAAAGCAGGCCTACCAGAAAGCTGGAGAGGTACTTTTTACAAAGTGGAGTGATAGAACTGGGAAGAATGGTTTCAAACTGAAAGAGGGAAAATTTGGATCAGATATCAGGAAGAAATTCTTGACTGTGAAGATGGCAAGGCACTGGAACAGACTGACAATGGAAAATATGGATGCCCCATCCCTGGAAGTGTTCAAGGCCAGGTTACAAGAGGCCCTGAGCAATCTAGTAGAAGGTATCACTGCCTATGATGATCCAGAGTTCCTAATAATTTAAACTTAGTAAAGGTACTCATGGAACAGTACCATATGGTGAGTATTATACTGGTTACAAAGTATATGTTTAGGAAGGTATATATTCTTTTGGTAAAAAATAAATCCATCACAATATTTTCTCTTGAATAAAAAATTGGATAATGGCTTAATACAAGTTCAGTCAGTTTACCTAAAGCTAGATACATATTTAATCACGATTCTAGGTATTTTAATTTAAATTTATGTGTGTCATCCATTTTTCAGTGCATGTTTTTTGTTTTGTTTTTAAAGTGATAACCAATAACTACAATGTAAGAAAAAATTAGTATTCATCTTTCACCTTCTGAAGGGACACAGATTGTGTAGTTTGGTCTGGAAGTCTAATGTGTCTTAGTGACAGGAATGGGAGTGTAAATGAGCAATGTCCATAAGACAAGACAGCAGCTTCTTGGAAAATACACACCAGGCTTCAGAAGCACTGTCTGAAGGGTTAAGTTACAAAATAAGGTTCTACTGATCAGATAATTCCTTTTTTTTTTTTTTTATAAGAAAATAAAAAAAAGATTTCTCTGTAACCTCTCCTTTGTGAAGGATGATGTAACCAGAAAAGGATAGTGGCTGATTTGTTTGCCATGGATTTGCTTGTTTCTGCAGGCTAACATGTTTCATGTTCTTAAACAAACTGATTTCAGCTCTGCAATTCAGTGGGGAATCGTACTCTTCTTTGCTATCACAGAAAGTTGATACTGTATTTCACCACCTTACCAGACTACTAACATCAGCTTTGCCGATATTAGCTCAGAAAACAGAGACTTTAGCTTTTAAAAGTTCTTCTGAATTAACAGCTTGGGGTCTGATTCAGCTCTTGGCATCAGCTTTAGGATCTACCTTTTCTTCCATGGAAGTTTCTTTGCTCAGAACATGAAAAGTCATATCCTGCCTTCTGGTTTCTTATTCACATGAAAACTGTCAAGAGCTCCTTTCAGTGGACTTCCAGATACCCTTTCAATGGGCGTTCAGATACTATCTTAATATTTACAAATAAACATGTACATACCCATGTTTTAAAAAAATACAAAAAACCAAACCACCCTCACACCCCAAAGCACATATATTTAATTTTAGAAAGGTATTTATTTATAGGATATTTCTGAGACTATTAGGTTAGAAAAAAAATATTGCTTATTTTAAAAACTATTGCTTTCAGCAATTTTTACAAAAACAGTAACAAAGGACTGTTCTCCAAATGCCTTTCATAAGAAAAGTGCTCCACTTAAAATGTAGCCAAGTATTTCACAATGTTCCTTACACTGATGAAAGCTTTTAAAGTTTCTACTAGCAATATATTGCTTATCTCCAGTTGGATGGCATTTTCACTCAAAACAGAAGCCAACCTGGAGAGTCCTGATCAAGACAGAGCAGCATTTTACAGACCAAGCAGACTCCTCAGCTGGTGTGACTGCTATTCTCACTTCTACTCCCTAAATGTAGACTTACATATTTACAAGAAGTTCAAAGCTATACTCTGAATTTTCATGCACTTCACAGCACTACTATTTCAAAGTTGTGAAAACCAGTGTATGATAACAGGGGAAAAAAAAATATTTGTAGAGATTGTAGTATGGATAAAACAGCAACAGCTGCAACACAGGGTGCCTTGCCAACTGGTACATGCCAGGGTTTGAATAAATTACACTATAATTGGGCAAAAAGGCTGGATATTAACAGGGAACATTACATAATGCTGCTAACTGGTAATATATATTAAAGAGATAAAATATGGCATTACACAAAACAGTTTAAAAAGCAAATTGTCAAATAATATGCTTTCATTTAGAATGATCATAAATGAATGCTATTACCATGATTTCAAGTATTTTTGAGACAACTTTTTGGCTTTGTTCCAAAGTTAAAACTTTGGCTTTAGTGTATATTAAGAACACACATACTGTGTCAGTTGTCAGATAATTACTTTTTCTTATACAGCAGAGCCATAAAGGGTGTTTTCTGGAACAGCTGAATACTGTTTTGATCTATCCAATCTTATTAAAGCCTTGTCTTACCTTACAGTAAAACAAAAGAATAAGGAAAGAAATAAAGTAAAAAAAAAAAAAATTAAAGGTAAAATAGAGTTAAGTAAAATTAAAGCCTTGCCTTACCTTAAAGTAAAACAAAACCACAAGAATAAGAAAAGAAATAGAGTTAAGTAAAATTAAACCCACTTTCTCATTATAGAAGATTTTCCTCTCATTGGAAGACCACAGTTCATTGCTTGCAACAGAAGGAAAAATTTGTAACTGCATCCAACTGCAGCCATTAGCATATATCTGCTCACCAAGGTAATCTGCTGTACCAGGCAACCAGAGAAAGCAAGGCCAACACTCTTGAAATAAGGCATGAGTTCAGGTTGCAGCTGCGGCTGCTAAGAGACAGACGCTACCAAAACAAATATAAGAAGAAAACAACATTTACTCTCAGGTACCAATTTCTGTCTGGTGAGAAAATCCAGAGCACCTTGCCAATTGTCATAGGATCTTTAAGAGTTCCAAGAAGACTACTGCCAGTATGGACACTGGAAAAAAATATACTCCAAATCAATTCATTATCTGACTAGAGCTAAATTACTTGTTTCAAAGGAAATGTAGATTCCACCTTCAGAATTGCTTGATCCTTGCACTCGATGGGTAAGTCATCAGATTGCAGTGGGCCAGGGATTGCAGACTACCTGTTTTGGGACAACACCTGAAAGGGGGTATTCTAAAACAGGAAGAGGTACCAAGTTCCCAGTAAATTCAGCAATGGGCACATGTGAAGGAAGTGACATACTAGGAATCCATTTAAAGGCTTTTTCTTCTCTACCAGAGAAGTTGGCTAAAATAGATTAACTGCTAATGTTGTGTTCTCATAGTTCTTACAGAGAAAATCCGCTACATTTTTGTTCAAAATGGGTGCAGATCTGTGAATATTTGGAGTTGTGATAATGAGTTCTTGATAATTAAATTAGTAAAAAATAGGCTTGAGTAAACTTTTCCCACTGAAGATCCTATCTAGTGTGAAAAGTCTATCACTCACATGCTTAGCTGTCCCACTGTGTAGGACCGTTTGCTTCTTGACAACAAATGTCAGTTTTCTGAATCTTACTCTGTCTAAAAAACCCCTTTCAGATATGTTCTGTTTCAAACTCTTGATGACTAGCCAGTAACACCAAGGTTAAATTCATAACAATCTTGATACAGAAATGTGGTTTATTTAAAATGTAAACACATTAAGATCCATTATCTTTAAGATATATGGCTAATTTGTGTACTACATTCCCTGGTTTAAAAGATGCATTTTAGCAGATAATCTACGGCATACTTTATTCTCCATAATGGTACCCATGGGAATTTTACATTCCATTCGGTTTTCTATTTTATGCTCATGATTTAAGTACTCCTGCTAATAATACTAATAGATCTGTGCTCTGCAGCAATATGTGCTTGAAAAGAAAAAAAAAAAAAGCAAAAAGCAAAAAAGAACTATTTGCTTTCAATGTTTCAAATTCAGCTAAGCATTAACATTTCTCTGTTTCCCCATTATTAAGAACTTCAGGCAGTTTTGCTGTAGGGTTTAGGTAGTTGAGTTGAATAGCATCACAAAATCACAGAATCATTTAGTTTGGAAAAGACCTCTGAAATCATCATGTCCAGCCTTTGACTGATCACCACCTTGTCAACCAGACCATGGCACTAAGTGCCACTAGCAGCCATTGCTTGAACGCCTCCAGAAATGGTGACTCCACCACCTCCAATGTTTAACAACCCTAAATTCCTCTGATTCCTAGCTTGAACCTCCCCTGGGGCAGCTGTGTCCCCTCGTCCTGTTGCTAGTTACCTGTGAGATGAGGCTGACCCCCACCTGGCTAGAACTTCCTTTCATATATTTGTAGAGGTCTCGCCTGAGCTTCCTTTTCTCCAGGCTAAACAACCCCAGCTGTCTTGGCCACTCTCCATAAGACTTACCCTCTAGACCCTTCACCAGCTTTATTGCCCTTTTGTGGACATGCTCCAGTACCTCAATGTTCTTCCTGAACTGAGGGGCACAGAAATGGGCACAACCCTCGAGGTGAGGTCTCACCAGTGTGGAGTACAAGGGGACAATCACTTCCCTGCTCCTCCTGGCCACACTGTTCCTCATCCAGGCCAGGATGCCATTGGCCTTCTTGGCCACCTGGGCACACTGCTGGCTCATGTTCACCCACTGTTGACCAACACCCCCAGGTCTTTTTCTGCTTGGTTACTTTCCAGCCACTCTTCCCCCAGACTGTAGCGCTGCCTGGGGTTGTTGTGGCCGACGTGTAGAACCTGTCACTCAGCCTTATTGAACCTTATACCTTTGGTCAATCCAGCCTGTCCAGATCCCTCTGCAGAGCCTTTCTAGCCTCCAGCATATCAACACTCCCATTCAGCTTGGTGTCATCGATAAATTTACTGTGGGTACCACTCGATGGCTTCATCCAGATTACCAGTAAAGACATTAAATAGGACTGCACCCAATACTGAGCCTTGGGGAACTACACTAGTGGCAGGCCACCAACTGGATTTAACACCATTCACCACCACTCTCTGAGACTGGCCATCCAGCCAGTTTTTAAGACAGCAAAGAGTGCACCTGTCCAAGCTATGGGCTGCCAGCTTCTCCAAGAGAGTGTTGTGGGAGGCAGTATCAAAGGCTTTGGATAAAAAAGTACAGTTGGAATATAAAATTTTAGATCCAAAGGAAAACCCTCAAGACTTCATCTAATTAGTTTGTGTGTATAGTTCTCTACTTTAAATGCTTTCTCTCTGCAACTCTTGCTGCCTTGTTTGAATGACTCGCTACTGGCCTCCTTCCTTAACCTGATGGAGACCCTCAAGTGATCTGTCCCGTTGCTTAAGCCACTCAAAGGAGTACAAGTTGGTAGCGTGACATGGGCACAGACAGCAAGGCTTTGCTCTGCACCCACAGATGGTTGCAGGAGCAGAGCTCGCTACCCCAATGCTGCGAACAGCACAGCAAGTAATTTGCCCGCCTCAAAATTGCTCTTATATTTTGGGAATGTTCAGCCACCCACCTTCCTGCCCTTTTGAGGAATGAGACCTTTGCAACATGATACTTCACTGAGCAACCTGATCTAGGGGTTGTATACCTGTCCATAGCAGGGGGGTTAGAACTAGATGATTTTAAGGTCCCTTCTAACCCAAGCCTTTCTATTATTCTATGATTTCCTATTTTTCCAGAATACTACAGCAAAATAATAAAAAAAAAAATCACTTAAAATCCATTTTAAACCAGTTAGGTTTTCTATGGAAGTTGCCAAATTTCAACTGCTGAACATTATGCTCACATTTGTTTAAAAACTTTGTAACCTTTGGAACACACTGAGGAACTTCATTGCAAATACTACTTTACTCAAAGCGAGCCTTCCGATTTGGCATGGCAGTTACTGATCCTGCTTTCCTAGACTGCAGATTTAATGTCTTGACTCTTTTTAGGACCTGCTTTTGAATTCTCTGGATTAATAATGAGCATCTTGGTGTGAACACCAAATGTACATAAAACATGTGAAAAGCTGCCTTAGGAAGTTTCTTGTTTTTTTCATCCCTTTGTCCCACACATGGCAGTGGATTAAAAGATGCAGCATGCTATGGTTGGCATATGAGAAAGGGAGGGGTTGGAAGTAGAGATGGTGGCAAGACTGTCCTAGAATGGCTCTTTTTTTTTTTTTTTTTTTCAGAAACATGTGTCTTCAGCTTCATCTGCTTTAAAAGCCCCATGACACTAGAGATGTGCCTTAAGTATAGGTTTAAGTAGCTCACTGAACAGTGGCAGCAGGAACTTGATTGCAGGAAGCCACTGGGACTGGAAGGAAACAAGAATAGAGCTTGTTTTCTTTTTTAACGTTTGTATGTTTTCCTTTATTGACACATAGCCCTTCCAGGAAAATTACTTTAAAAGCAATACTGCTCTCAAGCTCACAGATTATTTTTTACTCTTACATCAGTAACAAAAAAAAATCAAAACAAACAAACAAACAAATTGTATGTGTATGGAGATCTAACTGTGACAGGCAAAAATCAGTTCCTTTTCTGGTTCACTTCACAAAGTACATTAGCATCCCCATGAAATCAGTGAAATGTCTGTTAAGTTTGGGCACAAGCACACTTGCCTTGCAAAGACCACATTACAGAACAGAGGTTAACAACTCTTGTAACAATATACAGAATAAGCAGCAACTATACTTAGTATTGGGCTTATCCTTAACTGTGTGAGCAACTTTTAGTTATTTAGTTCTTGACCAATTCTAACTGGAATTGTTACCCCCTATGAGACCATTTGAAAATGTACTGGGCCCTTATTTATTTTTGAAGAAAAAAATAGAGTTCAAATTACTGACTCTGTAACATTTTTTATTATTATTTTTAGTTTAACATTTTTAGTGCCAATTCACATGCCTAAATGCTCAAAACAGAGTCCTGACAGCTCTCACTTCCTCTGCAGCGCAACATGGTGGGAGACACATATATTCAGAAAAAATGAGGTCAATTTTGTTTCTTTTCTGAGCTGTCCAAAGTATAATTTCTGCTAAAATTAATATATGCTTGTGTGCTGGCTGATCTCGTGACTGATTTCTAGTTGTTTTGACAGCTGCAGTAGTATAATGGGCTGCCACAAAAGCCAGTAGAAAAACTTGTCACTAACTTCAGTGGGAGTTGGAGCAGGAGCTTTACAAGCTGTGTTTACGAGTTTAACGAGTCCTTAGAGGCTTCACAGGGCTAAAACATTCTTTTCCCCTTATTCTGAACAGATTGTAATGCTGCAAAGGATAAGCTTCTTCAACCATCGTGTCAACAAAAAAATAACCCATCAGTAGACCATCACCCCAGCCTCTGAGTTACCTTTAGGTGTGAAAATTTGCCCCAGTAGAGATTTTAACATTCAATATATTTATATGATATTTGAACACAAGAACGATGCAGACCTAAATGCATTTGTAGGGTATCATTAAGCATAACACTGTAGCTGATTATTTAATATTAGTGTTTTAATAATTGTATCCTCATTATGAATAATTATCAATATTTAGTATGTTTTGAACTTACATGAATAGGTAATACTGAAACTACAGAAAGTTTTAACTGCTCATCCTTTTGCCATATCTTTGGTTTTGCTTCTATGGCTGCACACATTTTTATTTTTGAAAGGATGGGGGAAAGCATTTGATGAGGCAAGTCTGGCACTTCCACCAGGTTAGCCTAGAATATCTTCCATTATTTCAATTCCTGATAGCATGCCCTGCCTAGCTTGTGTCTCTAGTCACTCCCATTACACTAAAAAGCATTTCTATACTTAAACTACCCAGCTTTCAAATTGAAGTCTTACACTGATAAGCTCAGCTTTCCGTGCCAACAGCCTTCAAAGCGCAGTGGAACAGTATTACAAGTTATTTTCTCCTCCTCTGGCAGTGGCAAATACAGTGAAAGTGTTATATTGTTATGTGATCATTTTCCTTTTTTTTTTTTTTTTTTTTTTGAGTAGGAATAATGAAGATATCATGCTATATGAGAAAGTAAAAGATGACTGTGTTCCAATCTGATTAAAAGAAATTGAATTTAGTTCTCATGTTATCACACGGTGCAAAAATGAAAAGTTAAAAACTTCTCCACTAAAAACTGATGAAGGACAGAATAATATGTTTCACTATTTTCACTTCAGTTTACAGTGACTATTCTTCCATTTGTCTAGGATAAATTTGCTATAGTTGTGTTATGAGGAAAGTAGATCCACAGTTGGAAAACAGCTATTTAACCTACACGTTCCTCAAACCCCTGGGGTGAAAACAGTCACCAAGCATGTTTCAAATAAGAAATACGGGTTGAGGTTGATGTGCCTGACTTGGAGTGACTGTTTCTGTATCTCCCTGGCACCACCTGGCACCTTGGTGACATTTTGAGAAAACACCACCGTATTGCCACCAAGCTTCAGAAAGTAAGGCACCAGCAAAACAATTAATTTTAATTTCATTTTAATTAGTACATAGCTAAATATAGCTGAACTATTAGTATGAGTAAATTGTAGCAGGAGAAGGGCTATGTGACATAAGTGACGACATCAGTGGGCTTATCCTGATAGGGATTGTTGTAACAGTTGAATACAAATTGAGTATTACATTAGTAACAATCTAACTATGTAAATCTTGTGTTTTCCTCAAATAAGAATGAGATTTCTTTTCCATAATTCAGTATTTTCATACTGAATTGCTAACAGTATAGTAGAAAACACCAGCCACAGACAGATCATTAAAATTAAATTTAGAAGATTCCTTCACTTAATATTTACTTAATATAGTAAACATTACTGTAGTACTATCTTACTGTGACAACAGTGCTACTGTACTAAGTATTTACTGATATTTACTTGCTTTGGTAAACATTAGTTTCCCTTGGACCTACCTTAAGTGGCAAGGTTATCTTGTTAATATTTTTGCAAGTGACACTGTATGTATATTGTTTGTATTTTCAAGCAACAAAATGAAACTTATGCAATATGGATTACACTATGGGTATTTCTGTCTGTTTCCTAGAAATTAATGACAACCTGATACATTTGAATTTTTGAATAAGAATATCATTAGTTGTGTGAAACCTACAACTGGAAAGCATTAGTTTTCAATCAAGCGGATTTTTTTTTTTGGTGTAAAACATGACTCCAGAATAAAAATGGGAGTGAGTCAAATTGGAACAGAGGTCAGCTAAACACTCTCACTGGAATTTAAACACACAAGTAATGTTTGTTTGCATAATTTTTCAGTGATTGCATATTCGCTTGCAGCCAAAGCCCAGATGTGACCGTTTAATGAAAATGAAGTCCTGCTCTAAATCAACGTCTAAGCTGTTCTCTCATAGAAACATGTGTAAGTATTAAAGAGATAACTAATGTCTATGATGGGATGGCCAGAATTAAACTCAATATTGCAATAATTCTCAAGTGTCTGGACCTTCTTCTGTTTTTTTGTTTGTTTTTTTTGTGGGTTTTTTTGTGTGTGTGTTTTTTTCTTTTTTCCTTTTTGTTTGTTTTTTTTTTCATCTCATATTAAGAAATAAATGGGCTAAAAAACTTTTGTTTGTTCTGTTTTTTTCGTAAAAGCTCTACACACTACGACTTATTTGTAGATATGAACTGCAAAGCTGTTTTTACTGCAGTCATAATCAGCCTTATTCTTGTTTATTACCATCATGAAAATCCTAACAAAAATTGCAACAAATAATAATTCTGACAATCTTCTTTGCAGAGCATCAGCTGTACTCAGAGTATTCTGATAAAACTAAATCACATACTCTATAAAAATTCACCTTTTAAGCTGTCAGTTAATGAAATATTCGAAGTTAGTTAATGAACCACTGCTGAAAATACATGTCTTTTGTTCTAGGCTGAGATTCAAAAGGCGAAAGAAAATTCACTGCCAGGACAACATAAGCTTATACATGAGAATGTGCTAAAGGACAGTTTGTCAAAGGAGGTCTATCTAGATTTTGAGGAATAGCAATTAAGATTCAGAAGAAAAAAAAAGAAAAAAAAAAAAAGGAAGATGTTATCAATGGGTATGGACCGCCAAAAAAGTCTGAATTGTAAAATAAGTTGTCCTGAATATTTGCTCAGAATTTAAAATCAGTTCTTGATCGCACAGTCAGGTGGCATTAAGCCAAGGTTCAACCAAAGCATCATATTTTCTTTCGGGATTTTCAAGGTGTGATCTAGTCTGTTTTAATCTCTGAAATTTACTAGAAAACTTACTATGTAACATTAAACTATGGCTGACAAAGTGTAAAAGAATAAACCATTTTCTAAATGCATAAGCATTCTTCAATGAGCAGTACTTCTTAGGGTACAATTTGATGGGTTTACTGCAGCTGGAAAATTATACAAAATGAAGTTGGAATCCAGTGAAAATACCACATTCCTGGCTGCAATTCCCCATCCCCATTAACAGCTATCAAGCCAGAATAACACAGCTAGAGCAGGCCTTAACTGAGATGTTACTGAAACATACACTTGAAACACAGAAAAATTTGATTTTTTGAGACCAAAATTAACCAAAATGCTTCTATGAGTTAGTATGGGCAATCTACAAAAGAGATGAGTACTGAGAATTCTGTCTTCTTGCCCATTCCCCAAGCACTGCCTTTGTGCTTTCTGGAGCAGTACAAAGCCAAAAGGGTAGTTAAGACAAAAGAGATAGTCACACTTTTCACCTTGCCTTGACACAAATTCTGAAGCTGACAGTCCTGCTGAAAATATGGTGTAAAAATACTAAAAGTTTAGGCCATACTGCAATAATTTAATATTTGCTTAAAGATGGTGAAGCACAGACTGACTGCAGAGACTGATATGAGACCCATTGTATCTTATGGGTCTACCACAAGCACCATTTTGTCAACTCAGTTCGCAAAACGGACAAGCCATGGAGTGAGAGAGATGCTTTCTAGGAACATCTCAGCATCACTGTCCAGAGACTAATGTCTTTTATCATTTATACTTGATAATAGGGTATTTACAAGCTTATCATAAGTTTTTTCTATTGCTTTCAATGTGTTTCAGATCAGTCTTTAATGAGGAGAGTATATGCCCCTGAAGACAGCCTGCTCCGATGATATTATTCCATGTCATGCCTCAATCATTTGATCGTAGCACTGCACTCAGTTTTGACTTCTCAAATCATAGGCCTCCCACTGCTAACTGCCAGTGTCTGAGCATGGCAAAATATTTACAGCCTACAGTAAGCACTCCTGTTGCTGTACTTGCTGGTAAGTGCCGAGCCAGCATCCATGAGATTATTCTGGAATCATAGAATCATCTAGGCTGGAAAAGACCCTTAATATCATTGAGTCCAACTGTTAACCCAGCACTACCTGGTCCACCACTAAACCATATCCCCGAGTCTCACATCTACCTGTCTTTTAAATACTTCCAGGGATGGTGCCTCATCCACTTCCCTGAGCAGCCTGTTCCAATTCTTGACAACCTTTTTGGTCAATAAATTTTTCCTAATAGCCAATGTAAACCTTCCTTGGAACAACTCGAGACCATTTCACCTTGTCCTGTCATATGACACATTGGAGAAGAGATCACCCCCCACCTGGCTACAGCCTCCTTTCAAGTAGTTGTAAAGAGTGAGCCTCCTTTTCTCCAGACTAAACAAACCCAGATCTCTCAGCCACTCCTCACAGGACTTGTGCTCCAAACTCTTCACCAGCTTTGCCACCCTTCTCTGAACATGCTCCAGCACCTCATAGTCCATCTTACAGTGAGGAGCCCAAAACTGAACACAGGACTTAAGGTGCAGCCTCACCAGTGTATTGACACATACAGACAGCCCTCTATGACACCTTTTCCCCATGGTATGTTGTATTTGAGGTGCAAAGGAGATAATGATCATTGTATATATGCAACCATAAAATATCACACATTGGATAAATTTCTTTCCAATTTGTAGAAAGCTGAAGTCACCTTATTATGTTTCTGCTTCATAAAGGAAATAGCATTTTCTTATGAGAACTAAAAGCCAGCATTCTTAGAACTTATTTTTATATTACCTAGAATGTCTTCTTTTCTTACTTTGTGAGGTGTGAAGACAGGTAAAAGGATGGAAGTATGAAACCATGGTTCTAAACGTCTACATTCTGATAAAAGATATATATGTTTGTAGCATTTGCTGAATTATGCATTAAAGAAGATACTGATATCTCTAGTTTAATGATCTAATGATGTGGGATTCAGCAGAACCAAATCAATACAAGAGAAATCGTGAAGTTTCCCACCCAGTTAATCATCTTTGTCATGATACGAGACAGAGAAAAATATTTGCAACAATAGTACTGACACACAAAAAAATGTATTCATGTCATTGTGACATTATCTAAGCCAAAGCTCGATTTTTGTTACAATAGCAGTAGTGAAGCTACATTTAGTACTCCAGGAACAATAGTTCCAACTAATTATCTCATTACTGTATGGTAATAGCTACAATTTTTCTACTTCCTTTGTCCAGAAATATAATTGCATAATATCCACTATGTTGTGAATGCGTTCCTTTCATAAATCCATATTTCACCTCATGATTTTTCCTTAAACCTAAGAACATTTCTCGAAATCTTCCTGGATACAAAGGGAAAATATTTGCAGCTGTTAGGAAAACATCATCTTTGTCAAACCTGTTTAGGGAAAAGGTAGCTCATTCCCTTTGGATCTCTTCAGAAGCACAGAACACATGTCGCGTTGCAACAAAGTGCTTAACCTGCTGAACAACACTCATGCCATTTGCTAACAATAAATGAACACAGAACATATTTGCCAGCTTATTAAGACCAGTACTCAGAGAGCTGTGAGCCTACAGAGAGCCTGGTACTCCCACTCGCTGTGCAATCCTAATGAAGGCACTAGATAAGTAACAAGCTTGCCACAGCATCAACTTTTCCTAATTACCATCGACTGGCATGTGATTATTAGAGAAACCCTCATCTTCTGTGGAAAGAACTATTTGTTAAAATCGGAAACCTTCTTTCTTTCCAAGGACATATGCACATGCACACATCAAATTTAGGTTTCAAAATCAAATGTTCCCTCTTTGGACAGATTGGCAGTAAGACTCTTTGGCCAACCTTCATTGAGACCCCTTGTATTTATTCATCAAGTTACTGGCATTAATTGCATAGTTGTGCAATCACATACTCTTTGATTTCTGATGAGGTCCACATTTTTTCAGCCAAAAGTATAGACAGTGGTCATATAGTGAATATCTATTCAGTATTTCTGTTGTTCTCTCAGTGTGGCTCACGTCTGTGACAAAAAACCACAACTTTCATTGTACTTAGCAGTATTATCAAGTATCTCTTTCCTGGGCTGTTTATCACAGTGATACCACAAATAATAATAAAATCATTTTATAGCACGATGATAAGGTACATTAATTCCCATTTTATGGATATAATCGAATCACAGGGAGTAAGGTAAGAAATTTGTCTGAGCCTTCTTGCACTGGCCTGTCAATTATTGTTCTTAGACAATGGCATAAAATCAGTCCACAATTTCATTAATGCTCTTTGGCGCTACCGGAGTAAGTGAGGCACATCTGGATCTTACGTCTGTGCTATTAAATTGAGCAAGTCCTGGAAAGTTTCTGGCACTATGGGGAGCTGGCACAGAAAGTTTGCATTCTCATTGGCAAAGCCCACTTATCCCCAGCACAGCCCCAACTGTGCGAAATCTGCTTTCTGGGAATGGCCTCCGGAACATTTTAATGGCAAACCATGCTGGCACGTTGTTGGGAAGGTGCTGGCTGGGCCACACCAGCTCAGGCCAGAGAAAGATAATTGTGCTAGCACGGGTGCTTTTGCCCACTCCTCAGGAATGCTCCCAGGCACGCAATTAGTACAGTTTTCATTGCCAAAATCACCTTCTGTCATTTTACTTCCTCTTCTTAAAAGCACTGCAGAAGGTAGCTTGCTACATAGAAATCAGATAATTTTGCTTATCCTTTTTACTGATGTTTTTCTTACCCAAATGTATTATAATGAAACAATATGGAGCCGAAATATCCATTGTACAGCATTTCATGTTAATAATAGTAGGTATTATCTATATTTGTACAGCTTGTCACTCTAACACATTTTATGTTCTGGATAAGAACAACTACTAATGTAAAAATGCAAAATGTATCACAACGTTGAGCAGAAGATAAATCTGAGGCACAAAATAGAGATTTATTAATTTCTATCTTCCTTAAAAAAATAAAGAGGATCACATACAGTGTTTGCCATTTGTGTAACAGCTGAATTTATCACATTCTCAAACTGATGGGCCAAGGGGAAGAAATCTTAATGCAACATAGAACAGAGTTCAATCTTCTGGAAAATAACATTTTTTATACACAAGCAAATGTGTGGCCAAAGGGTATGAAAAACAGGCAAATAATTTTTAAGCAAGTATTACTTTAAAAATACAATGAAACTTTCCCACCCTGGTTCCTAGGTTCCTGTGCTCTTGTGAGAACAAAACGCCATACATTATGGTAATCAAGGTATCTCAAATGCTATTCAATATTTCTGTTTTATTTTAGTAGCAGTATTTATTTGCTTATTTCCCTGCTTACTTTTAACTGTTGTATTTATTTGCTTATTTCCCTGATTACTTTTAACTGTTGTATCCCCTATCTGGTACTCTCTTCTACTCAGATTTCTCTCATTTGTAGTGCCAAATTATTCATTTGTTTAAAGTTTTTATGTTGCTCTACTGAAGCTGGTATTTTTATAACATGATGACTTCTTTTTGTTGTGAAAAATATAAATGCTTCTATTACATATCTCATTATTTTGGAGACAGAGATTTGTACCTAGATACTATGTTTGTCTTATTACTTTACTACTCAGAATAAGGAAGTAACTGGAAAAACACCTTAAAAGTGAAAACATTAAAATCATGAAGAGTAAAAAAAAAAATCATAAATGCCAAAATTAAAATGTCTATTAATATCTATTTAACAGAACCTAATTTTGCACTGGTTTCAAGGTACTCATTCAAATGCCACATATGTGCAGAAAAAGAATAATGTTGGGTAGGGTTTTTTCAGTATTTTAAACTTCTTGTATTAGAGTTAAAAGTATTCTGCTCTGGATAAGCATATCAGCATCCAAATTTTCAAGAATTCAAATATCACACAAAAGTTTTATTACTACAGTAAGAAATTGACTGTATTGCAACCTAAGTGCACATTTATTGTGATTAAAAAGTAAAACGTTTCCCTGTTGACTTAGCATTACTTACAGAAATTGTAATATGACAGAAGGCTATAGTGAAATTACATTATTTTACAAATATGTAATATGCATACAATGTATGCTGATGATATATAATATATAAATGCTTATAAACAGTTGATAGAAGTTACAAGCACCTTGGAGATTGGTGGCAATACGATTATCCTGAATGGCTCTAAGTATCAATCAAAGGCACTATGGCCAGTTACAATTTATTCTGATCAGTAACCTACTGAACTGAAGTCTATTTCTGTTTCAAATATGATATATATATATATAGTTCATGTAAATGGTTTATAAGTTAAACATAATACAAGAGAGCAAATTGGTTATAAAGGGGCACGAATAAATTTAGACTTAAAATTACAGGAAGATATTTAAACGTCTGAGGATTAGAGTTTTGAAGTAGTTGTACAGGGCAGGAAACCTAAATTGTTTTACTATTAAGTCTCATAAGGTTATGAAAAGATTATATTTAAAAAAAATAGGAGAAATTCTGGAGACAAAAAAGGGTAATGGAAGTCTTATGTATCTAATTGGAGTCATCAAATTAAAAGGAGACTGGACCATAACATTCTTCATTATAATGTTTATTGTATAAATCTCATAGTGAGAATCAATGATAGCTCCTTATGGGATTTAGGAAAACATATTTCTGTCTTGGAAAACTTAGAGAGTCAGAAGACTGGGAGAGGGGGGATGTTCATGTAGAAGCTGGAAATCAGCCATTTAAGTCAAACACTTGTTCTCCTGCCTTCTCCAGGTCTCAGACATGTGGCTGGTGTGTTCAGCTCTTTTGTCCATAGCCAAGTTACTCTGAAAATTAGGGATCGAGAATTGTTTTTTTCCACACATCAGTTTACTGGGACAACACAGCTTGCTTTCTGTTGGTTGCTCCCCACCCATTGCCCCCCATTAATATACCCACTAATATCACCATGGGATATTGTTTTTGAAATGTGTTGCTACTATACAGAAGAGGCTCTGGCAAGTCCCTAATTCTCTGCAGCACATTTCTAGACAGAGTAAAGGAATCATGCAACCTTCTGTGTTGCAGAAATATACATCTGAGCATTACAGATAAAGGCTAGAAAAGAAAAACTTCAAGCCAAGGACTTATGAGTCTATTGAATCAAGCAATGACATTGTGAAAGTAACATATTACCAGTGGAGCTCCCTTTAGTTTTATCATCATGTGAATATGACATAAATTATTTTGGCACCATATTAATCAGTGGGAAAAATTAGGTTTAATCTTGCACTGGAAAAAACTTTATAGTTTGGATTATACCCAACATGAGGTTCTTATTAGCCAGTTTTCTGTAGTCTGTACAGACTAAGTAGAAGCATACACTCTGCTAAATTGTGTCCAACCACAAATGCTATAAACTCTAATGAGTTTTGAACAACAAAAATACTCCCAGGCCAATGAACTTTTGCCCCTGATTAAATAATTTGGAAGATTTATCTTTTATCTCGATATGAACTGGAGACTCTTTGTTACTTCTATTAATCTAACTTTATCTACTAAACCAAAGTGTCTGCATAGTTGATAGTGCCACATATCTTTGAGTTTATGAAGACACAGTTTATTAGCCACTGCTGGGACCCCTTCCTCAGATGATGAAGGTGAGGAGAGTGATGAGTGGTGGTAACTTCACATCTCATCCGACTCTCCACTTGCTCATCTTCTTCTGCCCTAGATAGATCATTCTTCTGTTTCCAGGTCCACCAAACAGTGACTCGAAATTAGTGCTGTGCTAAGTGGGAGTTGGGTGTGCCAAACTATTACAAGGAGTCCACCAAAACCAGGCTGCATTTTCTTTAAGGCAGAGTGGAAAAAAGGTATCTATGCAGAGCACATGCACTGGGCATTTTTCTGAAAGACACTGGCATTAATATGACTATATTGGTTTTCATATCGTGATAATTACAGTGAGCTAGATTTCCACTGGTTGTAAACCTGAGGCCTCTCTGCCCTCTTTTTTCCACATAGATGATACTGACTATTGCTACAACTGAGTAGCAAGTCAGTTTGCTAGTGAGGAGCAGAAAGACATCAAAGGCAAAAACTATTAGAGGACACCTATATGTGGTAACAATTTTTAAAATGTTTTTTACTGAATTTCCAAATAGAAGACAAACCAGACAAACATTGCCAGAACTGTTGCCCTTCTGCTCTCACTTTATTGAAAACAGAGAATTTTCTAACGTTATCACAGTAGCATGAGTTTTTCTGAATGCATGTTTCTCCATAGCCACTACTTCACCTTTCTCTTTCTGGAATTCTGCAACATGTGCTCGGTGCTAGAATCTTTGGCCATGAAAACAGACTTAGTGGCATTGCTTGTTTATGCCATCTAACAGCATTTGGACTAATGTAGTAGTGCAGCATCACATCAGGAGCAAGAGGAATGGACTGAAAATAGGGACAAGCAAAGCAAAACCACTTCTAATGGTGTTTGCTGACTTCATATTGTTGTGGACTGTCAGCTTCTTTATCCTGGAAAAAAATAGCCTGTCAGAATGTTTTAAAGGCTAAATCTTAATGGAAAAAGTAAGCCTGCCTACCAGCAGCAAAACTAGTGATTTACTCACAGCTGCACCCCATAGTTGAAGCTCCCTCTCACATCTTCTACTGTCATAGTATCCTTGGCTGTACTCTAGCCATGCCTGTTGCAGTAAATCAGTGGTCTGGAGAAATTCTCCAGCTTTCAAACCAGGTGGCACATTTTGGATGATGTCAGTAGTGCAAACCCTACGAAGCAAGGTGGCCAAATCCAAACTACGTATTGGCAATGGTCTCTGGCTTGCACCTCCCTGACCCAACAGAGCACAGGGATGGTCTGTGAGATGGTTTCTTATCATGACCCTCAGCTACTCCATGGGCCATGCCAGCAGTCACTGAGGGAAGACAATCTCATACCAGAATTCAGAATCACAGCCTAAGACTTTACTAGGATAGATGTACCCTCTGTACTTCCAGAGTGCAATAATCCCTGTTCTCCTGCTCCGCCACATGTTTGCTACCAGAGTCCTTCACTGGTAAAGGGTTGTGCTAACCAGGACCTACTCGCTACCACTGGGTAAACCTAAGTACAGATCTCTGTGTCTCTCTCATGAAAACCATAATAAAAGATTTTTGGTGTGGGTTGGGAGGTATATTTTTAAGACTTGTATGGAACTGATTACTCCATATATACTTGCACAACTAACATCTGCTCGTATGTCCAGCCATTTATGCAGCTTTAAAAGTCAAAGTTTCATAGCAATTAAAAATATGTTTTGATGGAGTGATGTTTGCCTGAATGTGTGTTATTTCCTCTTTTATTCAGTAAAAATCTGTAAAAAATCTATTATTTGAGAGATATTTGATATAAAAACTGGTTGTTTTCCTTTTTCCTTATTTGTGTCCCCTCTAAAACCTCATGAGGTCCTCAGGTTTTTAGGAAAATTCATCTGGACCCATTTCTGCATCTGTCAGTGATTTTACACTTTTAAAAATCAGGCCCTATGTGGCCTAAGATTTTGAAGCCAATTTTAAGAAGCTACATTAGCACTTGCATCCCACTGCATTTTGGTGAAATTGAGTGTCCAATTTTCAGGAGACTTCAAATTGATTCAGAGAGGTAGCTATCAGAGCTTATGAAAGCATCAAAGAACTTAGACTTCAGTGTGAATTAGACACCTAGAGTACTTTATCAATTTTTGACTACAATAACGATATTATCTGAACCTGCTGGAGCCTTTAGGCTCCAAAGTGCTTACATGACTTTGAAAATGGAACTAAGGCTGCAATGATGCTTAGATAATTTTGGGAATGTTGCCCTTTATCCTATCACATGCTTTAATTTTCTCTAAGAAAGATTCACAGAAGAAGAAAAAAACACTTTTCCCAGGCAATCAGCAGTAGGACAAGACAGTACAGGCTTAAGCTCTGCCAGGGGAGGTTTAGGTTGGGTATTAGAAAGAAATTCTTTACAGAGAGAGTGATCAGGCATTGGAATGGCCTGCCCAGAGAGGTGGTGGATTCACCGTCCCTGGAGGTGTTTAAGATGAGGCTGTTTAAGGAGGTGTTTAAGATGATCTGGTAATCGCAGTGGGGTTGGATCAAGGGTTGGACTTGATGATCTTGGAGGTCTCTTCCAACCCAGTTAATTCTATGGTTCTATGGTTCTATGGTTCTATGATTTCAGATCTCTTTACAGTTCTTTTTTTCCTTGGGTTCAAAAGCAAAATTTCTACTGAAACTTGCAAAGAATCTACCAGAAAAAGCTCATGGAACATAACTGAGTTGTGTGAATTTCTAGATGATGTGTTGAAAACACATCTCTATAGAAAAGATATCAGTGTCTATTCACAGTAATTGCAACAAAATATTATCGCTTTATTATTAAATTTTGCCTATATTTTTGCACATAATTCTCTGTGATTTCTGCATGTTAGAACTGAGTCTTCCAGAGTTTAATCCTTTTAATTTATAATGCCAAGGTGCTTGTCACATGTGGTGAGACCATAAAGGCATATTCAATGACACAGGACAGTTTTGTAGCAACTCAGTGACCTGCCTTCACTGCCCAGGAGAAGAATAATGGATTACTATTAGAATGAAGATAATCTGTCAGAGATGGTAGTGAAAATGTATGTACACATCTAACCAGAGACAATCTGTCAGACAGTCTGTGACAATTTTTAGGTATACAAACCTCTCATCATCTTCAACAGGCATCACGCGTGAAGGGAAGCACAGTAGGCACGTAAAGCATAGCAGAACAAAGAGCATGTGGGGCAGAAACTGCCATTGCAGAGATCTGGGATGACTTACACCATGGACATGAGTTGAAAGGAAAAAGGAAAAGAGCAAAAAACTAAAAAAAGGCAGACAAAATTGAACCTTGGCTCCTACTGGGATCTGAATTCGTTAGAAGTGGACTGCTGCACTTGTTTCCTAGTGCTAAGGGAGAAAGGAACCGCAGCGCTGAGGGAGCACTCTGCTCGTGTTGCCCACCTGCTCGGTGCCATCACAGTGCTCCCACCACCACTCTTGTGCGTTATCTCATCACTGCATCACATCAGCCCCTGCCCAGCATGGACAGTGATGCACAGTCCTGACGGCCGCTGCCTGTCCTGCGTGCCCTGCCACTGCTGCCATCCCCACCGGGCTGGGAACAGTTCTCACACTTCATTTGCACTGGCAGAGACACAGACAGACAGCAGTTGAGAATAACAAATAGTGTCAGTTTGAGAGTGACATTTTATTTAACATGGACAGGGATTGCTGTGAGTTTCATTAGCAATGAGATTTGAGTTGCCAGCTATGACTTCGTGCAAATTTTCTCTTTTCCCAGCACAATTGCTGATTGGCAGAGTCTCAGGCTTAAACAGAATAGGGGTAGCACAGCTGTTCCTGGCTGTTAAAAGCTACTGAAGCAAAACCTTTGCTTTTGCCCTGTTGGTAGTGATGCAATGTATGTTATACATACATGCACATGTATGTGTTCTCCATTGTTTTTTACTTATTAATTTATATATAATAGATTCATCTTCTCTTTCGCTTAAATGAAGATCTTTGATATTCACTGAGTAATAAAAGGCATATAAAAACTTTATGAAAGCAAGCATCTTTCATAGTCCTGAAGACAGAGATAACACTTAATTCAGGCTGCCTTATGACCATGATCAGTATGGTATGACAATACAGTAATCAACGTCCATAAGCTCTCTACTAAGGAATATTTTAAAACAAAAGTGGAGAAATACTTTGGGTCCAAAAGGCCAGAGATATTGAAAGTACTGGGTTATTAGGACAAAAACCTCCCACAAAACCAAATCCAAAACCTCACAAATTCATATTAATCTTGTATTATTTCATTATATGCCTGGGGAGCAACCTCCCAGGCTGGATGCCCGTGGGTGTTTACCCTGGGTGCGTGAGGAGTTAAACCTTTCCCCAGATGGCACAAAGAAAGTCACAGACTGTGCATCTTTTGGATGAGTCTGCTGTTTAACATAACAGAGACGTGCAGGTTTTCAATGTACAGTGTTCTTGCAGTTTACTTCTGTTCTCTTTACAGCAAGGATGACAGGGTTGTGTTAACACAGCACTCAGCTGGTCTTTCAAAATCTCAGCTGGATGAAAATATCCCACATCCATGTACACAAATCTCAGCTCATCCCAAGGCCAGTGACACTGACAGCAATGCAGCATATACGAATTAAGCTTGTCCATTTCAAGGTGAATTTAGTCACTCTTTCCATTCACAGGTTTTTAATAGGGCCTTAATTCTGTATAATTCACGTTTTTAGATGTTTTCTCCATGGGGTTTCTCTTGACTCATTAGCTAGTAACCTTTTAAAACCTCAGACAGATGCATTCACTTTCACTGGTTCTAATCCATTAACAATGACCAGTGCCTAAACTTAGAATACGACGATCTTTTGTTTTCTATGGCACTGAAAAAGCTAATCATATCAGGAGATCCAATCTGAGAGGAAAAAAATTAATTATACTTAAATAGTATAGGGCCTCACTATGTCTATCAACAGTTTAATTAAACAATTTTATTTTTACTCTCATCATTTCAGAAGATTAAAATATAACTGGGGTAATAAAATTCTTCACTTGACACTCAACTGCAATGTACAAGCAACAAACTCAACGTCATAATGATAACACTTCATATTTATATATTGATTTCCTAAAATGAACATATCAAATTTACCTTAATTCTGCTAACAGTACTACTTACAACTCTATAGTACATAAAATTACAGAATAGTATTTGTAATTAAAATACTACATGTGTTTAATATGCACATTTTTCGTCATGCCATGTCAACAACCCTCCTTATATGTGCGTTGACAAATCAAAAATCTTATTCCTGCATATGCATGTTATAAAATGTAAATTTTAGTATGTGGTGATGTACTGGGATAAAAGGACTTCCAATTTTCTTATAGAATACCATATATGAACAAATCATGGACAATAAAATATGTATAATAAACCAAGGTGTCTTGGATACTGAAAGAAGGAAAGCTCTGTACCTTATTTGGGCTCCTACCAAAAGAAGAAAAGGTCTATACCTTATTTGGGTTTCTAACTTACTTTATAATACCTTGTATGTTATACAATATTTTTGCAGACACTGCAAAGGACCGTATTTGTTCTAGTTGACACACGCCAGCTAAAGTCATAAAGCCTTCTGAGTTCACAGGCTAAATACAGATACATAGCAGACATCAAATAGTATCAAAGAGATGCAAGAACATGATAATGACAACACTGAGACATAACAAAGGTTCAAGCACAGCATCTGTCACTGCTCAGTGGAAGAAGCCTATGAAATTATATAAGAATAATGAAATGTGTAATATTATTTCCTTAAGAGTGCTATCCTGGGCTTAGCCAGACAGCGTCTTTGCTGCTGACAGACAAGGTTTTTAATTCCATGAATTGGTCCAGTTATTTCTCCAATTAATCTAAACTGTTAGCATCCACAACAAATTTTCCTGGCTCAACTCCACTCTGAGTGAAGAACTGCTGCCTCTGCTCTGATTGGCCTTGTAGTCCCTGATTTTATTTCATGTCCCCTGTTACTTTTAGTGGAAGGTCTTGAGTCTCCCATCCATCTTCGCTATGCCACACCTCACCCTGAGGCCTCGTCCTGCTTAAAGAGTTCTAGTGCACATTAATATACCTTAATACATAAGCTGTCCACAAAGCTTTTACCATACTTCTTGACCATCTTTGATTCCTCTCCAGTTTCAGAATGCCCTTTGGGAGGCTCAGGAAACCAGAACTTTAATAGTGTTCATGACACTCACACATATGTCCAGCTGCATAAAGTTTTCTGGTTTTTTTTTCTCTTCTTTCTAAAAATTCCAAGCATTGCATTTGCCTTTTTTGATCGATTCTGAACTCTCAGCTCACCTTCTCACAGAACAATCTGCTGTAACTCCTGTATCTCATTCCTATGTGGTATTCGTTAGGTGATAGCTCATTGCTCAGTGTCTGAAAGAAGGATTGATTCTCTTTCCCTTGTGCATTGCTTCACATCTGAATTTCATTTTAACAAGTGGTCCCTCTGCAGTTCTTGACAACAGTTCTTCTAAATGACATGATATATAACATTTCTTTATACATCCCCATTTGCAAGTCACTTGCAAGTGTTCTGGTCAGCATACACCTAGGTGGGATTACACTGGTGTTCTATCTACTCTGTAAAAACCAAAAATACATTCCTGAACTTCGTTTGCTACTCTTTAGTCACTTGTTTTCTTCTGTGGGGAATCTCCCTTTTATCCCAGGATAACTTTGTTTCAGAGTCTTTGGTAAAGAATCCTGTCAAAAATCTTTAGTATGATTCAAGGACATCATATCAAACAGTTCTCCTTCAGCTGATTATGGAAACCCTCAGAGTGTGCCAGTGAGTTATGGAGCTTAATTCTCCTTTGCAAAGGCACACTGACTGCCACAATATCACATAATTCACTAAGTTACCCTTTATTATAATTTCTTTTGTTTGTACTAGTTGCAGATAACAGCTTTACTCATCTGTAATATTATGGATCTTTCCTGCAAATCAGAATTCAGAATCCTCCTATCCTTCAGAGCATGTAAACAGTGTACACCGTCACCCAGCTACAGAGCACCTGAACAATTATTTTATCAAATGACAAAAACAAGCCTACCAGAGAACCACACAGTCAAAGTTTCATTTCAGATCTTCCTGCAAGAAGATCTTCAGATCTTCTTTAAGACTCATTCCATGCTGGAGCCTCTGCTACAAAACTTCAGTGTGAAATAGCACTGGGAAAGTAACCAGCAATGGAAGTCACTTATTTTTCCTAGAGCTTGATGTGGTTTCCCTGAAAAGATCAACACTAACTTGCATTTTGTAAACACTGTTTCTCATACTAGGTGCTAATAGATTTTTGTCTGGTTTCTGAATGTCTTGCCTTCATCACTCCAGTTCACATAATTTTCTTTCCTTTCTACCCTATTTTTATCATCTTCATTTCCCTTCTTACTCTTTGGCTGCATTTTGTGAATATCTGCTTAAAATTTACTCTTCTGCTTACCACATACTCTCTTACTTCCTTACCTAGACGGTTTCATTCTGCTGTAAATGGTGGTCCAGTATCAATTTTAAAATAAGAGGACATTTTAAAATGCGTAATCAACAGCAAATGACAGAATATGAAATCTTCTCCTTAGTGCATGTATAATTGGATGCACAAGTTGAGTTAATGGTAAATAATCTGTTTCAATGCACAGTTATCTATTTTAAGGATGTAGGTGTTAGCAGAGACTCAGAGTAGGGGATTTCCAAAAGCAAACTTCAGGCCAGTGGTGCTAACCTCCCTATCTCTGTTTCTGTCATCACTGGAGACAGACAAGTTCCTGCACAGAGTCTCACAGTGTGACTCATTCAGATGAGTTTCCCACTTTCAAGAAATATACTGAAAGCTGGGGACAAATGAAAAAAAAAAAAGATTTTTAAAGCTGGGAATAAATAATATCCTTTAAGATTTCTTACGAACTCATGAAAAATTTCTCCCTCTCTCCACTTCTAAGTGGAGCTGTCTGCCACTGACTGTTGAATGGAAAGCTGATATTCTGTTATAATGCCATCAGAAAAGAAGGGGTCAAATCTTATAATTGATAAACTTCAAGAACACTCAATTATGAAGAAATCATGAAAGAATTTTTCCTTAGAAACTGGTGTAAGTGAGCAACAGCCTTCTGTTTCCCATTTCATTACTCACCGAAAATCTTTGAAATAGTAGACCTGTCCTAAACAGAGGACAGTTGCAAAGGGAAAATGATTACCATTATATTTTGTTGTTAGTAAAACATTTCTGGAAAAAATAAGACCAATTCAATGAAGTCAGTTATACTAGGATGTTTAACATGACATACATAGTAAAATGTAATACAGTGAAATGGAAAATATGGATAATGATAGCATATTTAATTACAGTTTTCAAAGTAATAAGCAAATGCAGAAAACAAGTTCCCTTTATTTTGCTGTCTGTCTATCAAATATAGATAAAATTACACAGCAACAAGATTCCCAGAAAATGCCTTGGTCAGAGTTCATTTCAGATGTATACCTCCTTTCTCTGGGAGAGGAAGACAAAGGTAGCTATGAAGACAACTTAAAAGCATGGATTAACCATCAGCACCCAGAGGGATAAATAAAAGTAAAGTGAGGTAGTAAACCTAGAGCATCTGTGCAGGAACCCAGGTATGTGGAGACTGGGAAGTGAATGCAGGTTTTTTGAGAAAACATACTTTTGTCAAATAAAAAAAAAACCAACAACCAAACACCAAACCAAAACAAGTTTTTAAAAACATCCAGGGAGTTAATTTGTTAGGAAGAGAAGCAGAGAGAAATGAGCGGAGTTAAAAATTAAAATGGAAGGAGAAAGACAGAAAGTTAACTCTACTCCAGAACAATTTACTGATCAAACACTTCCAAAGACCATCAAGGATAACCACCTATACTCTGATTGCTGCTGTCTCAGCCAAGAGTGGCATTAGTAGGACTCTGTCTCAGACTTGAAATTGCTCTGCTCTGCCTAAGTAAGTCACTGTCCACCAGGCAGGAGAGAGGCTGACACAGCCCGCTGGACAGACATCCCCACACTGCACACGTGGGCCCCCACCAGGTCAGACAGGCAGCCAGGCTTTGTGGCCCTCTTGGCTATTGCTGAATAAGGTCTCCTTCCCATCTCTTACATAAGCATGCACAACTCCCAGCTTGCTCCTGCACCTCCATGAGCCTCAGGATTTTCCATTAATAATGTCCTTTCCTGCTGTCCACCCCCCCACACACATACGTACCGAACACCGCATGAAGCACTCTGAGCAAAGGAACGCTCATTCAGGAAAGCATTATAGTTTTTGAAAGCAACCACCAAATGAAAATTCCATAAACCAGCTAATCACAGGAAGAGTACATGCCTTTGTCTAAAGAGGTTTGTCCATTTCCCACATTTGGAATTAGGAAAGGGATTAATTATGGGACATTGTGATCAGTGTACATTCTGGAAAGAGATTTTACTCTTGCTGATTCTAACTTTTTTGTCAAAAATCGTGACAAGTAACTATAAAATATCTTTTGAGTTCCTCCCCCAAGAAGAGTTTAGGTATCATTTGGAGAAGGAAATCAAACTGGCTGAAAAAGTTGTATGTAACTGCAGTGTGAGCTAGCAAATTACAGTTCCACAGATTTACCAAATGACCCAATTTTGAGATATTAAAACAATCTTTGCAGAGCCATAAAATCATGGCCATAATCCATGGAAACAGGAGAAAACAATTATTCACATAATATCTCTTTATTTAAATTTTCATTTCTATCTGCAATATCTTTTTGCTGGTCAGACTCCTAAATAGTGCAAATGGAAGAATGGGGAATTCTACTGCACTTTCTTACATCACCTTGTTGATCACTGCCTGGTGACAATTAGTTAAAATTTGAGGCCTACAATTTAGCCAGTTTTTAATCCATGCCATGACTATTGACTCTTTAAGAACTCACTTATTTAATCAACTCAGTTACAATCTCTCTAATGAGCTATTGACTCACACAAGCTGAGAATCTTATACATCTAATGTAATAAGCTGCTATTAATTTCTGAAATACCAGCCAAATTATAATGCTTCTTAGTTCAACAATTGGAAATGAGAAAATGAATTTTAATAAACAATTACTGGTTCTACAGATGGAAATGTCTTTTTTTTTGGCTCAGACTTTGAGTCAGAAGCTACAAGTGTTACATGTGACAGGCCAAAGCAGGCTTGAAACTGATGATTCGAATGACTTCTGACTAGTTTAAAAAAAAAAAATTGAAAGATGTAGACTTAGCTAAAAAGTTATATGCTATTTTTAAAAGTAAGATAGGTATTGCACTATGTTTTGGGTCTCATTTACAAATGTTACAAATGCCTTACAAAATAAATCTAGCATGGAAATACCTAACGTAATTAACATAATTTTTAGAAATATATCTTAAGATAAAATATGCTTTTGGTAATGTTTCACTAGAAAAACTTAAATAAGCCAAAGAAATTTATATTTTGCTTAGGTTATTAGTTTTGTTTTGAATTCTGTCTCTGGTAATTGAAAATAGCATTCTTATTATTTGCAATCACTTTGTAATCAATTGAATTTTGAACACTGTTAATGCTAAATATTTACTTGAAAGATGGCAATATTCTTATAGTTTTTAAACTCCATATGTAAAATCTGTAATTCAGGTCAAACTTATCTTTGATTTTTTTTTTCCCGTCTGTCTTTTCCATTTATTTTAGTAAGCTTCCCATTAGAAGGAATATGACTGATAAGACACAGAAACCATTTGTATATTCATTGTAAGTTAAGTTAAATTCTTATTCTCATGAGACAGAGTGAAAGATTATATACTTGTATCTCATTTGCCATTAAGTTTCTATTTAGTTTACAGGGTTTTCAATTGTTAAATCAAACTGGATTTTACCTACTGATTGTAGAGGATCTGAAGTTTTGAAGTATGTGCACATGTTTAACAGCTTTTCAAAATGCAGAGAGGAAATATCACATGTAGGGAACTGTTTAATTGTTTTATTCTAAGCATTTCTCAAATTAATCTTTTCTTCCTAAGACTTTCCTTAAGGCCTTCACTACCTGGATAACACGGCTGTGGGGGGAAGTCTATCTATATCTCTGGCTATTTCTTTTCCGCAACTGCCTCTTGTCCATGGAACAAATCTTGCCAGCACAGGTCATGTGCCCAGCTCTTCAATTCTGTTACTTGTTCAGACTTACTCACCTCATTAACTTCAATCCACAAAAACACACAAGATTTTGGGCAGTTTACATGCAGGCCTTTACCCCCTCTTTCTAAATCTTCACTCAAATAGCACAGCCGTAAGTTAGTGATTTTACAGGTCCTCCATGTTGAAACACAAAATCTGCTCCCACATATTAAATGACAACACCTACTTTTCAGTTTGGAGCCTAATGGACTTTAAACAATTCCATCAGCTTCCAATGCTTGACCAAATCCACCCAGATGTGCCTGTTCAGTGACAATAGAAGAGTCTCTTTCCAAAGCATCCTACTCTGCAAGGAGCAGAAGGAAACTGCCTTCCAGCTGTTCTGACTGGCATTGCTTCTCACTACTTCAGTCTGAGAGTCAGAAAGCAATGGGAAGAGAGACTCACCTAACTACTCCATTTCTCTGCCTTTTTACAGCAAAGCAATTTTCAAAGCTGTATCAGCCTTGTGAAAGCAGCTCTTGGATGGCAGCCATCCTTGTGACAGGCTCACATCACATAAAGAAGAGAGGGAGTTAAGAAGCTGACAGATAGTCTTCTTATTAAAAATTCTTGATTTTAAGGAAAAGTGCTTATCTGCTCTTTTCAACTGAAGTGTAACAGAACGATACAGCACTGTTGCAAGAAAAGGTAAAAAACCCACAGGTATCTCTGCATACTTTATTCTCTGACCCAGGTAACACTAACACCTTAACAGATGGATTTAAAACATAAAACAAAGCAGGTCACAACCCAGGAGTTTGGTAAGACAGTAACTTATCTCAAACACTCTTTTGTGTTGTGTCAGTACCTCTCCAGTACTGCCACTGGACGCTACAATCCTACCGAGATGTGTTCCAACATTTGCAAACAGCCTACCTTGATTTATTGCTGTAATAATCAGACCTCAGTTTGGCAGCACTTCAGTGGGAATTGTAACTGCCCCGGTTTCTCAGAATCGAGTCTAACCTGCTGTAAATCAGGCCGGGGCTATCAGCAACTGCTTTGGAAAGAGTGGGCATTTTGCCTTTCAGCATTCATTTACCAATCCCAAAAAAGGAACCATGCTTATTTAGAATGGATCTTGTCATGATTAATCCATTGATATTGCTAAGGCTCTAGAAAGAGTCTGCTTACACAGCCTTTTTACATCCTTTTCTTTTTCCCTGCATTCACTGCAAACTCTGTGCTGTATTCCCTGTTATCAATACTTTTTATATGAAAAAGCCTTTATCATTGCAAATAAACTCACTGTAAACATCAAGAGTCTCATTGTAAATACAGAACACTCAATGAGACAATAACCTATAACCTAAGCTTTTTACCCCAAGAATAGGTGTCTGAAAGGTGTATTTTCTCCAGATTATTCTCTTCATGTCTTTCAGTGGTGATAACCTTCCTGAGAGAAGAGCAGCACCCTCACTGACTATGCTGTATTAATGGGCCTCGGTGTTACATCAAGGCAGCCCTGCCACAGCGTTACTGACATCTCACAAGACCTGTGGAGATGGACCAGCAATCAAACCAAAACTATTTGTCCTATTTTTTGATGATGTGTAGACCTGCATCATACCAATATTAACAATTAATTTGATACTTGGCTACTTCGTGCCAACACTGAACTTAATTTTTAGATATTCCATGAATCATTTCTACTGCAAATTAAAACATTATATAAAGTGGAAAACCAGAAATGTTGAAAAATTAGAACTCATCAGACACTGAAAGAGAATAAAAAATGTCCTTTCCTGTTCATCACTAAAATCTTAATTTTATTATAATTTCGTTTCTCTTCTGCAACTGCTTAAATTTTATAAAATGTTCATCAACTGTAGAAACCTCAGCAAAGCAGCCAGTCCAATTAATCAATATTGTTGGAGTCAAAAGAAAAAAAGAACAAAAGCAATAAATTAAAATGTAAATTCACATATTTCCATGACTATTCCAGCTTTTAAACAGTAAGACATTTTTCATTTAACTAAATTTTAATTTCCAAATGATGAAATGAAATAGGAAGAAATAACAGAATTTAGAGGAAGTACATAAGAATAATCTTGCCACTGATGTTATAGTGTTATATTTTAAGTTCAAGGGGTTATAGTAAAAAAATACATTTGCTTGTGTTAAATCACATAAAAAAATGCCTCTCCAACTGGTTTTCATCCTGAAAAGAAAGTTTGTGTAAAAAATTTTATAAGCCTTCATTGCATTAAAAATCCTTATCTCTAGACAGAATTACTCTTTAACACAGTACCCTTGGACTGTAAATATTTGATTTCATATTTATATTTTGAATTTTCCTGTTTCTTTTTAAAAAAAAAATAAATTATTCTAAACCCCACTCCCGAGCGACCAACCTCACCTCACTGTTTTCTATTGCAAATCCCATGACTTCTCCAGTTTCTGCAAACTGCACTGAATCTAAAGAAATGCATATCTTTTTCTTTAAATCACTATTCCGATGTTTGTAGTATAGAACCCACCTTCATTTTATCCAGACCAGTCAATACCTGGTAAAAACAGTTGTTTTGGCTAGAGGGATGCAAAGTGGAACAACACAAGCTCTTTCAGCCACACACAGACAAAGCATCTGTTACTTATTTTACAAGTTGCTAATGACAGAGAACAGTTTTCAGCTTCTAATGAAAGAACATAAAATACAACCACACTAGGAAACAGATAGAAGGTACTGGAGGCTTCTTTTCAAACATATGCTGCTGCATTTCCACTGAATATAAAAAAGACTTTTATCGTCTTACCTTTTTTAATCCGCTATTCCTATTAAATATTTATGAGTGTACTTTTATTTTCCTGGAGATTTCTAATATCCTGACATTTTTTCTTCTCCTTACACTCAATAAAGTTACTCTGAAAACTAATTCAAGAAAGTAATTTTTCTCCCTGTTTAAAGTAAACACAGCCACCACCATTCCTTATTTTTAAAGGACAATGGCTCTAAGGCACTACCTTTGCAGTATAAAATTGCTAATCCTCTTCCTGAGAATATTTAAGGTTACTGCTAGGATGGAAGATAAATCTCAGGCTTAGTTCATAGGAGTATAAGTAGCCTTGGTTGTGCAGGCTTTAAAAAAAACATAAAACCTAAAAATCTCGACATGCAACAGTTTCACCCCATATTTGCCCAGGAATATAATGTTATATTATGTAAGAGGCCAGCCAGCTGCTGCAAAAGAAAGAAACATGCTACAATTTTGAAGCCCTGCTATATTTAATTGCACATTCTGCATTTCAAAAACCTTATTTAGATGAGAAATCTTAAATAAACTAACATAAAAACAATGAGCTTGAGCTAGTCCCACTGTTTTGGTTCAGCTTTTGTAAAATGTTGACTTAAATGTGATGCTGGGGATAAGCAGTCATCTAGTATCACATTTGCTGATATATGAATGTGTATTGAGGCCACCGATAGTGCCAAAATTCTTTTCATTAAACACATTTGCCAATAGTTTCAAAAAAATTAACAACTTTACCTTTTAAAAAGAATTCACTGCATACAATAAGAAATGGTCAATGTTTTCTGTATCCGCTGCTTGACATAACTGCATTTACTCAAAGGAAAGCAATTTTAAAGGAAGGAACAATAATTAACGTATATTTTCCTTTGTTTTTAGTAAATAGGAGTGCTACTGAATGATTACATTAGTCATTAAAATTGGATCCCAGCAGATTTCACCAGAATCTGTATCCTTATTTAAAAGATACTCTTTAGAGAGATTGAAAACCAGTGAATTTATCTTCATTACAGAGGCCAACAGTGGATTTCTCAGAAAACTAATCACTTCATAGCCAACATTTGGCAGCTGAAGGACTCTGAAAAATTCAAGATCTTGACAGAAGGTCAATGGAATAAGCTGCTGTAGACAGAAAAGTAATTTCCAGGGTTTACTAAAAATCTCAAGGTATGCCAGGTTATGCAGCAGCTAGCCATTAATAATATGTAGTCATAATAGTTAATATTCCTGACAATGAACAAGAAGATATTTGCAGTGATAACTAACATATGAAAATAAAATCAAAACAAATTACTGAAACTTGATCATCATCTATAGCAAAAGTGTCACTAGTTTGTCATACTTCCCTGCTTAATTGGCAGTAAGAATTCAGACCTCCTTTTAGAGTATTATAACTTATGTGGAAATAGAGCCCAACTGCTGAATATCACAGGTGGTAAAGAACAGAAAACACTTTAAAAGACAACAGAATAACAAAGAAGAATGAAAGCAAAGGAAAGAGTAAAGATATCAGGCAACAAACAAAAAAAGGAATAAGAGTTGCTTGGCACTGAGGGCACATGGTCCTGGACGAAGTGAGAAATAACTGAAGACATCACATGCTGCTGTTCCAGAGCAATGACCAAATGACAATATGGTATTAACAGTCAACAACAAACTAAAATCTTTTCAGGAATAAAAGAAAGCTAAAGCTCAGTTTTGGTTACACATTCAAAATCTGAGCAGGGGGATGATCATGGTGCTACCAGTGACATATTTATCAGTGAGAGCTAAGGGACTAAAGTTTCCATCTTCCACTTCTCCTACAAGCGTCTGATGAGGTGTTCATGTGCCTAGGTATGACGAGCCATGGTCAGACAGTAATGGAGTGCCACATCCGAAAAGAAATCCCTGCCTATACGATGGTCATCCTGCAAATGTCTGGCAAAAGCTGGACCTCAACTGTATGTCCTTGATGTCTCACACTTTCTTACTACACAGCCTGATCCCAACTTCTTCCTCCTATTCTCAACCCCACATCTTTAACCAAAGCCTGCATCGTGTGGGGTTCATGTTTGCATGTCTTGGCAGAAATATCCCATGAACCATAAAAGCATTCATACATTGAATTATGTGGATGTCCTCTACCCTGGCCAATTTCATACACTTCTGTAGAAATACGTATTATTTTTAAGCCATTTGAGAAAGAATAAACAGTGTGTTCTAAGTCCCATGTTAGATCTCTGGCAGTCTCTCTGGGGGATGCAGGATATGAATATGAGTACTATAGAACCATAGAATCATAGAATAATGGAAAGGACTAGGTTAAAACGGACCTTAAAGATCATCTATTTCCAACCAACTGACATGGGCAGGAATTCCTTCCACTAGACCAGGTTGCTCAGAGCCCCATCCAATCCAGCCTTGAACACTTCCAGGGATGGGGCATCCACAACTTCTCTGGGCAACCTGTTCCAGTGCCTCACCACCCTCACAATAAAGCATTTCTTCCTCATATCTAATCTAAAGCTACTCTAGACCTACTCTCTTTCAGTTTAAAACCATTCCCCCTTGTCCTGTCACTACATGCCCTTATAAACAGACTATCTTGTAGGCTCCTTTCAGGTACTGGAAGGCTACAATTAGGTCATCCTGAAGCCTTCTCTTCTCCAGGCTGAACAATCCTGATACCCAGGATTGATCCTGATACCCAATCATTTAAGATTCAGTTCTTCTCTGATTCAGTTCCACTCATATTCTGAAATCTTGTGAAACAATGTTCTCTGGGTTTACACGTTTTTCCACTTGGCTAACAAACATAAAACAACTCTCACTCGGGACGAGTGAAAGGTCCATCCAGTGCTTTTCTGTCATTGTACACTCAGTGTCTATTCTTCAGGAAGCACAAGATAATAAACCTATTTCTACAGAAAAAGGGCTAATTGCCACACACCTTAATGAGTCAGTTGTTAATTAAATGAACATATACCATAAAAAAGCACTTAAATTGAGAGAGAATGCAGGAGCTTTTTTCCCAAGTCACTTGAATTTGTGAATTGGCATTTTTTGACACAAAAAGGAACAACTATTCCAACAAGATATTCTTTTCTTTTTTTCTATTTTTTCCTTTGATGCCTTGTCAGTATGAATAATGAAGGGTAAACACCCAGCTGGTTACACATTAGATATCAGTCTGGCTTTCTTCTGGGAATGAAACGTGATATATTCTGTGTAATATAAAAATGGTGCAAAGTAAGGGAGAAAGGATAAGAAACCCCAACATAAGAATGACTTTCTTTTACTCAGTGGGCAACATTTAATTTTTTTTTTTTCCACTACATAATGATAAACATCTTCAACTTCAGTTGAAAATGCATGGAATGGATTTCCTTGTCTGAAGCCAAGAAAATGTAAGAAAATTATATTAACTATTAGTAACAACTGTTCACTCAGTCAAGGTCTGTTTACAATAACATTACCTCTAGCAGTCAGTATTACAGAGCTAATCAACAATAAACTGTCATGCCCAATTCTTATGGAAATTAATGTATGAAATGGTGGTCTGTGATGTAATCCATTAAACCAGCATGGAATCTGCTGTAATGGTTTGTTATAAAGCTTCAGATGGACCCCAAGCAAACATTTACTGCCCATATTCAGGAAAGGAGAGGCATTCTCAGGCTTTTACTACAGGATGCACTATTTCTCCCAGTCTTTCAAAGCTCATTAGCTGTCATGGCGGAGGCAAACACCAACTGTGACATGAGCCACTAAAAATACCTCATACTGGCATCTGTTCTGTGGTATTTTGTGTTCATTGGAACCTTCAGTGGGTGTGTGAAATTTTCCAGCTGCTTATAATATATAGGGCTGAGCCTCAAATCACTCAGTTACAGACCTTGTGTTGTAGAGAAGGGAAGGACTAGAAAGGGTACAAATAAAAAGGTTATTACTACACGCTAGTGCACTGTACAGTGCTTCACACCATGCAGAAGTTGGCTTGCAAACAACCATGGTTTTGCAAATTATGGTGATAGGCTATCCAAAAACTGACTGATTCTATTATTTCCACAAGCTTGCTAGACACACATCGTGTTTTCACCCTGCGAGTGTCTTCTTGTTCTCTTCTCCGCGTGTAGCAGATCCAAAGTGACTTCTTATTTTTGCTTGTAAGGAATATTAAGCATTTTTTTTTCAGAATGCTATATGTGATAGCTTCCCCTACATTTTTAATTCCCAATAAAGTAAGTTAAAGGCTGAAAAAGAGGAATTGGTCATTCAGGTTTATTTTATACGTTTAGTCAACAGTCTGGAGAAATCACAGCTACCAAGACAAAGAAGCAAAAGCCACCGAACTGGGTGTTGAGCCAAGACTGTTTATTGTATGGGAGCCCAGCAGGCAGTGGTGGGGTGAAAGGCTGCCCTGTGCCACTGCTCACTTTTGTCAACATCTTCAGCATATTAATTGCCACAATAGGACGCAACACAAACCGCAAGACTAGAAAGGGGCTTATATTGCCTTCTGTAGCTGATTTCCATACATTAAAAAATGTTTTCTGCCTTACTGCTTTCTCATGTGGTAGGTGTTTGAAATAAAGACATGTAAAAAAGAAGAACTGTTCAGTGTTTCTTTATGATTTCTCATAATAAAGAAAGCGCCAGTTAAAGGAATCAAGAAGTTAACTTGCAATATCAATTTAATGAAATGCTGTGGGTCCGGTCATCTATCTGAGCTGATATTTGCAGAAGATATAGCAACTGTCTGTGGCAGGTGGTTGGCCGAAACCAATAAAAGGCATGAGGAACACAGAACTACTTGCACTCAATTAAGGAAGTGTTACATTATGCAGCATTAGTTATACCAAAAGTTGACTGAGTTTAAATGATCTCAAATGGCAGAAAGGGAGAGAGCTCCACTACACCTGTATTCAGTGAAAAAACCCTGAGTAACTTAGAGAAAATCCACCCACATTATAACCTCTTTCCAACTATTTAATGTGCATTCTGAATGACTATACAAGACAGCTGAGATAAGCAGAAAGCCTCCTGATTAAGAATTATTGCCGAAGACATTGGTTCACTGTGTCTCCACAGGGAAATTGAGTAAGACTGTACTTCCATCAGCAGATTGAGTGAGGAGAGCATTAATCACACCACTTTATGGATTATTTTGGCATTACTAACTGATCTTTTCTTTTCTAAGTTGTAAGACAAGACACAGTTTCTTGTGAGATGCATAATGAAGAATTACCACTTAGACAATGGAAGAGGGCAACTGTGAAGTTGATCTTAGATAGGTGGCACTCAATATAATTTCCAGCTACAGGAGTTACAAAATCCCCATCATCAGACATATGAGTTGGTAAAAAAAAATGACATAACTATTTATGTGGGTATCACATGTCTCTTTGCGATTATTTGTATTGCTCATATAGGTTTTTCTGTTTTAAGAAGATAGAGTAAGCAAATTTACAGTAAACTGTAATATAAACTTATTTATTTCACATAGATCCACATGGAAAATTTCAGTGTATGGCTACGCACACTTAAATCAGTACCTTACAAGAAAATGTGCACTGCAGTGTAATAGAGTGTTTGTGAGCCTCTTAGAGTAATGAAGATAAATTTACTGAGAAAGCAAAAGATTGCAATGAACCAACAAAATCACCTGGTTTTGGGATCTGCAAAATCCCATCAGGGACTCTCAGGATTGTGGATAGTGTCAAATTTATTAAGAGTTAATAGCTCTGGCAAGTACAGGAACTTTCAATGGAAGTTACACAATGTTCAGAACTCAACCAGCCTGACTCCATCGTGGGCCCTTCTGCACAGGGAGTTACACCACAGAAAACAGGATCTGGTTTTCCTCTTTCGAAATATGCAATATTAGACGGCACCAAAGGAAATTTGATTCCAACAAAGTGAAATCAAATGAGCAGATGCAGCAAGCAAGTGGTGTAGGAGAAGAGAATTTGGCACAACAGCTCTTATCCTCAGCCCACCTGTGGCCCCCGGTGCTATGAAAAACGTTGCCTGTGACCTCTCAGGAGTGCAGTGTGGCATTTGTGCCTTCTTCCCCGGGACCAACTGTCCCCTTGGTGTCAAGCTAAATGTGTGCTGCAGGTTGCCAGTCCTTCAAACTGAACCTCTTCCCATTGCTAGTGCCAGGAGGGATTCCTGCTGCTCATAAGAGAGGGGTCAGGCTGTGCTATGGGGCATTGGCACTTCCGATATCTGCTGCCAGACAGCTGTACAACACTCAATCCTGGCAGGGCCTGCTCCAGTGGCCAAAAGGAGAGAGCTTGTGGCCCGGGATAAAGATTCTGAACGTGCCTGGGCGGTCAGCCTTGCCAGAGTTTCAGACACCAGCCCAGCTCTCTACATGAAGTCATCCTCATAGGGAACATGGATGGGAAGTAGATCTGACTGTGGAAATTGGATAGGACGGAGCTTTACATACAGTGTCAGCAGGACCCACAAGTACCAGGGTGGCAACATGTCACATCAGTGCCAGGCTGCACCTAGCAGTATGATTTATAAATACAGTGGGGCTCCTGACTGGGCTCTAGCTCAACATTTAGAGAGTAAGTGCTTTAAATTCCTTTAATTTTTTTTAACATTTAATTTAATTTTTATAAAACAAAAACAGTCCTAAAAATATCATCCACGAGTCTTCTAAATTAACAGGTAGAAGACAAAGAATAGAGAAAGCAGCAGTGGAGCTGAGGCTATGTTCAGAATTTGGAAGAGAGCGTGCTGAGGAGAGGAAGGTAATGAAGCACAGAGGAAGAATAGCAATAATAAAATCTCCCAGGATGACAGCAATGAGAGATAAGGAGAAAGCTGGAGGAAAACAGGTGAGAATTTAGTCATCTGTGAAACAGGTGCAGAAAGATGACAGTCCATAGACTAGGAGAAGTGATGGAGGAGACGAAATGCTGCATTGACATGATGAGAAAATTACCTGTGGAAATATCAGCTTTTAATTCACATGCTATTTTTCTCATGGCCTATCACAGTCCCTGAACAAATTAACTAATGAATTACAAGGCACAAAACTTCAGTGACTTCAAATACCCTCTCATGATTTCCAGAGTAAAGCTGGACCCTAATATTTGTACCATCTGAAAAAGTAATTTAGCTTCCAGAATTTATCACAGATGTGCGACACAGATTATTTCACTACTGCTCAGGAACAAAACAAGAATAACTTACCACAATCAAACAGTAAACTAAAAAACCTCAACCAAACCCAAACTTGTAACGACTCTCCATTCCATTTATAATAATACAGGTCCCTGTATTTTGATGGTGTTATGCAACTGAATGTAATATTTGCTTATTCAGCGAGGTTTGTTGTGAATAGAAGATCACTGCAAACCAAGGCATCTTAGAAGTTACTTTATCCTAAATATGTTAATATATAGCAAGGACTAAACAAGACAGAAATTTGTACAGGAGATGCTAAAAGATATTAAAGAAAATAAAGGTAAATGTAAAATCAAAATCATTTAGAATATTAGAATATTAATGTGGAATAATAATGTGTCCAATTAATAGGTTTTCCATCTCTAAATGTAAACTGGTAAGCTATTGTGTAGCATATACAAGATCCTAAGGCACAGCATCATTGCAACTACTTTAATATTCACTTAAAGAGAATCCAACCATTGAAGTCAAGACAAAAATACCATAATTAAAGCTAAAAAGACTAAGTAATGGAAATAAGATCAACCTTTGGTTACCCATATGAACAGCATGGGTTGTTCTCTTTGTATCATAGGTTTTTCAGTAAATCACATCTTTTCATCTGCTTTGTGTTTCAAATTATGTTCCCGAATATTTTATCTCCACGTTCTGATCGTCCAAAATGAGGTTTTGAGTTCCACACATTACGACTGTAAATATAAAAGATAAAAACAAACAGGGAACATTTCATTCTTCATCGCCCACTTTAAAGCAAACAGCTGGTTGAAAACCACTACAAAATGTAGAACACGAGAACACCTTGTATTGCAATGGTCTTCTCTGCCTCTCAGATGCCATACCCATGAAGGGCAGCTTATTTTTGATGCAGTGCGATCTTTTCATGCAAAACACTCATACCAAAGTGTATTTCATGATTAAAAAAAAAATGACAAAATTATAAATGAAAATAACCTGCCATTAGCTTCCTATCGTGAGAGGAAATACATTCTGTAACCCAGGGCAGGGCATCTCAGAGCATCAGGAATATAGAGCTGCTCTTCTTTTTAAAAAACAAGGCACTTACTTATGAATTGCTCTTTAAATGAACAGAGTCAGTGGGAATTTGATAGCATTTTGCCAGAAGAATGTTTTGCCTGTGGGCTAGAACTCCTATGGGCAGCACAGTGTCACTTCAATGAACTCCAGCTTACCAGGGCATGTGTGAATGATTTCTTTATGCACGGCTCTCACAGCCAATGTGCTTCTGAACGAAACACTGTTTTTGGAAATTCTAGTCTTAGTCTTCTCCTCACTCCCTCAGTCTATAAAAATAAAAAGTTAGCTTAAAAATGTACTAGAGAAATAAAACTGCATCCAAATACAATTTATTCACTCCCAGGCAACTGTGCTTCTATTTCTAGCTTACTGGCAGAGGATGAATTTGCGACTTAAGGGCAGAATTTTACAAGTGGGAATATAGTGAAAGAGGTGCCTTTATGCAGTATGGATTTCTCTACTTTGGAATGAGAACTTTCAGACTTTCTGTGTTGCATATCTGAACCTCATGAATGTTCAGTTAGGGATTTTTATATTTCTAAGATTCTGTTGTTTTGAAAACTGTACATTTAAAAAAGCGACAGTAGAGGCTAGATACTTTTCTCAAAGAAATATATTCATTTTACCTGCTCTCAGTGTTAGTCTAGAATATTTGATAGGCATGTAAAACTATAATATAAATTTCTTGGTAGAGCTGCAAAGCTTCTTCATTATCAAATCTCAGTTATATCAGCATGAATAGTCTCTTTCTGGTTTTGGGTTATTTTTGTTCTCTTGCTTGTTTTTTTTGGTTTGTTTGTTTTTGTTTGGTTTGTTTGTTTGTTTGTTTGTTTGTTTGTTTTTCTGTTGTTTTTTAAATTACTCTCCGATTTTTGAGTTCATTGAACAGAGCTAATAAGGCCTGAAAAGGTGCAATAAATATGCATGCTTATATGTGTAAATGTAATAATAAATAATCATTAAGCACCACTTATGAAAACACAGGAGACAATCAATAGGAATTTAATACCTTTCTCAAGAAGGAAAGAAGAAGCTTTTCATCTCTAGCTGTATGGCACTCAGAATAATCTCCTTAAATCAGCTTTTAGCAAGAGAGGAGAAAATGTTGTTGTTTATTCTGAAGCCTATTGCAACACACAGCATAAAAATCAAAGAAGCACAAGATAAATTTTTTTCTTTAAATTGGATTTTGTAAAAATGAAGGCGGCACTGCTGTTTCTTTAAAGATAGGACACATTTTAACCAAATTTATACTAAAATCTTTCAATTAATGGTGATATAATGTTCCTGCTGTTCCAAAATAACAGCAAATATTCAAATAATATTTAAAAATGGCAATATAAATAAAGTATTTTTCATTTAATTGGTCTAAGTGGTTCCTGTTCAGTGGTGTATGCAGTACAACATCAAAGCATATTGAAAACAATTTTGTATTGCTATAATTGATCAGTGTAGAATTACTAATTCATTGCTGTGGCATCTGGGAACCAAATCACAGGAAAAAAAAAGGCCATATCTGCATGGTCTAAAATATATTTTGGTCCAATCACACTGTAATGTATGCAAGTCTGGTATCAGTTCTGAAGATCTAGGAGCTCCTAAGGAATTCATATTTGGGTCTAACAGGATAACCAACCCCAGGCACAACGACAGGGTGCAGAGGTAACATGGTAAAAAAGCCAGTGGGATTTCCCACGTGTAGAAAATAAACTAGTCAGTAAGCAAAACATTTTAATTAATATTTTGAGGGTTGTTTTTTATGATCTTGAGAAACAACGTGCTAGACGAGTGATGATATGTCACTGATACACACTCCTGTATTTCCACCTCAAGAATTACTGCTTTCTCTAGGAAAATTATGCCATGACACAACATGTATTTTAAAACTACATCATGCTTTAGATTTTTTCTAAAGTCACTATACCATGACATAAGCAATTCAGTAAGAGAATCCTGTCATTACTTTTAGTATGTGGAGGATATTTCATGGAAGCAATTCCACTGCTTCCACTAGTGTAGCTGAACTGGAGATAAATAATACAGACTCCTACTCACTAAAGAAACAATAAGTTAACTTTCTGTGAAGATATACTTAAAATAATACATTTCTATTTCCTTCAGATAATTATTTGCTTTAGATTTATTAATATAAAGAGGACACTACAATCTACTAATGATTTGTATTCTTTAGTCCCTGTTGCATATATTAGTTGTTTCTTTCTCATTTAAACTCCTCTATAAACCACTGATTTTTTATTTCAATCTAGGTTAATTTTGTACCACTTAATTATCCTGACATCATGACAGGTTTCTTTCTCTGAGTAGTTTCAAAAGAAAACGGGAATCCAAAAGAGGCAAAAATCCAGAAACAAGCCAGCTAATTTAGCATAAATGGTGACTCAAGGGAATTCTGCATCTTCTCAAAACTGCTAAGTTATGAGTCTTTTCTTATTATGATGAAAGGGATAATGGATTTTGTTTTACAACCAAGAAAAAAACCCACAAGAAAACCACAGGAAATATAGGAAACAGCACCTGCAGCTCTCCTACATTTCACTGTTTTGATTGTATCAAATACACACATCCTAAGCAGAAAGCTTTGGTAAGGCACAGCAGATGGTAGGACTTCTGGAAGAGAGCAGATGGGATTGGTAATCTGGGACCCTCTACTCTAACCTTGACTGGTACAATGCTGTGACGAGTTCAAAGGTAGACCTTCTCAAATATAAACAATGGGGATAAAGTTGACTACTTTCTGGGGCTGCTGTGAGGACTAATACTGAGGCAACACTTCAAAAATGCTCTACAAGCATTGCATATTAAGAGATAAGGAGAATCTTTTGGAACATTAAAACACTTGGAGTTACACCCTCAGGGGACCCAACAGAATCGACAAAAATATTATTGGTTTATATTTGGCAAGAGCCATTTAGAAAAAAACTATCACTTCTTGAGCAAAGATTGCAAGATGTGTCTCTCCAAAGCGGCTGGGATTAGGGAACAGTGAATTGGGGTGGGGACAGTATCTGAATGCACGTGCAGATCCTCACAGCACTCACAACTAGGGTCTGAAGAGCTACTTTGTAAAAAGAAAATATGCTTAAACCCCTGTGGAAGGCAAAAAAATCTGTCATGAGTTAAGAGCTGAAGCTCCCCAAAATAAAAAACATAGGTGCTATCTAATGGGTTTAAAATGCTTGTGAAAATTGATAAAGACTTCCAAAAAATACAAAGAATTGTTGTTAGTATAATTCCTCAAACTATGAACATGTATGAACTCGTATTCCTTTTAAGTGTATGAAATTTTTAAATGTATGAAAATTTTAAGGACTCAGACTAAAAAAGATGTTCTGTTATATATTAAATCATCATGAATAAGAACACAAGTTAAAAATTAAAAGTTTAGGCTAAGGACATACAATAATATAAGCCAGGAAAATACTGGACTTTTAAAAAAAAGTCTTATTTAATAAAGAGCATCCCTATTCTGCTGTCGTAAATGCTATTCTGTCATTAATATCATCAGCGTATGCAGTTCAATTTACTTTTGATTAGATGTGCATTGTATGAGTCAGTGCAGATCTTAAAAATCTATTATAAAATACCAGACTCAGGAGAACAATAGTTAATACAAAGCAGTTGACTCTTTCTGCCGATTGAGTTTGATTAACGTGGATGGCAACCACACATGCACAGGAAGAAATTAAAACCCTGCTAAAGAACTCAGGGCTCTGTATGTCAAGGTGCTGGCGTAGAAGTCCTGGTGATGTTTTTCCCCCACCACACTTCCAGAAATGAAGCAAAGACAAACAAATCCATAATGACAACATGTTCCATTTCTACACATTTCAAAGGAATTTGCCTTAGTTTTTCTGGCTTGCTTGGCTGGAGTAGAGTGAATGGCATAATCAGAAAGTGGTTTTGAAGTGTAACTCGCTTTCTCAACACATTTACAATACCCTGTTAAAACTCCTTTTAAAAGAGTAAATGATGGATGTAGTTAGAAACCTCTAGGTGTCATCAAGGAACAGGGAAGGGCTCACCACAAAAAAGTCTGCCAGCAATAGGCAGTGCTTCGGTTTTCCAAGGATCACCCTCACCACCAGGGCTCAGACACATCTAAAGATCATTAGACATTCAAGTTCGACAGCGAGGACCAACTACTCTGCTCTGCACTGCCAGCTCCTGGAACTAACAGTTTGTATTTAGAAGGATTATTAATCTCCATTTCAGATGCTGTTTATTTGAAAATTCGTTGTCTCCAATAAACGTATGCTGCCAGAACAGCCTGCTACCTTTGTTCTCCACTTTTCTTTCTGTACTTTCTAAAGAACGACACAATTAAGTCATATTCAGGCACATTAAGAAAAGCATGTACTTTACTTGCATGTCACTCTCTGAAATAGGAGTAAATGAATGCAGATGATAAAAATAACTTGTACGTAATCACATCAGCAATAACCTACAAGTGAGGCAGAGGAGATTGGCAGCAAATCTTTGTGGTCATCATGCTGGCCAAACACTGTAGGAACAAACAACAGTAGGCTTCTGCTAGTGCTGTTCCAGTTTCACAAGATGACATCCGTGACCTGGAGTTACTGTCAGACTTGAAGCACTCTAAACCAGTGTGTACATTATTTTCCTATCAGATGTGACATTAACTTAATCACTGAACATATTTATTGTAAGGAATCTAAAAAAACACAGCAAACATGAACAGTAGCAAATACTTGCCATCAGGCTAAATGTAAGGAACTCAGCTCAGTTGCCTAAACATGGGCACCCATCACCACTGCAGACGTACTGAGACTTCTGCACAGCACTGGCAGATGACAGAAAATCAGTAGGAGATCTACATTCTCCAGAAGCCACAGCTGTCGGTCTGGAGAAGACCTGGAGAATCTCAGACAGCACCAGATGCCTGTGGCTAGGCACTAAAATGACCCTAAAGAGATACCATAGAAAAGTTTATAGATGTATGCCTCCATTTAGTAGTATTTCCACACTTGATTTAAATTGTTGGTATTCTGTATAATACTTGTTGCTATTCTCTATAATAAGTCCAAAGAATGAGACTAGACCTGAATCTTAAATGGGGCCTTTGCAAGTATATACTAACTTTTGAATGGAACAGTAAAATGATGTATTCCCAATAAACTGTCAATTGCTCAAGCAGGACTTGTAAAGAAAGATTTCACTTTAACAGTTTTTCAGGTAACTGCCAAATATCAAAGAACCACGTCCATAGCAGTGTGCTGCTCCTTACCTGAGCCCCAAAAATAGTTTGATGCCAAAGAGGCATTGTCTGTCAATGTTTTTTAATTTCGCTATATAATTTAGCTATATATTTTCATTCATAAAGTTTGAATAATGAGCAATTTTTCTTTATCTAATTATGTTTGGAGTCCTTGAAATCTTGACAAGACTGCAATAGTCATAGAGATCACAGTAATATCTTCTATTTTCTTTACATTCAAAAAGGATAATCAAGTGGATATCAAAGTGTGGCAACAAGAAACATTATATTCTGGAACTGCTATAAAAAATGAAAGATACTAAGGATTAAAACAATGATTTTTAAAAGGAGTTATGATTTTTTATATCAGGATTAATTTTACTTAAATTAAATCTTTTTCTTTCTCCAGTCTTTCCAAGCTGGTGCCATAGCTATCTGAACATAAACATATTACACTTTGTAAATGAAGGCATTAATAGTGGAAATGCTAAAGATATTCTAAGTATACTGCTATTAGTACTTAAAAACGATGTGTGACCTTTCCTCATGGCAGTCCATTGGGAAAAATTTGGCTTGATTTTCTCCAAAGAAGAAAAAACATTTAAAGATTATAATGCAGTCTCTCATCAGTCAAACCCAGAACATGGTCCACATGAAAAGTTTTATATTTAATTTCATTTCAATTGCAATCACAGTATCTTGAAAGTATTCAGATAGGACTCTAATCAAACAGGGAATATCCAAGCAAAGGAATGGGGTCCTGTCTGTCTCCTCTTTCACAGAAATAGCAGTTTGCTGCTATCTTACTCTATTTCTCTAGTCATTCCTCTAGGAACATGGATCTAAAGTTTTCTCTAGTCATCCATCTTTTACGATGGAGGAGATCTTTGTCCTTTAATTGTTTTTTCATAAACTCACTGTCCAGGGCAGAGCTTAGCCCCATGTGGCATGACTGTGGCTAGTCAAAAGTTGGTCACCACTTTCCCCAAGGAAATGTTTTTGCTCATTAATGTCAATCCTGTATTTTACATTTCCATTCTCCTTTGAAAGCCAGATTCCCCAGTGCCACAATACTTTCTCATGGACCATGTTTTTGAAAACTTAGAACAGATGATTAAAGAAACATGTATTGACTAGAGGATGAGACTACAAATAAACTGCTCCATGAATTCCAGGAGATGAAATGGTAAGAACACCCAAGTGAAAGCACTGCAGCTTTCCTTGCTGAGATGAGAAGGTTTTAGAAAATTGTTTTTGATGTAAACCCAAAACTTTTCATGGAAGGTCAGCATTTTTTGAAAACAAAACCAAAACCAAGCTACAAACCCCAAAACCTTTAATCAAAACTGTATTTTTCTGTCAAAAAAAGATTTAGCAGAAAGGGTAGTATTCACTTCAACTTTTTTTCATCTATCCTAAGGTTAATTATATTCTCTAATGTTATCCAAGCTCCTTGGAAATATCAGGACACAGATATCTCCTAGCGTTGATTCCTCCAAAAACATACGTTCAAGATACTTCTCATATGAAGAAGCGAGTTGGAACTGCCTTAGAACCAATACAAGCTTTCGCCCCACCACCCTTTGTCCCTCCCTCCATGCATGGGCTCACTAGGGACGACAGTGGTTTGTGCTTCCCCAAAAGAAAGAAAAAGGTGCTAACCTAGATATATCCTTGACTTTCTTCTTTTTAAGAAACAATGCTGGTGTTTTAAGAGGAACATTTCAAACATACCTTCTCAGCTGGTTACATTAACTCAACTTCAGCATGGTTTCTACTGCCCGATGTGTGGCTTTTTCTGTGGTGTAAAGATGTGCGTAAAAATCTCAGAACAATTGCTGTAATTATTTCCTCAGTTCTTTGGCCACATTCCCATTTCAATCAAATTAGCACCTGCCCTTCTTCATTCTTCTACCTCTGCAAGAGCTGCTGAATTTTCTTGCTTCCAGTCTCTTATGCTAGTAAAAACTAGAGAAAGACAGAGATGGGGAGGGACAAACAAGTAGGAAAAAATGAAGGGATCTCCTCTCACAAGTACAGTTTGAGTATGTAAAAAGACAAGGATAAAACACTTAACTGGCAGTACAGACATAGTCACTGGTTTTGTATGGCTTCTGAAGGATGACAACTACTCTTTACTATAATGATTCTTGACTCTGATTCTCAAGAATTACTGACACAGATGAGCAATGAGACTACAAGTCTGAGGTCTGAGCAAGTACTGGCTCTCATTCTCTAGACACATATCTCAGGCTTGTGTTGACTGCAGACATTAGGCTGACTGGAGCTTATGATGAGAATGTTTCATATAAAGTTGACTAGGTTTACTTCTGGTTCATCGTCTGACTTCCAATTTGTGACTTATTCCTGTACACTTGATCTCACAAAGTACAGATTTGTCATACTATGTTCTTCAGACACCCATTATTTCCTAGAAGAGATGATGACTGAAAAAAACTTGCTGCATTATTAGGGCATTGTTGACAACTCTGAGGCTCATTTTGCTTAATTGGCACATGTTCTCTAAGAAAACTGTAACTTACATGGCCAAATTATTTGCTGCTGAATGCTAATGGCTCATTTGCAGCTGAGGCATGAGAAAATGAAAGCCTATATTGACTTATTGCTCAAAATGGGTTAGGTGCTTGAGACACTGGAATGCAGGAAAATCGCCTGCTAATTACTGATTACAACAATTATTATTGATTGTGACTAAGGATATCACACATTTTCCAAAAGAGGGTGTCTTGTTTTAATTTTGACAGGACTACAAGAAGGTATTTCTGTTTTAATTAGAACTACACAAGACTTCAGCCATGTAAACTGAAACCAAATAGCCTTGGAAAAATAACATTACTCATGTAAAAAATTATGAAGATCCCTTATTTGAACTACTCAAAACACACACAGTTTAAGACCAGAGGAGAAATACCAAATGCTCTTAACAACCTAAAGGCCAGGAACATGAATCACAGCGCTTCCTGAAGAAGGCAGTAACAGTTAAAAGAGGGCATCCATAAAGGGGCAAATTTGGCATTCAGTTATAATACAGACAATCTCTCCAGTACTTATCCAATTTTCATTAATGAAACCAATCTAAATTTAAATTTATTTAAATTAAGGTACTTTGATTCAAAATGGTACTCTGGGTTCACAAGCATTCTTTGAAATAGTATTAAGTAGTGGACGCTCATATCTCACTGACTTACACGAAACTGTTCCTGGAATAATTCAAGTTCCCTACAATGCAGGATGAGACTCACACTCCAATTATTGGATCCACCAAATTAAAAATTCAAATAAAATGTACATATCCACTCAACAATCTTTCAGCAACAAACCAAGATAATTATCATTGTGTGAGTACATGTAAAGTAACTACCAATTAGGAAACTAGCAATGCAAGAATAGTGGTTTAAGATATCCAACCAATACAACCTCCGAAAACAGTACAATGCTTGACAAAATGGAGGTGATTATGCAGCTGTAGCACATATTTTTTACTAATTTAGTCTTTGTATCTTAAACTATTTTCCCTGTCCTAAGAAATGAAATTTTATTTGCATCAGCATTGTATCTAACTTGAGAGAGAGCCACGCACCACTGCATGCTACATGCTTTCCTTTAATTTTAAACTCCCCTTCAAAGGTGCTTTGGACTAAATTCATATCTTCAATAACTAACAATACACAGGTATTTTATTATCAACTCCTTTCTAAACCAATAAATCTGGCATGATATTAAAAAAAAATTGAAATAAATCCTGTCAAAGATGGGAATAAGAACAGTATGGGTGTAGGACAGAGTATGGTTTAAGACACAATTCCATTAATTTATCTTGCCCCTCCGCTGCTCAACAACAAACCATGCCATTCACAGAACTATTAATTTTATAACTGCTCCCACAGATGTGCAATGAGGACTTCTGTTCTGTGCCATTTCTGATTTGTGGAGCACAAAGAAAGGGGCTGTTTCTCTCTGACATACATCGAGTACCTTTCCTCAGCTTCCTTACCGGATACACCTGCTAAACCACAGCTCAGTTGACATGCACAACAGGCGAACAACATGCTGCAATAGCAAATAGCTGCTACTGAGGACCTGGTATTTGCAACACGGGAATTTCAGGGTTTAAGCCCAAAACAAGCTTCATCCTGGAGACTGAATGCCAGCTCTTAGTGGCTGGAGCATACCAAACACCTGGGACACATCTTTTCATTTTTACTCCAAAGAAAACCATTTAAGGGGCTACAATACAATTTATGGTGCAAACCAAACAACAGCTAGTGGGGAAAACATGGACATTCACTTCAAAAATGTTAACATAGACCTGAAACCCTGGATGATGCTTCGGGAGGCCTACGGCAAAAGCAGATCAGAAGGGTTGTCCCAAATGAGAACAGGCTATCCTGCAGATTTAGACCAAGAGGAAGGTCTGGATCAGGGGCAAGCAGCAGAACGGTCTCTATGGCATGGAAGACTGGGCAGGCAGATATCAAAAAGTTTTTCTGTGGGTCTGCACAGTTCACAGCTGCTTTCCTGTCCCTCTCTGTGAAGACTAGCAGAAGCCTCCTCCCTGCTTAGATGAACAAGACCTTCTAAAAGAGGTACATTAAACAAAATGAAAGCCTTGAGTCTTACCTCTGCCAGCAGGGAAGTGAGAAAGAAGAAATCTGATTTTCATCTGCCTACACTCACACTTGCTTTTCATAAAACCTTTTGACCACCTCTCTGGAGAGGTCAGCAATAATTCACTCTCCACTGGTTCCAAAATCAAAGCTTCCCTCGGGAAACCCAAGAGAATACATTCTCCTTGGCGGAGTGTGAATCTAGCACACCCTGCAGTGGTATTCCCTGTCTTCACTTCATTGGTTTGTAAGAGGTAACCAAAAGTAAACAGATTTTAAACAGAAGGGGGAACACAGCTGGTGTCTTCCGTAATTGCAAAGTACCTATTTTTACACATTTTCTGTTGTGCAGCAATCAAAATTCTATGGAAACCAATTAAAGAACTTGTAGTGATTTTGCTATGTCCACAGAACATAGAGAAATATTAGTATGCAACAGATGTAAACATGCAGATATAGGGACCCTTTACCCTATTTCATGGCAGAGGTTGTATGCCCATAGTTAAACACTTTTGAGGACACTGTGCATACTAGGGATGCTTCTGAGAGGCACTATTTTTGGAAGCCTGGCTCAAAATTTATAACCAGCTACTGAAGAATGTTGCATCTGTCTACTGTCTTTAATTTTACTCGGTTTACTCCCACTTACTGCCTTAAACTTTAAGTGAAGTTATCTACCTTAAAAGATTAAATGCAAGTTGGCTTTCGTTACCTACGTGATGTAAAAGAGAGAGATCTTCTAATACTGGGTTCTGGACTCAAATCTTTGGTGTGGAGTGGATGAGCTTTCACAGCAGACACTGATAGCCAAGATCTGGAGCTGAAAAAAATGCCTCCCTGCTCTTCCCTGCTCCCTTTTTGAGCATCTGGAGTACCACTCACTGGTGGCATTCACTCCTGTGCAAATTAACCCTAAAATGTATTCACCTTTATCATCAACTGTTCATAATAAACAACAATTACACTTATATTGTACATATACATTATAAAAACCTAACCAAACAGAAAAAGGAGTAGTATTTTCACTAAGGTACTGGGCTCAAGATTTTTGTTCCATGTCACACAGCTGGTGAAGGAGTACATTAAGATACTGTAACTGAAATGTGTAATTTGGAAGCCTTGAAGGTGTTTTCTGACAAAAATTTAAAACGTAAGAAAGGAATGAGTAAGAAAAGCTGTTCTGAAATGAGAATAGATTTGAAAGGGATGAGAACATAGAGAAGGGATGTGAAATTTGCTTAGGCTAAAGATTTAAAACTTCTAGAATTTTTATCCTACATGATGTGAGAGGTCTTGTGGTACCAATGCGGACATACTTGATCAGGCTGAAACCAAACTGGGCTGACAAAGAGCATTAACAAGGAATGACATAAGGAGCTCAATGTTGAACAATTTAAAATGAGCCAAAAGCTCATTTGATATGTTTTCCAATTATTTAAAAAAAGAGAAAAAAAACCCCAGAAGGTGCAAGATAGCATGACTAATAGGAAATTATTAGTAATTATTAGAAACTAACGCATCTTACATGGAAGGAATTACAAAGCTTGACACCCTGGTTGTGGTAGAGCTTTTTTACTTTTTGGTAACCTTTACAAAAAACGGAGAGAAGTGGCACCTGAAATGACTATACAATTACACATAGACATTTAATAATGTCAGTCATGTTGAGGGAATGGTGAGGTTATATCTCTTTTTGGAAAGGGAGGAGGGAGAGTGTGAGCTGAACAAAGGATTTCACTATTTTACAACTATCCAGACATGTGGCAATACCAATTCAGAAGTACCTAGCCACTGAGCAGGAGCTAGCTACAACTTCTAGAAGACTACATCCTATTAATAATTTTGGCTTTAAGCTGAGACTATTCAACTGAAATAGCAGAGGAGAAAAAAGAGGCATATGGGTGGATCAAGAATGGCTAAAAACCATCAGTGTCAGATTGCTGTGGAAAAAATGTTAAATATGACCTTGGATTTTAATAGATGAAATATTTCCAGTATAGACAGAATGATATTAGCAGCACTGTCTGGAAACTACATCGTGTGTACCATGTACAGCCTTGGTCACTGTTCAAGAAAGAAACATTATTCTGAAGCAAAAAACCCAACGAAATGAGCAAGTCGTGGAAGTGAATTCAACACAACATGAAACTGAAAGAGCTTGGCTTGTTCAGCCCATCAAAGCAACAGGTGAAACTTTTTTTAGTTATTTGCTTTTTATAAAAACATGAGTGACATTTATCATGCAAAAGAGATATTTAACCAGTATTCAATGCTATCACATGTTGTACTGAGTGCATGATCATACACCACCTATAAAAAATAGGGTCGAAAATGAGATTTCTAATCAAAATTCAAAACAGTAGGACTAGGAAGTGAAGAAAACCTAAGCAATTTTAAGATTAAGGAGTTCATAAACAAGAAAGCTTCCAGTGATCATATCACAGAATCACAGAATAGGCCAAATTGGAAGGGAACCACAGGGATCAACGAGTCCAATCCTTAGCCCTGCAGAAGACCATCCCCAAGGGTCACACCACGGGCCTGAGACCATTGTCTAAATGCTTCTTGAACTCTGTCGGGCTTGGTTCTGTGACTGCTTCCTTGGGGAGCCTGTTCTAGTACCCAACCACTCTCTGGGTGAAGAACCTCTTTCTAATATCCAACCGTGCTGGCTGTGACCAATGACTGTGTTGTCTTTCAGGTATTTTTCAATACCTCCCAGAAAAATCTCCATAACTTTACCAGGCACTGAAGTGAGACTGATGTCACAGTTATGTGTAGGAGCTGGTGATTAGACTCAACAACCCAGGAGTAATGTTATATAAATAATGGGCTTACACAGACAGCTAAACCAAAGCAAGACTAGAGGAAAAAGCAGTTCTGGTTGACTCCAAATGGAAATTCTGATAGTCAATGAAATTAAATGGGAAAACACCACCGTTTTTAATTCTACATTCAGTCAGTAAAATGATTCACTTTATTCTTGGGTTACTTAATAATTTTTAATAGCCTTTAAAATTTTGTTTGGTTTCAAAACATTCTTTCAAAATGAAAAGCTGAAACATTTATTTTAGAAACCACTGAAATGTCATGATTCATGTTTTTAAAGGTGTCTACTCTTTTTAAAGCTATTTAGGCCAAATCTATTTGAGGATTCAAAACAAATTCATAAATTGTTTCCAAGCTCAACTAAAGAAGTTAAAATCATTTAGACAAATCCAGTCTTCAAGGACAATAAAGAAGAATTTATCTTGGACTACATGTTTAGGATTTAAATATCCAAAAAGGTGCCTCGTTTTAATTCTAATGATGGATTTTTATTTTTATCTTGACAAGAATAGTGAATTGAAGACTAACTTAATCAACATTAAATAGAGGTTTTTAATATTAAACAAAAACTGTCTGTGGTAGACAAAAGAAATGATCACATGAGTATGTGTGTTACAAGCTGCAGACTTTCAAGACTTCAGTGGAGTAGGGAATTTAATAAAGCTTTTGCAAATGCCTCTATATTTAGAGAAGTTTACTAGATTTCTTTCTTCTTTCAAACACAATGATTACATGAGACTGTGAAGAAGAGAGTTTGAGGAAAGCATTTCAGTAATTTTAGCAATCAAATTGTTTATTGTTAACAAGGACTGAATACACTGTAATCTTTTCCTTCCTATCAAATTCTATCACAAAATCCCATTCTTAAATAGACTGTAATTAAAAATTTCAAGTGGACTTGGTGTTTCCCAAGTAAAAAGTTATATTCTGTACAACTATGTCAGGTATTTGATAAATGCAGTGAAACTAAATGAAGCAGAGACATAGATTTCATATAATAGCCACAGCTGAATGACCTCTTCAATCCAAAGTGTATTTAAACTAAATTTGGAGTTGTTTTGTTGTTTTTTTTAACTTCCTTCTCCCCAGGAAAATAGTTTCTTTTCATCTAAATTACTTGTATTTCAAAATGTTCCTTCTGCATATATATTCCAGAACAGAAATTTGAGTTCTAGGAAAAAAGTTAAATGAAAAATTCAAGGATTTTTCTAGTAATTGAAGTTATTTTTCACTCAGTTTTATTGAACTAAGAAGAGTCAGTAATACACAAAATTCTACATCTCTAAAGAGATGGAGGACCCAAAAATAAAAAAGTAAATATGTTTTTCAGTAACTATTCTTGTGGATTATTCCTTTTGATATCCATAGTAAAGTAGATGGATTAACAAATAGTCTGTTTTCAAAAGAAAGACATCTCTGTATTCCTAATATAATGATCTCATTTTATATTAATTTATTTGCTGACATTCCTTTCTTAGAGTAATACAGATGTCAGCTTCAGCTGATTTGTCCATAAGTACATAATGCTTGACCAAAACCAAATAGTTATGATTTAGTTTCTCCAATGATTATTTCAGACTAAATTTATAAAACAGAATTTTACATTCCACTTTGTTCCGATTTATATTTTAGGATAAATTTTAGAAAATATTTACACTGGATATGCATCTTTTAGTCTGGACAAGAGTTCAAAAATTCCAAAAACCATAACATGCAGATGCTCTCTTTTAATACCCTCTGTAACAGCACGACAAGTCCAGAATACTGAAAAGCTGGTTCTTACTGAAAAAACCAACAATCAGAAACAAACAGTGCACATAGAAGGTCTTGCTAACACTGCTAGAAAAGTGGCAGAAAATTTTGACTAAAAGGATTTTACCTGATAAGAAGTGGAGGACAAGCAAAGTAGGAGAAGTAAACTGAAAGAGAGTAGTTTATATCAGATATTAGGAAGAAATTCTTTACTTGGGTGGTGAGGGTGGTGAGGCACTGGAACAGGTCGCTCAGAGAAGCTGTGGATGTCCCATCCCTGGAAGTATTAAAGGCCAGATTAGATGCATCTTTGGGCCCCATAATTTCTAGAGTAGCAGAGGTCAAGCACATAGTTCTCATTTTGAGATTCATAAACTGGGGTGCAGTAAAACAGAGACTCTTGTGGAGTGGTCATATCGTGGAAAACAACACATTAAGGACAAACACCTAGAACCTGTAATGACATAAATTGACAGAAGGATGAGACATCACCACAGCAAGAAAATAAAAGGCAAAAAACCCCTCCACTTGACAACATCCTCTCCATCACTGACAAGATACGGGCTCACGACAAACTCCAGTGGACAGAATTTGATGCCATCTGATGCAGGACTCTTAGGACTACTTTTGATGCATTAGGGAAACGCAGTTTTCCTGAAAGTTGTAGAGGTTTAAGGGTTAGTGAAAGAAACCAGAAATTTTCAGTCACCTCCACCCGACAGCAGAGTTATTTTGGTTAATGATTGTGATGTTTTCCCCTAGTTCCTTGAAGACAGGTGATGCAGGTGCGTATGAGACACTCTGGCCTCTGGAGCTGCACTTACAGAGTGAACTTTCACTCCCTGTGGAGCAGCTCTTGCCTTTGTCCTTATATATATATCTCCAGGGCAGAGAGTTTAAATGGGTAACCAAACCATTCTTAAAAACATACATTTTCCATGCTCCCTTAGCAGAGGACCCATCCTCTCAAGATGCTTGGATTAAGCAAGTGAAATGTCCAAGCAAATTTGTGGCCTGAAAAAAAAGTATCTTTGGGCTGTTCATATTTATTTTTAATAAATCCTGAAAAACTAGGCAAGTTCCAGGGAACTGGGGGTGAACCAGAGAGAACAGAAAAGCTGACAAAGATAATTTCAGGATTGAAGGGCTCTTAAACTCACACACATCTCCCCCCTAACCTGAGTGGATGACTAATACAGACTTTAATAAATCTAGTATGAAAATAAGGAAATATTACTTAGAGTCATTTCCCTGAAATTACAACTGGACAAATATACTACGTATTACCCTAATAAACTTATGTGCTCAGTTGACAGAAGGAGCTATATTGATGCATTAGGATTAGATATATTAACTTATATGCTGTTCAAGTAACTCAGAACAGTATAACTGCTAAAAAAATTTTGGTACAACCACCACAATCATATTCAGGAAATAACTGTCAGACTTAGTATCAAATTAGGGTCTAATCGGTCTGATCCTGCAGGAACTGGTTGTTGCCCTGTGTTGTTCATTTGTTTCATCAAATGATGTACACAAATATGTCATCATAAATTGATATGCAACCATATTTGTGAGGTGGGGTATTCAGGTGATCTGTTATTTGGGTTGACAAAGAAACAGTGAGAGTTCTTCTGAATCCATCTTTATCTTTTTTTGCTGAAAGGTTGAATGCAACTTTATATTTTTTATTCATTTAAGACAGATGATTTCAGAGAAGGTTAAAATCTCACTAGTAATTCAAGGTCTGGAAAACGCAGGTTACATCATCCATCTTGATTGGAAGTTCACACTATACAACTTATCAAAAGCAGGATTAGAGATTTGTAACAGGAATGACCTTTAACTTCTGACACCAGCCAATTCTTCAGAGACAAAAGTATAATAAGATCATACGACTGAAAGCTAAAGAGAGGATGAAAACTGGAAATTATGTGAAAGTTCTTTTATCAGGAAAGATGAAGTAAGATATCACTGAGTAAATGGACAAAGGAAGTTTCTATTTCTATCGTGAATGATGAGGCTTAGTAATGATATGAGGCCTTGTGTCTATTGCCTGAATTATGAAAGATGTTCATGACCCACTGTCTAGCTTTAGTATCTTTGAAACCGGGAAATGAATGGAAACTCACTTCCAGCTCTGAGAAAAAAAAAAGAATCACAATGTGTGCTGCTCTGATGACTCAAAACCACATGAGATTTGCAGACCTTTGCTTATATCCCTCTGGTAAGACATAGCAGTGTCAGTATCTGAAAGGTATTTCAACCATTGTTGCCTTTATCATCTGAACCAGCATCTTACCCAAATACCATTTTAAACAACTTCAGATTATGAGATCACCTCTCAATTCTTTTTTACCTTTCTGTACCTTTAGGACACTAAAATATTCAGCACTGAGTTGTAGATAAAATTAATTTAACAACTGGAATACCACATATATGACTCTTTGTAGTATGGGAAAAGGCAGTGTTTTCTTTTCCAAAACAAGGCTTTTACCCAACACCAAACTGCTTCTGTTCCTTAACAGAAGGTCATTACTCAGTATTTTGATCTTTATTATTTCAAGCTATCAATGAATTCATCAGTCATCAAATATAAGAAAGGCATCATTCATAATAACAAGAATTTATGGTTGGAGGGATCTGTTGTTTCCTACAAACAGCCAAGAACTCCAACACTAATCAGTAAGGTAGAAATAAAACATCTGGCACATTGCAACATTTGCATTGCGCTGATTAAATTCAAAGAGTTCCATAATATATTGACAGAATGGCAGAACCTGCATTTGCAAAAAGTACTTTAACTACTTAATAACCCTTAAGAACTATGCTTTTATCTGTATTTATATATAAAGACTCCAGAATTAGTCTTATTGTTTATTATAGTGCATATTCTTTGGAGTATTTTTTTTGCAAAAGTCAAAGATTTAACAATTTGCTCAGATAAAGACATACCAGTGTATGTCTTGTGCTATCACAAATGGTGGACTCTGTGGCAAGTGGTGCATTAAACAAGCCTAGTTTGACTTTGTCCTCATGAGAACAAATTCCAGTCCAGATTAATCTGAAATTAATTTCAGGTACCAGGGTGCCCAGACTAGGGGGCACAGTTGCCCTGTACATTCCACTACAGTTGGCAGAGTCAGAGAGAAACTTCCCAAGGAAATTCAGTTCTACTAAAATCTGAATTGTCTGCTGGAGTTGCCTATTTGTGTTGGTAAATTATGGACAGATTCTTGGCAGATAGTCAATAATCCTAAATTAGCCTTCTTAGTTACGTACCTAAAATTAGGTGGCATTTAGCTGAGTACCATTGCCATGTAACATACCCCAGGAACAGTCTGACTGATTATTTACTAACATATGTGGACAACTGTATGTGGGCAATAATGTATGTGGACAGTTTTCTTTTCTTCTTACTTTATGCTAAAGCAAATTTTCTGATAGGAAATATGAATGTTAACTGAACTTATTCAAAGTCTCAGCATAATTATTTTAAAAGTGACATTCTAAAGCAACTGAGCTAGTGAAAATGTTTCAGCTGAAAGTGGTACTATATATTCTACTTTTTGTGCATTTGTAAGAGTTTGAAAGGGTTGCCTGCTCTGTCTACCTAGTTTTCAAGCCAATTGGATGGTGGCAGTCTGCAGTTCCATTTTCCCCCACGTTTCAAATGTTTTAAGGCTCAGTGTTCTTCTGATAAAGAAAGTACCAGAGAAGACAGACAACAAAGACAACGTACTGTTTGCACTTCAGTCTGATTATTTGTGCAGAACATAAAAATCTGAAGAACCATGCAAGTATACTTCTCAGTTCTTCCTTCTCTGCTAATTTGGTACTAAATTACTTGACTGTTCCAGGACTGCTCCCTGATACCACCAATTTAGACTCTGATTTCATTAAAATAATAATTTCCAGGGTATTTACCGCCCAAATGAGTGTGCAGCTGGTGAAACACTGCAGCTAGAATGTAAGAAAGTCTTCTTTAGTTCCACCTCTTTGTACCTGCTTATATTAAGAATAATGAATATGTACAAAAACCTGCTATACAATAGAACCTGAACACTTTATTTACTGCTTTATAATCCTGATGGAACAATTTCCACCAAGATCAAAAGAAATCATTTGCCTTTCAAGATTTCTTTCATATTCTTTGGATCTAAAATGGCAATATTAATTTTATCCTCCAAGCACAATAATCCTTCGCATATTTTTTGCAGATATAATATGTATTCATTTGAAAATATTCTATACTTTATTCTATTTTTTTTTGTTGCCATGTAGCATCCAAACAGCGGTTATCCTTGATATTCTATACTCCACATAAATCAAAATTGGACCTAGACTCTTCACAGGCCCTGAAAAAGACAGTGGTCCCTCATTTCCTCTCCTTTCTTAGCATTTTTCTTTTTTCTTTAAATGAGTTCAAATGTTTCAAAAATTGTAGTTGGTTGGTAGAGGAGGATTTTAAAGGATATGTTTTCAAATTTGTTTCTCACAGGATGTTAATAGCTCCATCCTTTTTTGTATATGTAATGGGATAAATAGAATAAGTAGTGCTTCAACATAGAGTAACTCGATGTTGTAACAACTAGTAAAACAGATAGCTTTAGGTATAGCAAAACTACCTAAAAGCTGGTAATAATAAAGCACATTACTAAATGCATGAATCTATGCATTCATGCTAGAAGGTGGATTATACACTGTGTTAATCAAAATTAATCTTATTTACAATGAGATCTGGTTTCATCAAAAGCATAAAGAGTGATTTCTTGCAGAAGACCCCAAGGATAAGCTCCAGTCTTTAAGCTATACATCACATATTTAGTTTGCCCAAGCACCAAAATAGCATGACCACTATTTAATTAGATGTTGTATTTCCTGCTCTCTTCAATCTTTCCCTGTCAAACTGTGAGTACTCCTTTGAGATTTTAACTGGTCTGCTAGTTTTCCTTTCTGGTATAAAATATAAAATCCTTCAGGAAGCTCAAATGTTCAAAGCTAATATGGTGACCTATCTCAGCAGTAAAAGATGAACTGCAACATACATATCAATAGATGTAAGGAAAAATAAAAGAAAGCTGGGAGTGGTATGCAATTCACCTTTTTAATCTGAGAAAATCAGCATATAGAAACCAAAGTACAATAACACTTTTATATGACTCACCAAATATCAATGAAAACCATATTCTTTTTAAAATATGAAGTGCTTGTTAAATTATCGATCAACAAGTCAACTGTGAGAGATTAAACAAAGAAGTAAATTTTCCTCAGGCCCATAAATCAGTATAAGGAGTTCTTTCACATGTCCCTATCTAACAAAAATATCCTCTTAAAATGAATTTATCCAGAACGGGCCAACATTTCGTTCACAAATCTTGTCTTGTTATTGATTTTAAAGAATATTTCCCGGGCATATGATTGTCAGATTTGATTATGTAAAGAATGGAGAAAATTTAAAATATGCACTTTCAAGTGTTTCTTAGATATTTAATCTGAGCAATGTGGTACTTAAACATTATATTAGATGTTTATATTAGATGTTTCCTAATGCAGGGTAAAATATAATCTGCTATAATGGATACATCAGTTTTGAGACCCTGTATAAAAAAGACAGAGAAGTAGAAGTAAACACTACAGCATAGCAAATATCACTGGAGTGGGTTTCAGTATTTTATATAGGAATATATTAGTAGATAAAAATAGAATTAACAAGAATATAAAATAGAAACACAGGTCCACTTTTTCTCTCCTCTAGTAGTACCTAAAAATCACTGGGGAGGTGAAGGTAATCCTTGCAGAGACTGTCCAAGATCCATACAAATGTGTAAAACCCCAGTGAAAAAAATTAAATTTATTTGGTTTCTTGGTAATACAAATGAAGGCTTTTCCACAGAAAACTTCAGATACTTCATCCTATATTCTCTGTGAAGAAGCAGAGATTACTTGACAAGTCTCAGATGTGGGTTTTCTTAATTTCTTTTATCCTATTTCACTCATTTATTTCTACTGCAGTTTCCTAACTTTCCCTCTGTCTCTTAAATTGAGTAATACATGTGGTAAGCAAGCAACATGAACAACCATTTAGCTTGGCTCCATTCTGAAGGAATTTTTTAATATATAATAGAAGAACTTTGTGTCAGATAAAGAGCATTCTCATACCCAGACATTATAAAATTTCTGAATGTCTGTAAATGAACAGTTCATAGAAATCTTCTGTTACACAAAAGTGGAAAAAAGGGCTATGTGTCTAAAGACTAAACACCTTAAAAAACTTTGAATTTGTACAACTTTTGTGCAAGCAAAGAGGTAGTTATTCTGGTAATCTCGAAGGCAAATTTGACAATCACTAAACACGATTTCTTCTAATAAAGCATGCTAAGGTTTCATGTGACCACAGTCTGAAGTCATAACATGAAGAGGCAGCAACGGTTAATTATCAAGAATGCCAAAAGTATATTAGTAACTATGGCAAAATCATGTGGGTTATTGTGAACACACAATGTGAACTGAAAAGAGAGAACAGAAAGGGCTATGACATTTAATGGTGTAATTAGAAATGTAATGGTTCTGTTTGACCTCCAGGAGCTTGAGATTCATTTTGTTGCTTTAACTGAGGAGATTTATCTTTTCGGATTTGAATGCCCTTTGTAGTTGACTACATTTCTACTACTGCTGTGTCAAAGTCTTTGTATTTGAATGTTATTGTTAGCCTTTATCTCAGCAGTGATTAGCCGTCAGGATGACAAGTTTAGAGGTGCTTTTTTTGTCTGGGTCTTCGGCGATTTCTGTTACAGCTTTTCATCTCTTTTCTTCAAGTGTTTCTCTGCACACCAGAAAGAAGCTTCTTGGAGACAATTTAACAGGTTGAAGTGACCTGGGACATTCTGTCTCTTTCTATTTGAGGAATATAGGTCTTCTATAAGAATTATGTGGGGCAAGTCTGAGTACAAGATGTACTAGAACATGGAAGGTCCACTCCTGCTGTTTTAAAGCTGCATCTAAAGATTAACATCACAGTTACATCTAACAGATACATTACTTTGGGGAAAATAAGTTTATGTCAAGGTAGCAATTTTTGATGATGTTAGGACAGCAGCTAGTTTTAAAGATTAAGAAAAAGCAATCATAATATGAAGTGTACAGAATAGAGAAAACACAAATGACAGAACTAATAAGCACCTAAAATGTAGTGTTGGACCAGTTCAAGTAATAACATTCAAGCTGGTTAGAATGCTTTTTGTTTGATCCACTTCAAAGGTGGAATAAGCAAGTTTAAATGCTAATAACATTTCAGTTACAATACTATTTTGGAGAAACTCAGAAACTAAGTAGCAGGGGTAAGTGGTATGAAAGAGTAAATTTTGGAAACAAACTGGAAAACTTAATGTCAGTGTATCTTGAAAAAAAAATTGAAAATACAACTACACTAGTCTTTTCTGTAGGAAAGTATACAAATTTCTTGAAATATAAAATTATTTAAGCTAGCAGGACTTTTAGATCTGCATTTAAATGAAGCAAATCCACTTGAGTTTTAAAATCTGCAGATTTACCGTTAAAATCCCCTTGTTACTTGCAGGTATAATCATTCTAACAGCGACGGACAGGATTGGTAATCTAGGGTTTGGACTAATCCATTTCTATTTCTCTGAAATTTTTATAGTTTTCCAGTTGCAAAGCTGATCTTTAATGACGAGTGAAATGCCAGGGATTACACTGGCTAATTGTATGTCCAGCTAGGAAGTGACTGTGGATGTACAGAACTGTAACCAGCTTCAAATTGGCCAGAGTTGATTTCTTCATGATCTTTTTTATGCTAGCACATGGAGATAAGTTCAAAAAGCAAAAAATAGTGGCTATGCAAATGTTAAATGCTGATGTGTGCTATCTTAAAGTTCCTATAGCATACACCATTTCCCAGCTGATTAGCTTGATAGTGGCAGTAAATGTATTTGCTTTGGCGTTTCTAAAGACAGACATTTTTTTACAGGAGATCTTACATTCTCCTCCCCCAAAATGGTCATAAGCCACAGAAGGACAAAAGAAGATTTTAAATACCCACCTAGAAGTAAACATATGTGTCCTACAGACACAATCCTGACAGTTCACTTGATTTCCTTTTTAGCATTTGTAACATTTCCTAAGAGCCTGGATCACAAGAAATGAGGCATTCAAAAATAAGACGAAGTTGCTTATTTTTTGTTGTTTGGGATTTTTTTTGCATGTGTGTCTAACACTCAAGTTGTTGTTTTGTTTCTTTGTATGTGAAAGATTTTTTTTCCTTCACATAGACCGAAGTCTAGAGCTTCTAAAGGCATAAGGATGATACAAATTTACTACAGTTACTTGCTAACTTTTTAGTGGCAAATAAAACACTAGCACCCATAATGTGCTGAATTAGCCATTCTAAATTAAAACCTGCAAGAAAAAGTAGAAGGTCTTTTTCTTTTATATCTGCTTTCCTCAGATAGCTGCCCACTTTGCAAAAGGTTGGGAGACTTGGACAGAACAAAATAAAATGGAGAGGAAATAAAAAGAAGGGAAGATCATGCACGTGTTATAAATTTATATTTTATTCTGATTTAAAAATCCAAGTATTGCAAAATCTTCAAGATTGTGCTTGTTGGCTGCTGACAAAACTTACTAATTTTCTGAGAAAATAAACAATTGCTTTTGGGAGCAAACCTCTAGAAAATCATATTAATATGAACTGAATGGTCATTATGAGCTCTAAAAAATTAAGTCCCCTAATTACACATTGCTCACGTGCAACACAGCCATTGCTAGGCCATGTTGAAGGATATCATGCCTACAAGAATTTAAGATCTGGTTTTGCCCTTCCTTTCCAGTCTTCCTTTCCAATAGGTGGCATTTCTAGAAAAGGCACCTTCCTGCTGACATTCAAATAAAAACGGACAATTAATTTCATGCAAGGCATAACACACAATGAGACAGGGAGGGAATAGAACCTGTTGGCCAGAAGCAAATCAACAACCTCCAAGTTAACATGCACCTGAAGAAAGTCAAACACTCTTTGATTTATCACAAGATGAACAGCTGAATTGATCTGCTAAATCTTCAGCAGTCATGGATGTAGTGTCTCTTTGAAATATGTACTAACTTCTCTGTCAGAAAAAAAGAATCACAGCAAAGGAGAAGACATATGAAGGAATAGTTGCATTATCCAGAGACAGGTCACACTGGAACCTGATTTTCTAGTATTTTCCATTTTATACTTTTAGCTCCTGCTGCAGTGTTGCAGAAATATATGGGCTTTGCAGTGAAATGCAATGAAATGCATTTACATCCTCTCACCAACTGTAACTAGAGTAGTTACACCTCAAAAGCCACAAACAGGAAGCAACAAACAGACTCAGAACAAAAAAAGAAACATCTGGGGTTTTTTATTTTTTTCAAAAAGCTGTACAAACACCATATTTTCAAAAGGATGTTCAGCAAGGAAGCAACATTCTAATTCAGCTTCCACTGATGGAGGACAAATGGTTGCTTTTTTAGCTAGTGGTAAAACGGCACAAGAGAAATCACCATCTGATGCCTCTCCAGGTACTCTTACATAGGTACGTCAATTAAATAACATGTATAAAACCTCACAAGAAACTTACAGACTGAGAATGACTTAGGACACATGCCAAAATTCGATATTACTCTGCTTGGATGCAAAAACACGTCCATTGCAACTTCTACTTTGCAAATATACAAATTAAGTAAAGCACTGATTTTACCACAAATGTTTTTCAGGCACTGTTCAAATCGGTGTCTTTGTCCCCTTCCTTCCCTGGACATGTTTAAAGATACAAATCTCTGTAGGATTCCCCTTTCCACTTTTTAAAAAAGTCAGTTATAGGCTGGTTCCACTAGCTGCAAAACCATGACCAAGAGATGAAGAATAGAGCCACCCCTCAGTCATCACAGAAAGGTACACCTTAGCCCAGAAGCATCTACAGGCACCCTGCCTATGGTCTCCGTGCTATTCACAAGAACACATCACCCAAGGATTGCCAGGAAAGTGGTCACTGCCACTTTGGGAAGGTGTGAGGGCAAGTCTTGTTTTTGTCTCTGTCACCCTCTGCCTTCTAGGAGCCTCAGGCAGTGTTGGTTCAGCCTTAGTGCAGCTGAAGGTTTATTCTTCTTTCAACCTATTCAACCTTTGTTGAGCCATCAGCAACATCTATTGTGTTCTCCTCCACAAGCAAGTCTACTTTACTCTCCATGTTTCTTTAACAGAATTCCTATCCTGAAAAAATAACATCCACCACATTGGGTGACCTCCAAACAATACAGTGAAGGTTTTTTCACTGTGTGGAACACAAAGTTTTAGATTTAGGATGGCTAATATTCAGTGGCTTGTCTTATTGAAACTTTATGAGTGAACAAGAATTAAATACAATTGAAAGAAAGACTTAGTAAAAAAAAAGTTATAATAAACAATATGAGATATTTTCTCCTTGGCAACATCTAAAGTGAACAGTTTTATTAAAAATTTCAAGTTTCATACAAATTTTCAAATGAATATGTAAGTAGGAAGCATTTTTTTAACAGCCCTGCCATGTTACTAATCTCATTAGTTTGCTTTGTGAAGCACAAATCAAAACAGCGGAAATGTCAGTTTATGCCTAAAACTAGCCAAGAGTTGGCAGAAAGAACTTCAGTAAGTAACTTAAACAAATGTGGGCCTATGAGAAGAGAGAAGGCACACTGCCTCAAAAATAGGAGGAAATGCTACTAAAAATTCAAACCCCTCAAAAAGCAGGAAAAAAATCAATTAAAAAAAGCAACCAACAACCTCCTCTCCACCAAAAGCAAACAAACAAAAAGTGTGACACAATGAATTACTGTCAGAATAGGCAAAGCAAAACTATAAAATAATTTTTCTAGCACTTCAGCTCACAAATATGTGGAAATGTCAACAGAAGGATGCCTATAGCAAGCAGAACTTTTCAGATGCACACTCTTCAGTGTTGTGACTAAGGGTGATCACAATTGCCCTTATGAACTCCATTTTAAAATCCAAGCTATTTCAAATTACATTGAAATATAAAGTAGTGGTTACATACACTGTTTGGAGACTTTCATGGAGGTGTTCCAGCCCACATAATTGGAATTAATTTTAAAGCCAAAATAGTAATTTAGTTCTGATCCCTAGAGGTGACTTACATTCAAAGAACAATAATAAAATGGTACATACTAGAAAGAAGCTGTAAGATTTTTAGGAGTATTAACTTCAGTCAAGTTTGTTTGTTCTGATGTTCATTATGAACATGTAAATATTGGGTGCCAGTGACTGGCTGACCAGCACCTAGACCAGGTTTTATGTATGTGAGTGAAACATGAGTGGCAGAAAGGTTTGTTTTTTGCCACCATTAAATTGGATGAGCAATATCATGTGTCTTCCATCTGAGCAGTCACATGGTAATGTAGCACAGATCAGCACACGTGCATCCCCAAAATGCTTTGAATAGATCCAAAGAACTAAAAATTAGTTGCAAAAATGCAAACTAATAATTTGAATAAATAAGTGTGAGAAAATAACTGGTTATTCACAGTATCGACAGATACGAAAAAAAGCTAATGTAATTAAACAGATGGGTTTTAAAATGCATGTTCTGCTTGTTATACTTTATTTCTAATCCCTTTGCACTTTAGATTAATTATTTTTTTGTGGGGTTTTTTGTGGGTTTTTTTGGTCTGTTTTTTTTTTTTTGGTTTGTTTGTTTTAGTTTTTTCTTTTTTGTTTTTTATTTTTTTAAATGTTGCAGATCCACCTGCAAGAGAAACAGGGATACCTGAGGATCTGCTCTTCCTGCACTTCAACATCCTCAGCCACAGAAACACAGAAAATTGTTTTAGCTCTGCACAGATTCTGTGTTAAGCAAATGAATAGGAAGAATTCATACAAATGTGGAGCCATTATGTTAATATCAATGTCTACTTGTATTTTTATTATCACAGCTCAGGAGTATCACTACTGTTTATACTTACCAGTATAAACTTCTAACTACTGAACATCCAAGGCAAAGGGTTTGACAGGAATACTCTGAAACCCTTAACATGCCTACCAAGTTTTTCCACACTGAAAGCACATGAACTGCCTTTCATCCCAGTAGGGCCAAAACCATTGCCACAGAGTTGGCCAGACAACTGTTGGGCATTATCTTGCTACACATGTACTGTGCTATTCAAACATCAATAGTGTATACTTAATAAAATATTAAATGAGAAAAACAGATCTCAACACTACAGCTAGATTACAAGAAAGGTGCCCAGAAAGGTGGTGGAACCTTCCCCCTGAATATTTTCATGATCTGACTAGATGACTTCATCATGACATGCTCCAGTGCTGGAGATACCTGTGCTTTGAGTGGGATCTTGGACAGAAGTTTCTTTCTGCTAAGATTTCCATGGTTTTACATTTTCAGTATTGTTTTACCAAACCATTTTTTTTGTGGGTTTGGGTTGGTTTTTGGTCCTTGAAATTAAAGGTTGTTATCAGAGAAGCTTTGATGCAAAGAGGTAACTTGTGACTCAATAAGTGAAAACTTTGTACTGATGAGAAAATGATAAATTTTTCATATACTTTGTCTTAGTATACATTAATCAAGGAATTCAACTACTGCATGTGAGCCACACGTTTGATGAACTGTGTCCGGACTCTTAAAGAAAACATCTTTAAAAGTGAAGAGGAGCATTAAAGTTTAATGCAATAAGGACACAGGAGCCAGCATAGTGATTCATGGACATGGGGTGAGAATGCAAAATAGTCTGACAGATCATTCCATCAACCTTATTTGACATGGATATTGTAAGGACAGAACTGCACCTGTGAAACAAAGGGAAAGTGATTTTGCAGTAATCACAAGGCAAGATAATGAGGATGCAAATAAGGGATTTATGTTTGTGGATGAAAGGGAGCATTGAGTTCTCTTGGCGATCACATATAGAAATGACCTGCAAGACTTGTCATGGTCTGGCAATGAGTTTCTGTGGAAAAGATTGAGTCAAAGATGCCACTCAGGCCATTAGCCAATATGCTAGTTTGTATAGATAAAGCTTTCCTTTGCATCAGGAAAGGAGACATCAGACAACATTTGAATGTGAAAAGAAAGTCAACTCACATTTGAGTTAGAGACAACTTGGCAAGAAGATAACACAGCAAATAGGTCCTAGATAGGAGAAAGTAGGTTCGGAGCAGATGTGAGTCATTAGCACAAAGATGATGATGTCTATATTCAAGAAAACCATCCACTGATGTGATAACAGCAGTAAAAAAAGACTTGAAAAATAGACACTTTGGGTACCTTCACACAAATCTGAACTAGGGAGGAAAAGACAGAAATCATTAGAAAAACAGGTGTGTGTGGAGCCAGTTAATCCCAAGGAGGTAACAGTTACAAGAATACCTTTTGTGTTGTCTCCAGTATTCTGGAAAGGTCAATGGGAAAAGCAGAAAGCTGGTGGTAAGATTTGACTGAAAAAATGAATTAATCAGAATTCTATAACTAAAATACTAAGAATTAGAACGCAAGAAAGACTGCTTTTTTTTCTGGGTATCTTCTTCCATCCCACATCTTATTTTTCTGGCAGCTTTCTGACTGCACTCTCATATGCTATGTTTAAATTATGGGTCTCCAGAAGTTGAACCTAGCACTTATAGACAGGAGTTGCATCGGGATCCTGGACTTGAACTTCAAACTAGCATGGTGTGAAAGAGAGATGCAACAAAACCAGTAAGACAGAAGAGTGTATTTGTTCGGAGTTTTTTTGTTGGTTTGAGTTTTGTTCTTTTTTTTCTGTATGATATCTGACAGTATAATTAAATCTTTGAAGAATTTCAGACACACATTGTTGACTAATGGAAGAAAATAATGTGAGTGTTCTTGTAATATTTTCCCTTCCACAGAGGCCATTTTTCTGTTAGTGTTGTGTTTTCTCTCTTTTGGTAATCATGCTATCCGAATACTCCTGAGAAACACAACATACAAGGCAACTCTGCGGGAATATGCTAAGAACTATAATTGAAACTAATTTGCCAGTGAGACTGCAATGTTTTCCTAAATTAACAAGCCTAGAATGTAATAGGCTTGGTTTTGATCATTTGATCATTTAGATTTACACCTGTATAATCAAGAGTGACATACTTAAGAGAAAGTCTTCACACCACTACTACCACTTGTCAATATGTATATTTCTGCAAGTGCAATGCTCCAAAGTGGGTGTGTTCTAGTTTGTTTCTGAACTCTCAGCTGTAGGTACTACTTGCACGTGTACGTAAATGATCTTGTATATAAGAATAGGTATTAGCATCACATACAGGAGGAGTCTTGTATGTGGAGTCAGTAAATGGTCTCTTCATCAGAAGCTAAACTAAAACTAAGTAAGTTCACACAGGAAAGCAAACTTTGAAGTGTTATACTTGAACAGATGACACTGAAAACATATAAATGCCTTTAACACTCCCCGTTTTATAAAGTCATTTTTTCCCTTTACACAAGAGAGTTTATCATGCTCAACAGTCTTTAGAGACACTTAAGGAAACAATGGCAAGTGCAAAGTAAAATTGCCAACCTAAAATTTAAATCACCACTGTTTTCAAATAATTGCATGAATAGCTAGGAACATATAACATTTCCTCTTGTTAGATAAATGGATACATTTCACAAAAAAGAAGATTAATGTGCATTTGAAGTAGAATAACAGCTATAAACAGAAATTAAAGTGGTCCATTAAGATACAAGATCCTAAACACAATATTCTAAATCTAATCTCAGAGAATGAATAATTGCTGGACCTTTGCATTCCTTTTAATGAATCTATTTACACATAATTAAAACTATTTATCCTCCTTCAAGTCTGAGATGTCTTGGATAACATATTAGCAATTTGAAGTCTTCAGTTTGCAATTTGTTTTTAAGAAAACTGTTTTGTGGGGAAAGAGTAATATTTCTTTCAATTTTATTGAACACCAGATATTTTATTTGCAAATTATTTCATGCTAAAGTTCAGGTAGAAGAGATTATCTTTTAATTAGCAATGAATAAAAGACATATTGTTATTTTGCCTACATACCTTAGGAATTACTAATAAAAAGGTGGCAGTATCTGTGATTTGCACTTGTTAAAAGTGCCATATTATCTACAGGTGCTATTCACTTTATCACTGCATCTTTTTTATACAAAGAACAGCATTTATCTTACAGTACTGACAGTTTCACTATAATTAAAATCACATTTTGTTCACTTTCTTTGATGGTGTCAGAAATAGCATTACTGCTATTTCCAGTTATGTTGTACAGAATCACTCTTCCAGATGCCCTGATCATATGCTGGCTGGACTTCATCTTTCTTGAATGTGGATGACCAGAACTGCAGAAGACGTTCCTGCAAAAGCCTCAAGATCATCCCATGATTTCCAGTCAACATTTCCCTGTAATATTATTACCACATATATCTTTTTCACAGACACATTTTGGTGAGACTGGTTATACTGCAACCAGCCAGGATCTGATTTAGAGCTGTTTTCACCACTGTGCATACCCAGTTCCATGCACATCGAAAAGATGGGGCATTCTTGAAGTTATGGAGAAAAAGGTCTGTTCTCTTCCCTGAAGCTTCTCTTTCTGTATTCTATTTCAGAAAAAAAATGTGCTTTAGGTCACTTAGATGTATAAACCACACTTACATATACATCTTTCTGACTTTACATAGTGAAAAGACACTGTTTCACTGTTATCCTCTGCACAATGGGAGAAAAGCAGGATTGCTAACAAATAGTGGCTATGAATAAGCATAGGATCACAAGTCCACTGGGCATTAATTATAAGGAACAGCAGCGAAGCATGCTTTCAGAGAAAATTTAATTGTATTAAATGCTATTCATTAAAGGGGAGATTACTGTACATTAAAACTTGTCTAGTTAAGAAGTTATGCTATTACTGGCATAACTTTTCCTTCTCTTTTATGATAAGAAAATGATTTTTTTTAAAGTTACAAAAAGACAACCTAGTTTTAAAAGCTGGATTATATAAAATGCATTTCATATCCTAAACCTTCAGAGTTCCTGGAAAGTTATAAAGGGAGGATGAAAAGTTCATGATGAATACCAGTAACTGTGCTACCACAGAACAGATGGAACCATTTTCAGAAAAGATCAATTTAATATAAAAAAAAAAATCAAGAACTCCTGTAACTTCTTTTCTAGTAAAATGTGATTGAAAGATAAAATATAGATGTAATGTTAAATTAAGAATTCTAGTTCCAGTATACTCACTGACAGGAAAAACATTATTGGGATAAAAAAATCCTAGGTCTCTACACTCTGAGTTTGTTGCTGCAAATAAACAATCTCCATCAGGAATAAACAGTTTGGCTAACTGTTTTACAGCAACTGAGGATGGAGTTAATTCACTGAACATTTTCTTTATCTGTTCTTAATGTCAAACAGAAAACACTGATACTGTAAAGCATCTTACTCTTGGGATTATTCAGATTTTTTAAAATTACAAAGCATAATTTTATCAACAGAATTAAGAAAGTCATGATTTCAAATCAGGGAAAAAATTAAGAATAGATTAATATGCATTAATAGATTATAGATTATAGGTTAACTATAATACAATTTTTTCATCATTAACGAAAGAAAGTTTTATATTTCAAAGTTCAAGAAAGCACAAAAGAAAAATCTGTGAGAATGTGCTGACAAAATTGTGGAACAGTTCCTTAGTGAAAACTGTGGGGGTCTTTACAGAAAAATTGTATTTCTTTTGTTACTTTTCTGCATGATTCTGCTACTTGTCATGTAAAATTAAGTTTAATATAATAGAATTAAAAAGAAAAATTCTAAAAAGAAGTGCAGACACACAGCATAAATTGAGACAGAACGTAATTACAACTCTTTCTCCTAGAGACTGATGCACTCCAGACATCAAAATCTAGTTTGTAAACTAATTTCCTTGAAAAATTCAGCTTGAAAAACAAGAAGTGATTCAGATTCATGGTCTGTTTGCTACCTCACTGTACATTTATTTATTTTGTTTATTAACTGGAAGGTATTTGAAATTGCAGAACTGCCATTCAGAATGTGCAAATTTGTGTAAGCACTGTAAAATATCTTGCTACACAAAGCAATATGTCATTGCTTTAATGCAGCAACTGATGATTTAAACTCTAAAGGCTAGGAAGAGAGGAGTCCAAAAGGAATGATACCTGCCTTTAAGCATGAAGATATATTATTCAAGCACAATGAAACACTTGAAAAGCAGAAATTAACAGTTGCCTCAAGAAGATACAGCTTTTTGTGCTGAATACACCCTCCCAAAAGGCAGACTAATGTAATTAGCAATCCTCTTAAGACCATTTATACATTGTAGAAGCAGTAAGAACAAGCAAGTATCTCCAGTAAGACACATTACTACAAGTCCAAAGTCATTTATGTGAGGCATCTATAATGTTAAAGAATTAAGCACAGTGCACCTATTTAGTTACCTACTTTCTCTGCCTTAAAAAGGCAGAGGCCAGCATGGGTGGTAAAAGCCTCCTCTGATATCTGTTCTACTCACATCCTTGGAGAGCCAGAAGCAGAGACGCCACACCTGGATGTCTTATAGCCACAGCAGGTGATCCTGTCTGGGTTTCTTACCTCATCTGCTCCCCAAAGTACTGCTGCTACTCTCTGAGATTACTGGGCATCATGCCTCTAAGAGAAAAACAGAGACACAGCCGTCTTCCAAGAATCCCCACAGAAGCCCTGGGAAAGGCACATGTCATTGGTAGAAAAGGAAGAGTGGGAACTGAGTCATACCAATCGAGTGCAGTAATTGCATTTCACAGGAGAAAGCTGGGAACTTGCTATCCCTTTGCCAGGCCCACAGGACTGCCAGGATCAGAGCAGGTAGCTCCTCAGGTTCCCATGCAGCTTGGGGAGACCTTCAAAGCCATGATGAGGCTCTTTCCCCCTACACTGTGAGTTATGCATATATATGAAGTGTGAAATCTATGGGGTACTTGGCTGAAATGACTCCAGTAAAGGATCTGTAAAGAGATGTTGGGTGCAAATGCTGTAGCTTGGCATGAGTGCCCAGTGACACTCACAGAGTCAATCTGATAAACTGAGCTTCTTTTTCATCTGCACTACTACAACAGGACAAATGGAGATGATTCAGGGCATCTCTGCTCTCTAATTCAAATTACTGAGAAAAGTTCTTTCTGTAGGACAGAAAAAGAGATTTTGCATTTGGACACAGAAAGGGGATTCAAGCTAAAGTAAAAGCAGTTGCTTACAGTCTGTTTGCAGGCTTTTAATTGAACTCTGAAATCAGAGATATTGCATTTCTACAAACTTCATTCAATGCTTTTCTTAAAGCATTTATTTAACAGTATTTAATTATATTATTAGCACAGCAAACTAGCAAAAGCTAGAAACATTTCAAAGCAGAATTATTATTTTCAGTACTGAAAGAAAGTCTTAATTTACACAATGTAATATTAGCTGCAGCAAGATCTTAGGAAAGTCTTTCATCGGTTGCTTCCCTGAAGCTCAGGTTAACTAATGGCTTATTTTTTACAATTTTGACTACTTACAATCTGTTTTTAAAATTTTCTCAAGTTGCATTAGGTGAAATGCAATTTATTTTTCCAACTCCAATTATTTTTAATTCAGGAAAACCATTGCTCAATGCTGAGCTTAAATTGTTGAATGTTTTGAACATGGATATTCTTATCAGACATGCATTGTTTTCTTTTTAGCACCTTTGCCTCAAATACTGATTCAAAAATACACATAGAATGTATTAAGATATAGTAGATTTTGAAGCAGCAGAAGTGGAAACGTGTACCTCAGGGTTAAGTTTAGCTGAAATGTCACAGAACAGCTGCTGACCTGCTGCTTTCCAAGGTCCTGCTTTTCATCAGCGTGGGGATAATAAGCTGCACGCTCAGGGTTTTGCAAGGAAGGAGTAAGTAGGGAGATACCAAGGAAAAAGAAGAATGCTGGGAGCCCAGCCAAACCGCAGGTACCAGTAGCATCACTGAGATGCAGCCGAGAGAGAATGAAGAGGTGTCTCCAGTCTCTGGGGAGTACTCGTGGACAGCCTCCTGGAAAGCTCAGGTCTGGCCTTCCTATTTCTTTTATTGTATTTACAGCAATGTAACTGCACTGATGCTGTGCTCATTGGTATAATGCTATTTCTGCTGCAGACTCTGCAACTCCTTGGATCCTGACAAAGCTGCCACACTCTCTGGTCAGCTGGAGGTGCTGCGATGCGTGATCCTCACTCAGCCAAGAGAAGCATCTCTGGCTGTTACCCCTTGAAACGAAAAAAAAAAGACTCTAACCCTGACTTGAAATCACCCAGTTAATCACTTAATCACTAAGCTGGAGAAGAATCATCACTCTTCCTTTTGCAAGGGAAAGGAGATGCAGGGAAGACAGAAGAAGATCAGATCAAGACTCTACCCAGGAGAGCTAATGGGCAGAACAAGGCTCCTACCAGAGGTTAATAAGGGAGGGGGATACCAACATCACTAAGGTCAGTACCAAAAGAATGGATGAAAACTGCTGTAAAATTGAAAGGTGATAAAATTCAGGTACAAGAAACCCACAGGTGGTTTGCATGACATCTGTTTAATTTGTAATAATGAGTAATAATTTGTCCAATACAAAGTTATCATACGATTTTTGGATATTTTATGTTATATTCAGTAGTACTAATTTAATTAATTTTGAAATCAAGCTATCTAAAAATACTATCCAAACTGTAAACTGTCGGAGTTGTTAAATTAGATGCAATGTGTTTTTTTTAAGGTGATTGCCTTTTCTCCCAAATTCAAAGCATTGTTAATACAAAGCTTGTAAGAGCAGTGAAGAATAGGTTTTACAAGGGCCTCTTGATTTTTCTTCTTGGAGAGATGCTTTTAGAAAAGTAATCATAAACATTTCTTTACACTCACTAACAACATTTATCTAAATCAGTATTGCAGTTTAAGAAAAAAGATCATGAGACAGAAAATTTGAGACAATGACATACAATACAGTAGAATAGTCTGAATGTCTTTCTAGATGAATGAGAATAAAATTATTTTAGAACAAGCCTTTCTGCTGCAAAAAAATCTAATGTCTTAAGATAGTTAATGAAAAAAAACCACAGAAACAAAAATATTTTTAAAAGATTTTGAGTTTCTACTCAACTCCCCTCTATATTTATATTGAAAGAAACCTACAAGGAGTGGACTAAACCCCCCTAGGCAATTTATTACATTGATTATTACAGTTCCTTCATGAAAATCTAAGCCATTATAAACCCAGATAAACCTTTCCTTTTGCCCATTTCTCTTTCTACTTAAGTGGAAAACATTGCATTGCCTGGCTACTGGAAAGAGTTTTGTATGTGCATAGTACACGTATAGTTTTAATAGTTCAGTTTAAATCAATTATTTTATTATCTGTTGGACATGCACAAATATGTAAGTCAATATCCTAATAAAAGCAACAACACATGTCAGAAGAGGTGTAGTTTCTCTCAATGTATTTGTGCATATAAATTTTTATTTAAAATATTCCCTCACCATAGTTTCTACTATTTAATCCATTAAGCTGCTGTGTTACCAGCACATATCATTAATGTTTGGTTCTATTAAGTTCTCCTAGTTCTTATCTGCCAGTAATATGCAACATAAAATAGGACAACTACCCCTGGATAACAACTGAGCAGAGATTGTTTAAAACCTAAGTTGAGTCATCTATGTTATTACTAGTGATATAAAAAAGCTTGCATTAAAGTTTTTGTGAAAACAGGTGAACTCAAACTGCTAGAAAATGTAGCTATATAACTGATGATGCCTAAATTCTGCCATAAGTTAGCATACATAATATATAAATATTATATATGAGATATATTATATATATTAAGAACTGTGTGCCCACATTACCCTTGCAGATAGGAGGAACTGTCTTTATTTTGAAATGCCCTTAGATGCTGGTGTTGTTGACAATACCCTTGACTGCATCAAAGCAGTTATCAAGGCTATACCTCTGCCCTGGTATCCAAGCTGCCTTTGGTCATGCCACAGCTTGTGCATCAGCATTGGGGTCTCTTGCTTTTTTACCTTGCCTAAAGGGCTGCAATCCACATGAAATCAGAGCTCCTGGGGTCTTCATAAGCCTGGGCCCTGGCCACAGTCCTGCACTTTGTTTTACTGCTTCTGCAGCTGTGAAAACCACGATGTAGGCAACCCATTGAGAAAGCTCCCAAGTGCAGTGACTCGTGGGAGAAGCCCTGGTGACCACCAGGTGACAACTCTTCAAGTCACTGCTGATTCAGCCTCCTCAGGGTCTGCTCCATCTCTCTGTGGCCTTCCTCCCCTCCTTTCTGTCTTGGGTGGACAGCACCATGATCCAGACAGTCCCCGGTGGCACGTCCTCTCCTCCAGGTGAGAAGATCAAGACAGACATATTCAAAAAGAAAACCCAAACAGGGAAGCATTGAAATCAAGGAGACCCAAATGTCTAAGAGCATAGCATGTTCAGGTAGAGATAGCTAAAAGTAATTGGGTATGAAGAAGTGATAAATGAATACAGCTGTATTTTCAGTGTTCTAGGTTCAATATATGACATAATTTAATTTACTGTGTAACCACATACATTACTGAAATGAACTGCAGGGACGTGACATATGAGTGTTCAAGCACCAAGCTGAAGTGTAGGAGGGTATCACAGGTTGATTAACTGATTTTTAAGAATAAACTCTTGCCAGCAAATATATTATAAAAGAAATACATATGTTGAAAATATATTCATTTTAACCAAAAGATCCTACCAACGCAGGCCATCTGCTTTTGACTGATAGGTTTGGTAAACTGTCAGAATATCATGTAAACTGTTAGAAAACTCATTTAGTGAATATTTCAAAAACATACATAGCTCACATTACTGGCAAACTTTTAATGAAAATATATATCAAAGAACCAAATATGTGTGAAATCTGAATTTCAGTACTCAATAAGATAAATAACAAAGGCTGCAGAAAAATAGCAAGAGCTCCATCTATCAATTTTGAGATGACTCAAGACCCCACAAATTATCTAAAAATCTTGGATATCAACTTCTTAAGAAATATATTTTTTCTATTGCTAATTCCTTTAATACTATACAGCATTTCAAATGATTTCTAGAGACCAAAAGCAAATTAAGAAGAGATTACAAGTTTAGCCCCCCATGAATACTTGCAGAAATTTTGTCCAAAAGGTAGCTATTCACTCTATCCCTTTACATTATCTGAAACTTTTCATATTTCCCATTGCCATCTCATAACAGTCCCCTATATACTATGATGACCTTGTAAGATCTAGTTGAAGATCCCTCTGGTGTCTAATCATGCACTTTCTGGATTGCTTCTCTACACAAAAGACAAACTCATGCAGTTTCCTCCACAGGATCATGCACTGATGTGCATGTAATAGATTCTCCTTCTGTTTTAAGATTTTGTTCATAAATTAAAGTTCTCTTTTTATTTCAAATGCATGAAACATTTACCAAGAGAACTTCTATCAACACCCAACTGACTTCAGAAATAATCCCTAATATTCTTGAACATTTAAGTTTCACTGGCATAAAAATGCTAGACTCCAGAGACTTTTCACTGTGATAGGACATCATACATGCAAAAAGAAAAAATGCTTTTTCCATCATAGCATGGCAGGTGTAAGGCACTACAGCCCCAGCCCTTTCCTAGGCAGCTTTCTTCCCTGATATGTGATGTTGCTCTACTCCTTGCTCTCCTCCCCACCATGGCTGAGTGCAGGGCTGCCCACAGAGGCCACGCCTTCACCGAAATGCCGACATACAAATAGCTTAAAGCTGTAAGAATTCAGCTTCTGCAGAAAAGCAGCTGCTTTAATCTAAATGTCACACAGTCTCAATGTTTTCTCTACAAATTTCAGTCTAACACTACAATGTTAGTACTAAATGGTGTGATAGCCCCATACATTAATAATGACATACAGTGAATGGAGTAGGTGAAGGCGGCTGTCAGATTCTATAGAGTAACACTGGAAAAATGCAAACTATTACTTATCATGTCTAGAAACTCAGTGTCTCCTTTCACAGCTCCTTTCCTACAAGCTCTCTGTGACAGCAGACAATTTTCTGAAGGAGGAAAAGACGACACTGCTTCTCCCTCTGAAGACTGCAGTTGGATTTTGTAGACTACTGGAGCCATCCATGGTCTCTCATCCTTCTTCTTTGTGTGTACAAATGCTTTACTAAGTTAAGCATTAGATTCTCATATAAATCTGCCTTACCCTGCCACTAAAGTGCTACCATAACATGAAATTCAACTTTGGTTTTATTTCCCAGGGTAGGGATAGACTCCAGAATCTCCCCCTATGTATTTTATTGATAGAGTTTTTACATCCATTTTAAATTGCTTTGCTATCCCAAACCATATTTCACATTACCCTGTTTTCAGTTTCTACAGCTCACATGTTTAGATTTTGAAGCACCTTTTTCTTTTTATCAAACTGTATTAAAAAAAGTTTCTTTTTAGTTATGTGTATTTTTATTATAGCAGTAAGAATGGCAGCAGAAACCCAGAATACTCTAGCCTTGCTAAATGACTATTTGACAGCATATAATTTCTCTGTCATTAAAAATACATATTCTAGCACTGAGTTCATTTTGGAAGAATGTTACCCCAGGGAACAGTTTTTTCTTATAGTATGTAATTCAAGTTTACTTAATATACTGTGTATTAAAACAAAAAGCGGTCAGCCCTGGGAAAAGAAATTCTGATATAACTGAGCATTTATAACAATGGGAAGTACAGCTACTTCTCATAAAGGAATTTCAGAATACCATTCCCTGGTATTCTGAAAATATCACCCTTCCATTGCCTTGGAAGGGTCTGATGGTTAATGGGCCAGTCTCTTTGCTCAAGTGTTGTTACCACATGATAAAATACATCTGAGATTCTGGAAGGCCATGCAATAAGCATTGTGCACAAACTAATTATCTGGTCCACACTTGTAACATATCTACAGTAAGGATCTGAAGAAACGCTTGATGTTGAATACAGCAGTCTTTAAGGTTACCTTTTCCAGTAGTATTTTTATCCAGCAACATGAATTTTTAAAGCCTCTTCTATTCTCCTACAAACAGCTCAACAGAGACTAGCTTCCTTTTCTTCTGTACCTCACCAAATGCCTGGCTAGCAATTATCTGGTCCCAGCAATATCCAGTGCTGAGAGCTGATCTAACTCACATTTCAGAAAACAACAGAAAAACTTTTGAAAGTCCAAAGAAGACCTACAGGCCTTGAGAAAATGTCGAAATTTGGAGAGGAGATATGCAACAGCTGTTCCATCTCATGTAATTTTCAAAATTAAATGATGCCTAAGGGTAGCAAATGGCAGAAATTATTTTTTCTTGAGCAGTTATTTTTGTATATGCTGTTTGGTTTCAGTTTTCTATCCTGTGTAAGACAATCACCATTAAACAGCACTTGAGTGCACCCTGGAAGTGCACACTATGGAACATTATTGTCTTTTACATTCTCATTTTAGTATCTCCTGTGGCAGCAGCACCTTGTCAATTTTAATAGTTTTATTTCTAACAGCAAAATTAATATACATATTTACCTTGTTGCATATTTAGAAAACTATGGCAAAGATCAAAGAAACAAACTGCAACAGCACTGGAATCTGCAAGGTTATTTCACGCCTGCAAGAGCCCCTGCACATCACCATGGGAAAGTCACTGCTCCCACAGACACCATTTCATCAACACGGGAGCACTGCAACACAACAAGGGAGCTGCTGACCCCTCTGGGGACAGGTATGATATGACAAACACAAAGTATTTTGGGCTGTTTTCCTAAATTCAGAAAGTTTGGTAGAGCAGAAGTGGCATGATGCCTGAGGGGGGCGTGGTGCCACCCCTAAGACCTCAGAGTGTCCCCCACCATCATACAAGCACAGAACATGCAGACTCTTACAGCTGATATTCCTATTCCGAACTGCTGCAAATAAAACACATTAGTAACCCATACTAAGGCAAACATGGTAGAACAAATAGGAAAGGGATGGTAAATGAGTGTGAAGCAGATACTTTCATACCACATTTTCTTTAACTCTGGAATTTTCCAATTTATTATGGCAGGTAATAGCTTGGGAATGTCAGAGTTATTAGTTTAAAAATAATTTTAGGACCTCAGTAAAGCTCTCAAAGGGTGCAACTGAATGAGTAATTTCATAATGGGTATCCGTCAAGAAAAATATTTTTAACCATGGATGCCATATTTACCACATATTCAGAATATACTGAATCATTAACATGTGAATAGAAAGAAAATACTAACTGCAGGTAACCCTAATATTGCTTTCAAAATAGATAATGGGGAAGTCAATATTTTTCACCCCCTTTACACGTTTTACTACAGATATCTACGTATTCAACTGATTTGATGATATTTGGGATAGTTTTTTTAAGGTTTATAGTGTGATGATTGACTGGTAAGAAGTGCAGCACTTTACTGACCCTATAAAGGTTGGACTAATGTGTTTATGTTGCTTCTCTTTTTGAGCTAACGTGGTCAGAGATACCTTGGGCATCTCTGCACAGCAATGTGCAGCTCTACACACATACATACATGCACACGTCAGATCTGCAGCTGCAAATTCATTACTACTGTTCTGTACTCAAGAGATTTTGCTAATTAACCAAGCCACCCACTAGTTCATTGTTATTATTTCCTTCAGCATTTGTGGATGCCTAGGTTTCCCATCAAGAAAGTAAAACCTAATTAATGTGTGGGGACTCAATGGCAGGACAAAGTAGCTGCAAGCTATGCAATACTCCTCTTTCTCACAGATAATCTTGTTATGGTACCGAAGTTTTAGTCTGGAACAAAGATAACACATGGAGAATTGCACAGTACTCTAGTAGAAGTTCAATCACCAAAATATGAGGATTAGGGAAACAATTTAATGGCATTACTTAGAGGGCTCTGGAGAAGGGGAGATTGTTTGCCAGAGGGAATTTAATTTGCTGTAGAGCAGCACAATACTTAAGCTGCATAGCCTTCTTTCCAGCCCCTGACTAGAACTTCTTCAGACAGCAAATCCTAAAACAATAACAACAATAAGCAGACCATGTTTCTTACGAAACATTTGCAGCACAAAGAATTCAGAAAAAAATCACTGATGCCCTCATAGATTGGCAGCTGATTCATACAATGATAGAGTTACCATGGTAATTTTCAGTTCAAATTTATTAAATCAGCAGATAAGATATATGCGTGTTCTACTGTCACTACAGGCCTAGAAGTCACCAGAAGTACAGGACTACACAGCTGGTCCAACAGAAATGTGCACAGAAGTCTCATTACAAACCAGGTCAGAAGTCTGAAATCAGAAGATAATGCTAAATTTTACAGAATTATTTGAATGTCATGATTTAAAATTACACAACAATTTAACACAGAATCACAGGGAAGGGACCTACAAGGATCAACGAGTCCAGCTCCTGGCCCTGGATCATCCCCAAGTCACACCATGTGCCTGAGAGTATCATCTTAAACTGCTTCTTAAACTGTCAGGTTTGGTGCTGTGACCACTTCCCTGGAGAGCCTGTTCCAGTGCTCAACCACAACCTCTTCCTAATATACAACCTAAACGTTCCCTGACACCCTTGGGTGCTAGCACTGGTCACCACAGAGAAGAGATCAGTGTCTGCCTCTCCTCTTCTCCTTACAAGGAAGTTGTAACTGCAATGAGGTCTCCCCTCAGTCTCCTCCAGGCTGAACAGACCAAGTGACCTCAGAGACTCCTCATACAGCTTCTTGTCAAGGCCCTTCACCACCTTCACTGCCCTCCTTTGGACACTCTCTAATAGCTTAATACTGTTCTCATATTGCAGTGACCCAAACTGCACACAATATTCAAGGTGAGGCCGCACCAGTGCAGAGCAGGACAATCACTTCCCTTGAGTAGCTATTATTGCTTTGCCCAATGCCCCCCAGGACACGGTTGGCCCTCCTGGCTGCCAGGGCACTGCTGACTCAGATTCAATTTGTCATCAACCAGGATCCCTTTCCTTGGCACTGCTTTCCAGCATCTCATTCCCAATCTGTATGTATATCCAGGGTTGCCCCATCCCAGGCACAGAATCCAGCACTTTCTCTTGTTGAACTTCCTGTGGTTGGTGATTGCCCAATCCTCTGATTTGTCAAGGACTCTGTGCAGGGCCTCTCTGCCTTCAAGGGAGTCAACAGCTCCTCCTAGTTTTGTCTCATCTGCAAACTTGCTTAGTATTCCTTCCAGTCCTGTGTCCAAGTAATTTGTGAAGATGCTGAAGAGCACAGAGCCTAAGGTGGAGCCCTGCAGAACCCCACTAGTGACAGGTCATCGTCTGATGATTATGAGAATCTTGTCCAGTGCAATCTTTCTATTTTACTCAAAACCAGCAGAGTACAACTTGTTTTTCTACCACATCAGTACCTCTGCTGGAGCATGCCATGGGGGGCTGACTGGGTTTTAGCAGAATAAGCTGAAGTTAGATGCTAATACTCAGTGGGAGGTGGCAGTTTGTACTTAGGGTTTGAGACTGAGACATGCCTATATCTGGTGATACCAAAACCTTTCCAGTCACCTCCACAGCTCTACTCTACCAGTCCTGTTCCCTGACCCAGGGGCCTGTGCCTGGCAAGTTGCCCCACCACTCTGTTGAATTTTTTGGTCTGGTTTATTGACCGTCCCTTTCATCTGTGATCTGTTTCTGATGCATGCATGTTCAAATACAGTACGTTTTGCAATCTATTCTAAGCCTGTCTTTAATTTCTCATCTGATTTTAACATTTTACAGTTACAGCTGGCAAAATATACTATCTGTACAGTTTTTCACCCAACCTGCTGATAGCAAGTTGGATGTCATGATTAACTATCAAATATCTCAATTTTCCCAACATGCTTTTAATACCCAGTTTTCAGAACATAAAATTTCTATTTTGTATTTCTCCAGAGGCCACCTTCATGATGGGTCTACCCTCTGGTCTTGGAGACTATACCTGTGAGAGATAAGTGTAAGAGGAAAAACCCTGAACAGGGAAGCAGGAATTAAAACACTTGGAACAAGGCTTAGAAAAAGAGCCACACTTCCTGCCAGAATTTAAATGCTGGAAGATCTTTATCACATAAGTTGTTAAAATCAACACTAAAAGTAATTTTAATTGCTTGGATGTATAAAGAAATGTGTGCTTCAGTTTGTGCCCACTGACTCATGCCCTTTCAAGAATAAAGAGTCTATTGGCATGGTTTAGAAAAGCAGATAAACATGTGAAAGACAAGACTTCAAAAGACAATTCTGGAGTAATAACTCTGACACACTTTGAACAGTATGCTACTTAGGATGCTGTAAGGAGTACTCTAAACGTATTTTAATTACAAAAAGAATGTCAGATAAGAAAGAAAAAGACATTTAGAGATCTTCTTACTCCTAAATTTGGGAGATTTAGTAACTGATGCATGAAAAACTCTCAACCACAGTTGCACTGTGGATTTTCTCTTTGTGCTATTAATAAACAGAAATGAGCACAGAAGGTGCTACCACATCCTCTCACCTACAAAGCACTGTGGCACTAGACAAAGCTACTTAGCATCATCATTTAAATTATTTAAACTGGAACCTTCTACAAAACTTGCACTTCTGTGATACAATGTTGGAAGAGAATTACAAATTCAGAAAGGGCTTTGCCAACTTTAAAGACTGAATTAAATGAATTAAAATAATTTGGGTGATTAAATGGAGATATGTTTTTAAAGTACTAGCTTAAATGTCCAAGCCTTCTGATTAAAAAAAAAAAAAAAGATCATGGATGAAGCAATAGAGGACCTGGACAAGAAGCTACTAAAGGTTCCTTTCATCAGTACAATAACTCGAAAGGTCTACAGCAAAAATAATATAGGAAAAGGAACATTACATAAAGGGAACAATGGTTTTAAAGTTCTGACATATTATAGGTACTTCCACACCCCTCTCCCTCCTCTCTCAACACTATGCAGACTTTAATAAGAGTTTTTATTTTGGAGTCACAATTCACAAGATGAGAATTATGTGCAACATGTTTCAGACAGAAAGAAATTACCTACTGCTTAAATGCGTGGATATATTACACTACATTCCATAAAGAAATATATATTTAAAGTAATCATAGAAAGAAGACTGATAAATGTCCTCATTCTAAAACAAAAGATGTATATTACTATATTATCATAACTTGAATAAATGTTAATTCATAAATTAAAGAAATTTAGAAAACATCACAGTATCAATTAGCTAATTATATATAGTGATAATGACAAAAGGTGGCAATCTGCAGTGTTAGGCATGAGGCTGCACACACATATGCTCTACTTCCTAGCAGGAATATATAGCAACAGCCTTGTATTTCAACAGTTAGCCACTTGATATGACAATAAAAAGCACCAAGTAATCTTCTCATTACTATCATACAAAATTAGGGTGAAAAGATAGCACATGTTTTTCTAAAGAGATTGTGTTTTATTATTCATTATGTGCCTGCCAAAGAATACAGAATCAAGGAAATACTTTTATTGCTCCACTTTTGGCACGTTGAATCATAGCTGCCACAAATAAAGTGTAACAGACTCATGTTCTGCATTGTTTTTCAGTAATTGATAGATAACTGAAAAAAGAAATTCAGATCTTTATTCTTTCTAAGCATCTAAAATGCTCTTTCCACTATGTTATATTTGAACTAAATCACAAAGAGATCAGATTCAGAATCTCCTCTCCGTTACAATGACAAACACATAGAGACAACCTGTTTATATGATATCTTTGCATGATATCTTTGCTCTCTTGTATGTACAGGACGAACTGGGAAAGGTTACTATCAAATAGGACTATTACCATATTCATAAAATTGTAACAAGAGTACCAGCAACTTTTCATCTAAATAAGGCTTCTTAATGCTATGTGTGGCATTTCTGATTTTTGCAAAATGCAATTTTCTAAAAGTGAAATGTGATATTTTAATAACTCAAAAAATTATGAGGAAACAGAAATACAAACAATAAGACATGATTCAGGGAGTCTTATCCTATGTTAATACATAGTAAACACATATACTTAGGTGAATATACTCACAGTGCATGCTTACATGATTTTATGTAAGATGATGCTTTTTATCTAACAAATGATTTTACTGAACTTTTAATTCTGTGGCAATTATGCCATACTAGTCTTTGGATACAATGACTCTACAAGCAATACAGTCCAAGGAATACAGACAAACTCTCTGAAAACCCACCACTGATTTCTAGAAGTTTTTCCTTCCTCTTGACTGTGGATACAAAAACATGACTATCAATAAACAGAAAAAGGCATTCCATTGCTGAATCATTTTTCAAAACCTACATTATCAAAATAGAAAAAATATGACAAAATGCTTTTATGCATTTTCAGTGATGAATTTTCAATACTCACTGTTGTGAAATCATCTTTTTCCATTTCATACAGCCATTACACATTACTTGTCCTGTCTTTTGAACATTTAGATTCCAAAAGTTAATCTTCAGTATCTGTAAAAAATCTTCATGTAACATCCAGCCGAAAGCATGAATAAATTACAGGAGAAGGAAAAGCTGATGTGGCTGTCCTGCACTGTTTCCAACTGTCTAAGATGCCTCCATAAATAAGTATGAATCACTGACTATTTTAGCATCTCATAGGACAGCTAATTTGAATTAACTTATTAACTCACTTTTACTCTGGTATAAACCCCCCTCCTCAACAGTTCCTTAAAGGAAGCTGTCATCACTGCCTTACATGGAACTGAGTTTTATAAAAATCACAACAGGTTTTCCACTTCAAGAAGGCTTCACCAGTCTTTAAAAACAATGTTGCATTTCTTATTGGTCTTGCATCAATCGAAGTCTGCTCTTCATCTCCTGCTACATGCACACACATATACTGGGGCAAAAGGATAGTCCAATTGGCTTGTTTCAGACCTAACTGAAAGAGTTGGGTGCCTGGAAGGAGCACTTTATCCTGTCCTAAAATGAATATCAAAGATGATAGTTACGATATCTTTGCCTCTCAAGGTGCCTTTTGTCCTCTCCATAGGTTTACATACAATCTTTAGTTGCTGAGTCTTGTGAGGCTGAGGCAGATGTCTTAAACCCAGATATCCAGCTTCTGATTGGTGAGGTGATCTCAACTTACCAATCACATAAAATAGATAAAAAAATAATCTCAATTCAAAAGCCTGCATTAATAGTGATAGACTTAAAACAATTTATTTTGCTCACGCTTTACCAGCACACTGAACACCTAATACATGTCCTTTAATACCCACTGTTGTCACTAATATTAGTGTAAACCCACACTGAGCTTTACTTAATGCATACAGAATTCTTTAGGACTTACTTTAACATAAATCAGCATCACACTATAAAATTTAGCACTAATATTCACTGAACTGAATCCTTGGGTTCAATATTCTTCCATGAATATTTAACTAATCAGAAGTATATACTTTTATACTGTCATAAATTGAAACTTCTATTATTCAACTCCCAAACTCTTAAGCATTAATCTGCAAGAAACTCTTATTGAAAGAAATACCATGTCCAGTGCTTCTAGAGAGGTAAGTGCTGACAAGTACCACCAAGCTGAAGAATATAATGCTGGAAGGGAGTTGAATGTCAAAGTACAAAGAGCTTCGAAGTACAGTTTGAGCATTTCTCAGTGTAGCTCCCTGCTGAGGCACTGCCACAGTTCACTGGAGCATAGCAGGACATCATCTTTCCATACCTGTGCATACTGGCAATCACAGGTAATGTATCTTTGCTCTGACCAACATGGCCTTGTGTATGTCCTTAGAGATGAAGGAATCACCAGACTGAAGTAGCATGCCCCGTTGAGACAGAGAAGTAAACTGCAAGAGGCATAAGTGAGAGGCTTCTCTGGCATACAGTAGAGAAATTCAGACAACTGTTTTCAAAAAAAAAACCCTGAGAACTTCTTGTATGAGGAGGGTAAGAGTAAATGGCTGTTTTGGCACTGCAAAAACAAGCCAAAGGGAGTATAATCCATACGTCTGGATATTCGGGGGCAGTGAGGGAGTGGAGACAAGATATGGTTGGCACAAAAGCAAAGGCATATAAACTAGCAATTAAAAAATTCAAGCTTCAAGTTAGATATCTATTTCTCACCCTAAAAACAGCTGGATTTTAGAATATTACTGTGGAAGGTGTCAGCTAGTTCAACCAGAATGTGCCTTCCTTCAGGTGTTCATCATGCAGGGCCATCACTAATTGTACAATAGTTACTTTAGGACCTTAAAATCTCTGTAGTTAAAGAGTGCAAAAAATAGAAGTAAAATAGTTCCACAGTTTGTGTTTCATGCACAGAGGTTTTCTCTGTTTACTATTTTAGGAGTCATTCCTTTCCAAAAAGCTGTTAAGCAAAGATTATGAAGCTGCATGATTAAAATGAAAGATAGTGTTCACTGAAGTAAAAAAAAAAAAAAAAAAAAAAAAAAAAAAGTAGAAAGAATACAAAATTAGAATTACAAATAACTATGATTTTTTCCTAAATATACAGTGAATAATGCAGGCAAGTTGCATAGAAAATATAATGAAAATAGCAGGCCATTTGGCATTTGTTTTCACTGGGCATTTGACAGTACAATCAGCTACAATAATTATCTAATATTTTAGTTCATTTCAGTTCATTATAAACATGTGAAGAACTGTAAGAAATCAAGGTCCCTCCATGAGATCTACTTTTGATGTAACTTTACAGTTAGAGGAATTTTCCCTAGATCACAATTTTACAAAGATAAGATCAAAATTAAAATGTCAGCAAAAAAAGCTTAACATTTTTTTGACATGAGAAACTGGAGGAGCCCCTTTTATATTGAAAGCATTCTATAATTACAGTTGGTTTGAATTTAGATACAAACTAAGTCAACTTTTCAATGTGCACAAGAATAAACTTAAAAGAAGTTTAAACAGCAATGACTAAAGCTTTGTCTGTACTGCAAAAACTGGTAAAAGATGATTGCTACAATTTCACCTCAATCCATGAAAAGTCCAGAAAGCTGACCTTCTAGTTATCACTCATTTCCTAAATTTTGTTTCCTCATCCCAAATAGTATCATTATTTGGATGAATAAGATGTAAAATCTGGGTGAATTACAAATTCTTACCTACATCTTACATCTGTTAGTGTATTTTTTAAGCATAAGTAAACTGGTTTAGCTATCAGTCCTTGAACTTCCCTGGAAAGCCTGCTGTGCAAAATCATGTAGCAGCTAGAAATGAGAAACAGCCAGTCACAGAATTTGCCTGGTCTCTTCTGGCAGTAACTTCCACAGTGGGGGCTCTGATTCTGAGGATGGTTTGCGTAGCAAACAAGCCAGGAGTCTCTTCCACTGTTCTGCGTGGTATATGGCAAAGAATGCTGTGTTTTTCTTTTTAAAAGGTAGACATTTCCAATCTATCAGATGGTTTTGTAGGTGGAGAATTTTAGCTCTGTTCTGATGAGACCAAACGGCAAGTGAAGTTCACAGAGGAAAACGACATATTTTTTGGCCATTCTGTTGTCCATGAAAAACACTGCTGATGACTTCAGAATAACCACAGAAATCCACTGGAGCACTGGATAGTTGACAGTGCTGAAGTATATCCTTAAGTCAGTCCTTACTATATTTTTTAGTTATGCTAAGCTATTTTTCTTATCTGAGATACAACAAATGGATTTCATTAAATTACACAGTTGTTAAAAACAGAATTTACCTGGGCTCAAGTGCCCTTGATCCTGCATTATGTGACACCACCGATGCAATGAGCACGCTGAAGGCTGGACCCTTCCTTCACAACCCGAATAAGTACGCAAAACAGAGCAGAATGTTACATGGCCTATAAAAAACAGTAACAGCACATTCAAAAAGAGTTCTTTCTGCTCCCTTTTTTGACTTTTGGTGTGGGGACTCAGGAATATTTCACTGAGGTATCACAGACAGTGTCTCCTTTGGGTTGTGCTTCTATGGTATATCGTGTGACTCTGTTGCCTCCAGAGTGGAAAGGGTTTATAATAACAAAAGGTCCTGGAAAGTGAAAGCAGCAGTTTGCTGGCTCTTGCTGCCAACCTGCAGGAATCCTTCTTACACAACCATGACAGGTGTTGACAGCCTTTGCAGAGAGCAGCAAAGAGATCTTCAATGTAAATGTAAGCTCCAGCATAAATGCAGTCTGAGCCATCTTAGTGTTTTTGGTCTATGGTTAGTCAAACAACTGTATTTGTTTTATGTGTTAAAATTAGCAGTGCATTGGCTTGGAGAAGAAGAACGGGTTTCCATCTTCAGAACAAATCTGATGAAAAAACTACTGTATCTGCTTGAAAACTCCTAGCAGTCACAGCAGAAAATAGATTTATAAGGAACAGTCTTGACTACTCAGCCCGCCAAGGCACTTACAGAAGTTCATACCCCAATTTTTGCTGTGTTTCTTAGAGTTAAATCACATGAAACATAGTTTGTAAAAATCGCATCTGTATGTATGGACCTGGTGTAACACCCAGTGACTAAGAAACTATTCACTGCATTAACTAACTGTAAGAAACCAAAAACTTAAAACTTTTGATATTAAATTGAGTGATTTGTTTTAAAAACATTTTGCTCAAATACAGAACATCAGTAGACATCAAGTTCTGATGATACTATTCAGTACTGTCACTGAACTATTTTGAAAGCTTCCTTCTGCCATAACCCCCAAAAGCATCAGCAGCTTCTTGAGAAGACAGGGACTGAGATGGTTTCTACATTTGAATCAAATATCAAAATAAACAATTCTTTCCCTTGAACAATATTAGATACAGAGAGGTTTTCCTGTTTCATTTACACGAACTGTGCATGAGTTCTGCTGAGAAATCCTGGATCCCACCAGTAACTCCCCCCGCAGCAGCTGAGCCTCTCAACCTCAAGCTCAAAATATTAAACTTCTTGCAAACTTAGTAACCATCATTCCTCTGTAAAATTCTGCCTTCCTGCCTCTCATATCCACAGCCCTACATATTATCCAGGCAGAGGTAAAAGTAGCAACACTGTTCAATGGATCAGCGGGACTGAGAGAGTCAAGAGCCTGGATGCAGAGCAGCGTACACAACCTGCGTATGCAACCTGTGTATGCAACCATTACTGGTGCAAAAGGCAATAATCCTGTTTGAATTCTGCAACCCTAATAATCTTGGGTTTTCTCCCTTGATATTTCAGCTTTATCCAACGTCCTTCTCTGCAATTCAGCTCTTTATTTAGCTCACAAAGTAGGCATTATCCTAAGTAGTTAGAGTATTCATCTTTTGGCGTCAGTGCCAGTTACCCCGGCAACAAACCCTTGAAGGGAAACCTTGTTTTCATCTGGTAACTCAAAATAAGACGAAAGGGTCAACTGCAAAGCAACTGCAAAAAGGCAGCTCTTAAGCCTAAAAAATAAAGAGTCTGCTTTCACTTGCAGAATTCAAATGTCAAAGAGAGATTAATTTTTTTTTTTTTTAATTTACTATGTCACATGACTGGAAAAAACCCCTTAAAAGAAGCATGCCAATTGCGCACTTAAAAAACAGATGCAAGAGTGTTGCATTTCAAGTAGCACATCCACTCAGGAGAAGCTTCAAGAATGTAGAAGACTGAATTTAAATAAGAAACCACACAGTCTAATTACACAAGGTAGAAACAATTACATACCTTTTAAGACTACTGTGTCTGAGACACATCTACATACATACACACACCAGTGGTGTATCTCATCCTTCCCTTGCACTGAGACCTATGTGTGCTATACTTGCTGAGTTTGGACAAAGTGGTCAATATAAACACTGAATTAAAAATGGCTCCTATGGCAAATGAAAAAGAGACAACAATGGATATAGGAGTTACCTGAGACTTAGCCTGTTGACTTGCAGAGCAGGGGTGCTTTCTGCAGAAACGACATATGAGTCTCCACAAAGACATGAAAGCAGAACAGACTTTGACTATCTTCTGTCAAGGCTAGAAGTGAGACCTTATCTTGGTTTGGACCATCTGAAGCAAAGTCTCCCAGGATCAGGCCAGAAAACCCCTGCCTCCTCTGGTGACAGTGAATTCAGTACAACTAAGATTTATCATCTGTTATGAACCTGGTAACCTTGAAAATGTTTCCAAGGCAGAATGAGCTTAGAGAATGGCAATGTTAGAATCAACTCTACATGATAGCAGCATACAGCATGGGATTCATCTGACAAAAGACAGATACTGTCTACCATGTCAGCTGTCCTGTAAAAACAGTGCAGAAAAGATGATACTTTTAGAAGGAGGTTCATCTCATTAGAAACTGGAGGTCTAAATCAGGCCAGATGAACTGTGCCCTAATACCTATTTCTCCCCACTGGCTATTTAAGGGAGCACAGGAATGCTGCCTTCCACTAGATATCCACAGCAGTCTCTAATGTCAGGGGACATAATGACCACTTCAAAACCACAGTAAGCATGGATTCACATCAGGAAACAAAAAGCCCTATATTTATTCTGAAATTCTTTGGAAATAGAAGCTGGAAGCCCAAATGGATACTATTCTTTTAACTGACTTACAAGGATCACATAAATACATTCCTTACTCTCTATATATGGGACATGGGAATTTCAAAACAAGACAACTCCAGAAATGCCGTTTACATTCATTCTCACTTCTGGATAGTTCACATATACCTAATCATGGAAAACAACTGAAGATAAGTGACAGACACATAATTTTGCTTTGGCTTTGTTTTTTTTTCTGGGAGCACTTAGGTTGAAAGACAGAAGCTTCTTACTAATAGTTATCAAAAGCATACAGAAAAATATAACATAATTTAAAAATTGCTTTGCTTGAGGAAATAACTTTAGTCAGTGAGCAGCACTGCAATTACTGACCAAGCATGCATAGGTCAACATTGCTCAGCAGAAACATTAACTGCTATTTTTTATTTTAATGTGCATTTATAAAAATAGAATCAGCACACGTAATTATTTGTTTCACAAGTCTTGGAATAATGCGCACACAATATTTAATATTCTTCTACTGAAATTAGTCAACTGACACTGATTTCAAGGAAAAAAAAAGGACTGGTTCATGTTTGTAATACCATCTATTGAGTATTATTGCTTCCATAAGCAAATAATGTGATGCTTTTATTTTCACTGCTTGGATTTCGTCTCTCTGAAGTGCATTAGGCTAAAATTAGTAAGCTATATTTCTACCCACTTGTGATTAGCAATAAATACTCACGCTTGTAGCCTAGTGCACTTTTCCCTTGTGAAATCTAATCAACACCCACTTTTAAAAATTCAGATATGTAGATACATATTTCTTCTTCTTATGTAGAAAAAGAACATAAAGAAAAAGAACATAAAGAACAAAAGAAAAAGGAAAGTAATAAAATACTGTATAATAACAAACAGGTCTCTAGGGTGGGGAGAAAATTACTGAAGAAGGGATGTCTACACAATCATGAAGTGAAAAGAAAACATTTACTATTTCTCATGGTTCAGAAATTAGGGACATAGAGAGAAAGTATGCAGTGAAATATGCTTTCGCTCTACTAAGCACAACAAAGAGAATTCAGTTTTCAGTTTAGAAACCCCTGAACCCTTCCTTATCACAATCTGAGGTGGTTACCAGGGGAGATCTCAAGGAAGATGTTGGCTTCTTCACTCTTTCTCTAAGAATCCATTACTGGCTTGTCCTGGAAGACTGTAAATAAGGGTAAATAAGGGTAGCTAAAACCCTAAGCTGACTCCATAAGGCTATTTCATGAAAAGAATGATGAGTGGTTTTTTTACGTAATATTGTAAATTTCTATTTTTTACTGAGAGGAGTCTGCTTCTATAATACTATTCTTCTAAGGTTTTTTCCCTAATCAGAAGCAAATTCGTGCTCCTGACTGAGCTTTCAACTGACTTTTGGTTCCAAATGATTGGAACATTTCATTTGTCTATGAGACAGACAAATATATGGAATAGATGTCTATTTCTGTAAATTTGATTACAAGTCCCCAACAAGACCTCACTAACACTTATTATAGTGTTACATACTATTAAAACTATGTGTGTTCAGTAAGGAACCTCTGCTACAGGTGTCACTATAAAGGCACTGGTGCAAGGACCAACACCTTTACACTACATCTCTGGTAGTAATACTGCACTCCGATGCAGTATTATCAAAATCTGAGTGGATGGAAATCAAGCAAGTCTGTGTTTAGGTAGAGGAAGAAACTGATTATAGATTACCTTAGAAACAGCACCAGAGATGCACAGAAGACACATATATATATACAATTTCTGAACTCTTATTAATGTGAACAGGTAAGCCCAAGGCAAACTTTTGCCAGTGTGAACTGCTGAATTGAAGGTATTTTCAGTTCCCAGTGGGCAGTTCCCATGTTTTTATGCAAACATTTCCTGCTTTGACCTGCTTCTTTGAAAGTTTGTTTTAGACTACTGAACAGATTCCTTTATGTTGTTCCTTTAAACTCAAGATTCTGTCAGTGTTATCCCCGTTTATTGGAAAATAGCCTAGACTTGATTCAATGTGGTCTCCCTTTCTCATGATATTAACTCATACACATGGACACAAATCAATCTGTGTAAAAAAGGGGAAATATTCTGCTGGGTTTTTTTTCTCTCTCTCAGTCTGAGTCAAATTGCACAGAAGGGGAAGAAAGCACTTTTGTCTTTTGTTGCAATTTACATTTTATCAAAAGAGTCTCATGCTCAGTCAATAAAATACAGCTGGAAAGATCTGTGCTTATCCAAAAGCAAAACGGATTTTGTTTGTGATGCCTCTGAAACAACCACTTTTCAGGAAAGGCAGTTATAGAAGAGTTAAATGCTCTTCTTTTTATATATCCCATTAAATGCTCTTCTTTTTAATCTAAATGTTTTCCTTGTTGTTATAATGGAAGTAGTAAAGGTAATAAAACATTTGTAGATCAATTTAAAAACCTGAATTTATTAATTCAAAACACAATTCTGAATTATTAAGAAATCTTTTTTTAAAATTTATTAAAATATTTTCTTCAAAATTTGCTCTTTCATTTGGTTTTCTAATAAAAGATCTATTGTCTTGATTGTTGCCTCCTAAAACCTGTTGGTTTCCAATTAGCCACAACTTCTTGGCACTACTTGTTGCTAACTAGAAGGCTACACAGGTTATATATATTTGCATACACAGAGACACTAGATATAAATGAAAACATATTTACATAGCTTTGTACTAGAAAATTTATTAATTTGCTGACATTTTCCTTTCTAATTTATGAAGCAGTGAAACTAATTTGTGTCCAACTGTATTCAGATGGCAATTAGAATCACAAAATGTAGAAAATGTTCTAAAAATAGTCATGTATGTTTATTGGGCTTCTGGATTCATATACAGTCTCCTCCCTCCCCACCATTATCCCCAGTTTAGGAAAATTATTTATAAATTCAAAGAAAGTAATCTTTTCAGCTCAACAAGCTAAAACTCCGGATGATCACATATTTGAGGAATTTAAGATTAAGAAAGCCTTATTTTATATGTAAAATTAAGCATAATGCAACTGCATTTCAATTCCAAATGAATCTCTTCAGTTATTGAACCGAACAAGCTGAGAATACTATTTCTTCACTCACAGAACATACTAGGAACTACTACAGAGAGGTTAAGCCAGAAATTTTCACATTTGGTGGTATGTGAAACATGGTGGCTCTAAAATTTGTAGCACATAGAAATTTCTGAAATAAAATATAAATAGTACGTAACTGTAAATACTGACAGCTATGTCACAATTTTAAACAGAAAGTACAAGATTAAAGAAAAAAAACTTGCTTGAATAAAGCAGGCAAAACTGCCTCAAATTGCTATACACCACAACACACAAACACATATTATATTCATCTCCTGAAAAAGATGGGGGTGTGATACAAACCCTTCCCAGCTTTCAAGCATCATACTGGTCAGTATAGTATTTTCTTTTTAACATGAAAGAAGCCATAAAACAGTTCATCTGTAGCTACTGTTGTCAGGAATCACCTCCTTTTTTAAAACAATCCTAAACCAAAAGCGGGCAAATTGAATCACAACAAGCAAGCATTGTGTGGGACAGCAGCTTCTGTACATAGTTCCGAGACACACGAGACCTGGTCGTTCTATATTTGCCTCACTTCTCATTTCATCATCTTCTTCTGTTCCCAGCAGCAGAGTCGTTTTCTGGAAGACGACCTCCCTGGTTTCTGACAATCCTGTATTTCAGTGAGAGCCAAATACACATTCAGGATCAACCACAGGGAAAAAAAAAAAGACTGATTCCTCACAGAACCAGGGTGGTATCAAAACAGTTTATGAAAACAAGTATAACATTCTTCCAGTCTACACGTAAGGAACTCTACTGTGCATAGAGAAAAATGTACTAACCACGTAATAAATTGAGATCAATTTGCCATGTATAAGCAATCACTTTTTTACCCTGAAGTTTGTTTAAATGCTACAAAGTTCTAATTTCATAATAAATTTAAGTTTACTGTAAATGGAAATCTCTTGGCACAGACCTGTTAATGGGTACTTCCATTAACGTACTGGCATTATGTTAAGAGGCTACCAGACAACGAGTAGCCTCTTGCCTCTTAGCCCCCTTTGCATGTATGACTCTGAATTTATCAGCTCTTCCTGAAATAGAATTTGGGCAAACAATATTCCTTTCGTACTCCATCAAGTCCAGCTTTGTGTCTAGCTTTGTATTTTCTCCCATCTAATTTTGTCTAAGACCATTTTTGCAAAACACCTTACTTCTGCAACCCATAGACTAACATTTTTTAAAATTTATATTATCAGAACTGTAAATAATATCCCACTAAATTTTCTTTCTGGAATGAGGAGTCCTCATTCCTGACCCAATCTCAACCCAGTTGGGAATAAGTAAGGGAAGAAGAGTCCTACAATGCCATCAAACAATAATGATGGCTGAAGCACTGTTTCCAACATGATGCTTCATCCTCATGTAGAACATATGTAAAAGGAGTTAATTCTTAGCCATGCAAAAGTATGATATGGATTTGCATACGGCCACTCACATCTTCCAACCAGAGCCAGCTGCCCACACTCACTGAAGGTCTCAGAGGTCCTCCTTCTGTCTGCTTCTCTCCAAGCTACGATACCAAGAAAATATTCATCTTTTTTGCTCCACGGACTCCAACTATAATCTCACAAAAATGTCTTTTTTTCATCAACAAAGCCAAAAATAACTTCTTAGTAATTTGATTATGAACAGAATAGCTTTTTATCAAAGCACTGCACCACTGCTGACAGATATGGCAGTAATTATCACCCTCCCCAAATATGTAACATAGAAGGACATATAGTCCTTATCCAGATAGGGGGAACCACACTGCTTGCTCAATCCTCGACTAGTTTTATAAGTCTGTTCTAAAACAATTATAACAATTATATTTAGAAAATCTGCCTAATAAGACATAACCGGGAATACCATACAGATACAGGACAAACCCTCCCACAGCACATTATGCTAAGAAGTAAGGATTTGGGGGTTATGCTGACTATTTAATGCCTCTTGAAGGCAGAGAGCCACACTGAACAGACGTATCAAATGGCAAATAATCTCACTGCACTCAAATGCTGGCAGCGGTAACCCCACCAGCACCCGTGTAAAGGGCAACAAATCCCCAGCCTTCTGGGCTACAGTTCAGAGCAAAACTGCTTGTAAACATCTCAAACTGTTTAACTGTGACACTCAGACTTACCTCAAATCTCGCACTGATGATAAAATACTGGTTATGTGAGTCTGCTGTGTGCGCACAAAGAAACTGCCTTATTTATCAAAGTCCTCATGTTCAGTAAGATTGATTTCAGATAAACAGAGCTGTCTGTGTTGCTGGGAAATGGGAGGAAGTGAAATACTATCACATTTTCTATTATTACAGGCACATATCACATAGCAAAACAGGACCCAATTAGCATTAGTATGACATTAGTATGGCATTAATGATTATTAATGCCAATTTGTTTGGACAAAACTGGACCTCTCACAAGGATTTGATCCATTTATTAATTCCCATTTTTCAGGATATCTTCCAGAAGCAGAGCAAAGTGCTTTTGTCATTGCAAACATTAAAAAGCATGTACATTATATTTTGTTCTGGGCTGGTGAAGTTAATTGAAATTATGTCACAAGCAATCAGGCCACAAAACCAGGATGCTCACTATGAAAGTGGCCTAGAATAAAGGGAGCAAAAAAAGATACTTCACAATTCGAAATGATAAGCTGGAGCATATTTCCTACACAGCATCAGTTTTACCCTCTGATTTCAGTTAGTGACTCTCTCTTTTGGGCAAAACTGGAAAAAACATTTCTGATTCTTTGCTCAAAGACAGTTATTTCCAAGATGAATACGATAAACACCCAACACTTTCTGTTTGTGGATACATAGAAGGTAAAAATATCTAGGACAATACAGAACTCAATTTTTAAAAAGAGAATAAGACGGTAAGTTTCCTTTCTCTGCAATGCTCTATAGCAAGAACATTCAGGGAGGATATTGGATGCCAAGCCTGAGCTTCCCCAAAGTCAGGGTAAATGCCCTAGCTGTCAGAAGAGGCAAGAGTATCTTAGGGTCATAGAATAGCTTGGTTTTAAGGGACCTTTAAAGGTCCTCACAATGAACAGGGATGGGTTGTTTGGAGTGTCTCCAACCTGACCTTGAATGTTTCCAGAGATGGGGCATCTTCCCCATCTCTGTGCAAACTGTGCAAACCGTTCCAGTGTTTCACAACTCTCTTAATAAAAAAATATTCCTTATATCCAGTGTGAATTTACAGTTCTTTAGTTTAAAACCATTACTTCTTGTCCTATCACAACAGACTCTACTAAAAATCATTTGGAGCAGCTCCATATTACACAAAATGCTAAAAAATTTCTAAGAATCACATCAACAGATCTCCTCAAGAAACAGGGTATGACAGCTCCCACGAAGCATAATCATATGTACAGAATATAAAGGTACACAGGAGAGATGGACATCCTCCCATAAAATGCTTTGTAAACTTGTAGATTGAAGTTCACTCCAGGAAAATAAAAGGATAGAAGAGTGACTAACCAAAGATACAACCTTTATTTCTTAGTGACTTTCTGACTCTAAAGCCAACCACCCTGTATGACAAAACAGGTCATCAAATCTAGTGTATTACAAGCCAGTATTTATGATGCTATGGTTAGAGAGCCCACAAAGAGACTTATCAAATTTTAAACTTTTGGAAACATCACAGTGTGTTTAACAAATATATACATACACAATGGAAATGTTATAGGTAAGACCTGAAAAAAACGTAAAAGCAAACTAATATATCAAAAGTATGCAGAAATCATAATTATTTCACAGAATTAAAAAAAAAAAAATCAACATTTGACCAGTGACAATTATATCTTGAAGCTCCTGCTGAAAATACAGGAACCACGTCTGTTTGCAGTTACACCATTTAAGCAGAGGTGCTGTTTTGAAAAGTAACACTTGAAGCATGAAGTTAGAGGTATAAAACTCATCCCTTTTGGTATGTGGCTATGGTGCATGTGGCTTTAGCATGTCCTCTAACTAGAAGGTTTTTTTGTCTATGTGATGGTAATTCCTTAAAAGAAGTAAAATAAAACATTATCATCAACATAGCCTTTGTTACTTCATTGGCTATTGTGTGTTCTTTTTCCCACCTTTTTCTCCCTTGCCCCCCTCCATGTGGACAAAGGGGGAATAGAGAAAGAAAAAGAAAAAAGAGAAAAAAAATTGTTGCTGCTTGCTTGCAGAGAAGTGTGTACTCCAGATTGGACAGTGAACTCAGAGTTGTTTTGATTTTAATACTTAATTCATTAGTAATGGAAAAACTTCACATCATAGTAAAGGAATAATCTGGTGAATTTCTCAGCTTGTAGGACATTGTTTTTGATAATTTGCCAAGCAGAGCGGGAGATTTATTACACAGAGTATGCCAAAATGGCAAAAGGCTTTTCACGCTGCAGGGCCACAAAGCAATTGTTTTATGGGACTGAATTTACTGGTTCTTATGCTTTATGGCCCTATATTGCCGGGCAAAAAACATTAAGTTGGCTGCAGGTTCTCTATTGCATCTCAGCAGGCTGAGCAACCGGCTCGGATGTTTCATTTGACTCTTTCGGGCCACAAAATTACCTCTGAATCTACATCCTGACACTTTTGTCAACCAGATGGCCAGAGGTTCAACATGTACTTTTGCTATCACTATTCTGTTACTTTTCTATGAGGAAAAATTAAAATATTTCTCCTTGAAGGTAGATTAGTTTAATCGTCTGTGGATACAGTACAGGTGATGCACTCGTGTTTACTTTTATAAAAAGTTTATTTTAAAAATTCAGATATTTGCTGCAAAATATAAGCATTTGTCATAGAATAACAGTTCTTTTTATTTCAACTAGAAATTTCTCCTTGTAATTGTAAACAGAATAAAACACATGCCATATATATTTATATCTATATATAAATAGATATAATTTATTTATGTATTTATTTATTTTCTTTTAAAGTCCCACCACAAGTAGGTTAGGTCTAATTTGCTGATTGTTAAATTTGTGTAATTGAAGAAAAATTCCAGTTCTAAAAGTACCTGATATACCATCTAATGATATCAGGAAAATACACAGTTTGTAGTTGTCAGTGGGACACAGTACTATGAGTAAGAAGCATATCTGACACTGATGGGAAAAAGATATAACAAAAATTTGTTTCATAAACATAGGAATATACCTACAGAGACATAGCTCTAGTCTCACTTGTAAGTTGACAAGAGCATATTTATTTTTTCCTAGTTCTTGTACAGTAGTCCCTGACGCCTCTTTTTGCAGTTAAGAAAAAATGTACATGCTCAGATAGAGAAAATAAACTTGAAGCCCAGACTGTTGTCATGGTTACTTTCAGACATCCTAGTATATAAAGTATCTTACAGGTAATTTTGATTTTTGTTTTAAAAAATTATTGATTTGTTTATGAAGTTAGAATTCTTTACTACTGCATGTGTACGTGGCAATACATCCATAATTTAGTGGTTACTGTTTTTCCAAGTAATTTAGTTTTAATGGCCCCTGTACTGTGGAAAATGTGGTTTTCCAGAGCAGTTTGAACCAAGGTACAGTGAAGTGCTTTGTCTTGATAAATTGGACAATCCAGACATAGCATATCACCTTCCAACTGTGGCTTCTGAGATGAATTATATGTTCATTTACTCCAATGTTTTAGCTAAAGGCTGTTTTATTTATTTATTCTGGATACACTTCCTTATGCCTTTGTAGTTAAGCAGTTGCCAGCAATTTTATTTTTAGACTGTGCACTTCGGTGGTAAAAACTGAGAACTAGCAATATTTCACACTGAAATTTCAATTTCTATTGTTTAAAAAAGATGTTTCTTTTCTGAAAACATCTACCCTTTGAACTTATTTAAGAGCTTGCTTAAGAATAAGAACCATAAGAATATGACCTTAAATAAGAAGGTCATATTTCATGTGTGCATGTGAAAGAACTAGAATTTACATGTGTAAACAGGAGTTACTAAAAGATATTCATAAAATTCCCAGCAGCATACAAAACTGTTTATTTTAAATAATGTTTGTATACTCCAGCTCAGCAACTGATGGGAAGCAATACAAATTTTTACAAACACAGTTAACCTCAAATTTTACAAGCATGTTAATGTTCTAGCAGTTCAAGTATGCTACTGAAAATGTGAGCTGACTACAAGCACTGCATTTCTTTGGGGTGCCTTTGTTCAACATGTTCCTGGATAATTTTAACACAGGATCTTAATTTTGGCATGATTAAAATTCATGATGTGCATATCTTAATAGAGGATCAAATATTTTAGGGAACTATTCTAGTGTAAAACTAGCCATAAAGGTAGGCAATGATGTTAATGTCTGTTATACAGGAGTTACATTTCTGTGTGAACAGCAGCAACAATAAGAAAAACCTTAACCCGTGCCTATGGAGGAGGAAAGTTCCCTAAGTGTACGTCTGGGTACCAGTTTAACCCAGCTGCTTCCTCTTGACAGTGTTCCAGTTCACTCACATATCCACAATGGGTCTCTTTAGTAAAATGTGCATTTAGGAAGCTTCTTTCTGGAGATCAAGGGAAAGAAGAAAAGAAAATAAAAAGAAGGACTGATGAGAAACGTGAAGGAAAATGAGATGCAAGTCAGCAGGCAGCTGGAAAGGAGGTAATTTGAATTATTACCCATTAACTACCTGATATGCTACAAACACAGACACAGTGACCCAAATTGCTCCCAACTCTGCACTCTCAGTCTCTTGGCAAGAGTAAATGGCAAAATGAGGAAAAGGATAAAAGCAGGGACATATTAAAGCAAGTGAGAAGGCTTCCCTCTCCCTCAGCAACGTAAGGATGAGAACAAGTGCAATTCACCACACTTTTATGTTTATTTTATGCATGGTAGAAAACAAGGTTGCAGGGAGAAAACCTGCATCACCTTGTTCAGAAGCAGATGGCTTTCCTTACATCACCTGTGTAACCAAGCAGACCCAGCAAATCATCTTAGGTAAAATTTAATATTAATAGTAATTAAATTTAAGATATGCCTTAGCCAAAACTCCATGAGCTTTCATGACATGAACTAGTGTATTCTCTTCAGCACTTGCTGATACTGCCTCTGGATCACCAAATCAGTATTTCCCCATAGTGCCACAGATCATTCTCCCAGCGAAAAATGCAGTAAGGCCCCTTCTGCCAGTACTGAAACGTTTAATCCTCAGCCTCTGGCCAAGTCAGGTCAGGCCAGAGAAGCCTCCTTATTGCTACTGCTGTGCCCTCGTGGCAAATGGAAATCAATCACCTTGAGCAGGTTCAGTCAGTCTGGACAGAAACAGCCATGTGAGCCTGGGAGCATCCAGGTTTTGCTAGAGGGAAAAAACCCTTATTCAGTCTATTCCTGTAAAAGAAGGGAAAAGCTACTTTATCTTAATTAGGGCACCATCTTATTTAGATGAGAACTAAGTATGTACAATGTATGCTCATTGTTTTAAAATTAAGTCATTGAATGATTGAAATAATTTTGTTACGTTAATTTGTTTCAAGAGGGCTAGTATCATGCATCATACATGCCCCGGGGGAGGAAAGGCAGGGGCTCAAAATCCAGCTAAATGAATCAGCCTGGACCCTGATACAGACTTGAGACTGGAAGGAAATGCAACATGTCACCCTAAGAAACATGAAGGAAAAAGCTGCCAGGGCAGAGAAAGGACAGCAGAGGGAAAGAAATCCAGCTAACCTCGTAGCATAGCTGCACTATTAATTAATTAAGAAACTGAGCTAAGGTAGATGTGCAAATGCCACTGGCATCACCTTTACCCTACCCAGACATAAAGGTCCATGGCCAGGTTAGCCCATTTGTCTTTGGTTATCTCATGAAGGATCAGAAAAAAAATTACCTTTAGTAATTAACTTCAGTGGAAGAACTCCAGGTGTGGACATCATTTCACAGCTATGTCCTAGCTGCGAATCAGATACCTAGAGACAATCTGTGCAAAAGTTCTAGGCTATGGAAAGGCAGGAGGATCTTCACAAAAGGGGTGGGGTAAGAGATATCTTGCTTGTACATCCCATTTGGCTCCCTTCCCAAAGGCCAGGCCCATCTACAATTGCAAACCCCTACTCTAAAGCAACTCTGACAGATTCTTTCACAGCTCCTTTCTTTTATTTCTGGTAGCTAAATGTAACCAAAAGCATCTCTTTCATTTTTTGTTTGCTGGGTGTTTTTCTTTAAGTATACTGGAATGTTTTAAATTATCTTTTTCTAAATAATGCAGGTGAAATGAAACATGTGGTTAGGAAAAAAATCTTAGTATGGCCCACATCTAAAAGACAGGACTGAAAACACATCCTTGAGACATGGATGTGAAATATCAGACAAATCTGAGATCGGGCAATGATATCGACTGAAACTGTAGTTAGAAAAGAGAAAGATTGCTCACAGGCCTTAAGTTTATGCTGCCTTACAACCAAGCTATATGTACAACAACACACATATGAGTTCATCATTTCTAACACAGAAACAGACAGTGAAATGTTCAGGACTGTTCATATGTTACACAATTCACAGCCATCTCCTGTCCTGAAAACATTTATCTCTCCCCCTCCTCCATATATCTTTGCTAAAATGAAGGAGCGAAAATAAATAACTCCAAAGGAAAACACATAACATATAATGTGACATTAACCATCTTTATCATAGGTTTGCTGCATCATATTTATGAGAAGCCTTTTCCTCCAAAAAAAACACAACTCAGCCCACTAAGCTTTTCCGAAGTTTTCCCTGTGCATCACATGGAAAGCCTAACCTTTCAATTCATGCTTCCTAAGCTTTCATTTCATTACCCACCTTTCAACAAAGCTTTCCAAGTGGCACTGCAATTGTAGATGTTCTGTGAGAGCATGACGTCAAAGATTTACCCTTTCCTTTAGCAATAGCATTTCTTTAATTTTCCATATAACTTCACTTTTAAGGACCCCAAACTGTTTACCTTGGCTGAATTACAAAATATGAATCTTCTTCCTAAAAATAATTCCATAAATGTCTTCGGAATATGAAGCAAGCCACATATATATACATTCATCAATAAAGACGACAAAGATGAAGATGCATCTCAAGGAAATCACAGTTCTTCAAGTAAACTTTGGGTAAGCTGAAAAATTCAAAGCTACAGGTTTCAAATGACTAAAGTTCAGTTCTGCAAAGTCAAACTCACAAGAAGTATCCTTACTGTCACATTTTTCTGTAATTTGGAAAAGCTTATTACATGAACTGGAGACTACAAGGATTGAAATCAGCATTAAAAATTAGCATTTTCTAAGGAAGCATTTAATAAAGATCACACAGTGAAAAAAACATAATGTAGTTCAAGTATTAAATTGAAACAACATAGCATGAACCTTTCATTCATGCTTTTTTTTCCCTACACCATCAAACGTCTTCCAATTGATGATTAAACTATACCTTGAATAGCATTTCTGTGCTAGTTCTTAGTATTAAGTACAATTTTTGAAACCAGGTGTGGATTCATGCTGAATAAAACCTTCTCCATGTGATTGCAGGATGTGATGCCCAATATTCACTTTGCAAATAAAAACGTTAAACAATATCCTGAATTCTCACTGCTCCTCCCATGTTGCAGATGCAATCAGTAGAAAGAAACATGCAAGCACAGATGGTTAAATCTCTCTGCAAGTTGCAGGCAGTAATGTGCTGACTTCAATGTATCAATCCCAAATGAAAATGATAGACAAGTGCCACATATCTTTGTCTCCAGTGTTAAGTTTGAATTTTTTTCTTTTTTTGAAATGTCATGCTCAAAATGCCTGAGGTCTGTATTTTCTGGCTACCTACCTCTTCTTGCCTGTCATTCAGGGATATGTGGTACAGCAAAATTGTGCTTTGAGTCCTGTTTCTACAAGCCAGCTGTAGAGCTGATCAAGAACTTAAATCTGTCAGCAGTTGGTTCTGGTTTATTTTAAATAACAAAAAGGGAAAAGAGCAGTGAAAGAATGAGGAGATTCACTAGGTCCTAATTTGGTGTACATGTAACAAGTGTAGAGGAACAACTTCACCAAAAGACCAAAAGAACACAAATGTACACTCCAGCCAGTTCCTCAGCTATTTCACGAGCTTTCCTGTGGGTGTCCATGGAGAACAGTTAGTTTCACATACTTACCAGGTGAAAGCTGGTTTAACTACAGGAGGGGGAGGAGCACTTCCAGGAGGAGCACTGGAAGCTGCAAGGGAGGAGAGAGGGAGCCATTGGTCATAGGACAGGCCTAGCACACCTTTTATTTGGGACAGGAACTGCAAGTTATCTATCATACTGGAAATGGCAGGGGGGAGTAGCTTGCTACTGAACCAAGACCGAAGTACTGCGATGATGACTCTTGGACTGCTGCTTAGAGGGGAAATTCAGGTCTATTCTGAGGCTGCCCTGATGTTCAGAGTATGTTCAAACAACGCAAAAATGTGTATCTGGAGGTCACGTATCAGGACTGCAAAATCCCCCAGTCAGAAGAAAAGATCTGACTGTAGCACTGTTTCATCCAGACTTCATATATGTCAGCAAGCATAAATAAAACAAGAAAAGTCTGTTTAGAGGAAGTGACCCACAAGGCAGAACTTTAAAAACATTATCCCTAAGAATTATTTCCATAGTTGCAAATGTTGTAATTTATTGCTCCTTTAGAAATTGTAAAATACTTTACTAAACAACTGCTCCAAGATTTCATAACGTGTAACACATTCTTTTCCTAATAACCCAGAAAAAAAGTCATCATGCACTTTGTTTTAGAAGAAACATATGGCAAGGTGTAGGAGAATCAAAACTACAACAGAGGTATAAACTCTATTCAAAAATGTCTACTAGATGAACAAATGAGTCTTCTATAAAATGCAGAAGAAACCTTAATTAAAATTTGCTTTAGGATGTGAAAGTATTAGGCATATTTCTGTGAGTTCAGGGACATTTATGTCCTTCAGAATTTTTTCCCTCAAGTTCTGAAATGATCTTCTAAACTAGAATACTCCTGTGAACTTCTGTGGTGAGACTCCATTCTACTTTCTCTTCTCATCATGTCACCAACCTCATAAGACATGGTAAGCTGATAATATGAACTAGGTGTTTACATCCTTGCATCTTTTTTCTGACCATTTTGAAAGATCTCACCATCTAAAAAGAGTTAATATTTCCTAAATCCTAGCTTATAAAACAGGGAACACACTTCTGTGTGGGTTTAGATACAATTAAGGAAAGCTTTCACAAAGGCTGCACTAAGACTAATGCTACAAATCCACCCTGAAAACACAGAGAAAGCAGCTGACGTATGTGCCTGCGCAGCCCCATGCACAAACACAGAGTAAGATTTAAGTGACGATATAAACATAAACAACAAAAGAAAATTAGACTGTCTGGATTCTGAGACCAGAGATTTATCCTGATTTTATTTCCATCCCATAGAACATACCATACAGGAAACCTCCCACGCTAAACAGCACGGTAAACTGACAGAGCAGAATGCAAATAACAGTTGTTTAACAGTTTATTTCCACAGCATGTAGGCAATAGCCTTTTAATTTGTTTTAATTCATGTTGGTAGCTTATAAAGTATATACAACTTCTGAGCAGAGATCACCTCCAAAGCTTGAAGTGAGATATTAGACCTCTCAATTTGAAAAAGTTTAGCTCCATCCATACTGAAACCCATAAGCCACTGATGTTTATAATTCCTAATTATCAAAAGTGGTACTTTTGTACTCCTCACAGATCAGTATGCTGCTTTGTCATGATATGGCTCTCTGTTCAGTCTTTCATGACAAAATCTTCCCAATACAGCTTGTTAAACTAGAGAAGTAGACAATTTCATGGTACAACTCTAATCTAATGGGAAAGAAAAAATAATGACAAAGTGATTATACTGAACACCTAAATTTTAAGCTAGACACCATCCATGTTAAAAAGTTACAGTATCAATGAAGAAGGAAAACCCCATACAGCAGCATGAACTTCAAATATGCATCCACCACTCACCATTACAACATTTGAAAGATTATCTATCAATCCAGAAAATATTTACTGTGAATTGCACCTGTTTAAATTCATTTGCTCTGGTTTACACTAAATCAGAGCTAAAACAAGAATAGAAAGTCTCTCTACTGGAAATGCTACTGGTGGCATTGATGTTATTGGCAACTGGGGGACAGGTAAGCTATGTTAAATAGAAGATATTTAAAAAGCACATGGCTTTCTTTAAAAACGTTAACAGTTTCAAGAATCCTCACCAAAAATTTAAATTATTTTTCTATTTTTTAACCTAAACTTTCACTGCTGAAATAATAAATATCTTACTAATCTGTATATGATAATTTCTTTGTGTAGATGCAATCAAGCTAGAAAAAGTATAATGATCAAGAAACCCAAATTTTTTCACCATTACTTTGAGAGTATAGAAGGGCAATTAAAAATATCTTTGGGTACATTATCTTAGCTTCACTGTGAAGTATTACTGAAAGCTGTTTTCTAAATCAAGGAATTTCTCTAATCTTACAAACTGTATTCACTGTGGCGAGTATTTATGTGACAGGTAACACTAATTTTTAATTAATGTGAGTTTTTTAATTCTACTGTAATTTGAATGTGTCCTTTTATAGTCTTGAGCACCCCAGTACCCAAAAACCTTTTGGCATGGGGCAAATTCCATGATTAAGATTTGCATAATTCAGCCCCGCTATTTCTTCCCAGGACATGAAATGTGTGTGCACTCTCATTTCTTTTCATTTACAATGTACAGCCTTTGCATGGGACTACATGTTTTTTGGTAAGGTGGAAGCCAGTGACTTGTACCCATGTTAGGCGACACAAACACGTCAATTTGCTGGATGCTTCTCATAACTACACTGCAAATACTGGAAATTTCTCTTTTTATTTAGCATGGCCTTGACTCACTTTTCCTGTTCAGGTTTGTATGGCAGTATCTGCTAACACAAAAGAGGAATAAATACCTTGTCTCAGAGAGGAGAACTAAACTTGGGTTTAGCTGTGCTGGCACACCCAGACTACACTTGGAATACAGCTTTTAGTAACAGCTTTTAATAGTTTGCATCTTTATTTTGGAAATACATTGAAAGTCAGTTATTGGGTGCCAACTGGACAACTTGCTGACTAGGTATAAAGAGTGGGCTACACAAGACCAAAAGGCTGAAGCCAAGGGTTTCAAGATGTAGGAAGACCAAACTTAGGACAGGCACACCTACCACAGCCAGTGCAGCCAACAACTACTCTCTGCATGGATGACAGCTGCAGCTTCAACTATTTTCTAACACCGTAGCATGTCACATTTAATCAGTGACAGCTTTCTTACTTTCTTACTTGGAAAAGTAGTTGCTTCAGTAATATTAAAGAAACATGAAACACAGGAATGTCTGGTTTTAAATCCTCTGCCAATTTGTGCCATTTGATGTTTCAGAATAGGGTATCAAGTTCAAATTTAGCAGATACTGAGCAAATCAGCAGGAAGTTTCCTTCAAAGCTCATTTTATTTTTTGAGAAAGGGTTCAACATTGCTGAAAAAACATGCTGGCAGAGGTATAGGACTGGCAGACATACTTGCAGTACCACTAGCATCCCCCTTAAATCAACAGTCACTGCTTTCAATTATTGTTAAACAGCATTATACTTAACAAGCAACAGAGAAGCGCTAACCCAATCACAGAGCAAACAAGAGGAGGGTGGGACAATCAGTCACCATGGTCTTCGAAAAGTAACTGTCTCTTCTTGGTGATGGACTGGCTGAGTTTGCCTGACCTTTATGCCGTCCTCTAGCAACACAGTTTGCACACTTTGTCTGCTCATCATCAAAGGAGTAGTTAAGTTATGCTGCCGTCTTTCCAAGCAGTATAAATTGACTGTGAATCACATTGCAACTCATAGCAGGTACTCATTGTAATGCAAGGTTTAAGCCCATTTTGTGCAAGGAGGAGCCCTTTGCTCTAGACCTCAGACCTCAGCTCACACCAGCTTTTCCTCAGCATGGGCTCTTTCACAGTGCTTGGAAAAATTTGCTGCCAGTCATCAAAATGGTGGTAAATGTGTAGATTTCTGTGACTCCAGGGTAACTCCCTCCATACCTACCTATGCTAAATGGCTGCCTCCAATTTCTTCTCTAGCGTTTAAATATTCCTGAAGCATACCCATAAAACCCATATAGTAGGTCTCTTCTCAGCCATGCCAAGCTATAAAAGCCAGCATCAATAGCACAGGTGGCACTAAAAATGACATGCAAAAAATGCAAGCCCTGTCTACTGAAGCTAAGGTACCCTGAAAATAAGGTGTATAGAAAAAGATGACAGTCATTAAAGGAAAAAGAGATGCCCTTAGTGAACATAGGAAAGAAAACAGGGAGGCAGAAAAGCACCAATGTGCAGTGAATCTGGGGAAGATTCACTGGAATTGAGGACATGCCACAGAAAAGATGTGATGTGTAAAAAAAAAAAACAAACAACAAAACAAAAGCAGGGTTGCAAATATGAATGAGTGTTGAAAAAATGGGTATAGACATTGTGGTCCCCACTGAGAGAGCATAAAACTCAACACTGCTTTCAGGGCATGAAAACAGATGCAGTGGTTTTGGTACGAGACTTAAACCAAATGCTTCAAAAGCAGAAACATGCCTAGAATATATAAAAATTTACACTGTGACAAAAAGTTGACTGTACTCAAAAAGGTCTGGAAAGTTACTAAGGTGAATTGACTTTACTGTCTTCAGTAACAAACATTATCATAAAAGCACCCAGTTAGGAAAAGTAGCAGGAAGAGATCCCATCAGCAAGCAAGGAATTTGAGGACCATCATGCTGCACCATCCAGGGACTTGCTTTGATAAAGGAGTGAAATAAAACCAAGCCAAAGCTCACCATAAAAAAACTCTGCCTCAGTATAGCTATTTGCTAATCGTCAACTCACGATTTTTTCTGAAGCCAGCATGTCTACCAATAGCACACATCTGCTGTCTCAAATATCCACTGTTCTGGTACTTAATCTGCAACTGCTGTAATTGGAACAAATATCATACTTTTTAATCAAACTAACCCTCCTTTCCTTATTGTTTTTCCACATTAGGCATGCTTAGAGCTTTGAGCCAGATCTTCAATCTCAGGTCAAATCTTTAAACGTTACCTAATAGAGACTCACAGTCACTCTCAACTCCTGAGGTTCTGTTGACTATTCTGAAACAAATTTTTTTATCAAGTTTGCCAAAGGGACAGAATAGCCAAGAGAAATAAAACTGAAAGTCTGTCATATATTCAATGTGAGCATATCTTGAAAAAAAAAAAAAAACAGCCCACTACAAAGCACAATTTTTCCTCTGACTTTGCCTAACTTTATTTTTTGTTGATATACATATATGTATAAATTATTAACTGATTTTGTTTTAGTGGATATTTTTGCATCTGAGATCTATGCCTCTGAGACGTAAATTATATCCAAGCACTATGCAAGAATCTGTCCATTTTCTTCTATTTACAACTTTTACATCAAAACCTCCACAATCCCCACTGATGAACATGCTCTAAACTACACTACCTAAACAGTTCTGGTTTGAGTATACACTTTTCAGATACTAAAAACATAAGGACTGCAAGTATTTCAGCACACAAAATTTAGTTTAAAAATGTAGTTCAAACACACACACTCCTAATGTCTGAATTACCCTGAGATGCTTGAGAGCAAGTATTTTCTTCTATCTATGTCATTATTGTCATAGATTAAAATCCAGACATCACTTCTTTCCTAATATTCCACAGCAATTATCCTTCACAAATGAGTGGAAATTGAAAGAGTTTCACCTTAAGGAAGTAAATTTTTGATCCTCCCACTACAGCTTGTGTTCAGGTCCCTCAACACTCCACCCTGTTGAGAGACCTCAGGTCTGTGGAGATGGGAATGACTTCTTTCATCTTTTAAGGTGTACAAACTATCATCTCTGGCCCTTGACTACTTCAAAGGTGTCTTGCTGATACAGAGGCTCCAAGGGAACCAACAGAGAACAACACCCTGAGACAGGGCACCACCAAACCCTTTCCTCAGTAGCCTGCATGTTGGTGCAACAAGCTTGCAAAAACCTACAAGGAAGGTCCTCCACACAGCATAACTCAGAAATTCCCAGAAATTCATACACTAATTACACTTTGTGCCTTTTGTTTTCAGCATGTATTGCAATTAAAATAATAACTTGTTTCAAATTTCTCACCACTTCCCTCTCTACAACACAACCAGACTGGAGTATTTCTGTCCACATTGTCTACAAAAGGAAACTGAACATGCAAATACAACTTACTCTAACAAAGTCAGACATAAAATCATTTTTTGGCATGTTAAGATAAGAATTCTCATCTCTCTCTAGTTTTCCAGCTCCCTTAAATCCTTGTTTTTTTATTCCAGGAAGAAAAAACCCCAATGAATTCTAAGAAATAATTGACCTGCTCCACAATTCTTCATATTTATTTTCATCTTAAATTGCATTAAAAGTCCACAGAAACACTGGAAATTTCTAGAGATCGAGGCATATATTTTTTAACTGACAATATAAATTATATTGGCACATGTTTACAGTATTTAAAATTTTTTAAATCAAACCAGGAAAATGCTCATTTTTTACTTCACAGGTGTAGATAGAAATTAATTACATTTACTCACAATATATTTCCTAATGACTTACCACATTTCATCCAGATAACCATTCTTATACATTAACTCTTGCACTTCATTTCTTTAGGAAGAGCCATTATTGGTCTCATTCTTGCTGGCACCAGAACAGCTTTTACTCTCTAACTTGTGGAAAAGTGGCTTCATTCCCATTTCTAATTTCAGAGTGGGACTGATTATGACTGGGTTATGAACCCATATACTGCAGAGAGCCAATAAAAACATAAATAGGAAAAAAGTTTTTATAAAGAATTTTATAATAATATTTTTTGGCATCTGCAATTTTGCTAGAATGTTTACAACTCTACAAGTCTTAGAAACCTAAAGGGGCCACTTCTTTAACTTGCACTTTTATTGCTCATAAAAGATATGGCATTTACTGAAATCCTTTAGAAACTGTTCTCGTCCTTCAAAAATCATCAGAATCTACAAAAAAACCCTTGATTAAACAATGTCAATTTATGTTCTTTAGAATCTCTAAAATGCTACAAACTGGCTTGTTAAAATGCCAATACACTTACAAAATGATGAGAATGTGTAGAATAAAAAGGAATTCTAGGCATTTGTTCTTGGTTACTTGTTTTTCTTCTTCATTTTAGACATGCAATGATGTTCTTTCCCTATTAAAGAAAAAAATAATCCACAAAACCAGATCAAGCATCCTCTTTCCAAGAGTCTCCTTTCCATCCAAACCTTTCAATGGCCTTTTTGTGAAGAAAATGGCATTTCACATTTCATATAACTTTATTTCTTAACCTCTCTGTCTAGAGAAGAGCTTTTAGCCATCCTGAGAAACAGTGACAAATGAAACATTGTTGGGTTTGGGCTTTTTTGGGTTTGGGTTGGTTTTGTTTTTGGTTTGGGTATTTTTGGTTTTGGTGTTTTTGTTTTTGGGGTTTTTTTTTGGTGTGTGTGACGTAGATACATGCCCAGACACATGCATGATCTAATTTATTTGACACAGACAAACTTTAGCCGTTGAATAGGTGACATTCAAAGAAAGAACCCTGAAGGGGGCTGTGCCTTACTGTGCTGCCCATGTCCCTAGCATTCAGCACATGTAGATGGAATGGCATTCAAACTCATGGGGTGACATGCAGCAAAACTATTGCTGCTTTTTAAATTTCAGGCATGTGAATTATGCCAACCAGGTCTTGCATTTAAATTACCTGCCAAGTTTAGAATTTAATGAGTTTAGGTATATACAGTCTATGCTCACATACATTCAGTCTCTCCGTTCCTACTAGTCAGCTAGACTGTGTACCTAACATCAAGCATGCTGCTTCCAAGGCATTTGGTCATTCTAGATTACTGATGTGTGCTTCTTACAGACCAGTTGTCTTACAGACCAGTAATTTTAATCTCATTCATTGCTTTTATGTGTACTTTTGTAAAGTTGTCACTAGGTAACAAAGAGTTTATTTTTTAATCTAAACTGGGGTGGGGGAGGGAAACATAAAAGTATTTCTCAGTTACAACTACAAATCAGCAGTAAAAAATAAAGAGACTTTAAAAACATCATTCTCCTGAACGCCATGAAATGAAAAGCCCCTTTGGTTGGAACCTTTTTTGTTACGAATATGTAATTTTTCTCTGCCTCCAACATTGTGAATGAGATTATACTAATTAACATGTACAGCCTTGATGAAAATTTAATTGTGAGATGTGACTACATGTCCTTCTGCTGGAGCAGGATATTGCATTTTCTGCATAGTATAGATAGCAATGCCACTCTAAAACACTTGATACTAAAACATGCTGATTTAAAATTGAAATAATTTATTCCAAAGCCAATTTATTCAGCCGAGTTCAACCACTACCAACTAAACTTATTTTACAGAACAGTTACCCAAGGAAAAGTCTCCATTCAAGACTAATAAAGGCTAATTTTCCAAATCAATAAAGATACTATTCAGTAAATAAAAAAGTGGAATGCTTATGCTTTTCCAGGGAAGACAAATGGGCAGAAAAGAAAAATGTGCAAGTGTTCTTTTATTATACAAAACAGTGAGAATAATTAGGGTGTTTTTTTCTGTTTTCCACATAGTCTCAAGTATTTTTTCCATCTAATTTAATGTACCTCCCACAGTATGGTTGTATCAGCTCCCTAAGGGGTAAGAGTATTTCTGGATGTTTCTGAAGGTGCAAAGCCCCTTTCCCGTATGGTTCCTCCATCCCTCCCATTCACCTGGCCTGATCCAAGTGGTGCCCTGTACTCTGCTTTCTTGGCAGACCCTCTATGTTTATCCAGTCCTTACAGCCCTGTGGGCACTCAGTTTATTTGGAGAGTTTTCTTTGAATAACAGTTCCAAATGCTGGCAACTACAGAGAAAGTACTATCATTGCTTAACATCAACATCTCTTCAGGCTGGTAAAAGAAAAAGGGCTTGATTTTCCTTAACCATATTAATTTCATGAATCATATTTTCATTAATTCATATTAATCACCTTTTTGGCCCACAGGGATAAAGCAACAGGCATGGGGGTACCTAACATTAACCTTTCCAGGAAAACTCTCATTCAGTAGGAATGCTGTTCTTGTTCGTAGCTGAAAGACCCTGGGTGAAACCTAAGTGACAAACCAATTTTAACATGTTATGACTTGTATTTTATTTAGTTTAGACTTTGAGAGAGAGGACTCATCTTTTCCTAGAGAAACAGAATGCATGTTTATGGCACCAGAAAATCAGAGCTACTATTGCCATTTATTTAAGTCAGCTCTCCAAGGACAAACTAATTGCCTTAAAAAAAAAAAAATATGTCACATAGTCTCAAATTGATACTATTTGCTCTGGGAACATGGTTAGTTTAGTCCTCTTCAGTAACAGATGGGATAGCAGTCGGACTGGAGTCGGATTCTTACAGAAACAAGACTTCTGCAGTCAGATGGCTCATGTGCCCACTTGTCTATCCAGCCTCCCCTCAAAGCAATTTGGCTTTTCAACCCAAAGCTGATTTAGTTGATTCTGACTAAAAATTTTACCTTGACATACATATTTAATGAAAACAAATAACCTGGCAGGGAAAAGAAACGATGTGCAAATCCTGTACCAAAGAAAAGGTGCTACATGCAACACAGCTCTTGCTGTGCATGAGAAATGCATGGAAGAGGAAACTGCAACATGCCACAGATGAATAAGAAGTGTCAGACTGAGCTCTGATCACCTTAAGGCACCAAAACAGAACACAGAAACATAATGTCATATTTTATTAATTTTGCTGTTTAAGAAGCTACCTGCTAGTTAAAATCATACTAATTGTCCGCTCATCCAGCATCTTCTGCATTTTTTAATTGCTAACTTTATGTGCAAGAAATAGGACTTAGAGAAGAAAGTAACGAATATTGTCTTGGAATCAGTCAATAAACACGAAGTAAGTTTGTGTCTGCCAAATACCTTTGCAAAATGTGAAGCAATAACTACTTTTCACTTAACGTAGAGGTCGCAGCAGAAACATATGTTTGCCAAAGAGCAGGCTCCCCACCACTCCTCTGTCCTGCCAAACCCAGCAAGTGGGTTTGCTCTGCATTTGTCTGGCACTTCCAGGAACTTCAGGGACATCAACAACTCACTTCCACCAAATTTCAGTGTGTTCTCTGTGCCTTGCTTGTTACAAAAATTAACCTGTGCAGGCCACATTCTAGCCCAAAACCATAAATAGTGACAATCTAGCAGTAGCTTCTAACCTTATCTCTAAAACAAAAAAAGTGTGACCTTGAGTTGTTAGCTGTCATTGTTCCCCAGTTCCCCAACATATGTAAAGAGTTTGAATCATTAGGAAGAGTCAGGAGGAGCAAGGGAAGAGTCATACTGCAGGGTATCAGTTACCTGGTTTTTTCTTCCTCTGAAACCTTGGGTTGCAGGTTATCAAGGAGATCCAAGGAACTCCATAGCAGACCAAACACAGAAACTATGGAAATGGTCTGGGTCAATCAGTTTCCAGCATGTTGCATATTTTTATTTCAAACAAAACATTTAGATGTTTATTTAAACTACAAGATATTCAAGATCTGATGTGAACATGAAAATTCCCATAGAAATTAAAAACAACAAAAAAAGAATAAATTTCAATTCTTAACAAGGAGAAATATGAAGTACAGAATCTTTCCTAAATTATTTAATTTTGAAAAAGTCTATGTGAATGTGGTAGGATCTCCAAAGCTCTAGCTACCAAACTAATGGATGTATCTGCTCAGTGGGCTTCCCTCCAGCTTGCCTCCAGAGAGGTCCGCTCAGGAAATATAGATGGTAAACCTCAAAGGGAAAGCACAGGTAGCTGAGGAGGCAGACAGACAGCAGGACAGACAGGTGGGCAGGAGTGCAAAACAAAGTGGTACAGACGGTCATCAGACATATGCATCCCTTCCAGCCAGAACTGCAGGACGATTAACAGGTTCCTGTGGCACTCCTTGTATTTTTGCTCTAGAAAGAACTATCAACTGAGATCAATAAGGTTAGGAATAACGGAAATTGCCAAGCACACACAACACAAGTTTTCCCAGAACTCAATGCTGAATGACAGTTGATTGGTATTTCACAGCATAACATAAAAAAAGCCAAACACAAAACCACTGCAGTTTTTAGGTTATTTTCCTGATCTAAGAAATCCTCACTACTCTTACAGCAGCATCTGCTAGAAAAACATAAACACATATAAGGGCACATTTTCCTATGAATATTTTTTTTTTTATCAAGAGCATAACTTCAAAAAGCTCCTTCATGCTTAAAACTGTGACTACTTCAAATGAATCATAAAAGTTAGTGGTTGTTGTACTGGCTTCTCAAGCTGTTATTTTATGCCTCAAGCCAAATTTAAAAGAAGCAACACTAGTGTGCAACATCAACTTGTCTTCACTTACTGGCTTGCTTCATTTGCATTCTCTCAACAAGGAGTTGTGAAATGTTAAACAACCTGAAGAATATTTCTAACTTGCAGCAACTTTTCTTTAATTATCCTCTGTTAGTAGCATAATAAAAAGGCTTATCTTAAAAGCATTTCAGACACAGATAAAAATAAAAAAGTTAAAAATACATCATACTACTAAACACAAAAATACTACTACACTTATTATTTATCAGTCCAAACATTTCATACTTTCATATGAAGTCCACAAATGCTGCATTTGATACCTGAACAGCTCACTTTGATTACAGATCTTAAACAAAATATATCAAGGTAGAAAAATCATAAGCAAATATAGAAGAAGAAATACATATGGAGTCACCCACCTTTTTTTAATGTGTTCTGGGGGATAAAATGATAAAATACACTTCTAAAACATTGTTTAAATACACAAGACTTCAGGTGAAAGTATGCAAAAACTGTAAAGTTTGCCCAGAGACGTGGTAGATGCCCCATCCCAGGAAACATTGAAGGGCATGTTGGAGGGGCTCTGAGCAACCTGATCTAATTGAAGATGTCTCTGCTCACTGCAGGAGGGTTGGACTAGATAACTTTAAAGGTCCCTTCCAATCCGAAGTGTTCTATAATGCTGTGATTCTACAGGGAAGACAAACATCTCCTTTTAGCTGCATTCTTCTGGAATGTCTGCATCTCTAGTGAGACAAAAGGAGAAACCTGGAACAGCTAGCATGACAACACTGCAGATGGCTCATTAAAAGTTTGCAAGACTTGATCATTCCACAGTATAGAGCTATGTTTGCAGTCATGAGGGATAAGATCTGGACCCTTGATAACTGCAAAGGCCAAAGTGAGTCTCCTCAGTGCATGTGCTGTGCAAGCCCAGCTGGGCTGCTGGTTATTAAGCTCTGCCACAGGGCACTGCTGCATGGGATTTGCTCCCTTACAGCAGAGGCCCTGGAAAACACTAAGATGCGAACTGAAAGTATTACTAAAAACACAGGAGTCTGAGTAAGATAGGGCGAAAAACATGCTTACATGTATAACTTCCACAGTTTTAAAGCAGAGTGCTCTTGCACACCAAGTTTCAGAAACCAGCCCAGACTCATGAACTTGTTCACATAATTTTGCTTTTGTGGAGGGGTAGAAGTAGGTGATCAAAGGTTAAAGCTGGAAGCCAGCTGGCCAAACTCTATTAACAGCTTCTAATGCTTGTAACCAATATTCAGCAATGTTCACACCCCCTATCTTCACCCTTTCTTTCAGCTCCCCAACTCTGCTTGGTACATGTAATACTGAACTGTGCTTCTTAGAGCACAAAACGGAGGGAAGAAGCTCATCTCAGAGAACAGCCTCCCTCTATGAATTCCTCATGAAAAATGCATCAAGAAATCTCTAGTGAGAGTCTCACCTCCTTTCCACATGTTGATCATCTTCAAAGAAAAGAGGGGAAATAGGAAAGAGAGAATGGCTGGTTTGGAATTTTTAGCAAATATTTCTCCCGCACAAAAACATACTGATTCACAAGCATCAAAACTTGCATGAAAGGAAACGACTGATTTTCTTTCTGCTTCATAGGAATGTTGAGAAGTCTGCAAAGCACTTTGATTTCAGATGAGACAGTCCTCTTACCGAATTTAAGCTCAGTATATTAAAGTATGAAGGGGCTAACACCAAAGCACAGTATTTATCTAAGACATAGGTTTATATTTGCTTTAGAAAACAGTGAACACCAATACTTTGCTGCAATTTAGGATGGAATTTTTTAAATCCCACATTTTCACAGAACAAAGAACATCCTCTACCAGCTCTGACTGTCAATCACCCCTTCTACACCATGGTCTGGGGAGTTTTGGGTATGCCTGTTAAAGACAGGGTGGCCAGGAGGAGGTCTTGGGCACTGCACTGCTGGTCAGTTCAGCTGTTCCGCCACCAGCTCCATTTTGCTCCTTGTCTTCAGGGACAGTTTGCTCCAACTATCCCTCATTTTTTTGGGGAAAAGGACACCAGATGGATGAAGTGGACACAGAACTGGCTCACATGCTCCTTGACGGGTCATAAAATGTGTGATTTGAGTTTTATGCTATAAAAAACACCATTCTCATGGGCTGCAACATAAATTTCTTTCTTTTGGATAGTTTGGGCAAAAAAGCTGAAGGAATATGCATAAAGACTATCACTTCATGGCTGGAAGAGATCCACAGCCAGGTATAAGATGAGATAGATGCAGCCTATCAACTCTGGTACAAGTTAGCCCAAAGTGATGTGGAAACAGGAAAGCCTGCATCATTTCACCTCAAGACCAGGAGCTGCTATGTTCAACAACTTGTTTGCACATACATACATATACACTTATGCATAAAAGCTCTAAGTCCACCTAAAGGTGAGTTTGCAATTTGCTGGAAGTGATTCACTTGCATTTAGAAGGAAGAATAACCCAGCATACTAAATAACACTAAATAACAGCAAAACATGCTCAAGTTGCACTGGTGCACCTTTTCAGTGTATGGCTGCCAGGTCATAAGAAAAATATCATAAAAAGGAAGGGAGAGCTCAAAACATGGGAGAAATGCCGAAGTTTTGAAAACTACAGAACAAGGGATAAATGTTCCTTCACAACAATATTATTTTTTAAAAACTACAGTGTGTAGGTTGTAGAATTATTTTTTTTTAAATTATCTGCTCAATTTTTAAAAATAAACCAAAAAATAACACTGCAATTTCCCCAAATTTTAGTTTTGGTTTTATATTTCCACTCGTTGTGCCTCCAATGTCACTTCATTTTTCTTCTCTTGGATATTCAAGATGTTGTCTGTATTATTTAACTGGAATTTTAGGGAATGCATTGACCATTATTAATCTACTTAATTGGATTATAAAGTGTATTTTAAATAAAAGAAACTAAATAATCTAGTCTTAACTATTTAATACTATTTTGAAATATGTATATTTTTAATGGAGACTTTTTAATGTTAAGGTAAGGTTTTACAGAAAAAAAAATCACATGCAAAGGATTTTTATTAGGGGGAATAAACAAGACCCAAAAGACCCTATATTAAAAATAATAAAAATAATAAAAATAAATGAAGATACACAATAGGGAAAAATCCTAACCATAAATTTGAAAACATAGTGAACAAAACCTAGCATTCACATCACTACAGACTTCAAGACTGACTACCCAGATTTGAAGTAAGTACCATAACAACAGCAGACCAGTAACTTAACAGCACCAAAAAGCAAGCCTGGTTCCCTAAACAGCCACCTTATTAGACATTTATTGTTACCTTCCATGCTGGATCTACATAACTACTCCGAGCTTATACAGGACACTGACATTTCCAGGAATGTCCATGTGACATATTTCAACATAAATGGCACTATTTTTTCAAACAATTTTTTAACCATCCCTTGTATTCCTGTGTGCCTGGAAAGTTGCACAAATCATGTTGCTTCAGGGCTGCACCTAATTATATTGGGCATCCAGAAATAGGTGCATCTGACTCAGAATTTCTGCATGCCTTGCCAACCAATCAAACGATAAGAAATGCAAACTATGCTGAAATTAAGCAACAAAACACTGCAAGCTGCAAGTTGTAACTTATTAGCATACACTACAGTGCAAGGAAGAAGGAACAACAGGAAACAATTTCAGAGTGGATTTGTACCCAGCACTGCTGAGAGCATCATCACAACTGCAACTTTACACACCTTGAGTCAGAGGACCAACTATTCCAAACTGAATGTTACAGAACAAGATTAAACATCAGTGAGGGTAAGTGCACTAAAACAGTCATATCTTTAATTACCAGATGTTAACTATCACCTTTATAAGCCTTTATAAATGCAATTTTTTTCACTTGATAATCATCCTGCTCTGTAGATAATCTTCCAGGCAGATTTAATTCCTTTAATGACTGACAGAACTGGTAGAAAACCAGACTTAACTAGCAGCTCATGCTGAGACTTTGTCATTTACCTTAAGCTAAAATGGTGAGCTCAGGGAATTTATTTTGCAGTGGCCCAGGATAGGTGGGCAATGGACCAGAGAGATGACCACAAACCCCCCATGCTTGTCTGGGTGTGTTCACTCAGAAATATCTTGAAGATAGCAGGTGCAGCTGAGCTGTTTTATTTTACTTCTTCACAATACTATGTGGGCCAAACTGGACCAAATATGATCCCAGAGATTTCAAAAGAAAATATATTTCATCATGAGAATGCTAGGGCATTTGTTTTCATGTCTCAAGAGTTTCAATAATAATTAGCAATTTACACAAAGTTGCTAGAAAATGTACAAAGCAAAAGAGTAGATTAATCCTCAGATATTTTCTGCTTAAAAGCTAAAAATTAATCATAACCATTACAGAATGGCCTGAGAACTACAAAGCAATTACAGTCATTGATAGCCACTGCATACATAGGCAACAATGACAGCAATTAAAGGAGAGACCATGCCATTATTGAGAACTTTCCATGAACAGCTGCTGTTCCATAGCACCATTATAACCTTGCTAATCCAGTGTAAGGTCATTTTCTAAATGGGAAGTGGTAAGTGTTAAGTTTGAGTTGCAAGAAGTTCTTTTAGTTGACAGCTATGTGTCAAGCAATAAAGAAATTCCAAGGAATATGGCAACTTAACATGAACAGCATTATATAAATACAGACAGGTTTTTATATTGATAATATAAAGAACAGTCCTAATTTATGTTCCTTATGGAGCAAAGTCTGTTATTAAAAACTGCTTTGCACAAAGGCTGCAAACATAATATAAATAATATAATTTAAAATCAGCTATCAAACTGAAATGTTCTTAAGAGCTATTTGAAAAATTGAAACATTTCCTATTCATTTTTCATTAGAAACATATCCAGATCTCCATGCCTGCAAGAGAACAGTCATTTTCAGAAATGAATAAAATTGTATGTAAGAATAAGTTATTTTGTTTCCAAATAAGTTGGAAAGTTAAGTTTCCAAACTCTATGGTTACTTTTGCAACAGTATTTTAATGGCTACTTTTAAAGACAAAGTATTTTGCCACTTACAGTCTCTGTTACTCGTTGTAAATGATTAAAGCAAAGATCTGAAAACATCCTTTACAGCATGCTGTGATACACTGTAGCTGCAGGTGATTTGCCATATAATATACCACAGTTCATGCCACACAAGTGGTCACTAGTGATGCTGCACAAGAAAGAGAAGACACAGCTCTTCTATCAGAAGAGCCGATAGAAACCTGGACAATTTTAAAAAAAAAATCACACAGCACTCTAACAAAAATCAAAAATAAGAAGATAAAGCACCCTATTACTTTACTGGCATTTTGCTTGAGTAAGAGCTTCTCGATTAAGCCTGGAATTAAAGGCTGGTAAACAGCTTTAGGATTTGCCCTGCCATTTGTACCTGTAATACTTTTCTACCCAAAAGTAGTAGTGTTTGACTCAACAAAATATAAATCATATTCTCTGCTTATATTAATGCGGACAGCAATCAATGTACGTCAGCAGTTTCATACACACACACACACACACACACACACACACACACACACACATATATATATATATATATATATATATATATTTAACACTTACATGCTTGAATGCATTAGAGGGTTTTCCAAAAGCCAAAACAATGTGAGGTGAATGCCAGGATGGTGCTGAAATTTCAAAGGAAATAAACTGCAGTGCTAAGAGCTGTGCTTTGTTTACCCTCAGCAATGTCCACTGAGTCCTCTTACAAGGGTGACCACTAGTAAGCCTTTAGGTTCCACTTCCTTGGTCCTCTGAGGGACAACTTGAGTTAATCAAGAGAGCACAAAAATAGGAAAAGATCATTAGTCCTTTAGGAAACCATCTGGGCACAATCAAAAGAAGAAAAAATTGACTAGCAGAGTAGCTAAAAAGCAACTCAAATGGAAGTCTAATATCTTCATTTTGGGTGGTATTTTATAAACCACCTGAAATTTGTGAAGAAGAAAAATGAGCTTTTTTTTCACCTTCCCATTGGATAAAGAATCTAGAAACACTTTGGACCTTGTCATGACTCTCCACTCGAAAAAAAATTCCAGTGGGTTTTGCTGTGGTTTGTTTTTGGTTTTTTGGGGTTTTTTTGTTGTGTTTTTTTTTGTCTGTTTGTTTGTTTTTGTTTGTTTGGTTGGTTTGGGGTTTTTTGTGTGTGGTTTTTTTTGTGGTTTTTTGTGTTTTTTGTGTTTTTGTGTTTTGTGTTTTTTTGTTTTGTTTTGTTTTTGTTTTTGTTTTTGTGTGTGTGTGTGTGGTTTTGATTTTCTCTTTCCCCTCAAAATACATGAGATGACATTTTTATTTGCTCTGCCTTTGGAGAAGACAAAGAGACTGAGTGGACTCAGACCACCTAGACACCTACCTACCTTGATATATATCAATTTAAACACCTTTCATCCAGAGATCAGTTGGTAAGATAGAAAAACTATTTAAGACATTTAGTTGCAGAGATCTGAATTGCTGTTCCATCCTAGGTCACAAGCAAAAATACTCTTTTTCACTTCTGTTTTTGAAGCACAAAATTTATACACAGTTTTAGAGGTTTGGCAGAACATCCCAAAAGACACAGTGATGATATCCCAGCAATGTGATCAGTTGAAATTAATTAAATTAGATTAAAATCAATTAATCTTGGGAGAAGCAGCTTCATAAAAACACACCTTAAAACGAACAAACTACTCCCATTCATGTGTGCCTTCCTAAAAGATTGTCAAGCCTTGTGATTTTGACAGCCACCTGTTTCAAAGAACCCATGAGACTGATTTCAGGATGTTCTCATATGGTATCCCATTGACAGTTTTCCCCATGTTCTTACCAGTCTCTATCAGCCACTTAATCTGGCAGGTTTTTTAACTCCCAAACTCAGAGAAAGTTGTAAAACTAGGTGTATCTTGACCACCATTAATTTATCTGCATCCTGTTTTCCCTGCCACACACTGAGAAACTGAGTTGCCAGTCTGCTTGTTCTTCCACCAGTCATCCATTTCTTTAACTCAGTACCTTCAGACAAAGACAAATAATGCAGGAAAAAGACTCTCATTAACCACGTGATATTCAATATTCATAAAACTTTTTTCAGTGAAACTCCCAGTTAATGTAACAGCTCAGCATCTGCCAAAATAAATGTCACTTTCAAAAAGTGACTGGAAAAAATACATCATAGTTTTAGTTACAGGTTCAGTTGCAGCAAATTAGAAAGGCACCCATGGTAGTCTACTGCTGAAAGTAGTTTATCGGTGAATGAACAGCATTTCTATCATATGCTGAGGCTGTCAGACCCAGCAAAAAAGAACAGTTTCATTTGGTTTGTTTTTTTGGGGGGGTTTTGTTTGGTCCATTGGTTGGGGTTTTGTTTGTTTGTTTGTTTGTTTGTTTTGTTTCCCCACACACACACTTATTGAATCATTCAAAGCTGACTTTCTGGTCTTGTTATTCACTTATGAATGTAATTTAAAAAATTAACTACACAGATATTTATTTTTTACAGCTATTGAAAGTTAAAAGAAATAACTTTCTCCCCAGGCTGAGGAGCTGATGGGGCAGGGGTTATACAGCCATGGGGATGAGCACTGAGAAAATACTGCTGAGCCCAGAGATGACGAGGTTGCATTGTGCCATTGTATTGCCTTTCCATATGATTCCAAGAGAAAAGACAGATTTATTTTGCAAAGATTTTTCAATGCATAGCATCTAAGACACTGACAGATAGTTAACTAGATTAACCTGATAATATAAGTGATACAAATACATGGATTGTTTAATAATGAACTTGTATGTTCTGCATTTGTTACACGAAAGAAATTTGCGGATTAGTAATCTACATCCTTCAGAACTGAAACTCTACATGCCATCATCTTCACAAGGTATTCTAACACTTTTCCTCTATTCTTCATTAATTAATGTTTTTAATCAAATTAAAATGCTAAGAATTTTTCAGAACACGTAGCCAGAAATTCCTGGGGCTAGACAGCAAGATACCAGTTCTATCCTGCCAGAAAACAGTATGAACTGTATGTGCAGTGATTTGTTGCTGCCACCTGCACACCCTCTAGAGGTAGGCAAGGCAGCCCTCAGTTTGAAATTAATCCACAGATCCATACTTGGAACAGCAGAACCTGCCAACATCACATATCCATTACAGTATGCCTCACGTTTAAAGAAAAGGCCAAAAGCCAGAGCTTTATTACTGTGTCACCTCTAAATACTGACTACTGCAGACACCCCTGTGGGTTCATAAGACATGACTCTGTGATGCACACTGGACTGTGATGAAAGCAGTCACTGGTTCATTGCAGGATGCTAAATATAGGTACTGTGAGATGAATGGGCCTCCTTAATATACTTATCCCATTTACAACACCAAAATACACTTCAGATGTCTTGACTCACTCTTCTGTAAATGACTTCAAAATCTTTACAACTGTTCACATTTTCATCCAGTATCACTTTCATTTAAGTCTTATTTCACAAAGATTTGGCTCTTTTATACTCAAGACAGAGAAGAATACAATTTTGCCATGGATGAATAAACCTGAAAAACACAATCAAAATTTTACAAACTCACATTTCTTAAATAATGAGCACTTTGATAGTTAATTTTATCTTCCAGATACAGACGGTATCTGAAATGGCACTGTATTGTCTTAACATATCAGAGTTTTCAGGTACTATCTATTATGCTATTTATGATTAACTCCTAAAGCTGGACATAAAGGCAAGCCAAAAAAATGCCATGACCTTTCATTGTGCTGAGGTAATTTATAGATATGGGCAGAAAAAATCCTGGAGAGCAAAATCATACAAAGGATTTTTCAAGTAAACACTTCTCACACTTCCTGCTGTGGTATCATGCTTCAATTTGGTACAGCTACATCAGCTCCAGCTTTCTCATCAATGAACAGCAGCAATAGCAACATTTAATCTAATATTATCATACTTTTAGATGTCTTTTATATTTTATGGGTATAATTAACTCAGCTATGGTTTCAAGGAGAAATTCCCTGGACAGGAATAAAACTGACTGAATTCCTTTCTGCAGAAAAAGTCTTTGAGGACTGTATTTATCACCAAGCTTCTGAATACTGAGGGGTATTTCAGATGCATCTCCCCAGATTTTATTCCAGGTGTAGATGTAGCTATGCTGGAGGTCAGGGGCTGGACTGCATCTTGCTGTCCAGCTGCATCCCTTCCCATTAAATGACCTGGAAGAGCAGCTAAAAAGTGACCTAAGCTTCAGCAAAGAGTGGACGTGCATGGGAATAAACTAGTTGAGGCTCATCTTCAAAAAAGAAGCTTTTCCTTTACCAAAGGAAAAGCAATCAGAAACATAATCAGGTACTGAATGAAATTTTCATGTTGTGATATTACCGATTATTTCCTCAGGTCTGCATACAGGGTTGAGACCTCAATGGAAGAAAAATGTATAGATCAATATCATGTTTTATTTATATATAAATCCAATAAATTGACTCACATTGATACTTCAGCTTTCTCTCTACAGCAAGCAGAAAATAAAAGGGGACAAATATTAAAAATATATTTTTAGAAGTAAATAAATACATTTCTAACCTGAAAGTAATATACAGTATTGGTCAAGTACTGCTACAGTAAAGTAGACATTCCTAAATTCTCCTTCACCTCCATGCTTTTGTTCCCATATAGATAACTTCTGCCTCTGCGATTTCACATGTGCTCTCACAATAACTCTCCCTATATAATATCTCCGAACAGCAGAATCTCATGCAGAGTGCCCAGACATGCATAATGCAGTAGCATTGAAGATTTCAGATTAGGCTTTCCTCTCTCCGTAGAAGAATTTCTCAAGAACAACTTCAAAAGCGTTATAAAATGTCTCTAATTCAGATGTATTTTTGCCATCATCTCTGAATGAAAGATAGAGCTTTTCTCAATGCTCAGTTTGATGATTTCTAGTAATTACTATGTAAGTGCCTAAAACTATTAATAACATCACTAAAAAGTATGCCTACAAGCATTTTCAGGATGAAAATCAAAATTCTTCTCAAAGACTATTTATAATTCAGGACCATCACCTAACTCATCACAGCCTACAATAACCTCTCAATTCCAATACCCCACCCAGCAAACAGACTATTTGCAGAAGACAAATCATGAGTTTAGTCAGCAGTCAGTGTGACCTTTGAGGATGGCTAATTTCCTTCCAGACAGTATCTTCAACCACCAAATTAAATCTACTGTTCCTAAGCGTAAGGGGAAAGAAATATGTCTGCTTGAACAAACTATTGTATTATATAAAACTTTACAACAGCCACAGACACTAGCAAAGCTGTTCCTCTTTTATTCTAAATTTTGCTTCATCTTCAGTCTACAGATGCAGTTGGGACATATCAAAGAGAAAAATCCACAGATTAAGTATAACTAGAAGCTCAACTAATCCCTTGAGAACATGCATACTTACTGCAACTAACCATACATGCACAGGAAGTGTAATGGAACTTCCTTGAAAAATTAACATTTAAATAACATTTCTAGTGAAAACAAGTAGGTGTGGCCAAAGGCATGAGAAAAGGATGTTGAAAGAAGATTCAAGTCAGGTGGGGAGCAACCCTCTTCTTCCAGGTAACAAGCACTAGGACAAGAGGAAATGGCCTCAATTTGGGGAGGGTTAGATTGGATATTAGGAAAATTTTCTTCACAGAAAGCATTGTCAAGCATTGGACCAGGCTGCCCAGGGAAGTGGTTGAGTCCCCATACCTAGAGGTAATTAAAAGACTTGTGGTAGATATGGCACTTAGGGACATGGTTTTGTGGTGGATTGGCAGTGTCAGATTTGCAGCTGGACTCTATGATTGAAAGGCCATTTCCAACCTAAATGATTCTGTCTCACAGCTACACTTCAGAAGGCTCTGAGAGACAGGTGTAAGAAAAACCCTCCAGCTGCCAGCACAGGCTCTTCCTTCCTCAATGCTCGTTGCACAGATTCCTGCAAGAAGCTCACACACACATGACTTTACATTTCCTGCTACCCATAGACATCTTTTTGCATGGAGCTGCAAAGACCACAACTGCGCTCCTTCCTGTGGCACTTGTTCCTCAGATGCAAGTGAATAAACCCGACTCTACAGACAAGTATCAACTGCACAGAGATGAAAACAGAAAAAGAGATTTCTTTCCTCCTAATGAATTTAGAGACAACTCCTAGCCTCGGTCAGCATAATGTTGTTGGATGTAAAAGAGTTTTTCAAACCGATATGTTTAATGTGTGATTTTCTAGACACATGGCAATTCCTCTCCTCTGGTGATGTCTACCTGAAGGGAAAAGGACATCACCTGCTGATCAGCCACAGCCGTAGTGTGGATATCACTCCAACCTCATCACTCCAGCTTTGACTGAGCCATCACCTGTCATTTCTCCTATGATGCGGCAGTTTTACCATTGAAAAAATGCAATTACTGGTACAGTCTTGTCTCCCAGGAAGATTGGCCTACATTCTCAAACTCACTACCAAGGATTAGTGCCCCTTTACCCCCACTACTTACAGAAATGCATTCAAAACAATATTTCATCTTAATTTTCCCACAAAAGGCCCTCTCAAGTATGTCAGGACTCCTACGCTTATTCAGAAAGGCCCCAGCAATAACTTTTAAGTGCACTCCTGTCACGAGAGCTTGGAAGGGAAAGATTTGTGCATTTGCTTCTAATTTGTGCATTTGCTTCTCAGATACCATAGTTATGGATGAGCTTAGGCCACATAAAGCAATTAAATGTACTGCCCTAGGAGAAGTTAGATGCTATTTCTAACTGAATGACCTCAAAAGAGTTTGTGCAGATGCTCGAATCTACAACATTCATGAATTAGGGAAGCATCTTAATGCATTCAGTAACATTTTTTTATTCTCAAAGCAGAAAGTTTCTGTTCTCTTGATTTGGTCATATTTGAATCCTGGAACCAGTCTGCTGCTTCCATATGATATCAGGTATGACTACAATAAAAGAATTAAAACTCCACAGAAATCTCAAAAGGCATAATATGTTTGCTTTGTTGAACTACAGAGTCTCAAAGCCAGAAGGAAGCCAAGACAAACAGGAATATATTGCTTAAATCAAGACGTGGGCAGGTACAGAACTTCCTTTCTTCATTATTTCTAATCAGTTTAAGAGCGTGATTCATCTGTTAAACTTCATTCTATACAAGTGGGGAGAAAAAAGTGAATTACCCATTCAGCACATAACAGAATAATGAAAGGAAGCTGCAGGTACTCCATGCTTTTGAAAATCATTCACTCTTCAAGAAAATGCTCAGAGACGTATTTATGTCCATCTCTGTTAAGGAAAATACACACATTTATGTTTGAAGATTTTCTTGGATGAAGGCCAAACAGAAAATTTCAGATATGTCTGGCTGGAGGACTGTGACCACCTCTGAATCACTGGACCATACTGTATATATTAAGAAGTAATCACATAGTCTTTCAAGCAGAAGACACTGTCTGAGACTACACTTCAGTGCCCAAAATGATGAACGTTTTGCTGAGCTTCCTGTAACGCAATTACACTGCAACTCAGACAGCTATCACAAGATAAATCTAATGCTCAACGGAAAATTGAAAATATTGCTTGATTAGGTGCAGCTGACCTATAAGACAGCCTTTGAACTTTTAATTAATACCTTTAAAGGAAAGGTTTTTTGCACATAAGCACACAACTCCTTAAAATTATTTTGCAATTGCTAAACTGTGCAGCTGATGAATTTTCTACCTTAACTCACCTGTGGTGGCAATCCCCTGGGTAATCTACATCTGCTCTCTTACAGGAAATCTGTAAACCAAACTCAAAAAAAAGAAGGAAGAAGAAAAAAATTATGACTTCCCCCACACTCAGTATAGTTTATATAACATGTTGAAAAGTGACTCTCGATACACCAGCATTAATTAAAAGAGCCAAGAAGGTATGCTCTGTTGTGTTAGTGGTTTGTAATGGGAAAAAAGCTACATTGTGAAGCAAAAATATGCCTAATTAAAATAATGTAGCAAATTATGTCTACTTCGTATACATGTTAAAGATTTTTTTGTTAGATAGTATTATTTATACTTTCTACTCCATCTTTCTACCTGTGAGAAGAACTCACTTTTGTTTCAATTAAAATAATTTACAAATTTCACTAATTTTCATCAGACAATTATGTTAATGAAAATATGAATGATATAAGAATGTTAAACACCTGTCAAATAAGTTTTACCTTTGAATTACTAAGAAACAACTACCTTATCACAATGAGATTTACTTGCAAAGTCAGGTGTTTACATTGTCCAGGAATAAAAGTTTTTCCTTCTATATATTTTCTCCATTAAAAAAAAGATTAATAAAGTAATAAACCATGTGCTTTTCCTTTCCACTGAAACAATTAGGAAAAATGGCACTACATTTTTATGAGTATTGGTAAGTGTATTACTGATGTTTACTTTCATGTATAGGGAAACGCTATTAATGACTGAATAATCACTGGTATTCCCATTTGGTTGATGCTAGAAATTATTTGAAGTTATTGCAAAAATATTAGTTCAATCGTACTTTAATCCAACTCAGGAAACTTAATTAAGCTACAAACAACAATAAAACAGGGTGAATACCTACTAAAAATATAGTCAGACTTGGAGCATGGAAAGAGCATCAAGTTTGAATAGATATCACAACTTATTTTTGATATAACAAGGTGAACAATGCAGAAACTTTAAAAAGTATTGGGGGGGGGGGGAAAGGTGTTTAGATCATTAAGATACTGTCTAGAGCCCACTTTGAAAATCTGTCACACAAATACTGTCTCATGGGCAGTTAAAATCTTCATAATTCTTTTTTAAACCATATTTAATGAACACATATTTAATGCCATATTAGAAATTCATGTATCATCCAACCCCAGGACAAAATCTGTAATTCTGGGCAAGTTCTTTCATCATTTCCAACAACAGAAAGTTCCCCGAGAGTCCTCACATCATACAAGACACTCAATAAGGAAGACAAGAAATGTCACACTGAAGACTGGCACACCAAAAAAAATAGATCTAAGATAGGAGTCTCAACCATCAATATAATGCTAATTGCATGGGTTTTGCATGAGGGGAAAAAATTACAGCAAAAAGATGATTATAAAGAAAACTCTTAACTTACTTTTTGCTTTAAGATGGAGAAGATCCTGCTTGCAAAGGTTGTACATTTATTTGACACACAAACAACTAACCTAAGATATTACCTTACCTTCTGAAACACAATTCCTAATCCCATTTGAGAAATTAACCCGTTGACAAATTGAAGGAAGTCCACACACATGAACTTTCCCCAGGCCAGGTCTTGGTGACTCTTTATCAAAGAAAGCCTTTTGTAGTATTCTTTGTGGAAGGTTATGGATCAAATTTGATTTTTATGGCAAATTAGTTGCTTTCCCTGAAGTCAGAAAGTAGGGGCAGTAAAAATGAGAAAATTTAGAAAACCAAGCCTCAAAAACTAAAATGTGAAACAGTATTTTACTATGGTAAGCATAAATATTCCTAATACTTAGCTACTGAAAATCCTGAGGTGACAGTAGCTCTCCAAAAACCAACCGAACAAAAAAACCCCCAGCAACAACAAAAAAACCCCCAACCAAGTGAAAAAGAGAAGCTGGATGTTATTTATCACCCAAGACAGTGTTCAGGAGAGAACTGCTGTCCACGAACACCACCAGCAAAGAGGAAGAATGAAGCATAGCGGAGCATTCAACCTTCTCTGCCAATCACAAAGCAAGTGAAAGTGGGTTTAAAGATTATTACATCTCCACGACTCTGATCAGTACATAGTGATTGATTTGGCACAAGAAAACACTGGATGTGAACTTAAACACCTGTGAAGTCTAGCTCAGAGAAAAGCAGGCATCTACACCTGGTGAAGATTAATCCCATGCATCCATACAGGCTGGGAACCCATAGTTTGGGCAGCAGGCCCAGAAAAAAGGGCCTTGGCATTTCTGTGGACACAACAGATTCAGTACAATCCAATGGCATGCCCTCATCAGAAATAAGGCAAGCAACATACAACTACATTAGCAGAGTGGGGCTGGCAGGCTGAGGAAAGTTATCTCTCCTACTCAGCACAGCTTCACACTATGGCATCCAGTTGTGAACACTCCCAGCTGAACAGGGATATGCAGAAGATGGAGAAGATGCTGCAGAGTAAAGAAGATACTCAGGAGCCTTGAGCTTTTGTCTTACACAGAGCAGTTGATGGAACTGAGCACGTTTGGCCTGGCCAAATGGGGTGATCTAACAAGTGACCTAATAGCAGCCTACAGCTACCTAAAAGGAAATCACAGTGATAAAGAAGCCAGAATCTCATTAGTGACAGAAAACACATAAAGGGACAACGACATAAAACTGCCAGTTGGGAGGTTCAGGATGGCTCTTCCATTCTTCCTTCCCCATGCAAAACCTCCTCTTTTTTCAACTGGCAGGTGTTGTAGACCGGTAGGGTCTACAGCAGTGTTGTTATCCAGCAAGGTGGTGGGACCTGCATCCAGCGAAGTATAAGACCTGTCTAGATAAAGCCCATCTGACATGACTGGGAAGAATGTGTCCTTCCAGTTGGACTGGGTAAACTTCCTAAGGTTCCTTCAAAACAATGTGCAGGTGAAAAATATGCATATATATAAAATCAAGAACTACTTCAGATCGGGCAGATTGCTGTAGATTTATACTGTAGTGCATCTAAATATCCACCATCATCCATTGTCCCTGAAAGAAAATGCCTACTAAAGTTTAGGTGCCACAGTTAAAGAATTTTAAATTTTTACCTCTTTAGTACCTGATAATATTTGATTTGCCACACATTTATGTTGTCAACCCTATTACTGATAAATATCATGTTGCTATTTGTTTTTAAAAGCATATAGAAAAATATTATTATCCTAACAATATCAGACTTTGACTCTGAAATGGTGATTGAAAAGATAAAAGCCATAAAGCTACCAACAGAGCACCTGGAACTAGTTCATTAAAAGCCTTAAGATGGATAAAAGAATAGATAAAATAATTTCTCCTACTTTCAGTAGCATGAGAAAAAGCAAGTACTTAAGCTGTTGCACATTACAGGTTTTCTACTCAGAATGTGGAACCTCCATAATTATACAAAGTGCACAGTATGATGCACTGCTGTTAGATCACATGCAAAGACCTGCTGTTCAATAGCCATCTGATCATTAGTAAGCTATGTCCTTTCTGGAAGATCTGAAAAGCTAAAATAGATAGTTAAATCTTTGATGGTATCATTAGAGTTTTTTCCAGAAATAATTTTTCAGTCTTTTTCCATCGACAACGCAAAAGACAAGAAGAACATCATACTGGTTCTTACAATTCATTTATGACTGTATCTTATCTTCAGCAGTGGCCAACAGTGGGTGCCTGTGAAAACCTATTGATACAGGTCATGCAAAGTCCTACTGCCCTCAAGCACACATCCTGATCTGTGATTTGGGATTGATTTGGGATTCAGAAACTTCCAGAGCAAAAGGTGTTTGCTTTGTAAAGAGAAGGACATGCCCACAAAAAATGTTAGAAACTTCTGCATGGAATATATTACAAAGAAGTCAGTAAGAAACAGAAACTTTATTATTCCTAAAATAAATCCAACATGTTAAATTAGGAAACTTACACAACTAATTATATCCTACCAGTATAAACAGTATCAAAGAGCAGTATTTTTTTTTACTGGACATCTCATGCCATTTCATTTTCAGAATGTCAATTAAGAACAAAAATAATACAAAATCCGTATGACTGCTGAAGATGAAACCCAGAGTTAAATTTGCAACCAATGCGGAATTCCCCTTTGATCACTCTATGGCAATCGCTATACATTTTTATCACACCAAACAACCCAAAATAATCTAAATGAACTGCAACAGCAGTAACAGAAAGAAATCTTACAAATCCCAAGACAATGCTTTTGAAAAGTTATGTTATTTCAGCATATTAACATAAGCACATGTGTTAAATACGCACATGCTCCATTTGTAGGTGATGTGGTGTGGCATAAATATTTTACTAGCAAGAGTTTAAGTTACTGACCCATTATGCACAACTTGTAGAATGTTCTTTTCTGATTTTGTAAGTGTTCATATGTTGGTGCTCCTGAATGATGAAGAACAGAAAACTATGGCATCTGAAAGGCAGACTTTCAAAAACTTTCAGGAAAAATATTACATTTTAACGGGGCTTCCATGTAAAGAGCTACTGAGGTGCACAAAAAGGAGTCAAGAAACATGTAATTTATGTCTCTGCTCCCCAATACAACTTTACTAAAGTCAAAGGCCTTTGCGCAAGAGTAAATCCTTCCTCTAGTAGCAGAAGTTTGCAAAAGAGCTGTCTTTTCTAGCGCTTAGCAAGTATGTATCTACAAATAAACCAACCAATTGACTTCTGAATGTAGGTCACAACACTCATTCCTTAGGTCGTTGGCCTATTTTTCTCTGAGTTGAAAGGGCAAAAACAAAAAGAAGAGCAAATGCAGCTCCAAAGTGTTTTTCTCTATGGAAATGATAAATGACAATATCACTGCAGGAATGGTTTCTATTTGTAACTAATTTCAAATCCCTACTTCTTATTTAAAAAACAAACATGCAAACCTAAATAAACTTCTAGATCAAAGACTTCGAACTGCAACTCTGTAGCCACCCTTGCATTATTTCAACCTGCATATTGGAGTGAGGTTTCAGGAGACCAATGATCTGCTCAAAAGGTCTCACCCCAGATAGCCCATTCCTGTAACAGAAATAGTACAGAGCTATAACAGGCTCCACTGCAGTCAAGAATAGCTTAGCAGTGGTAGGAGCAGATATCTCACGTACTTAGTAATGTCTTTGCAACTCTAAGCTACTTGTCTCAAGACTTCTTTTTTTTTTCAAAAAGTTATGGTTATTTTGTTTTGTTTGGGTTTTTAATTCTGTAAGAAAGTCTGTTTTCCAAGATATAATTGTATTTCATCAGGCAGCTGGAAAAAAAAAAAAAGAGAGCCTGAAACACCAAAAATACTACCGATGTGACTATGATTAAATCAGAATTATATAAATACTTTAAAGTAATTTATAGACAGACAGTAAGGATGGCTGTCAAACTGAAATGCAATGGAACTTCAAATGCACCTCAAACAATGTAGCAGTGACAGATCCTTAAAGGTAATACTATTACTAGGTGCCTTTAGATTACAGTAACGTTTTAGGCTCTTTCACGTAGTTCTGCTCAGATAAAAGATGTAATGTTGGCATTTACAGCTGCCAAAATTGCAATTTGCAATTAAAAATTAAAACTGGCACTCTTTCTATGCAGGCAATTATCTAAACGCAACTGGCAATCTTCCTTGTTTACAGTGCTGCTGTGTCATGACTCCACTCTTAGGAAATTTACTACCTTTTTTTTTTTTTTTTTTAGGTTTAAACTTGCCAACGGTATTCCCAACTCGAACTTTTCTGGTTTTAAGGATTTTCATCATGGGCTCAAAGAGAAAAATCCAAAACTACAATTTACAGATTTTGTATGGCAACTTCAGGCACTGCAGTGAGATGATTCCTAGTACATATTTTGGTGATTCTCGCAACATTCATTTACATCCATCTAGTCAACCTGTAAGAACCCAGACAGCAAAATGTACCAAATAAATGCACTCCAAGAAGAAAGTTTAGGGTGTAAGAGTTGATTTTCAGCATAAAACAGAGAGAATAGGCAGATCCTCTAAGTGGACAAAAATCTTTTTACTGAATAATATATAACAATAAGTATATTTCTACTGCTTGTTATCTATAGTAATTGTGATCTACTAAATAAGTCTACCCAGAAAGTATTTTATTAATCAGATTGCCATGGTTTTGGCAAAATATTTTTTCACTTATAAAAATTTGTATTAAAGTAGGATTTGGGAGTTCCCCTGCTGATAGGAGGGGAGCACTCTTCATGCTATCAACCAGCTTTTAAGGAACAGTTGCTTTTTTAGCAAAGCTGCTGCAACCACTAGCTTGACTTCTGCGACTATCATGGAACAAATATAGTAAACTACAGCATATCAATTAAATCTTCTGATTCACTTAACGACATATTTTCTGTAGTCAAACATAGCAATACTTTGTATTATATTCCCAATATAGCAATGCCTAATTTCCTTCCTCTATAGTTGACCACAACGTTTTCACCTAGCAGTATGATCCACTGTCATGACTCCTTCCCAGACTGTTGCACAGCCATCCAAAAAGATTTTAAGCCGGGCCTTTCCCCCGAATGTTGTCAAAACCCATAAAAACAGGGGATTGCTAACGAACTGAGAAACACGGCTGACCCTAGCGATACTGCAAGCAGGGACAGCCACAGGTCTCCCTGCACACCTTGAAGTTAAAGCAGGAAAGCTTGAAGTTAAAGCAGCCCAAGTTTCACACTGCGGTGACAGTACCGCTCTCCACTGAGCGATGCGATGGAACATGTACGTCCGTCACGGGCTCTTTCTGAGTGAGGGCGACAGGAGCCGCCACTTGCTAAAACCAAAAGCGGAGCAGCGGCAGGCACAGGGGGGAGGGAGGCCGCCAGCGCGGCGGTCGCTCGCTGCGCGCTGCCCCGGGTGGCCCCCGGCGCTGCCAGCGGCAGGTGGGTACACCTGGGCACAGCATCCTCGCTGCGCCTCGCACCCGCGGCAGGCACACGCGTGGGAGGCCGCCGTCACCCCCACTCCCTGCGAGGCGCTCCCGGAAAACACGCTGGAGGCAGAACCGAGCTGTGCGGCTCCGCGGCGGTAACTTTTCAAACCGCGCAGCGCTCGGTGTCCGTGAGGCAGGACGCGCGCCGCGGGTACCGCCGGCGTACCCACTGGGCCCCGCCGTCGCGGAAAGGACCCCGGCAGCTGCTGGCATCCCTCGCCCCGTCTAACCACGAGGCCGGCGTGTGGCATCAGCGGGAGCGCCGCGTAGCCCCCTCGCACAAGCCGACGGCCTCGGGCGCCCGGGAGAGCAGCGAACATGTGCTCCCCGCCGTGCTTCCCTCCGGCTCTCTCTGCCGGCTGAACCGAGCCTCCCCACGACCTCCCACCTAGGGCTACGCAGATTTTCCCGCCGCCCGCGGAGCGCCGCGCCGCAGGTGGCAGCGGCTCCCCCGCCTTCGTTGACGCCTCCCGGTCACTTTCGCACGACTCGCGGGGGACTTGTCCTCCCCGTGGACAGGCGCTCAGTGATGCCCGGGGAGCGGAGGGACAGGAGGGGAGGTGCGCGTCTCGGTGCGGCGCGGCTCTGCTCGGGGCAGGTGCGGACGGCAGCCCGGGGGACCGACGGAAGGGGTTGGGACGGGACGGGAGGAGAAGAAAGCGTATCGGTACTCACACGAAGGCGTGATAGACGAAGGCCCATCCGCGGGGCCGCTCCAGCACGTTGTACAGGTAGTTCTGCAGGCGGCGGTACTTGGCGTTCCTGCGGCAGCTCGGCCCGCTGCTGTACGACAGCGGCTTCCCCAGTAGGCTCATGCGGGCGCCGTGCTTCCCGCGGCGGCCCTCCCGCAGCCCGGCGGGGGCGGCCGTGCCGCCGGTGCCCAGGAGCAGCAGGCCGTCGCCGCGGGCCGCCGAGCTCGTCAGCGCCCTGCCCCGGCCCGACTCCACATCCTTCATACCCGCCGCCGCGCCGCTCTTCACCCAGAGCCCCGCGGAGCCGCCCTCCTCCCCGCCGCCGTGGTTGCGGGGCATAGCATCACCCCGGGCGCCGGGGCGGGCGCCGGGGCCGCGGCGGAGCAGGGCGCGGGCGGCGGCGGCCAAGCACCCTGCGGCGGCAGCCCGCAAGAGGCAGCGGGGGCCGAGGGTCTCCGGGCTGCTCC
>JAWWES010000115.1:85139854-85158492 GCA_035583135.1 Lophotriccus pileatus
TCGCGGGGGCCCCGACGAGGGAGCGGGCGCCCCCCCGGGCGCGCTCTCCTCCCGGGCGGCGGCGCCCCGCCGCCGGCCCCCGCAGCGCCGCCCGGCGTGGTTCCGCGGCCCGGGACGGGGCGGAGGGAGGGAAGGCAGCTCCGCGCGGCTCCGGCGGAGAGGCCGCGGCTCGGTGGTGCCTCTCGCCGCCCGCTCCCTCGCTGCCTCCTGCGTCGTTTGGCTCGGCCGGGCCGGGCAAGCTGTTGCTCTCGATCCGAGCAGCGGAGAAAGTAGGCGAGGAAGGCGGGCCGGTGGGGGCAGTCAGGGGCCGCGCCGCCGGGCGCCTCCGCGTCCCTGGGTTCAAGCGGCAGAGGCAGCGGCTGTGCCCGCGGCGGGGCGAGCGACAAGCGGCTGGCGGGACGCTGCGCCCGTGGACTACGCGCGCTCCCGGGAAATGTCCATGTAAGTCCGAGAAAGTAACAAAACTGCCGTAAGTCCCGGCGGCGGTGCGGGGGAGGATCGGCCGACAGCGGGACCCCTCTGCGGACTGGGTGCGCGGCCGGCCCAGGCGGGGCAGCGCAGACGAGCCCCCGGGTGTCCCCCCGAGGGGGCGGCGCGGCCCGGCACTTCGCGCCGGGGCTTCCGCCGTGTCCCTGCCTCGTGCCGCGGCGAGACAGCAGATCCCAGCGGCGGCGGCGCGGGCTGCCTTCCCTGCGGGCTTCCCCTCGGCCCTCGTCAGCTCCGGCCCCGGCACGGTGCTGCCGGAGCACAGCGGTGCTGCCGCTCCGTGCCCGCGCTGCGCCGACACAGCGATGCTCCCCCTGCCGAGCGCGGCCCTTTTACGCCCCGCCGCATCAAGGTGAGCTTGCGGAAAAAACACCACCCACCCCGGCACCCGCAGGCGCGGCCGCCGCACCGCGCCCACTTTGGCCCCGGTTATCGCCCGGGCTCGGGGGGCGACCTTCCGGACACCCCACCAGCGCTACCACCGCACCCCGCCGTCGCCTGCTGCGGGGCAGCCGCCGCCCGTACCGCTCCTGGGGACGGCACTCGGCAGCGCCCGTCGTCCCCCGGGGACGCCTGGGAGCCCCGCCCGGCACTTCAGCACCAACTTCACGAAAAATAGCTGCGTTTTGCAGCCTGAGCACCGCTATGTGAAAATGTGACGTTAATTCCTGACGGGTTAATGAAAAGTAGTAATTGTGGATGCTAATGTTAAGCCAAATTCAATAGAAGCATTCCGAAACTGAATAAATTTCGTGGGTTTTTTTCGTGCTGATTACTTAGAGGCCAGGCTCTCAAGCTCTGATTAACAGACCATTTTCGACTTTCAGAAAAGAAGCTGCGAAGCATGTTCTGTCTGTGAACATTAATTTGTGCCCCTACTAATACAACATGGACACACCAAACAGTACTAATTCACTGCTACATGTCCAAAGCCATTCAATCACATGTCTTTAAATGAAGAGCTTAAACTTCTTCCTTCCCCCACCACACTTTCTCCTCCACTGCAGGCAACTTCAAACAGGAACCTTCTAACATGTGAACCACAGCAGCCACTCAAACTCATGATAAGGGATGGCAGAAACAGCACACATGTCAAAACAGATGTTAAGTAGTTGATACAACTATCCACAGAAACTCCATTAATATTTAAGCTTTCCAGTGGCACATATCTACTCTTCTTTCTTTGAATTGTAAATTAAGTTAGTTAATCCTTCATTCACCACTTGTTTGCATTTCCGTGGTTTGATATATGCAAGTGTTTATACTCTTCATTTTTCGCATCCCTATGTATCCATGTAGAGCTTTATATCCTTTAGCATCAGCTGCTCCTCCATGCTTAGATTTAAACTGGCCTTAGTCACTCAAGTAAAATATTTGAGGGTTGGTACTCAAGTTCTGGAAAGCCAAACTGTGCCATTCAACTGAGAGCACATGGTCCAACCTGCTCAGCCAGGCCTCTGTCCCGCAAGTACTCACACTTGAGCTTTTTTTAATTGCTGTGGGTGCACAGTGGCACAGCTCACAGCAGCACTGTTGATAGAATTGAGCCTTTAAACCATGGACTGGGACAATACACCGTGAAAATTACTGAACTCCGGTTCCTGATGTTCCTTTCGTGGTCCACTAAGAAATATTGTTATAATTCTGTGCCCTCTAGTGGTGCTTAAAATTATCAATTAATTTAAATAATTGTAAGGAAAACAGCCTGTGAGTACAAATATGTGAGCACAAATATGACCAATATTGAAATGTAGCCATAGATGCTGGGACAGATAGAAGCAAACAAAAGTAATACACTTAGTGATGAATTATTTTATTTTTTACAATGTGTGAACAAGTGTATTTTCCCATCTGTTATCTGTTATTAAATAAATCCTTTTAAAAGTATGTATTATGAGAAGAGATTGATGGTAATTATTCTAATCTCTACTTGTTCATATGTCAGATAACCAGGGCATGATACACTGGTTGAATGTGGAGTAGATCATTAGCACCCAGGCAGCTGCCTGCCCTATAGCCAGCAGAGGAACTGTACTGTGTGACAAAGCTAGTCCTCATCTAAGTACTTATTGCAAAATATGGGTCTACCTTTATAGGACAACAAATTCCCCTGATATTTTGGCTTTGGACTATATAATACCTACAGAGATGAGTCGTGTGAAATTCTAGCATGCCTGCATGGTCCAAGGTCACCCTGGGTTCAGGTGTCAGTAAGAAGATCTACTTGACGAAATCTCCAAGGCAAGAACATCCCAAGGAATCTTGACTTCTCGAGGCTACAGGTACAGTATATAACACTTGCAGAGTGGCAAGTAAAACAGCATGCTGAAGTGCAGCTTGAGAGTAGCTGTTACTGTGCTTTAAGGCAAATGTCAACAGCATATTCCAAAATTTTCAGTAACTAGTTTTAAAGATTGCATTGCATTTTCCAAATGTGTGACTTGAGGAAGGATCAGCTGATACACACAATCTTTGCTGATCAGGAACCAAATTGTTACATATGTTTGGTATTTTCAGGGATTTCTTTCCTATGAGTTACTTGTGATATATAGTCTTAAATTAGAATTTCTGGGTTTATTTTAATAAAAGAAAGGAAGTAATTTAAACAACACTGATAGTCTCTTATTCCCTTATTTGTAATAAAGTATTTTTTTTGCTAGATCATGTAAACTTCTAAGCCATCTACTTCCTCAATTTTGGGGTTAGCCACACTAGAATTTAAAGCAGACATTCACGAAGACTAAATTTGCAAATGAATAACAAGAATACTATAATGTAATGGTGCAATTGTGACACAGGGTAGATACTTGTTACACAAGATAGAACCCTGCTACAGGGCATAAAAAAAAGAGGGGGAAAAAAAGAAGCCCAGTTGGGTTGGAGGGCACTGGCTAGAGTTCAGCATGTCCAGTTCACTGCTTTTCTCTGTGCTACCAGGCCAGATAGAATCTGGAGCCTGTCTACATGAAGTCCAAAGTAACTGAGCATGTAGTTGCCTCAAGTCACTGACAGATGCCCACTGAGCTACTGAAAACCAGTTATGTACCTATTTTCGTATTTACATGCATATGAAGAATCTATCTTCAATTGCATTCTACAGATACGTTCAATTACATATCTGTCATGGGGTGGTAGCATTGTGTTCACAGAGAGAGGGGTTGTTAGCATAACTTCATGGAACAGTGTAAGAGTCTCAAGTGCAGCAAAAGAGAGAGCAGTAGAAATCACAGACATACAGTGGCTGTTATAAGCAGAAAAGCAGCCAGAGTGCAAGTTGGAGGGCCTTTGTAGCAACACTTTGCAAAGGTCAGTTTACTGTGGTATCATGTTCTGAGTTCATTTGTGTTCCTTGTTAATAACCTTTTTCGTGTTATATAATATTGCGAGGTATCATGTATGCTCTAGTTTTGCATCTCTTTGTAAGGTTTTTAGCTTTCTACCTAATTATATGGAGAGGGGATACTCACAGCTATTCTTGGTGACAAGCATTCAACAGTCAGGAATAAGTTTTCAAATCACTTAGGTGTTAGGAACAATTCATTTGCTATGTTGACCTGTTGTATAGCCTCGAATACCTGGTATGCACCTCCAGGAAATCCCAAATCAAACATTGCTATTGCGTAATAAATCAGGAGCAAAATGTCAGATGAGGTGAGCAGCATATTAGGATGCATATTACAAGCTGTCCAGTCAGCACATGTAATGTGCTAGCAGCTGTACCAGAGCTCTGATGTTAATATTCAAAAATGTTGGAATACATTACATTAATATTCCAAGATGTTGGAATATTTTCCTGCAAGCTTTTTTTCATATAAATGAAAAAAGCATGACTGTCAATAGCATGAGGCATTCAAACACTGAACACAGCAGAAAGGATGGCCCAACCTTCCTGTTCATTCTTCATGAGGTCCCTTAGCCCTGAACTCAAGGGAATACCTTCAAAAGTAATTTATTTTGATGTCCCTTTTACTTGTTAATCTTGATGTTAAGCTGCTATGAGGTTACTAACTTTGAGGAAGACCTGTCTCCACAAAGAGCTGTCCTGACACCAGACATTCATTACAGGCAACCCATCTCTCTGGTTACTAAAAGCACAGGGTACATTTTAATCTGAAGACAAGACAAGAATAGTTCACTCACAGTACTTGTGCCTCCTTGACCACAGGTATGCTAAAAACACTTTTGCCTGTAAAAATCAAGACCAGTTCACAAACTGTTAGTTGGACCCTTTCATCTGCCAGGAACTGTTTGCTCCTTTCCAGCTAGAGGAACAGTTCGGCCTTATTTCCTTGCCTGGTCAAGATCAATGGCAGAAACTCCTGGCCTTACTTCTGTTCTGTCTGGCTGCCCTGGCAAAATGTTTATTTTGCTCCCTGACATCTAGTATTTCCTCTCCCTCATCAGATATTAATCCCCGATAAAATAATTAATTTATTCCATTGATTCCTACTTAACTAAATACCTAAACATCACCCTCCATTAATAAGTCATGGCTGTCTGTAAACCCATTACCAGACCTCAAGACATGCTCTCCTAAATGGCTCTTCTGTTCACCTCCTTTACTTTCTCTTTCATTTTTAGTTGTTTTGTTTCTTTGTTTGTTTTTCTTCTCTTCCTTCCTGCCTTCCTTCCTCCCTAAGCCTCCTCCCTCTGTGATTCAACTACCTGGACTCCCAAACAAGCAGTCTGGTGACAAAACAAAACTGTATATCTTAAATGGTGCAAACCCTGCAACAGGTGCAAGGCCTGCTCCATAGACCATTCTCACTCTCTAATCTAACAAGTAATTTGATCATTAAAAAAAACCTAAAAAAAGACAAAACCGAAGACATGAATCTATACTCAGAACTGCTGAACAGTCTACCATCCTGAGCTGGGAGTATAATACAAATAGAATAGGATATGAAATTTTTTTTTCAGATAGAAAGGTTTGTTTTCTCAGAATATATGGATTTTCAAAGTCATACTCCCCAAAATACCTAGAAGTTCTGAAGAAAACATGCCAATCAAAAATGTAAATGTTTATTGCAGTCTTTTGTAACTGAACACAGTTTCTAAATATGAAGAGAGAATCTTGGGATCCTTGGGTTATTATCTTCAAAATTGTTTGTTTTCAAGGAGAAGAGTATAATTTGGCTAGCTTGCATGCCAGCAGTTCCTTCCAGCAGGCATGATAACAACCCACATCAGACTTGAAGAAATCTGTCAAGGTCAGAATACAGCTACTTTAGAATTCAGCAAGAGGACGTTCTTTTTTCGGGTTTCCAGTGTAGGAAACAAGTGAAGATTTTTTTTGGTTTGGACTTATTTCTGATTTCTTTGGGTATGGAGGAAATATTTTGTGAAAGCTCAGCTTGATCCTTAGAGTTAGCAAAACTCCTTTAAAATACAGTGATATCTAGTTTTAGTGATGCATTAGATCATCCAGGGATGTATATGATTAAAGCTGGTGGCTGATAAAATATCAAAATACATGAGATGTATCTCATTATGAGCTTCTTCTTTAAACTACAGTGACCTTTATTATTTACCAGACTTGAACTTCTGGTCATCTCACCTTTCCCCATCTCTGCACATCTCATCCACTTGTATTATCACAGCTCTGATTAAAAAGATTCCTGTTCAACTGTGGCCTAATCTTTGAAGTATTGGATTTTTTTCGACATTAATATTTTAGAATCATCTAATTCTTTCTTTTCTCAAAATACATAGAAGCATGTCAATCTTCACTTTATTCAACTGGAACATAATTCACATTTATCTCTCTGTCCCAAACAAATTTAAGACAAATCTGTGCAGAGTAGCATGGAGAGAGCCAACCACTTCAGGTGCTCTTGCCTGGGAGTGCTTGTACTGCAGAGTTGCTCCTGGGCAGCAGAGCCATGCTGAGGCTTGAGCGAGTACTCTGGCCACTGACCACTGGGACAAGTTGGCAGCATCACTAATCTCACGTATGGGATACGACAGAAGATACTGTCTGCATGCTTCTGGCAAGTTTAAAAGGTTCCTTGTTTCATGCCCTGGGTTCTGTGACCCTCCTGTGAAGGTGCCTATACACTTCATGCATTATTGAGATGGCCTAGTCCTATTATAGGAGTCTGGTTTCTGCTCTTGGAATAGGACTTAAAATTTTAGGGGCTAAAGCACAGTGTTTCCTGTCATCTGAAGTCTCTCTTAAGATCTTGGAGTGATTTAATATTCTCTAAAGATTATTAGCTGTTCATCTTGCATACAAATGTTCTTGCATCTTAAGTTTTATTCTTAGCATAAATGTAGGACTCAAAACTAAATTATTGTAATTCTTTGTAACTGGAGTAACATTTTTTCTAAATTAGATGGTTAATCACCACCCTGATATATTCTGAAGGAACATTTTAAGATTAAAAAAAAATTTTAGTGCCCTTTTTAATAAAAAAATACAAAGATATTTGGCCTTTTCAAAAAATACAAAGATATTTGGCAGCATTTATGATACTCAAAAAATTTGAATAAAATGTGCCCTCTAAGTTATTCAAGTGACTTACTCATAAGCTAGAGGCACCACAGAAAGCTGGAATAAATAAGAATTCTGACAGCATATGCTTCCATTAATGTATCAGAGGACAACTAGTCACTGGAAAACTTTGGTGGGAATTGTGTGCTTGGGACTCCTCGTTTCTGCTACTTTGATCCTGTTGAAGTCAGTGAGGTTTATTCCTGTCAATAGGTAAACTGTAACGGTGGAGGTGAGAGTGTCTAAGGTCAGTGGGGCCCTCAAGAGCTCCTGTTGGATTAAGTAAAGACATTCAGTTGTAGCTGTTGGAACCACAGCACACCAGAAAGGAACACTGTAGGCTTCTACAGGCATAGTTAGGCACTTGGCTTGCTCATGTTCTTAGATCTTATCCTAAAGCATGCACTTTGAAAATCTCAATCAGAAGAAAGACAAACAGTAAGAAAGCAAGTGTTAAGAGGAATCTAGGTGATCTAGTGAGGCTGTGACACAGGAACAATAGTGAGGGAGCATTTATAATGACAGGTAAGCAGGAATCATAAACATGGGGAATAAGATGATAGTTCAGAACAGGGCTTTTTCACATGCTGCTTAAAGGGTCTAACAGCTGCATTCCTAGAGAAAGGCTGGAGGTAGATATTCTATTTCAAAAGAGGAATAAAATAGAAGCTGTGATATCTGTAAAGCTAGCTTGTTTTATGTCTCTGCATATATCATTGTCTGCGAGGAAACATATAACCAAAAGTGGGTTTTAATATCCTTGTAAGGCCAGATTTAGTAGAGAAGTATTTGCATGAGAAGCAAGATGTACAAACAGAGATATAAGGCAAAACCCGTGATCTTTTAACCTAAGGGTGGTTGGACACTGGCACAGGTGTCCATGTGGGATGTGAAATCTCTGTCCTTGGAGTTTTTCAAAGCTTAGCAGGCCTCAAGGAACCTGATGTAAATTTGATGAGAGCCATGTGCTGGGTAAGTTGGAGTAGATGACCTCTAGAAGTTCTTTCCAACCTAAAATATTCCATGAGTCTAGATGACCTTGAGCAATGAATACTTTATGACCTACCCTGTGAAATAAAAACCCATTGATAAGTTTGACCTGGTCAATACCCTAAGACACATAAGCATCTGTCACTGCTGATATCCTGCCCCTGCTGCAAAATCACAAACCTTATGTGTAGGGGGCAGAGGGTTGAAAGGATAGCAGTGGTTTTTGCCTTTGGTGTAACAGCTCCTCCAATTGCTTCTCCAGAAAGGAGGACAGGAGAATGAGCAGAGAGAGGCATCATAGCGCAATGCCATGTGAGCATAACCCTGAAGAAGAGCACAGGACCAGGTGCCTGCTCTGTCTCCACCATGGGTCCCAACGATTTGCAGCCCGTTTGCTTCCCATTCGTTTCTCCAGCTGTCTCTGCCATAGCAAACATCCTTCCTTTTCTCATCTCTTTCTTTTCCTGTGAACTTGGTTTGAATTTGGTTTGAACTTGGCTGAATTTTTTGCAGCAGTACTTTTAACTGTCAAGAGATTATGGGTGGTGATTAGTTGCAAATGTTATTATCCCCAAATAAAAAGGCAACATTTAATATTATTTTTTTTTTGTAAGGGAATAGTTATTTTAATTGCCCTACATACTGGACCATTTAAAGAAAACATTGAGTTCTCCCAGTTTGAACATCATATTTTTGTTAAAGTTTCCCTTCTAGAGTGTTGAAATCTTTAGCCCTTTTTCAAAATCTTGGTCAAACTTTGCCTCTAGTTAATAGGACATTCACATTAAACCCATTTAGGTTGTTTAATTTAAGCAGGGGTCAAATTCTAGCTCTATTTGGTTATTCTGCCTAAAGATTTTCATTCTACTGGGAGGTTCATTGGTTCCAACTAATGAGAAGAAAGCAATTGGCTCAAGTTGATGATACCATAAATGCTTGGAATGAAAATTAAACATTATTATTAGCAACTTTCAGCAGGGTTTAAAGTGTTGAAATTTAACCTTGCCATGTGGATCCCTATCACTTAACTTTAATGAGTAACCAGTAGCAGGAGAGTTTCCTATATCATGTGTGCAGTAGCTGCTGAAGAGAGATATGACATATTATCTAGACTAGTTTATAGAAGCAGCTATCATATCACTGCAATAAAGAGGGAAACTAGAAATTTAAGCCATTATCTTCTAAAAGGTGCACTATAAAACTATGATTTTAAAATTGCTTTTATAATGTAAAGATCAAGTACTGGAAGTGAAACTCTCACATATTTTAAAAAGAAGTGATGGCCTACGTGGTAAGGATGAGTGGTAAGTAAAAGCAACAAGCTGCCTTTATAACTCTGTTGGAAGTGGTTATCATAATTATTCTACCTTCTGTATGCCAGATCCTGATAGCAAACCTTTTTTCTTTTTTTCTTTCTCAAAATGTTTCTCTGGAGCAAAAGGGGGAAGTAGTTGAAAGCTTAGAGATGAGTGTTTTGGAACATTTTGCAGAGCACACTGTCTGGGGCCATAAACACACGATTCAGTTGTAACCTAAAATATCGTATTGAAGTTGTTCTTTCCATTCACTGGCTCTTTCCATATTTAAATCCATACAGATAAGGATACATCTCCGTTTCCAGAGTGAATCTGTACACTTGAGTAGCATAACAGTGGAGACAGTTTCCTGCTGAAACAAATGGGTCACAGAAAGTAATAAACATTTTATTGTTTATTTCTGCCCAACTGATGAGGAATTACTGACTTTATTTTCTAAAGAGAGGAGCATTTGCAATGCTGATGACAATTTTGGAAGACCAATGTTGCTTTAGACCCCAAGTAATAATGATTAGGATCTTATTGCCTCTTACAAAACAAACATGTTTTCTTTCCTTAAAATGGTATATGACAACCTCTTTTGTACAGTGCTTTGGGTTGGGCAGCCTTATTAAAGGCATTTTGTGTTCATGCACCACATTAGATAGGAGCAATAGTTTCCATCTTATAACCTGACCTTCTCTTGCACAATTATTTGCTGCCCACTGAAGCAGCAGCTTCTCTTCCTAAAGCACATCTTTGAAATCAAACAATGTGCTTCTTTAAAAAAAAATACAGCAAAACACAAATTTTGGAGATGCTCCACAACCATGAAGGCTCTAAACATCATTTCTTTTCACTTGAGACCTACTAAACCGGCTGCTTTAGAAGGCTGAGAGTGGTAAACTAAGTAGCTGTGGGGAGGGAACAGAAACAAACGGACGACCTTACATTTATCTTTATTTGACACCGTCCCTAGCGTTGTGATGCTGCTGGGTGAACACTCGCATCCAAGGGAAAGCATCCTCTGCATGCTCCGCAATTCCCGGCCCCGGCGGCGCCCCGGTCCCCCAGAGGCTGCGTGGGGGTCGACCTCCGGGGGACCGGGGGGCTGCCGGGGGCCGGGGCCGTCAGTAGCTCGGTGCCCTCAGCAGGTGGCAGTGGCGTCCCGCGGCGGGGAGGGGTGCGTGGAGCCCCCCCAGCTCCCGCCCGCGAGGGGCGGCCGCCGGAGCGGCTGTTGCGGGGTCCGGGGGAGCAGCATCGCGGGCAGATGGCAGGGCACGTCCCTCTCCCCCGCTCATCCCCGCAGGGAGCGTGAATCTTACAATAAATATTAAGTAATTCATTCCTCAAAGGAATTTCAAAGAAAAAGAGATGCGATCAGAAAAAATAAGCAAACGAACACCCAAAAAACCAAAGCCCCCTAAAAAACAACTCATTCACAAAAAGCTCCATGCCCCCACCTACCCCACCAAATCAAAAGTATGGCATTAAGCCTCTTCACCATCACAACTGTGACTGGATTTGTGTGTAAAAGTCATTGCAAAAAACACATCTTTTTATTACATTGGGTCAAGGTGAATTTAATGCTGCTATGGTTAATTACTTCTGTGGCTACTTCTACAATGATTTATAAACATTGCTAGTCTTCAGCTATTCCCTGTAGGGAGTAGATACATAAAGTATCAATGTAAAAGTATGTTGAAACAACTAAATTTCAGACAGGCTGATCCTTATTTATTTGAATTTCCAAAATATTAATTATGTGAATGTGTTGAGTTTGTACAGACACGATGAATGGTATCTGTTTCTTATTTCTTTTTGGGGTGTTTAATGTGTTTCTGCAATATCATTGTGTATGATACCTCAAGTGTTTTCTCAAGTGTTTTAAAGTAGTCTCAAGTAAAATCTCTATCTCTCTCTTTTTTTTTTTTTTTTTTATGACTACATATTAAAAGGATTAAGGTTTGCAGGAAAAATTGCTGAATGGATTTTGTTTAATTAGTACTAGTCTAAATACAGGTAGCTGAGACACTGATCCAGAGTCTGTGGCTCATTGTGTCTGTGCTGTTTTCAGTGGAATGAAATCAGTAATGAATGCCACTCACTATTTTCCGTTATTTTAGGGTTCTGTATAACATATACAATCCTCTAGTTAAGAGAGAATAAGGCAAGAGTAATTGAGTGGTTTACTTTGTAGGTTATATTTATTTGCTAGCACCTGTGTATAAATTATGAGAATACATATTTTTATCCCTTTGGCTAATGTACATACATCGTCTGACAGTTTTCTCTTTATTTTCAGAAGCTGTGTATCCACTATTCAAAACTGTGGCAATTTGGTGCAGTCATCTGCTGGCTAGTCAATGATTTCAAGTGGAACTCAATTTTTAAAAAGAAATGAAAGGTCTTGTGATTTGGGGTTTCAGGCAACTAGGAAATAATACATATTTTATGGAGAAAAGAATAAGCTTTTCTTTGTTGACAAGAGCTTCAGAAGCCTGCCTCTGGAGCCCAGAGAAGCATATTGATTGACAGTTCCTCTTCAACCTGTTCACTGATGATGATTCATATCAAGACAGAAGAGGAAGTAAGTGGGAAGCACAGAAAGGAAGGAGGTGCACTTTGCATCCCTCTGAGGTTCTGTGCATTCCAGAGGAGACCTGCTGGTGCAATGCTTTCCAAGGCTGCACTGCTCTGTTTGCCTTCTGTAGCATTGAATAACACCTAACTTTTCTGTATTGTTCTAATTGTTTCCCACTGGAGAATATTCCCAGGCTTTTGCTTTTTTGAAGTCAGGTTCTACCCCTGGCTCTAACTCTTCTCCAACTGATTACTGCAATGTTTTTTCATTAAAATACATGGTCTGATGAAAGAGGTTGATACAAAGGCAGCAGACTAGCAGAAGCCTGACTGCTGTTAGGATGTGGAAATGCAAAATCCTACACATTTTCCATCCTACATTTATCAGCTGTCAAACTATTGCACTATATCAGACGCTTGAGTTACTTAAAGTGAAATCTGCAGCTTACAGATTTCTTGAAAAACATGTAACTGCAGGTAAACAAGATATTTTAAATTGTGAATTTAATATTTACATACAATTCTTCTTCTGACAATATAAAAAAGACTAACCACATCTATGTATTTTCACTTTAAATGCAGCTTTACCCTATGGATTTATACCAGTAATATACAGGAAATATGTTCCTCCTAGACTGTGACTTTCAATTTTCTGTGTAACTGTGGGTACCTATATTACTTCTCCCAACCACCAGAAGCTGCTTTTGCTTTAGGAGCAATACTGCAAATACAAAGAAGGTCTGGGAGACTTCGCCTCCCTGAGGATCATGGTTTTTATGACTCGTAGTGCAATTATATCAGTGACTTGTTACAGATCTCTGACAAAATAAAATGCTTAATAACACATTTTTTTACATAGGTATGTATTCCGATATTAGTCCTGTGATTGCTACAAGTTCTAGCTCTACCACACTGTAACACTTAATTTTTTTTTATTCTTGCTTTACAGCCTGAAAAGTTCTATTACTGTATTTACAAGTGAAATAATGGTATTGAATAGCAATTGTTGGGGTTTTTCCTAGTTTAAAGAACTTTATGGTATTTATTGATCCCTAAATTATCCTTCTGCAGAGGAAAGAAACCCCCAAATCTTCCACTTCCTACTTCATAACTTTTATTCAGGGGACACAAACTCTTTCTAAGGAGACAGAAAGGTAAAGAACACACCTTCAGGAGGTAACTGGAAGGGGAGCTTAGCTATGAGTGTTCCACCAAGTTCCCTGATTTTCAGTTAGTGTGTTACTAAGGGGGCCAGCATCTGCCATGTTTCCATTTAGTACATTTTTGTACATTTCCATTTTGTTCCAGACAGCTTTGGCTCAGTAAAGCTGAGATTTGAGACTCACTTCAGACATTTTGTTCCCTCTTAGAGGCATGCAGAATGGGACTTGACTAAGCAATCTTTTCTATGACATGAGAACATCGTGTCTGTGGCAGGATCACTAGATATTTGCCTGAAGGAAGCCTTTCCTGCAATATTTTTAAGAAGAATGTAGGTTGTAGGGTTTACAAAATTTTAATAAACAAGGGAAATGTTTATACAGATATTAAATAATTTTTCTACAGGGGCTGTAAACCTTCTGAGTTTTATATAAGAAAAGCATTTCTCTGAGCTAGTAGTTCAGCATGTTGAGGAATAGACTATTCATGATTTTTTTCCAGCTTTTTTGAACACTCTGTATGTTAAGTACTCTAATTGCTTAATTGGGAGTTATACAGGCAGTATAGTGCGTTTTAGGAGAGAAACTCAAAATGCACAACTGTCCTTTCCTAAGATATCTGGGGTACAGGACAGAAAAAGAAGTCAGATCTTGGCCAGAATTTCATTCAGAATCTCAACTTTTAGATTAAAGTACTTGTATGGAACGAGGTAAGAAGGTGGATTAATTCTGGGTTTAGCAAAAAATAAGATCTTATGACAAAGCATCAGAATCCAGATTGTTTTCTAATTTAACTCCTGCTGATTAATCTTGGATGTCTTGTGGACACTACAGCAGATCCATTTGCCAGGAACTCCATATTTTCTTATCAGCACAGCCAGCAGTCTCATCAAGCAGATTTGGGGGAAATTACATGGCACAACTGTAAAATTGGAGTCATAATTTGTTACTTTAGATAATGTTAAATGCTATCCTCCTCAATGTTCTTCAGTTTGCTGCTATCATCCTTAGGGTGGTTTAAAAGCCCATGGTTAAATACATCTACTTTTCCTCCATATTCAGAAACAACACAGTTCGCTTATCTCTTTGATCATCTACCACAGATGGAGAGGACTGTGCTCGCAGCCAGGATAACTCTGACACAAGAGGATGTTACTTAGTCAGTGAGATGTTTTGTACATTTGTCATTGTGTAAAATACATCTATTTTAATGCATGACTAAGAGTAAAAAAAATTATTACCACAGGGTAAATCAATTAAATGTTCTTCTTATAACAAGTATGGATTTCTAATGGAACATTTTGTAGCATCTTTTTATATTGTTCTACAGTATTAACAAATATATTCTATTAAACACAACCAATCTGACTCAGTTACCCTGCAGACAATTTTAAAATGCTTTAAAAATTTTAATCATGTAGCAGTTGAGCACCACTTTATTTATTTTTTTTTAAAGCAAAGCAGCAATGAATTGAAGCATGCAAATGGAAATAACAATATGAAAAGGAGTGGATTAAACCCATATTTAAACCAAGTCATTCTGGTGTTTTATTGCAAAATATCAGTCCGAAGTACAATCTTCTGAGTGCATGCTCACTTAAATGATATTCTTCTCTCCTCTAGAGGATGTTGACATTCCTTTTCCCTCTCCACCAAAGTAATTTATCTACTTATTCACTAGTTCAACACAGTATTTGAAAGATTGCAAGCAGCTTGTTCATATCTGAACAAACCAAGGTTCCTCCACCACTTTGCTCTCCGTCCCTTTTCTCACCACTCACCTGGCAAGATGGCTTAAGCTGCATGGCTTCAGCTGTAACAGGCAATTTGCCAGGTGCACTGTTTTGGGGAGGTAGGATAAAATCCCCACGTACATTACATGGGAATTATGAAGGGATGTGGTAGAAGGTGCCTCTGGCTCAGTCTCAGGCTTATGGGTTTTTGTGAGCTGCTGGCCCTGTTAGTTTACTGTGCCACAGATGCTCAAAACTTCCTTATTCTTTGGCCATTTTAAGTTATATATTAAATCCAAAATCACAAGGGAATGTGAACTTTCAACAAGTCAACAGGTACTGTTGTATGTGCAGCACCTCTGACCATTTAACCAGTGGAGAATATGGACCTGGGGACTCATTTCTGGCCATAGTTCATTGGCAGGTTAATGGTATAAAAGGTTATTATTATTATTCTGGAGAAATTATTGAGCCATTGCTTTTTTTCCAAACCACAAAATACAGAGTATATATAGTGAACATAAAGTACATAGTGCCTGTATCTTAAAATATCTTTTCTTTGTTTTTATTTTTACAGTGTCTTAGCAGACACTTTATTAAGTCCGTGGTTACATTTATCAGAGGCAAGTGAATTTAGGTTTTCTGAGCACAAACCTATAAATCCAATGGAATACTTCTCCAGCTTTTCATCTCTGGAGGTCTACCTCTAAATGTAGTCTGTATAATCACCTGTACTGAAGTTTGTTTGTATTGCTCTGGTAGAACTGCACAGTATTAAAAATCAACATGGAATGAATTGTATACAGGCACAGTTTGTAACCTCTCCCCATGTTTGCTCCAGTAAGGACTGGATGTCAGAGTACCAAATACCAGAATTCAACTACATTTAGAGCATGTGGGAAATCTGAGTGCTATTATAATATAGCAGGAATATTATAAACAGTAAGTTATGTAAAAGTTTTAACTGGTTCTCCTGATAATCTTCACTACAGTACTGCAAACTTCTTCTATAGTGGAATTTATTTCCACCACCCAAATGCTATGAATTCCACTCACTAAAAAAAAAAAAAAAAAAAAAAAAAGAAAAAATAAAAATACTGTGAAAACTGTGTTTACTTATCTAGGTTATTGAGAAAAATAGTGAAATAAAATAAATTGGCCATATAGTTCATAATGAGCAGAAACCAAGAGAAATGTAGAGATTAACTCAATTTGTTTATATATTTGGATTTATGCAACTTATTTTAAATTGTTCTGCTTTTCTTATTGGTAAGCTTATACTCAGCCTGATGATCACTTAGTCTGGGTACAAAACCAAGAATTACATTACAAACTATCACTGTGCAAGCCCTGATTTATCCTACTTTCCAGTCTTTAGGGATTTTCAAAAAGTCCTGTGTATCTGCTTATTCTTTGAAGACAGAAGGGCCTAGAGGCTTGCACAGCCAGGGTTTGCATTTGGAAACTGTGCAGTGGGTTCTGATGGGCTCAGCACATCAGCAACTTCCATTTTACCTGACCAGGAGCTCCATTTGGACATGCAGAGTTGCCCATGCTCTGTGAACGTGAGCAGCTGCTGCAGCAAGCGGCACACCATGGGCTGTCAATATCTGTCAATATTTTAACAGCTGTTTCTCATCTTTAGATGCCACACACAAAACTATCCATTGCTGGCTGCAGATGAAGGTCTGGGAGGGTGAAACCACAAGATCAAGCAGAATATCTACACCTCGTTTGTGTCACACTGTTTGAAGTGGTCTGTTCTGACCACTGGTGACTCAGCAGTGCTTCCACAGAAGCATCCATGAAAAGGTTTAGGACGGGTACAGCAAGTACATTCCCCAACTGTAGGCAACTGTGATGGTAAAAAACTTTAAAATGCTCAGAGCTGCTCAATTACCAGCTCTCTCTTATTCTTCTTGGCTGTCATGTGGGAGAAGTAACAGGTCATGGCAGCCGCTGAGCAGGAAAGTTTTCATCTCTGTTCCTCCTGGCTGTCATCAGACCTTTCTGGGCAGTACTAGATGAATGCAATCAGCTAAAGCCATCTGCAAAGCAGGATCAGACATGGTGACAGTGTGGACCACAACCTGCCAGTGCTGTGACCCAGGAGCCAGGAAATCTGTGTCTCTTTGGGAAGTCTGGTCCCTGGCAAATCTGCTATGTCACCTCTGAACAATGTAATATTTCCATCCCATCTTTGTTTATTTTGCCTTCATTTTAGGATAACATCCTAAAATTTCACCTATTTCTGCTTTTATTTCTTTGCAATCTCAAGGATAACTTGGCAAAGAACTATGAACAACCCGTCTGAAATAGTTAAGCCTAATTTTGCACAAATCAAGGACCATTGTGTGGTTTGCAGGAAATTTTGAAAAGTAAAAGCAAGACAAACATTTCTCAGATTTCAAAGGGTTAATTTTTATTTTTTCCAAAAGAACATCTCTATCTCCCTTGCAGGGTGGATGATACTTGTTTAAAGAAAACAGTCAGAGGATGCGGTTCTTTTGTTTCAGCTCTGCTCTTCAAAAATTGCAAAATGAAATCACCAGAGAGAAGTGCTTGTCTCTGAATTTCAAGCTGACACCCAAAAGCTGCTTGTTTAAAGCTTTCATGTCTGTTCACACTTTGGGAGTAGACATCAGTGTAGAGAGGCCATTTTACCTCTAACTCTGGTAACATGTCTGCTCCATAACTTAAAGCAAAACTAGAACTATATGGAGAATGAAAATGCTTCCAAAAATTTGAATTTCCTAGAAGTACTTTTATACCAGTTCTGGAAAACTTCAATAGTAAAGTATTCTTCAAAATGAAAAATATATTTTCAGATGGATCAATTCTTTCCAACTTAGATTTTTTAATACATCTCACATATATCTGTATGAAACACAAAAACCAAAATAAAAAGCTATTTCAAAAAGAAAAGCATAAGATTTTAATTGAAAGATGTCAGAATGAGCTATTTTGACATTGCCAGAGCCTTTCAACCTCTTTTTCCCTCATAGAAATGAAATTTGAGTAAAAAAGACAAGACTTCATGAAGCGTTTGAAGAGAGCTGCACTATTTTAATGAAAACATGTTCTGCTAGTTGTTTGATTATCAACTTTAATCAGAATAATAGCAGGGTTTGTTTTTGTTAAAATATAAAAGGAGACTCAGATAATAATAAGATACAGCAGCACTCAGTTAACTGGCATAGAATGTATAATAGCATCTCCTTCAGAATTCAGTTTTCAAACAGTCATTTATATTCTCCATCAGTCACTGATATTCCACATACAAAAGATAAATCCTCTTCACACTCTTTAGTTCTGGCAGGTAGCAGACAAATATGAGCCTGAATTTTCAAAGAAATTTTTTTAATAAGGATAATTTTCTGCTGCTGAGTTTAGATACTTTGCTATACTATTTTTTTTTTAGTTGATTTTACTGGAATTTTGCATTTATTTATAGTAACGCATGCAGCATGTTCCACAGAATTTGATGGAACTATGAGAGTTGCCTGCATACTTGAAGAATATGGATTTTAATAAATGAAGGACTTCAATGCATTTGCTCTAGCAGGCAATTATTCTTCATGAAAACTGGATTCCAATTAAAGTAAAACCAACTCTCTGGTAATAGCCACCTCCTTGTACAGTGACTTAGAAAGACAACTAATTGGCGAACTTGGCATCATGCTGTATTAAGTAATAATAAGACAAATTAAGTATTTATCTTATTAGGCCTGTTATCATACCCAATTTTCAAATTTGATTCAGAGATGTGAAGCACATGAAGATCAGCTATTGGACCCTCTTGCCCAGTTGTTATCAGGGGTGAGAGTTATAACACCCCCTAAATTTAAGGACCCTGGGGGTCCATCCTGCATAAAATTCACTTATTCAGTGAAAGACA
>JAWWES010000115.1:85159552-85189157 GCA_035583135.1 Lophotriccus pileatus
TTAGGGGGAGGAGTTTTGGGTCTCCCCTGTGGTTTGGTCTCAACAAAACACTTGTGTCCCACTCAAACGGAGACAGGTGTGGAATAGCAAGTTAAGATGAAGGCAACGCTGTAATTTGTTTCTTAGGCTTCCTGGTTAATCTTTCTGCATATAAATATTAATTTCCAGTATTCTGTCATACTTCCAGTGATTTTTTTTTTTTTTTTGCAGCAGTGATGGTAAACAAATTTATTTTTAAAAAGCAGTGTAAATTTCTGTCAGCGATTCCCATCCAAATCCTTGCTAATGCCAAATCTGGCACCAGTTCCCTACAGCTTTTTTGCACTAAACAACTACTGAACTCTGCAAATACTTAAATAGTAGTGAAAGATATATTTATTAACTGTGGTGCTGCTTCTACTTCCTCAATATTATCCATATCCTTTTGCAAACTCACCAAGTGACTTGCTGGTGACCACACCTTCCAACCCCCAGCAGAAAAGCACCACTGCCAACCACAGAGGATGGGAGGCTGTGGGCAGGACTCCCTACCTGCACCACCTTTGAGTTTCTGGAAATTGTAGATACCTCTTATTTCCGAACACAGAAGAAAGGAGAGTATTTACAAAAACCTATCCTCCTCCTCTTTCTCCTCCCTTCTCCTTTTCTCTTATTTCCATGTTTAGAAAGAGGGCATCTCGCTGCTGAGGAGCTCGGCAACCCAGGAGTGTCTGAATATGTGGATATACTCTCTGCTTTGACTGGAATAGGGAAATGCAGTGGTCTGGACTCCATTTAGATCCTGACTACCAGCCACATCATCTTGGAGGTGTGGGAGGACCTGACTTGGGACCTGGCTTTGCATCAGGAGCTGGATGCTGTTTTCCTTTTCTGCAGAACAAAAGAGGGAAAGAGAAAAGGTGTTGGGTCACCTGAGAGAGCCTCTTTGTCATCTCCAGCTGGGAACAGTGTCGTTTGCCTGCTGCCAGTGCGCTGCAAACTGACCCCAGAGACAAAGATTACCAGAGAGGTAATCTACTGTCAATACGTCCTCAGTGAGGCCTTTAGTGAAATACCTCTGAAGGCAAAGGTAGTTCTCTAAACTCCTCTGTTCACATGGGCTTCTTCCTTCAGAGCTGATACTGTTTCGGGGGTGCTGTGAAGTACTGTGAGCCTCCTAGGTCTTCATGCAGAGAATGGTAATGATCAAATGGCTGGAAGGGTGGAAAGAGGTGAAGGGCACAAGGGAGAGAATGTGCATATTTGTGTGTGACCTGCCATCACCTTGCAGATGTTACACAGCCCCCATGAAGCAATGAGCTGGGGAAGGCTGCCACTCTCCAGCTTCTGCATAGAAGTTTGTGTGCCTATTCCTGTGCAGACTGGGGAATAAGCCACACACCTGATAATAGTGGCATCTTACAGATGCCTTGCCTGGGGACAGGCAAAATGCATTAGAAAAATGTCAGATTGGGATATATCACTCATCTTTTTAAATAAGAGAAAAATAATCAGCAGTGATTCAATGGCTGGTTTTGACAGTTTTCTAGAAATATGTAATGTCTTTCATGTCTTATATGCATTGTAAATATATTAGGATGATATACATTATATATAATTTATTGTATGTACACGTATATATACATAATACATGCACACACACACATTAGCATTTTTCTTAGAAATATGTACAGCCTTTGTATTTATAAAGAATGGAGAGTATAATCAAATGTCAGAGCCTGAAAAACCCACATGCCAAGGGAATGCCACAAAACCTGCCATCTCTGTTCTATGGCAGGTGGCCTTGAGGGGCTGCCAGAGGAACCTCATGACAGTGAACAAAGCTGACTGTGCAAATTACTAGTTTCCTTCCTAGGGGGAGTTCACTTTGGATTTTTATTTGCTTACTTGAAGCACAGTGTCTCCAAAACACCATGTTTCTAGTTTTGTCATTCCAATTTCTTTTGCTCCCTATTCTGAATTGCAAATCTTTTGGTTAGAACTGATAGTGAGGGTTACAAACAGACAGCCCCTGTGCACATCAAGCCAGTGAGCTGGCTAGAAGACTAAGGCTGTCTTCTACAGACATAGCAGCCAGGTTAAAGCTGACCTTTCCTCAAACCTTTTCATGCATCTCTTGAATTAGTTCCAGATGCCAAGCAAGCTCCAAATCAGAATGCAGATACTCCCAACTGGAAAGCTAAGCAGAAGAGGACTCCCTTATATCCTCATATTACCAACATTTTTATTTGTCTCTTTTCCATTGATAGGCCACCACCATTTGTAGCTCCTTCTACCAGATAGAAGGTTGTGAGAATGCCTTAGGCATCCTCCTGCCCTTGCTGCAAGGACAGGACTCCTGCATTTTCATCTCTTATGGGAAAAACTGTGTACTCCATTCATATTTTCCTTTTTGACCAAGAAAGCATCTGGAATGCATTGCTCCAATCTGCAATTTATATTTAAACCCTTTATTTTAGTGCATACTCAGAAAATATCAGATATCAGTCTTCAGCAGTTTAATCACACAGTGCATTTTCTCTTTACTCTGGATTTGAATGTCTACCTATTAAAGCTTATTTGTGCTATGACAATTTTCACTTTCTCATATCCAGAAGATATCGTTTCAGTAATTAATGACTGAAGACTGTGGTTGCCCTCATTTATGATTAAGCCCTTACTTCACAGATTGTTTCAATACTTTTAGAGTAAAAAAGTGCTCAATATAAGAATTCTTCATTCTCCTGAAAAAAAAAAAGGTAAAATAGCAATCTATTTCAAGAGGTGAAATTTAATTCAGCTTGGCAAAATATTACAACATTCTCATCCTAGGATATTTTATGCTAAACTATTTAAAGTTTGTGATTACCTAAATCATATCCCGGTGATTTCTTATGACAAAGAGCTAAAATTTTACTAAAACCATAAAATAGGGACTTACTGGAAGGGATAGATTAATATATTTTTTTCAGAGGGATGGGTCCCGTGTCCAAAGAAATTATATCTAGTGCTTGCCAGAACTTCGCTCCAACTCTTATGGCAGTAAAAATGCCAGCTACCCAAAAGTTGCCCACATCAGCAGAAGTGGGAAACATCCATGACACAGAGTTTTGTAGCAGGATGACTACAGTAGATTGAGTAATATACCCTTACAATATTTACAGGGTACAGCATGATACAGATGAATTTTTTCTCTGTTGTTCTGTTTTATTTTCTTCCCCTCCTCCATTGTTCTTTCAAGACATTTAGAAATAGCCTAGCACTGGAATGGTTTTATGTTTTTTTCTTATGAAAAATATGTTTTTACAGCTTTTCTACAGAAAGTAATAACATAAATCTAAGTGGTTTCAAAATAAACCTACAATATCTGCTCTGAAGGAAAAATTTACCTAAGGAAATTATTTTGTGAGTCTTTAAAATGTCCTCTGGATATTATTACTATACAACCTGTAGTAATTTTCTGTAAGGATAACAGATGTTTCCCCTCTTCTGTGTTTGAGGTGATGTTATCAGACTTCAGACTGATAACCAAGTTAAGAAGACTAAGTATTTTTTAATAATTTTTGGTGGAAATCATTTGAGTCTAACCCGAAGAAGAGAGGTTAATTGAAGCCTTTTGAAATATAACAAAGTTCTGTTAAAAAAAAAAAAAAAAAAAGAGAATGATATGCCAGATCTTTTAGAAAGCATGAGGATGAGATCACAGTCTTCAAAGATTCTTATTCTAGTGTTTTCACCCAAATGTTCTGCTGCTGGTTAAAATAGTTATCAGCTAAAATAGTTATCAAAAGCTAAAGTTGGGTCACCACAATTGCTTGCTTGTTTTTCACTAAGAAGCTCACCACAGATTGAATTGATAGAGGCTGATGTGCATTTCTTTTCCCAGACAACATCTGTAGCTAAGTGATGTGTACAATTTAGAATGTTTAGAGTGTTATTCCTGACCTAGGTGATACTACAGGGTGACATTGCAAATGAACTTGCAAATAACCATTTTATCCTGACGATTATAAACGGAAATACGTGTTTAGAAGTTTTGCTGCCTCTGAAAAACCATGAAGTAGGCAATCATCCCTCTTAAGATGAAGAATAGGGTTACGATACCTATTTCTGCAGCCTCTTTTAGAAGGCAAGGTTGTTTCTTATCACATAGTACTTGTATTGCACCCAGCTCAGCAAGTACAATAAATAATCATAATTTCTATTTATTATTGAGCTTTGCCATTTCTCCTCATACCTGTATACATAGGTACATTGTTTTCAGTAACTCTGAAAATTACTCTGAAAGAATATTTGGTACCCACAAAAGTACAGACACGAACTGATGTAAAAGTGGCATCACAGGATAAAGAAATTTCAACAATCCCCAGCATTAGCAACTTAAGGTCTTGATTTGTCCCGCAGTAAGAGTAGACTGTCAAACTACTTTTAAAAAAGAGAGCCAAAACCCAGTCTTATACTGTTCTTATAACTTTGGGAGGAAACTTACTTTGAATGTTTTCCAACAGACAATGTTTTTCTTCCATTTTTGACTGTCACTCTCCTTTCTCCTGCCTTACTCTTCATACCCACATCGTCCTGTCCTGCTTTCATCTGCTTACAAATACTACAGTCTGACACAAAAAATTCAATAAAGGTCACAACACAGTCACATCAATGTGCTTTTTGGGAATGATGTGGGATAAATCATTGTCCTTGCACTTAACGTTGCGCTGTCAGAACCTCTTGACTTCTCTGACATCAGTTGCAGGGGTGGCTGTGGATCAGTGGATGCTGGCTGCCATACTTCACATGCAGCCTCAGACTTTGACTCTGTCAAGACCAGTGCTTTCTGCTGTTCAGCCCATGTACATTTCTGTGCTCAGCACCACCAGCTCTCAGTTTAGTAATGCTGTCAAGGAATCTCTACAGCTCCTTCTCTTTCCCTCTGTAAAGTCAGTCTCACTCTTGGCGCATTGTGGAAAAAAGCCATCCAAGTCTGACTCCTTGCAAGTAATTTTGTTAGCTGTGATTCATTGTTAGGAGACCATTCACACTGTTTCAGAAAATAAGTCCACAATGCAGAAAAGACAAGGAAAATGCTTTTCAGAATTTGTTCTGCTGCATAAATTTCTATTGAAAAACATCTTCCCATTGCCACTGTGGTGACAACTTGACATTCTTGTAATGTGTTGCATATTGAATAGATGTGGGTGATGTTTAAAAGCAGCTTTCAACATTTGCCTAGAAAAAAACTAAGCTGTTAAGAATTATTTAGTTTGTTCATTTTTCTTAAGGCATTTCCTATGAAAATATGAGAAATTGGTTAATTCTTTGGGAAGAAAAATGTGTTGATGGGACTCTATGTTCAGTATCTTAGCAATAATTATATCCTTAAAACGTATATCTGAGCTATATGTAGTCAGATATGCCTGCTGCGTGCTGCTGTGGCCGGTGGCAAGTGTCTCCCTTCCTGGAGGTGTTAGCACTCCCCCAGCTGTTTCCCAGGGGCAGTGCTACTGCTGACCGGCAGGAGAAGTGTGGGAACCCATGATGGCCAGGACCAAGAAGGGCATGAAGCCTGCGAGGTTCACTGTCTGCCGTGGGATCTTGCATGGTGGGCTGTGGGTGCAAAGCTTTTGTATGACCCTGGCTAATTTTACAGCCCACCTGGCACCTAGCACATGCATGCCCATGAAAATCCACTTTGTTTGAAAAGAGGACAGCTGTGCAGCACCTTTGGTACACTTCTGGCTGAGGAGTGATTTCTTGTCACCCCAGTGTGACATACAAGCAACATTGCACACTCTTTATGAAAGTTAAAAATAAATGTGGAGTGATGTGCGACCTCAGTGTGCCTCCAGCTGCCAGTTTGTGTTGAGCCCTGTTGATTATAATGCAAGCTTGGCACTTAGCTCACATGTAAACATCTTTGTTTAGCTACCTAACTTCAGGCGTCTTAATTCTGCTTCCTTAGGGTGGGAATCCCAAGGAAGTTACCTGAACATAGGCTTTCAGTGACATTTCAAGGGCCATAGACTTGAAATGCCTTAGGACATTTGAGTCAGCTGAGCCATCTGGTATCTCAGATTACATTAGCAGCTTGTACTTAGGTACCATTCTCTGTCTCCAGCCCAAAGTTTGAGAAATGAGGGGCACAAATCCTTCCTTGTCAATCCCACCAGTCTCTCAGACAAACTAGAATCTCTTTGAGTTTATTCTAAGTTTAAAGTACAGCACCTGCATAAAATCTAAGAGGGATCACAGTCACTAAAAAAAAATTCTAAAAATGGAGAGTATTAACACATAGTATCAAGAAAACCTTAAGTTTCATTTTTAGGGCTGGAAAAAAGCAAAATTCTGATACATAATAATGCCTTTGGGAATAAAGAACTTTTATGACTTAAAACAGAACTTTCGACAAGACCTCAATGACAAATACACTAGGGAAGAAATTTATATTAAAGTCATAAATAAGACACTGTAACTGCTAGAAGTGACAGAAATGAAGAAGCTGCAACTGCAAGGCTTTATAGTCAGAGTAGGTTTCTGTACTTACTTGGGGAATGTAGAATATTTTCAGTGTAAACAAAGAAAAATGGATTTAAATTCTGGGAAAAAGAATTTTTGGTGATCTGCGGGACTCAAAATTATACATATCAAGTGTTGTTTTAAAATATAGATCTACACAAGATATCTCACTGGTTTAAAATCATGCTACAGTTAATTTCAAGCTCCCCATCATTTGAGGCTAATCTTTATGTATGTATAAAACTGAAATAAAGATTAAAAAAAAAAAGAGAGAGGCCTTTAATAGTTGCTAAGAGAGAATACGAACTTGTAACTGAATCCAGGAATGGCACACAGTGTTCTAGAAATTATTTTATAGATTAGTGATCAATATACTTACCTTCCTGGGGAAAGCCTAAATATTGCTCTTACTTTACTTTATACTTAAAATACATCAAACGTGGCATCCTTGTATCCCTTTTTCTGGTAGGATGCTCTAACTCACCAGTGGCAGGGATTTCATCCTCATTCTCTCTCTGAAGTACTGCATATTGACTTCTTCCAGGCAAGTGGAACAAGACCCAGAGGGAATATTAATATTCCCACCTTATCCTGTGCAGCTGGCTCTGGTGGTCTCAGACCCAAGTCACATTTGTCTTACAGATGTCCAATACCAGAAGTAGTTGCAGAAGTCCTGAACAAGCGGGCATGATGACAACTAAGGGGGTTGCATTCTCTGGTTTTCCTTTCCACATTTTTTGTGAAGCTCAATAATTCAAGTATTCCCCAGGCAGTCTTCCTCACCCACTGTGCACCATAGGCAGAGGTCTAGTGGGGCAGGTTCAAGAAGGATTAGCTGTTCAGTACGTTGGGGCAGAACGCTTCCAGGAACCTGTGATCTCTAATCCAGGGTAAGACAGCAGCTGAACAGTTGTTTTGAGGCTCAAGATTGTAGACTCATTTGTAAATCCCTTTGTGATTGCAGTTCCTGGACTCCTTTCTTAGAGGTAAACATGAAAGCGTAGTTTTGTTTAAATACAGTGCCAGATTCACAAGTGGTGTCAGCTGGCTCAGCTCCACTGCATATTGAGCTTACCCAGACAAGGAGGGCACTCAGAGATGCTGGGAGGGGAGATCATCTCACCCTCTGGTCTTTGCATTAATTTGTACCGCTGTAATTTTAGATGTTTCCAAAGAGCACACCCGTTGTAAAGAAGCAAAATCATTCCAGAGAAGATGAAAATAGACAAAAGAGTCAATCAAACCTCAAGAGTGCATTGTGCCCAGATGCTGCCCAAAGCTTCAATCAGAGCAAGCAAGATTTTTTTAAACAGGCAGGTTTTCAAACAGTAATAGACTGAGAGGAGGTCATGGCAGTGCACAATCAGCCAACTGACTCCTGACCTGTGATTTGGAAGAGTGGCTGATGTATGAAACAGTTAATTTCCAAGGGAGATATGCAGAGAAAATCAAACACTCTCTAACTGAGCAGATCAAGTACAGGCAGCCATATCAGTGCGTAGGACACGGTGTCTGGGAACCATCTGTGCCCAGAGCTCCCAGATGGCACTACCTACATTGGAGCCCTGGGGTACAGCAATGACAGTCCCAGACCTGCACGTGCCAGGGAGGGCTCTGGCATGTGGGACGTTGGAGAGTGCTGCAATCACTGAACATCACACCCAAGGAAGCTGAGAGGATGCTTGCACAACATGGAATTCATAGTGGTAAATGGAATCAGGTTGGAAAGTCCTCATTTAGTGGTTAGACTCACAGTAGGAAGGTTTTTCTCTACTAATAGGTGGTGTGGAGAGGCAGAGTAGCTCCTGCTTCTAGAGTTGTTCAACATCTGTTTTTCTGTAAAAGCCAGAGGAAGATTTTGGTCACAGTGGAGGGCTCCTGTATGGAAGCTCTGTTTGTGGGTCAGTGTGGGAGAACTGACCTACACTTAAGCACTCCTCTGAAAAAACACTCCCAGCCTGAAGAAGAGTTGCTTTACTGAGGGCATGGCAAAGCACTGATAAAAATTAAATATGAATGTCTTTAGTGTAAGAATGGGAGCATATATATTGCTTAGAAAAGCTTTGGATGACCCATCATTTCCTTCCAGTACCTGAGCTTACAGAAAAGATGGCGAGTGTTTACAAGAACAGGTAGAGGCAGGATAAGAGAGAATTGGTTCAAGTTGAAAGACAGTAGGTTTAGATTGTTAGATATTAGTAAAAAATTCTTTACTGTGAGGTTGGTGAAGCACTGGAACAGGTTGCCCAAGGAAGTTGTGGATGCCTCACCCCTGGAGGTGTTCAATGCCAGGTTGGATGGGTCTCTGAGCAACCTGGTCTAGTTGAAAGTGTCTCTGCCCATGCCAGTGGGTTGGAATCAGATGATCTTCAAAGACCCTTTCCAACCCAAACCGTTCTATCATTCTATGATCACTGGACATGCGGGGTGGGGAGGGAGTTGGACTAGATGATCTTTAAAGGTTCCTTCCAACCCAAACCATTCTATGACTCCATATTTCAAGTCAGCATGCTTAGCTTTATGGAGAGATAAACTGGCGCTGAGTGATGGAAAACATATGACTGCTCTTAAGAAGTAGAAGCTGATTCATGTTCTCTGCTAAGATGCTAAGGCAGGGGAGTGAGTCTTTCAGGTCAACATTGGAAGAGAAAGCAGGCAACAAGTATGTTCTTTTCATGTTCACACACTAGGAACATATTCCTTCAGCAACATCATTTGGTAGGTCAAAATTTAATTTTCTTTCCAGTTTGCAGTCTTAGACAAGGAAGTTTATTGAAATGTAATTTTTAAGGGACAGTAAGAAGATACAGCAGATACCTGTCAATGCTTAAACACCTAAGAGACTGGAACAGTTTCTACCAAAAATCAATATTTTTTCATAGATTTCAGACTCTGGAGGCTGAAGTTACTATGCTTTGAACTTTCTAAAAGTGATAATTTTAGGAAAGGCTGAGCAATAGTAATAGAATAAAAATCAGGAAAGCTAAAATTTCATGTTGTCAGTGCAGTGTAGTGCCATGCTCATTTTACAGCTTGTGTTACAGAAACAATAGTGTTGCTGTTGATTTTGCATAATTTCACCTTGAATTTTTCCTCTGCTGTTTCTTTTCTTTATATCTTTATGAAGATGAAACTTAGGAGAAACAGGTTTACACTAAGAAAAAACAGGTTACACTAAGAATTAAAAAGAAGTAAAAATAGTTGAACAAAGGCTGGCAGCTGAAGGTTGTGGCTTGGAAGGTATGTGGCACTTACAAAATCACATATTAAATAATAAATTTGTATTTAGATGCAATATGAAACACTTGAAAACTGTTGTGGAGTTCCCAAAATTAACCTTTGGACAAAACCATTAGATTTTCTCAAGGAAATAAGCTTACCTGTCTGGAATAAATGCATTAGGAGTGGACACCTCAGCCCAGGAAGAAAAGTGAAAAGAATGAACCAGGATAGAAAAGTATACAAGAGTTCAAAATAAACTTCCACAAGGAAGTAATACAACCCCCCTGCTTATTCTTTGCCAAACAGCACCACCAATGCCAACCATACGGAAAAAAAGACACAAATCTTGGACACGCATTTCTGTGGTACCTACACAGAGAAGGAACAACAAACACCACTGTACTGGTAGCTCAAAGGGTCTCACAGGGCAGTGATGCAGCAGATAACAAATGGACAGTCAGCCTAAGAAGTAATGGGGAACATTACATCTAATATAGTGAGAAACAAAGAAGCCAAAGTGGTGCCCAATTCAAACATTTTCTCTAAGGAAAAAACAACAATAACCTCATGGGCAGAGGAAAACAAACTGCTGTAATCCAATGGCAGTGGTAATCAGGGTAGCATCAGAGAGCTTAGTGTTCCTGTCTCTTTTACTAAAAGTAAGAATATTGCTAATGATGTCTTGGGGCATCACTGCCTTTCCCCAGGATTGGCTCATTCTGCTTCCTCCTTAGCTCACTCAACAGTCAGCTTTTGGCTTTTTGGCTTTGCTGCCCACCTCCTCTTACCCTGCACTACTCTCCTGCTGCATGTCTGCAGCCTGCTTCACTGTGCCTTTGCAGCAGATATTCTGATTGCTTCACTGATATCAATTTTGTACACTTGGGTGTGTGAAAAAAGCAAAGGAAGGGTATGATAGTAATATCTTTTTTATTAGCTTTTTCCAGGTTTTTCCTGTGTGATATATTTGCACTCCATTTTACACAGTATGGAAAAGATGTTCTTTTAACAGTACTGGAGAAAAAGACCATATTAGAAACAAGCCAAACCCCCTGGTTTCATCCAACAGATGCATTCACTGGAGATGACAGGGAAACCAACTGTGTCAAACATGTTCCAAGATTCTAATCAGGGGAAAAGGAAGTTCACATCTATCTTCTATGTTCTACACTTGAAAAATGCCAGCAATCCCACAAAACCCTCTAAGTCTGTGGCAAGAAGGTAGAGAATTAGGTTCTCTGCTTCAGAACAATACAGGGAAAAGGAGATTCAACTAATGTCCAGGCACATGCAATTCAGTGCAGAAAAAGGACCCTTCATTTAGATATCAACTCCAAAAATCTATATAGTTAGACTAAAATGAGGGGAATATTTAGAGAAATGGTCAATACAAGTTATTTTTTTTTGTGCTCCTTGAGCCAGGCCGTGGTAAATTGGTATCCTGATAGAGACAAAACACTTATTCTGGCCCTTAAAAAAGGGAAGAAATTAAAGTGGTTGATGAGATTTCAGTGGCGAGTTGCTATGATGATAAATGCAAAACAAGTTTGTTCACTGATGGCTCTAAGAAAAGCATTGCACAATCCTTTACAATGTGGTCAAAACTTAAAACCCCAATAGAATAATCATCATAGGAACAAACAAAAACCAAGCTTCCAATAAATGGAAATAAAGAATGTGGCTTTGGTCTCAGTCCATGAGTGAAAAATATTTCATATTTTTATTTATGGGAGGCCACTATTAGCTGACACTGACCATAAACCACATGTTGACAGTGTCAAAAGGGGCCTGGCAAACCATTCTGCTGCTGCTAAGAATAGAGCTTGTTTTTTCAGCTACAAATGTATTCTTTGCAAATTGAACATCAAGTGGGGAAAGAATTAGTGGTTGCAGACACACTCAGAGCATTTTGACAGTGCAATGAAGCTAAGTCAAGAGCTATGTTATGTCCTGTGGATCTGATTAAAAATGTGGTCTGGTTTCAGGTGAAAATGAGAGCTATTATTCCTGGCACAATTGTTAGGAACAAGATCCTACAAAAAATAACCCTGGAGAATCAGAACAGTGTATTCCTAGAACTCATTATAAGGGATGGCTTTCAGTACTGTTGGGATTTTATTGGAAACCACCAAGATAATGATTGCCAAGCTATTATAGCAAAAAAAAGAAATGCTTCAAAGGATCACTATAAGGATGATTTACAGAATCAAAAACCTACAGCTAGGGCAAAACTTTAATGTTGACCTAAAAAGAATAGTTCCTTTCATTAAAATTATTTTACTCACAAAAACTACAAAGGATATATAAAAAGCAAGATATCTGAAAGAACCAGTTCTTGTGATATAAGAAGACGTGGCCCATTAAGGAATCACAGCTAAAAATATAGTATTTGTTTATGATGAGGCTTTTTTATAGTCATTCTACCTTCCCTGAGATTACAATACTAGATATACTTGAACAAATGATCATATAAATCTATTTTTTTGGAATATAGTATCCCTGGTCTGACTACAGCATGCTTCTCAGTAGGCATGAGTTTGCACTGAAGTTTGACTTTTAATTGACTAGCTCAAATTACCTCTAGCCTAAGTCACTGGAAAAAGTCAGTAAGAAAAATTTAGTACCTACCTTTATAGTATCTAAAAAGTTAGAGATTGGGATGAACCTGTGTTAAATAAAATTAACTTAAAATAAGAATATCACCAATGAAGGACTTTTTTTCCCCCCCTGCAGACTACTAAAACAAGATATCTTCACTGCTATACAGTGATGTTAGGCATGGAAATTTTTGGAAAAAACCCAAAGAAACACACAATAAATTCATATGGTTTGTAATGCAATTCTTTCAAATGCCATTGAAGTAACATTGGGGTAGCAAGAACTATATCTTCTGATGAGATCGTTTCTCAGGATCAGTAAACAAGATAAAGAAACAATTTACCACCAAAAGCATGGCCACCAATGATTTACTGTGAAGAAGGCAGCTGCAGGCAGGCCACAAATACATCATGATGAGGTAGCAGAATGAAAGCACAGCAAAGTCAGAAAGAGTGGATGTAGCACTGCCTAACATATCTGGGATATTGCTGTGAGTGAGCCATAGGTCTATCAAAATTGAAAATTGCAGATACATTTTATTGCAGATGAATGTAAACAGATGGAGAAAAAGAGCTCTACCTATACGTTATCTACTGAAAGGCTCTATCTAAATCAGTTATTATATCTCTGGAAATGGATCATGGAAGCATTGTGGATCACTCTAGGATGATATCTGCTTAGAAAGTAAAACAAACATTATGCATTATTAGAAAAGGGGAAGAATCAAAGGAAAGAAAGGACAGAAGAAAAAGTATGATGCTACTGTCCACTCATATCTTGAACATCACATATGGTCCTGTCTTCCCAGCCCATGGACATGTGTAATAGAATAAGGACAGTGAAAGGTGGCAAAGATGAGTAGGAGTATGAAAAAACTGCTTTATAGATAGGCAGATTAGCATTCTTTAATAAAGAAGAAAGATTCCTTAAATGAATATTCTAAGAGTGTAAGAAATCATAAGCACCATGGAGAATGTGAAGAGGGACTGGTTATTCACTAGTCACAACACAGGAATAAAGAAATTAATCTAAGCAAACAGACGTAGTCAAAAATATTGCTGCAGGATGTTAGGGAATCCAGAAAGGTAAATTGGTTCAAATAAACTTTGATAAATGCATGGGTGAAAAGATCATAAAAACCCCTGAAGACACAGATAAAAACACTGACAACTGCCAGGTTTCAGGAAGTTTATGCAGTAAAGGTACAGCAAGGAAAGCATGACCTTATGATACCCTTTTCTCACCATCTGTTAGTGAGAACACCGATGGAACTATAGACTATATATATACCTTACTTTAGCCTGAGCGTAATTCCTGCAGTCCTGAGTATCCACGATCTATGGTTTAGAATATATGGATATATATTATATAATATATTCCACAAATATCCTCCACAAAATCCATGAAGACACAAAAGACCACAAACAAGTGGTTTCTGAGTCTATTTTAAAAGGGAGACAGGAAGAAAGAGCTGTAATGACAGCAACCTCTACTCATTTTGTTGTGTATAGAGAGTTTATTGAAACATCTGATTCAGGGAGGAAAAAGTCATAGAATCACAAAGTCACAGACCATTTGAGTCTGAATGGCAATATCACCTGTAGCCTGTTGCCTGGGATTTTGTCCAGTTGGGTTTTGAACATTTCTACAGATGGACAACTTGACATTTCCCTTATTTCTTTTTGTGCCCATTTCATCTTGTCCTGTCACTGAATACCACTAAGAGTCAGGCTCCACCTTTACTCACTCTCCTCAGGTATTTATATATGTTGTTAAGATTTCCCTGAGCCTTTTCTTCTCCAGGCTGAACAATCCCACATTTCTCAGCCTCTTCTTGTATGTGTCTCAATCCCTTCAACATCTTTGTGGCCTTTTGATGGACTTACTACAGTATGCCCATAACTCTGCTGTGCAGGTAAGCCCAGGCTTTAATCCAGCAATCTGGATGTGTCTCACCAGAGCATGTAGAGGGGAAGGATCATTTCCTTCAGCCTCATGGCAATGTTCCCCACCATGCAGCCCAGGATGGTTTTGGCCCCCTTTGCTGCAAGGAAGCATTGTGGGTTCATGCTCAAATTGGTGCCCACCAAGACATTCAGTGCTTTTTTCTGCTAAACTGTTTTCCAACCCACTGGCCCTCAGCATGGAGGTGTATCCCTACAGGCACAAAGGGCAATTCCTCCCCAGAGGCAGGACTTGACCTTTCCCTTTGTTGAACCTCACGCAGTAATTTAACCACTGGACATTTCTTCTAGCCTGCCAAGTTCCTTCTGAAAGGTAGCACATCTGTTTGGTACTTCAGCCACTCCTACCACTTTTATATCATATGCAAACTTGCCCAGGATGTGCTCTGCCCCATCATCCACATTGTTAATGAAGATGTTGAACAGCACTGTCCTCAGTATTGACCCATGGGGTATTTCACTAGTGATGGCCCTCCAGATGGGTTTTATGTCACTGTCCAGCACATGGCTTCGGACAGTTTTTCAGTTTGCCTCACTGTCCACCTGTCTGATCTACACATCCTCAGTTTGTCTGTTAGGATGTTATGAGAAGAAGAGTTGAAAGCATTACCAGAGGCAAGATAAAAAAAATCCACTGCTGTCCCTTCACCCACTGAGCCAGTCATCATAGCAAGCTCTCAGATAGTTGGGAATGATTTCCCCTTCATAAATGCACAGTGACTATTCCAAAACACTGCCTTGCCCTGGATGCTTAGTTGTGATTTCCAGTATTAGTTGATCCAGGATATTCTCAGGAGCCATGCTGTCCCCAGCACCCATGTGCCACAGGCAAGAAGCATGTCTAAACTGGGCCCTTAGTGAAAGGCCTCTGGTGTCTCTACAGCCCCCAGAGGCAGAGTTGCCTCCATCCTTAGGAGCTAAGTCTGGTCCAAGGTCTCTGATGTGTCAGGGGTAGATAGTCCTGGGGAGCCGGAGTCCACGCCCTGCCACGTGTCACCCACCACTGTAGAGGATGGGGATCTCTGTTCTGGGCACACATGCTGGCCCCCTCTGTGTGGTCTCCTCCAAAACCTGCTATGTCTGGGAGCAGACTAACCAAATCAGAAAACTGTGTCTTATTTTTAGTTTTGTACTGGACATGTAAGCAGAGCATCAACTTTTGGCAATTATCCTCCCAGCAGATGTATGAGCTTCACTCTGTTCTCCAAAACAGTGTGGAAATATAATTAAGTCAAGATGCTTGTCCCTGTGTAGACCCTCAGAAAAAACTTAAGTCCCTTTCATTTTTTTTCTAGAGCATCATAATCTCCTTAAGGTTCTCAAGTGTTCATCTCTTTATTTGGAAGAGTTTAAGGGCTCAGAACTCTAAAATTCTCTCAGCTCTCTGTTTAACAACGTTCTCAGCTGTTTCAGTCTAGACATACAAAATATATAGTTGTTCTAAAACTTTCTTATTCTGTGCTTCAATTTCCTACTTATAAAATAAACATAATAAACTTTCAGCCCACCTGGTATTTGAAATTATTAAATTGGGAAACCAAATCACGTAAGTTAACATTTATAGCTTTGTTCAGTCTGAGCTGTTCCATGTCAATTCTAATTTGAAAATATTTTGCAGGAACACTTTTCTTTGTTTTCTAAATCAGAAATTAAAAATACAAGACTGTCCTATCCAATTGTATGTAATGTAAATTCCTATTCCCACACAAGTCATACAGTCAACACTATTAGAAACCTGAGATGGAATTAATGATACTGAGAAAAACCTCCTTAGGGGGTTAATTTTAAGAGTGTGCTGTAAACAAGGAATAAGAAATTGATGAACAATCTGGAATAAAAATTTAATAAGTTGCTACCCTTTAAGTAAGATGCCATCCATCCTATTGGGTAAAGGAAGATGAAATCTTAAAAAAGAATGGCATTGATAAGGTAATTAGAGGCTCTATGATAGCACAAGCTATATACATATACAAGAGAAAAATAAAATAAAGTTGAGAAGAAAACTTCAATTGAGTTTCCTAAAGTTGAAGAAGAAAAGACTTAAGGGGGGTCCTATAAATAAGCAGCTTTCAAGGACGTATGACAAATTCATCAAGAAGACAGAGACAGGCAGGATGAGAGAGAATGAACCTAAATTGCAACAGGAAAGTATTCGGAGTGCACAAAAAGAGAAACTTCAACACTGTAAGGACTGTCCAGCAATGGAGCAGGTTTCTGGGACTATACATTTTCAGGATCCACCTGGATAAAACAAGGAGCAACCTGGTCTGGCCTCCTAATTGACCCTGCTTTGAATAAGAGGTTGGATTAGCAACTCCTGGAGTCTCTTCTCACCTGGATCATCCTATAACTCTGTGAATTTGCTTTTTTCTTCCATTAGACTTCTTGGTTTTGTTGTCTTATTATTCTTTATGCATAATATTTATTCACTGTCACAGAAAGATTTCAAAGGTAGCTATTTTGTGCTTTCTGCTCTAGCTCAACTGCTTTCAGTGAAAAATCTTCACAAACCAAAGGCCATCTGAAATAAATGGATCGCTTTGACTTCTAAATGCTCTTTTCATATCCTGCCTTGCAATTTAAAATAAATGTTCATAGTGATGCATGCAGCTATGGATTGCTCAGGAATGGCCCTTCCCACTGAGGTTTTCAAAATGCCATATAGCACTATCAAAAATGATTATCTTATTTCCAGCCTCTGCCTTTAAATCTGAATGTGCAACTAACTGGGCTAACTGTGGAGGAAGGTAGGACCAATTATAGCTTCAGCCATTTGGTTTATAAATTTATGTATATTTAGGATGGTCCAGTGATCTTAAAACACAAGACATCTTGTCACAATCCTCCTCTTGACACAACAGCAAGGTAGTACCCTCTAGTTTTACTAACAGTGAAAGGCCTAAAAGGATCAGAAAAAATAAATAAGTCCAGAGGATATTCTTACTTATGGAAGAAGAAAACCCTCACCTCCTCTTTCCTATTTTTGTTGTGCAAAGGACTTTGGAGGTTAAGGAGATGTCAAGACAAGGGTGTTTCCAATGAATTTGAGCTTGGGGTGATTGTAAAGATCATCTGGACAGAATTTATCCCCTCTCAACACTAGCCGGGTAGATTTTTTTTTCCCCTAGTGATGACTAATTGGTGAAACTAGGATTTAGATCTACCTGAATTTAAATAACAAATTCAGTTCAGCTGTACTGAAAGGTTTTAAGTGGATTGTTTGTTTGCTTTAAGAATCAGACACACACACACACACACACAAATGGATTAAAATAAAAAGGAATGTTGTTGCCCAGTCAAACAAGGCATCAAGAACCAGAATTTTTCAGTTTTCAGGAATATGCAGGGAATGAGAGATAAAAATTCAATTCCATTTTCTGCTTGAGGGAACTGAAACCTTCCCTCTTACCTTGGTGTAAACCAAGCAAACAGTTTGCCCTCACTGTGATACAAAGAATATATATTTATCTTTTTTTTTTTTTTTTCCTAATGGAGTGTAAGAATATCAACAGGAGTTAAACAGAAAGCTGAACATAGAACTGTCCTACCACACTGGAGAATGGGGTGCTCTGCAAAGATATAGGGCATGTGGGACAGGAAAGAATTCATCCAGTCCTAACATGGGTGAGAAATCTGATCCCTGAACCTACGGAGCTTAGGCATGAATTTGCCACATCATATTTTATGAAACTAATGCTTTATTTCTTTGGCTTTTCTTTCAAATACCTAATGGTTTTGTTTGTGCCAAATTGGAACATTCTGTGTCAGAACATCAGTTTTTTGTTCACGCCAAAATAAGAACTTAAAATTTGGTTGGTGTCAGTGACATTTTTATTTCTCACTTCTTGCTTTTTTTCAGAATTGAAACAGACAAACAAACAAATAGTAATCATATAAAGTTCTGCAGCAGGTTTGCAAGCATTATTCGGCTTAGAGCCAGAGCTGGAGAGATCCTTTCAACCTTGGAATAAATAGGCAGAGCTCCTGTTGGCTTTCTAGTTTATCCTGGTAACTATCCAGGGTTGTGTTTGGGCCATGGAATACAAAATCATAGAATAATAAAATCATAAATGGAACTGAAGAGGATTTAATAAGAGTTTTAGACAACGAGTAAATAATGCACCTTTAATGCTCCAGACACAATAACCCCAGTGTTTCTAAAATCAACAAGGGTTCTTTTTGCCCTTGCCTGACTTGCAGTATATTGCTATCTCATATTACTGATAAACCCTGGAAATAGAGAGAATGTTCCTTCTACATGTATCCTTCACAGCTCAGTTCTGAAGATACATGCTGTACTTTGGGCTGTGTCAGGATCTACTGTGCTTCCTTCTGATCTATTCAACCCTTTCAGTCTTTAACCTGTAAGACCCTCTGCTATTGCCATGGGGATAGCCATTAAATCAGAAAAGTGTTTATTTCATGTCAGACACTTACATGGTAAGAGTAGGCTCAGGTTCATTTCAGTTTTTTACTCCTGGTAAGGATAAAAATAAATCCTTCATTTTAAAATATGCTTTGATTTCCAAGTTGTGCATTTGATTTTGTTTGCTTCCACCAGTATCTAGCAATGATTCTCAGAAAAAAATGATCTTTCTTTTTCAGTATCATAAATCTGAAGAAGAAAGATATACTCTTCTTTTTCCATTTCAGTTGTTTTCAAATTTGTACTAGATTAAAAAATCTCTTCAGACCTCCACAACTACCAGACATGATCCCTTGCCAGACCAATCAGACTTGCTGTGAAATAAAGTTTCCTGTCATATTAAGGTACAGCTGTCATCTTAACCCTCAGTGCTGTAAACAAGCAGTTGCTGGCAGCAGATCATAAGCAGAACTATAATCTGTGTACCTCAATTTTCCACATGTCTGGCCAAGAAAGGTATGTCTCCATGACATCATTCCATCTCATCAATTTCCCTGTCTCCTCAGCCTTGCATCACTTTTATCCTCCTTTTTATTTCTTCTGCATTCGCTTCCCTTGCGTCTCCATGAACCCTTTCTCTGTGCCATTTAGGTTACCATGTGTAGCCCAGTGGTGACTCATGGAAATAGCTGTAGACTCCTCATCTATTTATTCTACCAGACATATCCTGTTATTTGTCTGTCTCTCAACTGTTTTGCTTTACTTTAGAAATATTGCTTTTCTTGCATAGGATTTTCATTCTTTAACCCCAGTGTAGCGTTGCCTTGGTGTTTTTCCTGCCTCTAATTTTCCATGCACCTCCAACCAAAAGAATGCTACCTCTGTGGCAGGTTACTGAAATGTATCAATCTACCTTCTTACTCCTGCAGTAGAAACTTAATTAGACTCTTCTTAGATCCACTAGGAGTTGCTGGCCCTCTTCTCTTGCTTCAGGAACCCCAACACTGACAGAGGCCAGAGGACTTGCCCCTTTAATCCTAGTCTCAAAGTCACTGTGTGGTGACTTCAGTGGACCTTGGAAGTGGGTGTCCTTTATCTGCACATCTTGTCTACCAAAGAAATTAAAGTATTCCCCCCTTACGTATGTTTACAACTGATTTTGTTTCACTCTCTCTAAAGGAATGACAGAAGGAAAAGAGCAAAGAAAGAAAAGAGAGGAATAGAGAACACAAAGGATCTTTTCTGTTTATTTTGGTTCTTCTTCTATAATCATTTCCTACTTCTTTTTCTGGACACTGCTAATGAGAATTCCAGTTGTACAGCTCTGAGGGAAAAAAGGCATCTATTCTGCACTCTCCTCTCTTTGAGGGTACTGAGACTATCATTAGAGGTGGCATACATAGGACAAAAGGCCCTGATGCTGTGTCTCAGTAACACCTTTATTAGCTTTATTATTTTTGCTACCAGTATTTTAAAATGATAAATCATATTAGTATAAAGAGTATTTTTTCCTGTTCTATTAGCTTTATCAGATATTTTCTTCCTCATATATGCTTTCAAAATACTACAGGCTTCTCTTCCTTGTGATGCAATTTTCTTCAGTCTTAATGTTAACATTCACTGCACAAAGACCTCTGAATTTAAAATAACAAAGAAAGTTTCTAGACCCTTCCTATACCAATTGCACTTATCAGTCTCAGAGCAGGGCTCCAAAGCAACAACGACTCTGCTTCTTTTGTCCCTCAGAATCCAGCTTCAAAGCCTATGTGCTCTCCCAAAGACTTCATCATCAGGTAGGGTTTTTAGAGCGCAGCCAGGACTCCCAGTTCCTGCAACCTTCCCTTCTAGTCCTCCTGCAAAGACAATGCCACTAAAATACAGCACTGCTGTAAAAAACAGAAACTATTCTCTGGGATCACTTGCAGCTTTAGCCTCTGACAGCAAAGGTGCCTGAAAGGAAAACATTTATTATGAGTGGAACACGTCGTAAGGGGCAAAGAAGGAACCCTCAAAAAAATCTTAAGGTTTCAGTATGAGAACAGAGGCTCCTTGATAAGTAAAGCGTTTCAGATCTTTGCATCTTTATAGTTGTCAGACACAATCACTTTTATGCTCAAGAACTCCTATCCTACAATCCCAGTATTTGTTAAAGGCTCTGGAAGAAAGCTGTTAGTCTCATCCAAAAAAAATATGAGGCTGACAGCTACCATAATTTTCCCAGAGGATTTATAATAATATTAAAATTTATACTATTGAGAATTCAGATGGTAAGAGGATGTGACAGACACATCCATTTTGACTGAATTCATCATACACTACTGAAGGTTTTACTTTTCAGCAGCAAGACTGCAGAATTCTAGTTACAAAACTGATAGGTGAAAAATAGTTCTGATGCAGAGCTCAGTGAGATTACAATTGTGTGCCACTAGGCTTGGAATAAACTTTTGTGGAATTTCTTAATGTCTTAAAATCAAAAATCTAATTTCCTGAACTTTTGACTTTTTGATAGAACTCACATAGTCTTATTTCTGCCTAAGCTTCTGTTTAGGTAAAGTGATGTACCTGAATGTCAGTCTGTGAATTTTAAAGGGGGTAAGAGTTTGGATTTGAGTTCACAAAATCTAAACAATACCTAGAACTCAGGCCACCTACTACCCACATTTCTATGTGTTCAATGATTTATACTACATTCCTACACTATAGACAGGGAGCACCACTCTTCCTCTTCTTAAAAGCTCAGATCAGTTAGAGACTATTATTTATGCTTGTAACCACTCTCTAGCTGGTGAATATAATTCCCTTTCTCTGAACTTTCCCTCATAACCCTTTGAGCAAAAGGCAAAATAGAGGTATCTGTTGACACAAACTGCACTTGCAGCAAAGAGTGAACCAGAGTCTTTGCCAGAACATTTCTTGACATTTTGCTGCTTAAAAGATTAGGCAGTTGTGACCTTCCCACTTAGAAGAATTTCCTGCCCTCACATATGATATTATTTTCTTTCCATTGATCTTTTGTAGTAAAGGTATGCAAGTCCTTGTCTAAAACTGCCATTCCTGAATACTTCTTCTGGCCTGATTCAGCACTTGAGATACCAAAATAAATCAGTGTCATGTTTCTTATTGATTCTTCATCAAAAGCTCAAACCAAATAATAAACATATGCAGGAAGTACCTCTCAAATGTTTTTCATTCTCTCCAAAAAAAGAAGGAGGGATATATGATTTTTACATGCTCTCATTCTCTTCACTGGTTGTAGGGTTAGGTATGGAAAAGCAGACTTTTTTTTCTTTTCTCCTTTTGTTGTAATTGCACATGACAGTCTGTTGGTTGCTAAAAAGAACAGAAATGGATCATGAGACCTTTATTTTTTAAATGAAAACAAAAAAAATCAGTGAAGTAGGATAACAACAGTAAACTTCTATTTTTCAGAGACACCTTCTGCCCAGTTAATAAAAGATGCTTTCTGGGAGAACAATATCTGTTCAAGTTACATTCATTTGGCTGACTGAAGACATCTCCTTTCCCTAGCCTGCATTCAGCATAGGAAGGTCTCAGACTGTTCTGCTACTGATTTTGCACTTTAGACATCAAAACACAGTATTTATGTCTGCTTGTTTGATAGCAGAATGTGTGGAGGGAATGGGGGAAACAGCCTGCAAACAAACAAAAATTCTCATTTTTGAGACAGACTGTCTTGTAAATGTAGGGAACCATCCTTCGCTTAGTCCCAAAACTAAGCATGCAGCAAAAAAAGAATGAATAAATGGCATGCTTTCTGGGCTGCAAAAAGAAAACTGTTCACTGAAGGAGGGAAATATGACTACCAGGATGCATATTACCCTGTTTAGTAATTGTGTATGATTGTGGACTCCAGCTCAAGGCTGAGTGATCTGAAGGAGGGATAAGCCTTCCCTACTTCAGGGCCAAGATTGAGTGTAGTCTGGTTTCCCTGCAGCAGCCTGTGCCTCAGTCTTCCTGCCCAGGAAGACATTTGCTCTCCGCACAGTCCCGAATCCCAAACTAAAATAAAGATCAAGACTGAAGTTTCAGGTCAAAACTAAAGCCTGAAGGCGTTGATCTAACTTACTGCAGGCTTATGACAGGCACTGCTGAAAAATACCAGTCCAGTAATACAAAACATTGCCATCAGATTGTATGTCTTTGACATTACATTAGTAGATAATTATAAACATGCTTGAGAAATCTGGAAAATTACTTGCATAACTAAGGAAAAAAACATTCAGTGATTCTATGATCTTGTGAACCAACTGTTCATTGTTGTGAATTCCAACTTCTTGCCCTAGTCTTCAGGTCTGGCATTTCTGAAGGCTGGTCTTGCTAGTAAAGACTGAAGCAAAGAAGGCTTTCAATACCTTAGTCTTTTCCATGTCCTGTGTCACTGGGACAACTGCCCCTATCAACAGATAGCCCACGTTTTCCCCACTTTTCTTTTTGCCACCTATGTAATTATAAAAAGCCCTTCTTTGGCCTTTGATATTCCTCACCAGATTCCACTCTGGTTAGGCTTTGGTGTTCCTAACCCCCATCACTGCATCCTCAGAGAGTGTTTCCTTCTGGGTTACCTCTCCCTGCTACCATTTTCTGTAGGCTTCCTTTTGTGTTTGAATTTTGCCAGAAACTCCTTGTTATCTGTGCAAGACTCCTCACGTTTGCCTTCCTGCTTATTAGTATAGACTGCCCTTGAGCTTGGAGGTGGTGATCCTTGAATATCAATCAGCATTTTTGGACTTCTCTTTCCCTCAAGGCTTTATGTCATGGGTTTCTTTCAAACAGATCACTGAAGAAGTCAAAGTCTGCTCTTTATTCTCTGTTGAAACCTGCAAATGCCTTTATATCTTCCTATTTGCCATTGAGATTTGCACAGACAAAAGACATGACTAACAAGAAGAAGAGAAACAAAGAGGTGTCCTAAGTTCATGTCCCTCAAATGAGGAACAGGACATCAAAATAAAGATATGTTATTAACATGAAATCACATACACCAAATTTCACAGACTTTCACCTTATTTGTAATCAGCACACATAGTAAAATTATTTCGAAATGCACAACATGAAATGATTAAGTCATTAAATGATTGTATCATATATGTACATATAAGCATCATATGAATACATATTGGTATATCACAGTATGAAACCCACACATAACAATATATGTGCACACAATTATGAAAATTAAACAATTTTTTAAATTATAAGGTGTTGTAAACAAACAAAATAGCATGTGCCATTTCTTTTTCTGTTTGGAGGTAGTATGTAGAACAAAATAAATTTACACCAATTTACATTAATTTTCCAAAAATACATGCCTAGCACTAGATTGACATAAGCAATAACTCACATTTTAAAACAAAAAACAATATACACAAACAAACCCATAAAAAATAACTGATTTATAAATTCTAGGCAGGACTGGCTCATTTAAGTCTATTGAGAAAAAACATGGAATGGTTTAGAATGGTCATTATGTAAAAAGGAAAAGGCTTCTGATAGAGTACATCAAAATAAATTAGATGCTTAGGTAAATAAATGCATTTGAAAAAGACTTTCTAAAATAAATTCATTCAGTTCTTCACTGAAATTCATGATGAAGACATCGTATTCATTCACTAGCTAAAACAAGAACGAGGCACAGAAAATTGAAATCAATGTGCCTGTAGAGTGTAACTCTCTCTTGCTGAAAACCAAATATTTTCTGTGTCACTGGTGCAATTACCTAGTGAGTGTCAAGAAGTGGTATCAAAGTATTTCTAAAGATAAAGCCTAAATGGAATCTGAATTTTAGAATAGAATCAAAGAATTCTTGAGGCTGGAAGTGACCTCTGGAATGTCATCTAGTCCAATCTCTTGTTCAAGTAAGTCCACCTAGACCAGGTTGCCCAGGACAAGGTCCAGACGGCTTTTGAAGATCTTCAAGGAGGGAGACTCCACAATCTGGCTGTGCTACTTAATAATCTCAATTTCGGATCATCAGATGAACACAAAAAATATTTTCAGTGATAATCTAATATGATGCACTCTTAAGCACGTTTTAATATACCTGAGAAAAGGAAGTAAATAAGTAAAAGAAGACCAAATGACAAGCAATTATAGTCAGTAGCAGAACTATTACTAGAGCTGTTAGAGTGTATTTCTAATGAGAAATGATTCCACACAAATATGGAATTATAGAGCAACTAAACAGTGCAGTTTGTCAGAAAAGTCTCAATAGGCAATGGACAATGAAAGCCCAATGTACCTGCAGGTATATGTCTGGCCCCATTTCTTGCAGTCACTGTATGATAACAGCAGATTTTTTACATCCCTACGGCCTAATAAAGCTAAGTCTCATGAGTCTCAAGAACAATGTATGCAGTAGTGTACACTTGGATCTGCAAGGAGCTTATATCAAGGATTAAATCCCCTAAATATTTTGACAGGTAACGTAGAGATGTGAGCTGAGCAACAAGTCCCTGTTGCATTGCACAGTGGATCCATCCTCAGCAAGGACAGGGACTCGGCACCAGCCAGAGCTCCTTAGAAACTGGCACCACCCAGAACTCCTGTATTTGCTCCCAGACCAAAGAAGTAAGACAAGGGGGGACCAGTACACACGTAAGACTAACTCCGCTGAGGGGATGCAAACCTGGTCTAGGGACTACAAAAATCCTGCTGGATCTGCCAGTTTGAATCTCTGCTCCAGGACACAGTATTCTTTTCTTCAGAAGTTTTACAGAGTTACTTACTCTTCATGACTGCTGGGTTATTTCAGTAACCCTCTACATCCTGATTTCCAACCATCTTCCTCTCTTGTCCATTATGTGGGTGCACTGGGCATTAGAGCAGTAATTAATTTATTTCTTGTTTTGAGGATCAGAACCAGTGTTTGGTGGAACACCAAACAGTTGGGACTTCTGGTGATATGTTGGCTACCACTCACTCTGCAAGTAAAAGTTAGAGCAAGGTGCCCAAGAGCTATTTCAGGCCTTGGGTCAGATTGCTTCAGGCTTCTCACACTTCTCAGCAGCTCTGACAGAATCTTTTCAGAAGTTCTCTGGGCAGTGAATTGTTGTAATTTCAGATGGGTTTAATGCAACAAAATTGAGAAAACCTTTTAACGTGCAGTTGTTACCTGCCACCAACCTATGAGCTTAATGTTTCTCCACTACACTGTATTATCTTCTTCTCCTTAGCTCTGACTGGCTCTGTTGTAAGTTTGCCTTTCTTAAGTAACATTCTAGTAAAGGAAAGTCTTGGAAGCTGTGTACATCTGAATTATCCTGATGTAATTCTATATTTGATTGTCTTCCATGAAAGCAGAAGTGAGTTTCACCATATCTGCTTAGGACAGTCATCATTACTGTATTTCACCTCTTCTCTGCAAATATTTTTATTGTGTTCCTGCTGGGATGAGAAAGGATTCTATAGAATTCATTAGATTTTTGTACTTGGCTGTGCAAAGAACAATGCAAAAATGCAAGAAGAGTTTGAAAGAGATAACTTTTCACCAGAAAAAACAGATCCCACCTAAGAATCACAACTACACTTAAACAGCTAAACACTTTTTAAAATTTGGTTCTCATTCTGGTAGAATATATGTTTTGTTTCTCCATAGTCAACAGAAGCTTTTACCTATGTGTTAAAAAAATCCTTATTATGCTCACAAAGGAACTAATATTAAAGGATCTAAGAACATACTGCTTTATCCTGGTGGAAAAAAGGTTTCTCTGTGTTAACTTGGGAAGAACAAAGCTGTCTTTTTAGGATTCCCAGTTCTTCTAAATGATAGGACCTGATGTGCTACAGCTTCTAACAATGGATTGCAATAGGCATCAGCCCACCAACTGAGAGAAAGAGTAATTGACTGCAATAGCCTCTCCCAAGCTTTTCCAGGGTGGACTGGAAACACTACACAAGTCAAAAAAATAATACAATAGATGAATGAATATAAATATTTCCTACAGAAATATGTTCAAAATTCAAAGTTTTAACATAACGTCCAAATTAAACTACTTGAAAGTTTGGAATAGTGGAATGTGGTGGGAGTTAGCCAGCATTTTCAAATGGATTTACTTTTCACTGTAGTAAATTCCAGAAAGATGAAAAGGCTTCTAAATTAAAAAAGGCGTGTCTTATTAGCATATAAGTACTTAGTACATTTAGATTGGAAAGACATTTAAGATCACCAAGTTCAACCATTAACCTAACACCGCCAAGTCCACCACTAAACTCATAAATAGAATGGTACTCAAAGTGACTGGGTAAGATGGAACAGAAGTAAAAGGATTTATAAACAAGACTTTCTTCTACTCATTATACCATCACTTTCTGGAATGCATTTGTCCAACTCTAGAGCTGTTGCTCGGGATCATACTGTGCTTGTTCTTTTCTGTTTCCCAGGATGCTTCCTTGTTACCTCCATTGATGTTGGCTGCATGCCAGCTGCCTGCTCCTTGTGCAGCCCCAGAGCAGAGGGTGTCTTGCTCAATGTGACGCCTCTCCAGCTCCTCTACTGTCTTCTGTGGAGCCGCCCTCTGGAGCTGTGGGCAGGAGCTGGCCCTGCTCCCCTTGCAGGTCCCAGCAACCTTCATGCACTTCTCTGCAGGCAGCCAGAGTGCTGATGGAGAGAAAACCAACTCAAAGTGTCACTGGGACCCACACAGAGGTGTTAACATATATAAAGCATCAAGACTACAAATCTACTTTGCACATGTCCCAGCTACCTGGTCTGATGCCAGCTGAGATCTGAAATTGCTTGTACTGCATGTAGGGTCATTTAGGATACTGCTTCCAATATTATTTTTGGCAGAGGGGTGTGGAAGGTGGAGGAGTAGTGTTTGAAAGAAGAAATAATCCTTTCCTTGAAGGGGTTAGTTTTGGCTCTGAAAATTTATTACTATAAAACATACCTTTGTCATACCCTCTCCAAAAAAACCCCACCTCAATCATTCCAGATAATTGTAAGAACAACTAACTAAATAAATAAGTACCCAGTGAATAGAAAACTTGGTTGTGTTTTCATTTTTGCTCTGTACTTCCAGGATCTTGGCAGCTGGATGCAAAATTTGGTGCCTGAGAGCACAGTGCAGCTCTGCAAGACACTGACAGGACCTCAGCAAGACCCCAAGGGAACCATAAGAAGCTGCCCATCTGCAGGAGTAACACAGGCAATATTGGCAGGTCTCTAACAAATCAGCTGAGCAAAATTCAATGTAAAGTTCAGGTTAGAAGTATTCTACAACACAACCTATTCCCCTTGTACCCAGCAGCTGCATACATTGCCTGCATATTAGATACAGCCTACAGACTGTGCTTCCTTTCAGGGCAAAGGATGTGGATTTATTTGCTCTCAGGTTGCTAGGAGACCTCCTATTTTCCAGCTATACCCTCTCAGACAAAAGGAGATTACTACTTCCACACTTCAAAAACACAAGATTTTTTTTCTTTTCACCAGGGCTCAGGTCTGGTCAGGGGGTGATAAACATTCTCACAGTGCCAGACCCTCTGGGAGACAAACTGACCATGGTTTTGCACCATTTGGATAGGAACTACCTGCACAGGCATCATCTGATCTGGACATACCCACACATGCAAATCTGGGCATCAGGGAAACTCTTGGGGCAGGAATGGAAAATATCATGGAAGTTAGTCACTCCCCAGAAAAAAAGTGTTGTTGCACGTGTAATTTTTTAGACTACAAGTTTGAATCTGTAGGCCTAAAGGCTACCTAAATCTTCTTTCAAGCTCCTAGGAGAACAAAAGGAAAAGACATAGGCTTAGATTTCTGGAGACTTCAACGGGCAGGGCAGTAAGCCCAGAAGAACTGGATAGGTAAGAAACTTAGTTCCCTCTTAACCCTCTTGGGAGAATAGTCCTTCTGAAATAGAAAAGTGTTTTGAAAATGTGCATGTGTTTACTTAACTTACTAAACTAATGAGATTGGAGCAATAGATTAGCTGGAAGGGAAAGTAGAGATTCTTTATACCATATCTTGTTATTGCAAAATGAAAGAAAATAATTTCTACATCTCAAATTTGATCTGCATATTTCATTTAGTATGTATCTTGAGGATTTATTTATATTAAATTGTTCATATAAGTCTTTTTACCCCAGATTTTTCAAATATTTTTCACATTTGGGATGGTATTTTTTCATTGCTTATTTATTAACCAGTACGTTACTAAATTCTGATGAACTTATTACCTAGGTTTTTATTAGACAGTACAGAGTAGTTTTGCATGTAGCTAAATAAAGCTAATTGTTAATCTGAATGTCTTGCACTGCTCAAGTATCTTTTCCCTTAGAAATAAAGATGTGACAGAATGGACATATACTGATTTAACAGTAGATGTTAACTAGAGAACAAGACTAATTGCAGGTGTAAATAAGAGTAACTAAAATTTTTTTCTTTGTTAATGAGATATAAAATATTTGTCTTTGAAGAGAAGCCTATAATATTCATTGAGTTAGGTGTTTTGGAGTTGCAGAATTTTCCAAGTCATTATTAAAAAAAAAAAAAATTCCTTTCCCAGTGGCAAAATTACTTGACAAAGATCCAGAATTATCTTGTTTGGACCAATTTTTTCTTGAAATCCTAAATCTGATGTCCAAGCTTTGTAATTTGTAAATATTTCCACACCTACTTCATGGTAATTTGTATTCCTCAAAAGAGTTTTTTGCAAGAGTGATCCACCTTTGCTCTGCAAATTCACACCTCCAAAAAAGGACAATTAGTGTGAGCTGGTTAGCTGTTTTCCTGTCTCTTCATTACCTCTCCTCTTCTTTCCTTCATATATTCAATTATGGAAAATTGGCTTACAGGTTTTCTTTCTGTAAATTTCTTTTGCGAGTAAAGAACAGATTTCTCTCCTTGGTACTACATGGTATGGCTGTAATAAGTTAAATTAAAAACATGGCCATAAGAGTATGAGTAACTGGTTATAGTTGTACAAATAACCATTTCTTT
>JAWWES010000115.1:85189257-85207392 GCA_035583135.1 Lophotriccus pileatus
ATAATTTTTATTGTATACTAATAAATATCTTTTAATTATAACTTGATTATTTTGAGTATCTCTAATAATCAATAACAATGGCTTAGTTCTGTTTGTTACTTCACTCTGACTTCAACATCACTGACTTCATGCTGATAACTGGGCATTTCAAGGAGTCACTCCAAGAGAAAGAGACTGGTATTTGAGTAATACCAGTGAAAGCCTTAAAAAAAAAAAAAATGAAAGTTTAGCTCTTAAACTTGTGTGTAGGTACCAAAATACTAGTTTTGGTGTGATTTTTAAAGGGCTGAGATGCCCTGACTGAAAAAGGTTTTCTTAACACTTTTAAGAAGGAAAGGGACAGAGCAGCTCACACCACTGATAACACCTATTACACAGTCATTATCTTGCATATCTGTATTTGCCATGGTATCTTTCAGAAAAAATCTAATAACTGCTTCTAAGAAAAGCAAGTCCTTGTAAAAAATTGAAAGGTATGGAAAATCTGAACTTTACCTGAACATTTCAACTTATTCACCCAAAAGTCTGAAAGACAAACCCTCCCAAATTTTAACATTATGATTAGAAAAAACATAGGATGAAGCTCAATTACACCTTCTGGGTGATTAGACCATCCCATATTTTAAATTTTCCAGTGTTAGTGGTCTGTAACATAAGATCATAGAGGGAATTTACAGTGGACAGAGGAAAAGAGGAGTATAAAGTCCCTTTCATATTTATTCTTGACTAAGTTTTTTCTCTCTGCTAACTTTTCTGAAGCATGGAGAAACCTGAAAGAGAAGCATATAATCTAAATTATTTTATTGATCTGGGCTGACTATAGCAGGAAGCTTTGTATCACCGAAATTCAGAAATCTGAAGTTTTTTTACAGACTTTACAGACTTTGAAAAGTTTAGGCCATTCCTCTGACACTGGGCAAACTTTCAAATCTGTTTTGGTGCTGTCAGTACCCACACACTTAATAGAGCTTTCATTTGCACGCTTTTTCTTCTCACAGGATGACTTAGTTTGAGAGCTGTAAACACGGTTCGTTACCTTTGTCCCAGACAGACACATGTGAGAAATGTACACCTCAAACTACCTCAAACCAACATTTCTCTGTTCTTTACCTGCTTCCTTTATTCTATGTGCATCAATCAGTTCAAAATTGCTCTATGTCAAAGAATTTAAATGTAAATTAACATAAAAACTTTCAATTAGAACTGGTTATTTAAGCCCAAGATATGAGTGTGAACTGTTTCTTGTTCCCTCCTTCCAGACAGCTTCTCAAGAACAAACAGAATTTGGATTGCATAGAAATCTTCTTGGCACCATTGTTTGTTTTTTTTTTTAGAGATTAAAGATTTGTTGGAATGCATTCTTTCCATCCTTACGTGATTATGTGTATATTGGCCAATATTTTTAAGCATGGAGTCCTTGGGCTGAACATTTTTGAATATCTTTAATTAGTAAATACATACTCTGACTTTCAGACATGCTCGACAACTCACAAATAACCATAAACCTGCAGTGTCTTTTTCGCTGTAAGTAACTAAATACCAGTAATTAGCTGTAAGAGAGCGGAATTCAGGACAGACATATTCTCTTCTGAAATTTCCAGCTTGGCAGTAGATGGTTACCTTGTGTGTCATCCTGTTACTGTCAAACAGCTCTTCCAGACCTGACTGTATTGAAATGGGTAAGATAAATTTTGTGGAACAGAGCTGTACAAAACCAATCTGCTATAGAGAAGAATATACAGCCAAAACATAATTATATTGGTTTAGGGAACTGGATGATGTGGCTTAGGTTCAGCAATACTATGGAAAACACAGAGAAAGAAAAAGACAGTTACAGTGAACTTCATGATTCTTTGAAAGAATATATGGTACAATGGTGACCTTTAAATCTGGTGAAAATCCAACGGCATCATTTGACTTTCTCATGCTGTTTCCAGACAGCACAATGTGAAAGCAAAGGTCCTAAGTACTCTGGACTTTAACTGGTTTTATGATATACACAGTAACATGTATGCTCAATTTTAAATGGAGGAACTTTAATCTGTGAGAGAAGTAGAGTTTGAGATTCAATAAGCTTACATCTTGTCATTAACACCATTCCAAGTAGCTCATAACTGAAGAACGTTGATTTTACATACTTGGCAAACAACCAGGCAAAAAAAGAAATGTATATAATTTGTTTTCTCTAAATCTCTCTTTGTATCTTAGTTCAACATCTGTTTTTTCAGTCATGAGCTCCTAAGAGCACAGACCTCTAACACAGTATTGAATAATGTTAAAATAGGACAAATCTAAGCCAGCTGAACCTACTGGAAAGATTCTTATTATTGCAGAAAGCATTGGTCTCATTACTCAGTCTTCCAAAAGCAATATCTTCTTGGAAGCTCCAAATGTTTTTTATAACCATTAAATATACAAAAGTATCATTTCTCATCCCCATCTCCCATTCAGACCTATACACCAAGTAATAAGTAGAAGTATGGAAGCTGACTCAAACACTGAGTTCAGGTTTCTCTGCAAAACCCCATCGGTTTCTCTCCTTGTCTCTCTCCTTTGTCCCAGCTCCATCCTCTTATACCTCCAGTTTCTGCCACACATCCTCCCTTCTTGTATTTATTTTCATATTCCCAAGAATATTTTCTGTTTTCTTTGCAAGTGACATAATTTCTAAGGGGCAAGGGGCAGCATGAAGATTGACTGGCTTGAAACAACATACTTTTGACTGTGAGCCAGGAGGCCAGAGGCAGAGGGTAAGTGTTGAGTTCACTTAGCAGCCTGACCTTAAATGGGACAACACTGGTGACTGTTCTTCCCAATCCACGGATCAGTTTCTATAAAAACTCTAGAAATTTAATATCTTCGGGACATTTAGCCTTCTGAGAGAGTTTACTGGACAGTCAATTAAGAAAGTCATCTGTAAGTGATGACAGGCATAAGTGTCTCCTCACTGTGGGATGCAGTTCACACCCTTCAGTCCCTCCAGAGGTTTGTTATTCTATTCCATGCTTTGCTTCTCCACTTCACTGTCCTGCCCTGTACTCTCCTCTGCTGTACTCCCATGTAGTGATGGGATGCTTTCTTGACTTCACTCTGTGGTATAACTCATAAATGTTACCTCCCTCTGTTTCTATATCATGAGACAAAATAGGATGTGGTTTAAAACCAAAAGAGTATAAAACACATGCAATTAAAAATAGTGGCCTAGTTGGATGAGGGGTAGAGGGAGCAAAACTGAGTCTGGAGATAGGGACCTAGTACCTGAAGTAGTTTATGGTAGATTTTGGTGCCCTATGGAAATCCATCATTCCTGACATACCTTAAAAGTATTTCATTATTGATGAAGATAATCAAGCCAACTGCCACTACAGAAAATTGTTACCTTGAACTTCAAACTCATTTCAGCTCATTTACCTTTGTGTAAGCCAAAGATGCTGCTCATATGCACAGGGTGTTTGAAGGATCAAAGGCATTATCATGGAGAATTAATGCCCAATAGAGTAGAAGTCTATTGCAATCCACACCCTATTGAGAATTTACAGTGTTCAGCTTTCATTTCCCCATTAAGACTTGTCAACTGCAACATCTTAGTCTTTCAAGATACAGAGTACTTAAATTGACATCTTTAAAGGATGTTGTAAAAATGTGCAAGATTGTTCAGAAAAGCACATTAACACCTGGAAAGAGATGGAGATAATTTTTGAAGATTTTAAAACATCACAAAACATGAAATCGATAAAACAAAAATGGGAGAGGTTCTAATTAAGCTTAAACTAAGAGAAATCTTTGTATTCTCTTGTTTACTCCTCTTCTTCTCTAAGTGTTAAAGATGAAAAAAAAGATCTCATTAGACTTCACAGGCCTGGAAAGCATGGTGCTGACTCTGGTTTCAGTGAACAGGCCTTATCCATCTTCTCCAGTGTTGTCGTCAAGCTAGCAATTTCTAGCTATTTTTAATTAGTTCCTGTTAGTTCTGCTTTAGTTTAGTTTGAAGTTTTTGGAGTTGTATAGAAAAGCTCTAAAATCTATTTTTTAAAATAAAAGTTGTGAGTTTCCTTTAGAGACAGTATTTGTAGGCAAGGGCAGTGGATGTGCCTCCATCTCAAAATGTCCTCACCTGGAACAGCCAGGACAATAGCCTACAGTAGGATACAATAGCCCAGTATTTCTGCACCAGGGGCTCCTCAAGAAGGGCCCTTCAGGGCAAGGGGCTGGATCCCAAGTCCCTGGCCAGTGAGCACCTGCAAGTGCTTGATAGGCACAGGCATCTCACACACCTCCTCCTGTCCAGGTGTTTGGAGCTGAATGAGTAAGGACACCATAAACTGGCTTTCCTGAGGTGAGGGACTTCACATTGCCCTGGAGATCACAGATTTCTGCCAGCGTTCCCCAGTGCCCCTGCCAGCCTGCAGCTTCTGGCAGTTGCCATAATAACCTCATGCAATGTAAACACTTTTATTGAAGTTCGTCACAGACGCTGTGAAGATGTAAACCCACAGCACTGCCATCACACACGTGCTGCCTGGAGAGCACTGGATGACACAACATCCTGTCAAAACAAGGAATGTGGTGAGATCTAGTTGATGCAAAACTGAACAAAGCTTGATATATGTGCTCACCACCATGTGCAGGAGGCAACAAGTGCCACAGGTCTTACTGGAAAACATTAGTAAATGAAAAGATGAATAAGTAGTAAATGAAAAGAAGAATACAAGGACTGTGATTAATGGGATAACAGTTCAGATGCCTCTAAAGCTGGGTTTTGGGACACGCTGCTGCCACTGAAGCAACACATGGACTCAGCATCAAAGCTCTGGATCAGGGATGCAGGGAAAAGTTGTGTCTCTGCCAGCTGCCCCATTCCTCATGTGCCCTCAGGCGAACACAGTCAGTTCATCTCTACAACGAGAACAGTGATAGAGCAGCACAGGACACAGGCAACAGCTTCTGTGATAAGTTCAGAAATGGACAGCCCTACAGATCAACTCATACAGTGGCCCTATTTATCCTGCCATCAACACTAATATCTCAGGAACTCTATTATTTTATGCAGCACCATAATATTAATACAAATATGGCCAACAACAATTTTTGACATAGAGCATATTTTACATATATGAAAAATATGTCTACCTACTTGGTTCTTTTTAAACAGCCCACCTAATAAACTGAGTAAGCCCAGTGTTTTTCTTCAAGGTGCTCACATTCATCTCAAGTATCCTTTCCATCTGCTGGCTAAGTGACTTGAGTGTGGGATATTTTCTAGCCAATGCTTAGCAATATAAATAAGTAAGTTAACTGCTATGACATTTAACTAGTAAAATATTTGCCTTATTTTGGCCTGATAAGACAAAGATTGAAAGCCACAAGCCACATACCTGCAGGGATCAGCTCGTGGATCAGCCATCTCTCCCTTTCCTGACATGGGAGCTCTGCACAGCCCACAGGGATGTGGCTACGCACTCAAATCTGGCAACCTGGGACAGTGACCTCCAGGTGCTGGAAGGATGCTTCTTCAAGTATGACTACCACATCACGTTTTAAACTGAAGAAGAAAATGTTTTTTCTGCATCTCTTCACTCCTCCTTCTTTTCACAGCTCTCTCAATCTCTCATTTCTGGACACTATCACCCCTCTTCAGCTGTGAACACCATTTCCCTCTACATCTATGCATTTCCCTCCTTTTGACATAAAGCCATATTTTGCATTAATTTCCTATTAATTTCATATCCAACATTGTTTGCTTCTTTGCCCTGGATATTTACCACCTTCTTGAACTGACCTTCTTATACTTAGCCAATCATTCCCTTCTGTGCAGTTGAATTATTGGATCATCTCATGGCCACCAACACTCATTTTTTACATTATCAGACAAGAAACACTGTGCAGTCTTCCATGCTGGTCTCTTTCCCCCATGCTCAGGAAATGTTCCCTAAATTCCCAAAATGCCTACAGAAATTTGATAAGGGTTAGATTCTTAATGTTACTAACTATATCTACTTGTTTTATCCATGCATTTCTCCTTCATTTTTCTGTTTTATGACCGAGCTGCACTTTTTCAGCAATAGGCAGTCCCTTTCAGCTCTGTGTTTGAACACCATCTGTCGTGACTAAGTCCTGATAATGATACCCTCCTTGAGAGCTCTACAAACAATCTGCAAATTAGATTTCTGTTAAAATAAAGTCCATGAAACTTTAGCTTTGGCAGGGATTGAAACCTGATATTTAACTCCAGTGTGTCTCTTGGGACATTCTATTTTATACAATTCATAGAGAAAAGCAGGACCTTAAATACGACTGCTACCTGCTGCATGGAGGAACCATTAGATGGCCTTGGAGCTAGTGTAGGAATAACTGCTACCCAGGATCATTAGTATTTCATAGAAACACAAAGCAGCTAAGATTGGTCAAGGCCTCTAGAAATTGTCTAGTCTACCCACTATGGTCAGAGCAGGGTCAGCTACAAGTTGCCTGGGGTCCTGTTCAGTCAGGTTTTGAATATCTCCAAGGATGGAGACTCTACAACTTCCCTTGGCAACCTTCTCCAGTGTTCAGTCACTCTCACTGTAAGAACCACTTCCAAAGTAAGTATCATAGAAATTTAGGCTGAAAACTGCTCAGGCAGCATCTTGACAGTATGCAGAAGATCAAAGAGAGAACAAGGATAGGCAAATGTACCTCTCAGCTCCTGAATCCAGCTATGTTTTTAGCTCATAACCTGCTCCATTGTGGGAGACTACTCACACTTTCTTCAGAGAGGGTGGAACTCCAAACGTTTTAATGCTATTTGGTTGGTCTGCTACAACTTCCCCAACAGCCCCATATGTGCATCAATTTCCCCCTCATAAGCTCTAGCTGCACAAGCGATGTGTATGGACTTCCTGATACTTATGAAAACTTGAAACAGAGCCTCACCATCTGACAAAGCAGGGCATTGCTGATGCCAGACACATCAGCTCAATAGCCATGTGAGGCTCCAGCAAAAGAATCAAGACAAATTCCCAATCTAAGTAAGAAAATCTGTTCACAAAAGAGCTGGGTATGTAATGCAAGCTTCTCTGGCTATTCAAGAGAGCTGATTTTCTTTAGACTGTTCATTGACATTTTTCCTTACTTCTGTGACAAATATCACAAAATATTTGTCAGTATTTTGGTATTAAAAAAATCTTATATCAGAAAAAGGAGAAAACCAGAAACATAGAGATCTTTGCTCTCCTTGATACCCACCTACACAAATACATTTCCTAGCGAAAATATTTTTGTGTTTGAGGTTTTCTTTTTAGACAATGATTAATTATAGAATATTTTATCCCAAAACTGACAAGGACTTATGAACTTGGTTTTGTTCGAAAACTTTCTTCATTGTATTTTAAGTTGAAGTTTTAAACTCCAAAAATCTAAACAATATAAGATACAGCCTAGGACAGGAATTCCTCTGTTTAAAAATCACTTATAAAATACTGATCTTGAATTGTTATGGCTTTCACTTTTTAGCAGCTCTACCCAGGTATTGCCAATGTATAAAATTAGACTTTAATTAAAGATGCATTTGACACTGCCGAACTGAGCACTGCTAACAGCACATTTCAAAGACAAATGGTCATAGTTCTAAAGTAGTGTTTTATTCTTTCATTTTGAAAAAAAGTAAATATAGAAATTCATTGATTACACAGTTGCCCTCTTCTTGTTTTGTGTTCCTGTTCGGATTTCATATCAAATGGAAGCCAAGCAGTACAAATTGCATTAGCTGGTGTCAGTGTGATCATTTCACTCAAGCCTAGATATTCTTATATCCCATAGAAAAAAAATATAATGAAATGAAGCATCTGTAAACTTTTTCTAGCAGTAGATGAGCTCTCTATGGACATACTTTTATGGTTCAGTTCAGAGGAGTGTTTATGTGATAAAACAGAAGGTTTCTTACTAGCCTGGACAATCATGTAGGCTGTTTTCCTGAGATCTCTGAAGTTTTATAAAGAAAACAGACTGTGGATTTTCAATTCTAAATGATATCTATCAGCCGTAGGCTTGCACTTTTGCCATTAACTACTCTGCTGACTCATTGCCTGACTCATTCAATGAGTTTCATGCTGTTCAATATTAATTTAGCTTAGGGAAAAGCATGCCATCAAGCATTTGCCATCTTAACACACACACTCTCTCTCTTTGAGTTGTAGCTAATGACAAAAACAAGAGATGGGCCAGAACAGGGAAAAGCACCATTTGCTGCCCTAAAAATGTTGATCCTCTCAATGAAGGTCATGCACATGGCCAGTCCCAGGAGTACTAGACATGAAATGCAGTGTCTTTGGGTGTTGTATCTTGGTCTCAGTCCAAATTACCATTAGTTACAGAGTGCTACTCTGAAGTGATACTTATAAAAATGGTGCTGAAACCGTTCCAGTGGCTACACTTCAGACACTTTAAATATTTATTATAAAATAATGTTTTGAATATTTATGAATAGAATTCTAACTGGATGTTTTCCTGGATGGAACTTGGTTTTGCATTCTTTTTAACGATAATGTATAAACAAATAAAATCCAGGATTATACCAAAGACAGCAGCTCAATCCCTTGCTGTTTATGGGCTTCATATTAAGTATTTCTGAAATTTTTTACTTCAGAAAGCACACCCAGTGAAAAAAAGACAAAAATACTTTCAACAAAAAGTACTTTTTGAATAGATTCTTATCATATAAGGATGATCATTTAATAATATTTTTTTTTAGGTTCCAAGTCAAGACGAAGTACTGTTACATTATTTACACTTCTGCAGCTTTAACCTTCCTTCACCCCAACCTCAGCTATAAAAGGCATCCAAAGACAACAGGAGCAGCATCCTCCCTCTAATTAAATTAAAGCTGGCCGAGACAGAGCTCAAATGTGTTTCTCAAAACACAGGCAGGGTTTTGGGCTGATTACCTTTCTGCTCCTGCTTTTTGTCAGTTTCACATCCACCATCTTTTGGGAGTGAGTGAGTACATCAGTCTTTGGAGACTTTCTGTCATCTTACCTCTTTTACTGATATGATTGAGGGAGCAAGAAACAGCAGCCCTCCCACAGTGGAGGTGGCTGCTCAGATAGCACAATAGGTATCGTAATCTCAGAGACATTCTTACCACATCCCAAGGACGCCAAGTCCACTGCCCTGTATACAGTAGGTCTGAAAAATTGTAACGTTTAATTTTAAGTTGCTACCTCTTGGACTGACAAAGAATTATGGGCTCCAGTTTTTCAGTTTACTTGGTTTTGAGGTAACCCATCACACAAGCTGCTGAGAAGAGTATCTACCAATTACTGAGAGAAAATAGGTAATTGCCACAATCCCATTTCTAGATTCAAAACCAGCTCAGGAATAAGCCGGACAACAAACTGCTCTTCATCATAGCTGAGGCATATATGGAAGTACAACCCACAAGTGATCCTCAGCCTTTGGTGTGATAAATTCCCTATGGCATTTGGGCGCTTAGAGGTTGGATGTAAACCAAATTAGGAGGTTTCAGAACTGTAGTTAGGGATTTGAACAGCAACACTGCCCAAATCCCTTGTTCGAAGGTCACATCTTTCTGAATGATTCAAATATCCTTTGTGTAATATAGGCTAAAGCTGCCTCTCACAATCATAAATCATATTCCTCATTTACTGGTTGCTCACCTGAGACCACAAAGATTTTATATGGAAGTTGGAGGAAGGAGATGAAACCTATGAGATATCAACCACAAGTTACTCACTATCAGGCACTGAAACCTCAGAGATCAATCTTCTTAATTGATGGTGGAGCACTGTAGCAATGAAAGCACAGCAAAACCCACAAAGAATTTAATAGTTTTTGCTTAGTGGAAAAATTCGAAGATGAGCAATAAAATTTGGTTAGATGTGAATAGAAACACAGCACATTCCACTACAACAATCACAATGTATCATTATTGCTTGAATAATGCTAGGTCTGGAGAAGAAGAATCTGTGTATATGCAATTAGATTTGCATAATTGTGAGCCCAAAAAGGTCAAAATAAGCTTGTACATACTTCATTCTTCTCTTTCGTCCTCTTCAATTGTTTTTACTGAAGAATCTTGTATTTTAGGTAAATGTGGTTACACACACCAAAGAAGGCAACCTCCCTGCAGACGCTTAAAATTGTGCATGGAGCTGCACATACAGGAAGCAAAAACAGAACTGAGAGAGGGTCCACAGCTAGATTAATAGAAACTGAGGAGCTGGTGTCAGCCTCCTACAATGCCACAGATGTTGCTTATACCCTGCACTTTAATCCTCCTTGAAAATCGGTAAAATATTGCTTCCTTACATCCTGAGAGTCTTCAGGAAGAAGAACAATATACCCAGTCACTACTGTAATGAGGCCATCTAAAGGGTATATAGATAAGAAAAACATCTGCTGCCTCCTGTAACAGTCTTTCCTCTTTTTCCTATCTCCTAGGCAGCAAACCAGGTTGAGTTACAGGCAGAGCTATTTAGCTTTATTCTAGCATGTGCAGAACTTTCGTCACATTTTGTCTCATCAAAGATTTTATCACTGTATCATAAGCCACACCTGGTTCCTGTATAAGAAAAGTAAAATTTCTGGCAAAGTGTGTTGTCAAGCTTAGAGAACATTTGGCTCGAAATAAGTACTCCTTTCCCGCCTAGTCCGGACACATTTACAAGTCTACCTGGCTTCTGCGTGGCTGTGTAAGGAGAGGGAGAGAAAATCGGGTCAACAGTTGTTTTTCCCTCTGCTCCCATCACCAGAGGCACACTTCAGTCTCACTTCTAGTTCCCTTTCAAGGCTTTTACATAAAGCTTTATACGGCTGTACTGGTAGATGCTCTCTCTTCAATTAATACAGGATATTTCCTTATTTATTTAATAAGCTTTCTTCCACTTTAAAATAAAAGGCCCTGGTACCATAAAAGGTGCTATGACAACAGGTTTGAGAAAAGGTTTACCACTCCACATACAGAGGTTAATAGGAGAATTAGGGTACCTTGACACCTTTGCAAACCTTTAGCAAAATTTTCTTGGGGATTCAGATCTTATTCTGGGACTCATGTGAAACAGCTTTTAAGTTCCACTGCTGCCATAAAGATTTGTAATGTGCTGATAATATGGTGCCACTGCACTTCTTAATTTCTTGGCATTTCTTAGCTTTTAAGCAGTGGACTTTGCCAGCTTAATACCATTCGTGACACTGCTTTTTGGTAGTGGTTGCGTATTACTGTGACTATCAGTATAATGATATGAACTGAAAAAACCAGCAAATTCAAACCAGAAGCTCTCTCAAGTGGAACTGTATTGATGCTTAGGAAGGTCGTCACCAGGGCTGGAAATTTTCCATTCACCACACAGGGCTCTGCCACTTGAGCTGCACAAGTGAAGTAGCAGCTAGCAATATCAAATTGTTACTTAGAAAATCAGCTCTTAGGGACAGAGATATACTAGTATAAGAATCTGTTCATAGGGGATAGGAAGACTTAAGAATCACAGATTATATTCCTGTGGAAGTCAGCATGAACTACTAAGCATGATTTTCCTGATTCTTTTTTTATCAGCTTTGTGTTTTCTCACCTTTGGCTTCATCCCGTGCTTATTCCTTTGGCCAGCCAGTGTATAACTTTTCATGCCCATCTCAGTATTTTTCTCCATGAATATGGAGTTGCATGGTCAGCTTCATATAATAACACATTTAATTTACAAAAAGTTAACAGTATCTTTAAAAGAAGGGCTGATGAATATTTTATCTCTAATAGTATGCATTCAAATAACACAGACATAGTAATCTTGTTATGTAGGGCAAAAAAAGGCACATGTCAACTTCACCTGAAGGTTGTAAGAGACTTTGATTTCTGTCTTCTTTGACGTTTCAGCGGTGATTTCTATGCTTTCAGGTCTAAGACCTAGAAGAGTTTGTTCTGCTTTCTATGTTTTTCTGTGGGACAGCACAGAACAGACTAGACAGAGGTCTTTTTCTTATAGCAGACTAATTGAATGCTAATTTCTCTTTGCATGAACCTAGGTACTGTCTCCTGATTAAATCACCTGTGGAGTACAAAATCACTTTTCAGACATGAATAACATGACATTAGAAAAACTTGTCGTGCTGATATTTTTATCTCCCATGTTTTGTGTCATGCTTTGAAGTCTAATGAGATAAGCCACTCTGCACTCCTTGGGTAACAGTGTGAAACAAAGGATTTGAAGTGTTTGGGTGCTTCCCTTAGCTTCTTTTTTGCCAGGAAGATGTTAGTTTTAACATTCCATTATGTTAACCTTTAAGAATTTTATGGAAAAGCACATGAAAAGGGGTAGGAAACGTTGCTGCAACTAATAGCAAAAGTAAAGGGAATTAAGCTCTAAAAATCTTAGTCGGCCCTCAGTGTAAATAATTCTAAATCCGTATCTCCAGATTTGATTTTTCAATAATTATTCACATTCTGATGACATCATTATTCACTATGATAAACCAGACTGGAAATTCTGGAAATATACCTTGATTTACATGAGCACTATCTGTAATTCTTATAAAAGTACAGGGTATGTTATGCCACACAACAACCACAGGAATTTTGAGGGGAAGAGGAAGTGAGTTGGGTGCTGGGACAGGCTCCCCAGGGAAGTGATCTCAGTACCAAGCCTGAGGGAGTGCAAGAAGCATTTGGGTCATACACTCAGGCACATGGTGTGACTCTTGGGGATGGTCCTATGTAGGGCCAGGGGTTGGACTTTGATGATCCTTGTGGGTCCCTTCCAAATTGGCATATTCTGTGATTCTGTGAAACTGCCAGATATGTTTGGGCAAAGCAGATGTCTTTCTGGATCTGCTATTGATGCTGTTATTAAATGGGTTATATGTAGTGCTTTAAAGAAACTGAGGATATGGGTGTCACTAAAAAAGTATAACTTACTGATATGATGTATCAGAGAAGAATAATTTTGTAACCCCAACAAAAGTCTAAGGAATTTAACATGAGCAGACTGAGAAAGGACAATTAGTTAGTGGGCTGTCTGTGCAGCTCTGAAGTACTGAAGGCACTTGGCTCCAGCTAAAGCCATCTGGAATATTTCCATTAGTACACAAATCTTAACTAGAAAGAAATGTCAGAGGGGGTAGGTAGTGTCATATAAAACCTAGGGAGCCATCTAGAAGCCCTAGAAAATGTCTGAAGCCCCAGTTCTTTCAGCCAGGACGTGGCAGAAGAATGAGAGTGAAAAGTATAGAAAACAGAATAAAAAGGAATGTTAAGTACAAATAAAAATTACATTTCTATCTTATTTGCAACTTTTGTCCAAAACTATCTCTAAAAATCTGATGTTAAGTCTTGCTGATTATGTCTTCACTTTTTTTCCCACAGAGCCATTTTGGTGCCAGGAACAAGATGAATCTGGAAGGAATCAGCAAAAGGGATATGACAACAGGGACAGCCAGGAAAAGATGGTGTATACAGGCCTCAGTTGGCCTATGTGTGGCAATGGACATCCTACCCATCGAGTGGTTGGGCATCCAGACAAGAGCTCTGGGAGAGGCAGCATCTTCCTCTGAGGAATAAAGCAAAGGTGCGACCCACAGGCCCCATGTGGTAACACTGCCACAGCCCCTTGCAGTACTGACCTGCTGAAAAGATATGAAGGTCTAGTTCATAGCTGAAAGCCACAGCTGATGCTGGCAGGGCTAGGCTGTACAAAATACTCTAGCTCTCCCTGAGCTGCAGATCTGAAACTGCAGTGGAAATGCTGTGAAAGATATCTGGACTGTGGGATTTGTGCTGTGTGGTGGCTGTTCATTGTCAGGTTGGGAAAGTAGTTCCAGACTTTGAATTAAAGTAAGAGCAGAAGGTTTGTTCCGCTAGCCTCTCTTCTTATTCCTCCCACACATACACTGCTACATGTCACATACAGAGGAGTTTTAACAACTCCGGAAGAGCTGACCAGAATCAAGCTCTCTTCACTTAGATTGTCTTGAGAGCTTCATGTCTGAAGAAAGAAAACAAGAAGAAGTAATTGTGTATCTACTATGGGAAGCTGACACAATATTTCCATTAATTGGATCTACCTTTACTGGCTTCTGGAGCAGCAACGTTATAAGTGCTTTCCTAAGCTTTTCAGTGGAACATGGGCATTTTGCCATTTATGCACAAATGAGTAAAGCATACTCCAAAACTCAGCAAAACCAAACTCCAGGTGGACTGGCCAGGTTTTGCATCTTTTCTAGCCATGGAGAGCAGCCCAGACCCTTTGCAACCCAGGAAGCACAAAGCCCAGAAAGTACCACTCTGTGCAACACTGTATCCATACTGAAGGATGCCAAGCACATTGGTTACATGTCCATATGTACAGTCACCATCCAACACTTTGGGAACATGTGGCTGTTCAAGGATCAAGCGGTGAAAGCTCCCTTTGCTGCAGCAAAATTTCTTGTCTAAATTAGCACAGCAGTGTGCTCCAAAAGGCCTAAATAAGGCGGGGACTTCCCTCCATGCAATGAATTCCAAGCTTGCTAAATGTGGCATCCTGCCATAGGAAGCTGAATCCCAAAGTGACCCAGCTTCACCTCTGGCTGGCCAGCTACCTCCCAGCCAAAGCTGATAAGGGGCTGTAAAAACAGGGGAGGAGAGAAAGTAAGTGTGAATATGTACAAGCACCTCTCTTGCTCAAAATTAGTGTCATCATCCCAATCCTTGAGAGCACAGTTTTAGCGTTCAGGCAGGAAGCTCACAAACAAACACAAAACCAAAGCCATTTCCTGGGCTAAAATGACCTAGGGCTATTGCCCAACCTAAGTCAGCCTAGCTACCTTGACAGGGAAGAGACCTGATTTTCTTAAACCAACCTACCCATACATTAATTTCACTGCCAGTTGGGTTCACATTCCAGCTTACTGCCTTAAGTCATTGCTCTTGAACAAGTATGCAGGGCAAAGACAAAAACAGGCCTTATTCGCTTCAAGTCTCAGCGCCACAGGCTTTGAGAGCCTGGTATGTCAGCCAGTGTTGAGCTTGGGCCTCACTCAGAAAACAATTGACCTTTTGTCCTCCCTCAGGGAATGTGCACAGCAGGGTGCAGGGTGGGTGTGCTTAGCAGTACTTTGAAGCACTGGGATGATCTCTGGATGTAGCATGATATAAAGACACATTAAGAACAATGATAGAAACTGTGTGCTCAAAGTAGGATAACTTGCCACACCCCAGTAGAAAAATACAGAAATGTGTATTCAGCACATTTCCCATTCCTGTGGGAATGCAATGGGACCAACTGGGATTTTATGCCACGTCTAGCAAGCTGCCTGTGGAACCACTGCCACTGGCAGCTGCCAAATTTTACCAGCCATTTCATTAGTAGTGAGAGAAGCTGCTAGAGTGAGCACTGGGCTAGTAGTCAGGTAGGAAGGAGAGGCACTCCAGTTGAGCCTCCCCACTCACCTCAAGGTCAGAAGCACCCTTTATTTCCTTCCTCTTTTGTTCTTCTCCCATACACAGTATACTGATAACTTCAGTTTGTATTCAAATAATTTTTTTCCCATGCAGGAAAGAGAGAAAAAAATACAACATTTTAAAATTCACCCCTCCCCCAAAGAAAACAAAACCAGTGCTGTAATCAAAGTTACAGCTCTGAGAAGGAAAACTATCAGAAACTCAGGGAAACCAGAGAACAGCTACTCCAGGCTATCCTTTCCACTGCAACTTTATGCAGAAAGTGCTCAGAAAGTATGGATTGGATGCAGAAGGCAGAAAGAAAAGTCACAAGAGTGATGAAACAAGTAGTCAGAGCTGAAACTTCACTGTTTCGGGTAAGCTAATACAGATATTGATCATTTAAACTGCTGCTTCAATATTAATGAAAGACAAAAATTTACTTAGAGATTTCTGTTCATCTTTTGAAAGCAAGTGATTTTGAGTGCTGCACTGAAGACCAATCCAGACCTGAGAAATTTTCAGTCTTGCTTGCCAGGATGTCTAAACAAGTATCATTTGGTATTTGCAGTAGTGCACCACATAGCTACATAATTCCTCCAGTCATGGACTGAAACTCCTCTGTGTTAAGGACTGTACAAAAAGCTGAAAATTCCAGGCTCTTCTCAGAGAAGGGAAGCGATGGAAAACAGAAAGATATAGGGAAAACAAACACATTACAAGTAAATACTCCTGGCAGAGGACCCACGATTGTAATTTACAGTTCACATAAGTTTTTGCAGACCTTCCTATAAAGGTGAGTTGTGTCAGGAGCCTGAAAGACTCAGCATTGCTTCATTGCAGGTGAGAGAGCTCCTCCAAACATGAGGGCAAGAGGGAGAAGATCACACAAGGTGATATTTGAAAATTTTAGCAGGAGGCATTTGCAGAAACCAATTAGTAGTGACTACTGGCTTTTAATGTTAAAAGACAAGGAAGACAGAGATGATAGGTTTTGAGGCATGTAAATCTGAGTGCAAGTCCAGAACACCTGATGCAGCAGAAAGAGTGAGAGTTTCTGAGCAACTGGAAGGCACAGCTGCAAAGATGATGCAAAAATCAAATAAGACAAAAGAATTAGAGAGTAAAAAAGGTGAAATAATTTAATCTAAAATAACATATTTTAAATAACCCAAGGTTGTAAAGCGTAACATAAATGTCATCATTCTATGAATATAAACCTTTCTTTTACAATTTTTCTTACATGAATGTTCCTTTGGAAAGAAAATCCATCAAATCACTAGCTATTCACATAGTCACCTGCAGTCTGTGGTTTCACCACCACCCTGCTTTCAATTTGAACGACTTCAGGGGGCTTTTGGAGTGGCAATAGTTATTTCCCCAGGATAGTTTACAGGTACCAAAGGAAAATCTGGTTCCCTGTAAAATCCAACTTCAAATGTCCCACTTTAAATTAAAGGACTGACACTTATATGGAGCACTAAAAAAAAAATGGAATGTGGTTTAAGGCCACAAAATATGTTTACTGAGGTAACCCAGGGGAGCACACAACTGTGCAGTATGGTCATGAACTGCTGATGTAACTACTGCTTTACAAGCATCTGACTGTGAGGGAAGAAATACACTATGGCCTTGATGTGAAAGCCAAGGTAGTAATTCCAGTTCTGACTGCTAAGCAGGATACAAAAAACCTACAATATATATAAAAAAAAGAGCATCCCACTCAGTATTTTCATTCTCTGTTAGAAGGTGAAGGTTTTTTAATGTTGCTTAACATTCAAAGATTTTCACAATGTGGGTTGTGGTCTGTGAAAATGGAGCTGGAAGATACCTTTGGGATTTCCAGCTACAGCTCCATAATGGTTAGACATGTCCTAAAAGTTGGAAAAAGCAGGAGCCACTGAGCTGACACATTGCTCTTGCCATCCAGAGAGAAGTGTTATCGTAAGCTTCGGAAGACGCCATTAGGTGGCCTTGTCTGGTAGATGAGAACTGTCAAGGGATATATATTTTTAGATCTTGATAGTGACCACAATGTGCCTCTTATGGATGAAATATAGAGCAGTTCACACTTCATGTATTTGCTGAAAATGAGGCTCTATACCTTACCTTTTTGATTCAGTGCTCTTGTGATGTACAAGGTGGAGTGATGCAAGGTTGGCTGGCAGCATGATGTAGCCAGGCCCTGCAAGTAAGGCTGGGAATTAGCTGAAGAGCAGGAGACAAAGCTTTCACAGGATCACAGTACGTGTTCAAGTCTGTGTCACCATTCTGGTGTCTTCACCTACCTCAACAGTTGTCCACCTCCTACACAAGAGACCGCTGACAGGAAGGACTGTAGATTTCCAAGGACATCTGCAAAAAGAGAGCAGTTGAATGGTGAAGAGATAGATATGGCAGCCTAAAGTTTCTAGCCTCAGCCATTGCAACAGCTCTTGTAGAAAAGGCTTAAGAGATTAATTTCACTACAAAATAAGGATAACAGTGCTTATTTTTTAAGAGTGTTTTACCAAATACAAGTCTGGACAGGGATGGAAAATGAAGACTAAGTATTGCATTAATAATGATGAAGCCTGATGCTAATCCTGCTTATATTTCACAATCAGCACAGCTTCTGAGTTGAAGCTCTGTTGTTTTTTGGCTTTTAAACATCTTTCTTTTAAACATTTTTCTTAACTCTTACTTTCATTATGTGCTTCATTATAGAGCCTAGACCTAAAGTATCCTTTATT
>JAWWES010000115.1:85207492-85232225 GCA_035583135.1 Lophotriccus pileatus
TATATTTCACAATCAGCACAGCTTCTGAGTTGAAGCTCTGTTGTTTTTTGGCTTTTAAACATCTTTCTTTTAAACATCATCTTTTAAACATTTTTCTTAACTCTTACTTTCATTATGTGCTTCATTATAGAGCCTAGACCTAAAGTATCCTTTATTTCTGTACCCTTTATTTCTCTATTCATTTATAAAAACTTTCAGAGATTATAATGATATTCGGTGGGGAAAACCATCATTAGAGTCTAAGGAAGATCTTCAGTCAGTGGTTGAATCTGAAGTAATCTGGCAGCATTAAGTAAGCAGCTTTTGGTATGAGGTTGAGTCTGAAGCAGAAACAGAATTAGATATTAACATCAAACTTTCCATAAAAGAGAAATCTCAGTAGGGGAAAGAACTTAGCCCTTTAAGATGGAAAGTTTTAATAGGAATGACACAAATAGATATTCAATGAATTGCTCGCATTGCAGGAGGGCAGGTGAATGACAGACAAGAAGTGTTGAGGTATTGTTTTCCCTCCTGCCTCACTTGGCAAGGTCTTTTCCACTATGGGGCTGCTTCTCTCCTTGCAAATACAATGTCTTCATCATAGATTAGTCATAAGGGGAGAAGTGAAATTCAAGTAGAGCATGCCAGCACACCTGAAATAGCAATGAAATGTAGGCATCAAAAACCCAGTAAATATCAACTGAGCCTTTCATTGTGATGTAGGGATGCTTCAAGAATCTCTGGGTAAAATAATGGGTTCAATTTGTCCACATATAACAACTGCGTCATGCAATTCATCGGTATTTTAGTCAGGGAACTTCAGCTGTATGGGAGTTGGGGCATGCACCTTTAACAGCAGAAACAATCTGTGCCCGAAGGCTGTCTCTGGGATTGAGCCCTCCTGCAAGAGAGAAGATGGTTCAAAAGCTTTTCCTCTCTAGCTTAGTGATGGAGGGAGTGTGTTCATTGACTAACTCTGCTCATTGTTATGAAAACAGAAATGGAAGGACTGCTTGTACCACAGCTTGGAACTCCACAAATGAAAGCTCTTCCAGGCACTGATCAATCCACATTTTAACAGGTAATTATCTTCTCTGCTACAGTCATGAGCCTTTAACATGTTTTGGTCACTCTCATCACAGTTATAAGCAGAATTTCCCACATACGAATATATAGGAGTCAACAAAAATAGGGTATGGGCCAAAGACTTCCGAATATCCTGGCTGCATTGCTCCCTCAGAAGGAATCCTTTCCATCTCTAGAGAAGTTACCTCCACCGCTGATCTGTCAACACCACCCTAATATACAAAATTCTCTGAATTTGCTTATGTTTATTTAAAATGGAGACAGAGCTCTGCGTTTGAGGTGTGGGATACTAAAGAATGCTACCTGCTTGCTGCTGCCCCACAGGGACCTAGACTGTTCTTGGTGTCTCTTGGGGATGAAAAGCATATTTCCAGAGTATCTTGTCAGCATGGCTTTCATCTCTCCAGTGATGTGGGGGACAGCCTCAGCTCACCGTGATGGAACCGTGGTCTGCCTTTCTGGAAACCCTGTCCCAGCAGAAAAGAGGGAAAAGAAGAAGAACTGTTATCATGGGAAAGGGAACCTGCAGTGGTCTGCCCTAGCCTAAGGAGTTCCCCCAGTGTAACACAGAAAAGGTAAATGGACCAGGATTTTGCAACTATTTTGTATCTTCCCTAAAGGAAGGAGTTGAAATCATAATACTGCCCATTAGGGTGATTAAATCATGTCCTTAGAACCAATGGCATTTGTGATGGATGTATGTGAGAGACATGAAATTTAGAAGAGCATCTTTTATCTAGATGAACAGCATTTGAAACAAGCCAACACACTTCATCAGAGAATTTGTTGTATGAAGTAATGTATGAGAATTTGTGTACTTTCACCCTGGAGCATGGGCAATCCCACTGTCTGCTGCCTCTCATTCTTCATGCCAAAATAATGGTTTCAGGACTCAGCAGAGACAGATAGTTTCTATCTAGTGGTCTGTTTATTTGTTTCAGTTTCTGAGAAATTATGCAACTGATGATTAATACCTGCTTACCCCAGCAGTGTGTCTCTAGTCTTTGCTATCTGACAGTAATACTTTTTCAGAGGTTATGTCTAAACCAGAAATCAAAACCTGAGGCTCAGGAGGAAGCTGAGTCTCAAGGAACTTACTCTGAGCATCCTCCAGCCAGCTAGCCCATGCCTTCCTTCTCCTTAATTCTCTTCCTTCTCTCCAAGGAGCTCTAGTTGCTAAAACTTCTCTCATAGCCTGTCCCCTGCTCCTGCTTGACCTTCCCTCTACCTTCATTCATTATATCTTGGAGATCTATGTGGATAGACACCTTATCTGCAAGCTTACTTTACACATAAAGAGATGATAGCCAGAATTATGGAAATTCAATATACTGGTCTGAAACACTAATGGTGAAAGACCAGCTATCATTGGCAAAACCCTAAACTAATCCAGCTGCTCACTGAAGCATAAACACATGAAGTTCAAATGTCTCCAAAATACATAAGAACTATTTCTTCACCCCACACAAGATTCAATGTACCCACTGAAGAATAGTTTTAGAATTAGAACTTTCCCGTGGGAGAAAAGGTTTGTCATCCACAGAACCCAAGGCATGATACAGACTCAAAATACTGTCTTCTCATTTTATACAAGAAAAAACAGGCAAGAGGTGTTGCATCAGGGTCTCCAGGGTGAAGCCAGGGAGAGCAGCAGGGAGTCTGGCACCACAGTCTGGTTTCTCACTGACCTCAGGCAGACAGACTCTCGCTAGGAAATCCCAGCAGTGACTGTATCATGCTGTCCAAGATAAATGAACCACCCTGACCCTGATGATACACATTTCATCTTGGTGAAAGCAAGCACTTGTTAATCTAAATGCATCTAAAAAAAAAATCCATATAAATATATCTTTATTTTCCATCTGTACAAATGACACTGGATATGTCAGAGAATCATAGAATCATAGCGTGGTTTGGTTTGGAAGGGTCCTTAAATATCATCAAATAACAATCCCCTGCCATAAGCAGGGTCACCTTTCACCAGAATAGGTTGCCCAAAGTCCTTTCCAGCCCAGCCCTGAACACTCCCATGGATGGGGCAGCCACAACCCTCTAGGCAACATGTGCCAGCTCCTCACCATCCCCACAGCAAGGAATCTCCTTCCAATATCTAATCTAAGCCTACCCTTTTTCAGTTTGAAGTCATTCCCCTTTGTTCTAACACTGCCTGCCCTTGTAAAATTCCCTTTCCAGTCCTTTTGTAGGTGCCCTTTAGATACTGAAATGCTGCTGTAAGGTCTGTCCTCTTCTCCAGTCTGAACAACCCCAACTCTCTTCACCTGTTTTCATATCAGAGGCGCTCCAGCCCTCTGGTCATCTTTGTGACTGTATGTATATATATATATATGGAGAGAGAGAGATGCTGTATGAATTAACACATTCTTTGGTGTTTTCTTGTTATGACCTAGGGTTTTTCCGTAAAATTTTGGTCATTCTGACAACTCAATTTTTATGGCAACTGTCTTGCTATAAATAGTTCAATTTCATTAATATTTACCAACAGAAATGTAATTTCTCTCTCTCACTGAAGTAGAGCCCCCAGCCCCCCCAGTGCAGCACAGGCGTCATTCACACGTAGGGGATTTCTTTTTTTCTGAAATTACTTACACAATTTATTTCCCTCATAACACTAAAACTCCTTACTGTACATTTTTTTAACCAAGTTTTACTACACACCTCATAGTCTAGAAATATTAGCTCTATTTTATTTCCTGCATTTGTATTGTAGATAGGATATTGGGGAGTCGGTGTGTGAATATCAAATTCACTTGGAAAATGTAACTGTTTGGTTCCTCGTTAGTTTGGCTTCTACCACAAGCACATCCACCATTCCTTCCTGTTTGTTTTGGGGTTTTTTTTGTTTTGTTTTGTTTTGTTTTTTGTTTGTTTGTTTGTTTTGTTTTTTTAAGAAGATGCTAGTGGGTTTTCTTCTTGTACTGCTGTCTCCCTAAAATAACTTAAAATCCTACTGTGCTAGCTCAGCTCTATTACAAATATAGCTCAGAGCACTGTGCTTCAGGAGAGCCAGCAAGCAAGCAAGAAACAGCAGAGGGAAGTGGTAAGAATGATCAAAAGCCCAAAAAACGTGATTTCTGAGTAAGGCTGAATGAAGAGATGTTCAGTGCACAGAGAAAGAGGGAACAAGATGGTATTTGAGCATGTATAAAAAAGGTGTTTCAGAGTAAGGGAAAAAACATCTTTTCTGTATGCATAGAACAGAGAAGGCAAGAATGAGTGGGTTTAATTGCAGAAAGGGAATTCAACTAAATATGAGAAGAAAGCCCTAATGGAAAACTCAGAAATACAGTGAAGCACTGGTTTTATTACCACATGAACTCTGGGACCTCCACCACTGGACACTTTCAAAACCAGATATTTTGGCAAATATCTGTGAGTTGTGACAGAAATGCAGTTGGTCCTTCCTCAAAGTAGGGGTGGGTGATCTTTTGACGTCCTTCTGAATGCCTTTTCCCATGATTTGGTCTTCTGTCACATCACTTAAAACACAGTGTGAAACATCACCTGTTATGGAAAAAACTGAGAAGGCAAATTATTTCTAAAAATTGGATCATTCCTACAAAGAGACATGATAGCCAGCAAATAACAGCATCAACATACTAGCTAGCCATAAATCTTAATTACTTGAATCAGAAGTGAATGATTCTATGAATAAAAAAATGTAATACTGTCTACTACTCAGTTGTTAAAAGGGATTTCAAAACTAAAACCTTCAGATAAAACACATTTTACAATAAATATAGCAAATTAAAGTGGAATAATTTATCATATTCACTGCATGATAATGTGCTGCATACATACCTTACATTAAAAATACTCAAAATGGGTCAAGCTCACAGCATCAGGAAAACTCTCAAAATACACTTACAGAGCCAGTCGTATAAGGATAAGAGAGTACCCAATTTTATCCCTTTGTATTTTCATTTCAGTGAAGACCATCAGTTATACATCTGCCAAGGTGGAGGGGTATCCCTTTTCAGAAGGCAGCTGGTGAGAGATACAGGGTGCACACAGGGACTCTGTGATCCCCACCACCCTGCAGCAGCCCTGCCTTCAATAATGCCACAGGAGGCTTCAGGGCTCTTTTTCTGCATCATATTGGAAAAGTGAAGGTCTGGCCTAAGTTGATAAAAAGCTGTGAATTTAACCTCCCAGACTTTTAAAAATTTTGGTGCCTTAATGGAAAACTATTACCGCAATGACACTGGAAATTTCAATACTTTGGAACTGAACCTGCCCAGCACACAAATAAGCTGCTTGTCATTAAATTGACTGCAGATTCAATCTGTGCTCTGAGAATTAGCTTTCTTCTGTAAGCTCATAAGCACCAAGATGACAAATTTTGTCCATTCAGATCTGCTGATACCTTTCAGGGTTATAGACGACTGAAAACTAGGACCTGTGTCATTTCTTATTTATGTGAACAGGCTCTGGAATTGCATAAGTCTGAACAAAATGGAAAAGTTTTACATAATAAGTTTCTTTTCAAGATATTAGTGAAGAAATAGACTACTTAGTTTTTGTCACTGAAATAAAATCCAACTGAATTCTTACAGGGAGGACATTACAGATAAAAGTAATTTCACAGTCACTTTTCAGACTAAACTGGCAGCTGATATGGAAATACACACATTATAGTAAAAGAAAGCTGGAAGAGAAGTGAGAGAGGTTTCAGAAGAATGGTAGTTATGAAAAGAAAGAGAAACTTCAAGTTTCCCTAATGGCAAAAGGAAAAACATCATCTTTTCTTTAGAAGCTTTATAAAATACAGGTACAATAAAAAGAAAGGAAGGTAGATTATTATTGAAGTTGCAACCAAGTGATGGAATGAGCAGAGAGGATAGCAGCAGGGAGCTACTGGATCACAAACTCGTGGCTATGATCAGCTGAAGCAGTCCAGGATCCAGAAAACATCGATAGCCATAGGGCTATAGCCCAAGACAATCTTGGCAGCAGGAGATCAGGTGCATGGAACTTCCTAAGTTCTATGTGAGACCAGAGTATTACAACAAAACCTTTCAGATTTCTTAAGACTGTTGTGGAAATTCCTAACATTGCAGGCACTTTCATAAAAATTGTTTTAACCTAGTTCTCCAGCTTCATTTCTACCTTCCTCTGGGTTTTGGGTCCACTGGGAGCTGGAAAAGGAATGTGGCTTCCCTCACTAAATTACATGGACATATCCTGTCTGCTTCTTCTCACACAGGGTGATGAAAGGTGCCTTTCAGCCTTGCTATCCAACTCTAAACAGTCCTTCTGCCAGGCAACTAAATGGGCACAAGTTTTCTTACATGTGTAAAACTGAAACAAAGTTCAGGCAGAAATAGGCACAGTGCTACCCCAGACCCTAGATGTCCAGTCCTACTATAGATCACCCTTTCTTCCCAATATTGTCAGACCTTGAGCCACCAACAGAAAAAGATAACCAACTCATATGCTGTTTTGCCAAAATGGTCAGCATATGACAGAATATTATTTTGCTTTATATAAACGGTGAAAATTCAGCGAGGAATTACAGCAAAAAGATTTCTAACTCTCCTTTCACAGGGTCATATGGCAAACAGATATTTGTACATGGTGGGCTAAGAAGACCAGACTGTGTTTCTCATTGGGCTGTCATAGTGGGCAGTTGGTTATCACCAGCCTGAGAATTCTTATTTTATTGAATGGCTGGTAAATTACTCAAGTGAGATCTGTGGTTGGTGTTTATCACCCAAGACCTTAAAAAGCATAAGAAAAACTCATTTTTTTGCACTTTATTAGGCATTCTGGTATGTCCTTTCCTTAGTTCTTGTAGACTAGAAATACAGGAGAAAACTGGTGAAGGAAGAACAAGAGAAAATGCCACTATTGACTGTTTCCCTGTAGGCTTGTTAGAGGGGCAATACATTAAATGTGATGCCTGTCTTAAAATCAAACATTTCCATTGTGCAGTAGTTGTATGACGTTTTATCGCTCTTTCTGCCACACCAAGCTGAATTCAGAGAAATATACTCTGTGAGAGTGTTCATCAAATGAACTTAGCTGGGAGATGCCTGACTTCCCAGGCAGGGCAAAGGTCTGGGAACAGAGCCGGGCAGCACAACTCTGGTGTACACTGTCCAACAGCCTGTGGAGACCCTGAGAGGGGTATCTAAATCTCAGATGTAGTTCAGGTCATTCTTTTGTGAACCACAGCAAGAAGGGTCCACTGCAGAAGGTTTCAAAACCAACCTGGATCAATATACAACTCATAAATACTCTGGATTTCTGGCCTGCTTTTAATTATTCTATCTAGCCTTCTCTCTTCTTTGCATGGAAAATGTTCAGAATATTTATGAAATACCTTGTTCCCTGAAAAATTGATTTAATTAGAACCAGTCCAATTTCCAAATCTGAGTTGAGTATGTTTGACCAAAATGATGGATAAAGTTCAAAGAATAGAAAAAAAAATACTCTTCCCATCCATTAAGTCTTCCATCTGGATTTGGGAGGCATGTTTCAAACCCCTCCTTTTGCCTCCTCCAGATCAGACTGCATGTAAGAAGATCTAAAGGAAGCTCATTGCAGTATCAACTGGTCAAGATGCTTCCTCTAAAATGGGACTGTTTTGGCAGAAGAAAGACTCCATAGCACACTGGTTACTGGGATGACAAAGACCCACTTTGTATCTCTGTCTCTAATCAGGAACAAAAAGGGTGAACCTATCTCACATGTTACCAGCATGTCCTGGCCTTACATGTATCACCCATAAGGTCACCTTCTGAAGCTTCTTTGAAACTGCTAAATTTCTGCTGTTCCCAAACTGCCAATTGTTTTGGGGTTTGATTACCACCCCCCCCCAACATTTCTAGCTTAGAAGCCATCAGCCCCACAAGCTGACTTTGCCAATGGGAGCTCATATATATTGTTTCTCTGATGATTAAGAACCATCTACTGCAGTACAGTGTGAAAGTACAACTTTCAGGTCCTGGATTAACACTGACTTTTATTATCAATTTTTTTTTCTCTCCTTAGAATCTACAGTTTTTATCTTCTGGCCAGAGTAAGCTCAGAAAAAAAAAAAAAATCACATTTTCCTGTCTTTTCTGTTGCTCTACTTTCTATTAAAATGTTAGAACAAGTCACTGCATGTAAATATTGGTATATACTGTATGTGTTTTTTTAAGAACATTCACAGCATAACCCTCAAAATAGCTTTGCTGACAAAGTATAAATCAATAATAACCTCTCACTTTTCCCAGCTTTAACTTTTCAGATTCTACTTAATCCTCTGTCCTGCTGCACCCTATTTCTGCAAAGTCTACGGATCCCTAAGTATTTATTCTTCCTCTGGCAGTCCTTCTGCCCTCTGGCATCAAGTGCAAAAGTAGCGGGGATGCTGTGAAACACCCTATTAGACTTACTGATGTGACAGCCTGAGCTCACTGTGACACTGGATGCAGGCACGGGAAAGAGCCCAGTCTCCATGTTGTCCAGAGCTACAAAGCCAACTCTATAAGCCTTCTGGCATTCTTCCTGCTATCAAGCCAGCAGGCACTCCCACGTAGCCCCCCAGGGGAGGCTACAAGAGGGTGAACTCTGCCTGAGGAATGCTCCAAGCAGGAGCAGCCCTTCAGCCACTAGCACGGCTTGCAGCACCAGCACCAGGTGAGATGGTGATATACAGAGGGACAGCAGCTCCCAGGTTTCACCCTCTTGGAGTTAAACTGGCCACTGGCTTCTACCACTCAGACTTCACATTCACGTAATGAAAGATACACAATATTAAATGAACTAGGAGCTATTCTATATCTCATTTCCCTATACAAGTTTGTATTTCAAGTCTGTATTTCAGACTGCAGCAGGATCTTACTTACTCATCACTTAGAGATCCATGCTCAGTTCAATTGCCTTGTGCTCGTCCTTGGCTTTTTGGAAATCCTTTGTATATAAATGCTTTGTACTTATATATGTGCTGTGATAAATATTTCATTAAAACCTGGCTTGGGCCTCCGCTGAGCAAATACCTCTATGCTGTGACCAGAAAGCATCTTTTCTTGTGCTTGCCTTTGAAATTTCATCAGCCCAGCACTGCCTTTGTCGTCATCACCACTCTTTAAATATATTTAGAATTTTATTTCCTTGGTGGCCCATGTTCCCAGTGTGACTTACCATAATGGAAAAAGGCAAATGCTCTGCTAAAATCTTGATGGTTTATATAACATATTTCCTAATGTGGTCATTGTTTATGCCATGAATATTTTGATGTAACTATTTTGTGGAAATTCTATTACCCTCATATGCCTTAAAATAAGATACATTTTCATTAGTACAATTCCTAACACTGAACTGGGGTATGGCTCATTCAGCTTATTTTTTACAGACTGGAATTTGACATTTCTGTCCCTCCAAAGGGGTGCAATGCTTGATGCATAATGGAAATATGACATTTGAGTCCACAGTGTATTCAGCCAACTCCTTTAAACAGCCAGGCTGTACTCCACTCACTCTCTATCCTTTATCTAAAATTCATGTGTTCTTTCTGCTATTTAATAGCCATAATATTTACTTTATTTACATACATACCTACCTAAAGACACTGTTGGCCACTTAGGACAAATCAGCAAGCTCCAACAGTCCAAATCAAGGTCTGAAACACATGCCCATAAAGGTAAGGAGCAATTTGTTCGGGGAATGCTCGATCTAAGTCCCTGTCACAACAAGGAAGAGAATAACCCAGTTCTCCAACCCACATTTAAGATAATAGCTGAAGAGTTCAAAGGTTCATGAGGACTAAACTTCTCTTGGGCCAATGGAACTACAGGAAGGTAAGCCGCCTGCATGCTACACACATCGTTTTGATAACAGTTTGATGCGGGTTACTGTGAGTCTGATTGGCATCAGATCCAGCAAGTGTGGGGGGTGTCAGAAAGTGAACTGGAAGTCATGGTGCCAGACATGAGCCAGTTCTGCCAGACAAAGCGCTGCTTCATTCCTGGTCTGATTTCTATCACTCCACACACACAGACCTGCTCTCAGCCTCGCCTTGGTCCAGAGGGTTAACACTGGAAGGTGTCTCACAAGGCATCCTGCTGCTTGTATAAGTGTTGGTTTGTTTGCTTTCTGAACAGGAATCCTACTGTCCCCAAATAGATTGGATTTTTTTCCAAAGCTCTAAGTTCAATTATTCAGTAGCGTCATCCAGCTGACAACCATCAGAACTGAAACACTGAGAATATTTTCAGAATGAGAAGCAGAAGTAGATTTACTATTTCTTCAGACTGCAGTATTTTTTCTCAGATGTTTGGCACAGCATGGGAGGGATTTAGCTGACAACTGCACAGCCTTGGCCTTCCTACCTCCATGTTGTTGATTTGTCATCAAATGTTGCTCATTTGTCATCTAACAATCTGCCTAGTAGAAATGAAATGTAGCATTTTTTAATTAGCTACATTTTTTTAACTTTCCAGGTCCTACCTTTTGGTTATTTTCAGATAGAAGCAAGATCAAGATGTCTTTAAAATTCACACCATTTCTGTTTGCATCTGGATTTTCTGTAACAGCAAAATGAAGAGCAACACAATTCCACCTCCTTCCCTTTAGAGGACAGAAGCATGCCTGAACTGGTAGTCTTACTTTTCATATCATGCAAAAGGAGTTAGCCTGGGGTTTCTGCTTTTAGGTTTGGGATTTTTTTTTTCTTTTTGTTTGTTTGCTTGTTTTTGTTTTGTTTTCTTTTCTTTTCTTTTTCACAAAAAGTCAGATTAAGGAAAAGAACAGCTTCTTGTTGAAAAGGTAGGCAAAAATATTTTCTGTAATTTTCTTCCTATACAGCTCTTTGGCTGGAATACAAAGCAAAAATTTTTCAGAACTTACCTTCTGATGGAGGAAAAACCCCAACCGAAAAATAAATCTCAGGTCACCTGTTTTTGCAACTTGTGCACAGACAGCATTTAACATTCAGACCCTCCCAGAAATCCTCACAGTATTTTTCTCAGCTCCAAGCTAGCTCCTACTTAATTTTTTTTTTTTTTTTTTGTATGGCTTACAGCAAAACCAAATTGAAGGAACACCCTTTCACACCCATAGGCAAGCCAATTGCCAAAATAATTATTTTTCCTTCCATGGACAAGCCTAGCAGCTTGCAAACTTAACATGGTGGCCACAAAACAGTGACACTGATTGGTGAGGTGATGGGAGCAGCCATAAAGGTGGCCTAGTTAGAAGAGGGCAAGTACTTAGCAGAAGAAAACATCTACTGGAAAAATACTCTCAGAAGAAATGCTTGTCAGCCTGGGAACTTTGAGCCTGGCAACCAGAAGCCTCCTCGAGAAGTGCTCAGATGGCATTTTTGAAGTACAGCTGAATACCTAGAAATTGGAAACATCCAGAGATACCACTGATAACTGCAAAATCAAGGAACTGTAACAGCAGTTTGTTATTTGAAAAGGTAAAATATAGTCTGGAAAAAAGGGGAAAAGATCCTGAGAAAGTATGAATTAGCAGATGCCATTGGCTCTTCTATCTTCAAGAAGAGGATAACAGTCTCTGAAAATAAAAATTGGTCCTAAGGAACAGAAAACATTACAATCTATTGGCTGTCCCAGGTGAAAGGCAGAAATTAACAACCTCTATTGGCTGCTCAAAGTGGTGGTGTCCTATGTACTCTGATGCCTCCGTGATATAAAAATGACTTATATTTTATCTGAAATGGAGCTGTTCTCTCTCTGATGGCTTCCTGTGCTGCACATACTTTTCATTCCCTACACATGTTGAATTCTCCACATGAAATTTGTACGAAATCTTGGACTGTCACTGGAATGCCTGACTGACCCCTGTTTCCATCTCTGAAGTCAGACACTCTCTCTTACATTTTTGGTCCCCTTTGGGCCCCCTTCTGGAATCCATTTAGTTTGTCCCCTTCTGAGATCTAATTTACTTAATACTGATATTATAGGTTCATATAAGTAATCAACAGTAAGAATATATGCTGTTATATTGTTGATATGTTGCTTCACTAATGATAACTTTGTGGTAACCTCTCAAAATGCATACCTTCTTAGTTGTTGCTAAAATATTGATGTTTACACTAGCTGATTGTTACTATGGTATTTATAGATTCTGTACTATTGATTGTTACTATTACTGATTGCTGACATACTACTAATTGCTGAGAGTAATTTTTAATAACTGGGGAGATACATTTTCCCTTTTTTAACCATAAGCATATTTTCTAATGCTGATTTTATCGTAATTTGTGGTAAATTTGGAACATGCCAAAGGAGGTGCTGGAGTCACAATGCCTGGAAGTGTTCAAAAAACAAGCAGAGATGGCACTTTGCGATATGGTTTAGTTGGCATGGTGTTATTTGGTTAAACGTTGGACTTGATCCTGGATGTTTTTTCCAACCTTAATGATTCTGTGATTCTCTGATCTGTAATAAACCAGAGAAATTTAAAGGATAAAGCCTCCATGTGCTTATGCATTACAGAATCCTACAAACCCATGGTTGTGATCTTTAAACACTTGCAGGCTGGGTAGCCCTTCAGGTCATGACACAAGGAGGAGAAAAGGCAAATTCCTCAAAGAGCTCTGAGCCAGCTGAGGGGATGCACTGCCACCGGTGATGCTGCAGCACTGTGGCCAAGAGGTGAGCTGGGTGAGCCGAGAAGCAAATGTGGAAACTGGAAGCACATACACATATGGAGAAACTATAAGCAAATCAAAATAAGACAAAATATGCAGTATTTCTGCCTTTGTGAAATAACTAAACTTGATTAATTTTGCAGATAATATTGGGGAAATTAGTGAATGCTGCTTGGAAAAGATGGCTGGACTTAGTGCTTTACTCTGCTATATATGTGCATTTCATGAAAAAACCCCCCAATTATTTTCATTTGGATTTAACTCTCCTTTTGCCTCTCTTAAACCACTTAAGGTACAAAAGTAATTTATTCACAATGTCAATTTGCTTTTAGTTCTCAAACCAGTTTTACTGCTCACCTGGTAGTTGTTTACATAGACAGTTGCTAGGAAATAGAAAATGAATAGTCTTCATCTCAGCATGTGAAAAGCTAAATCTGCTACCTTGCTGCCGCCTTTGGAAGTCTATAGCAAAGACAAGCATGTTAGATAGGAGAAAATGAGCTATAGGTCATCTGAGCAGAAGCATTGCTGTGATCTGATGGAGACAAGCAGATTCTTTCACTGTCCTCTTCTCAACAAAGATGGAAAAAGGTTTCAACCAGAGCTGCTTGGAAAGGTGTTTTGTTTATCCTAAGTACTCTTTTTATCTCTTTAAACAAAAATCTGGACCTGAAATTTTGCCATTTGTCAGTACCAAAGCTGCTTGCATATCTCAAATGTGTTGCTGTGGAGGGTCTCTGCTGTTTGCTCCTGGAGCCAGGTTCTTCCCCCAAGCACTCTCCCTTCTTTGCAGCGATGCCAGAGCAGCACCCTTGCCACAGTGCATTTCAGGAGATACCGTCATTCCAAGGCTTGGTGAGGACAGCAGAGGTATGAGACAGCCAAGCAGTGACTCCCACAAACCATTGGCAACAGTACCAAATGAATTTTTTCCACACATCTGGCCAAAATGCTTTGGCTTTTGCTGTTCAGTCTTTAGAGGGAAGAGAAAAAAATTATAAATTTTCCATCCAAAGCAAGCGCTATCTTGTGAAAAGGAAACTCTAAATAGAACTTCAAGAGAGTTTTGACAGAGATTTTCCAACCAGTGGTCTGGTAGAATAAAGGGTGCAGAGATAAATGGTTGCACAGGCAGTGTCCCCTCCTGGCCTGGCAGATAAACAGGAGGTTGAGTTGGAGGTCCTTGGAAATCTGCACAGCTCCACAGCATAGCTCATGGGGGCTTGATTGCCTTTGTTTTAGAAGACATGCAGCACTCTTAGCAAAGAAATTGTGCCTGAGATCTGGAGAGCTAAGGGGGATCTTGTTGGTCAAGAATTTTTTCCTGAAAAATCAAAGGTTGACATTCAAACCATTTATTTTCTTCTTTCTTGTGTGTCTTCTTTCTTACTGTGGTTCCAATTCAGCAACCATACTCTGCTCACTTCAGTAACTTGCCCTTACTAAGAAGGAAACCTCTGCAGGAGTGATATATGCCCACGTTGGTCATTTTATTGCTTTTCCAGTGTGTACTGTTTGCAACAAAAGGTGGCTCCTCAGCATTATTTTTCCCCACTTTAATATCTACAAGATCTTGGTTTTGTCTTCTCTCATTCATGTGCATTAAATTGAGAAATAAGCAGGCATTGTTACTTAAATCCAGATAAAAAGAAATACATAATAATTACCATCTGTGCAACTTCCTAGGGTGGTCTCTCCACTATGCTCCCCTAATTTAATAAAACTAAAAGCGAGCAAGATCTTATTATTACTAACCACTGGCCACCATATTTTTTTCATAATGGCCAATAAAACATCAATGAAAAAAAAAAAGCGATATTTTTCTTTTTATAGAACATGGAGGTAACTCACAAGGAACCCCAATATGTGTATCTTTGCCTATGTAACCATTCAGGGGCCTCTTGTGCACTCAAACTTCAAAATCTCAACACTGAATTGGTTTCAGACAAAATTTTTGGTGGCCAAACAGCCTCTCCTCATGGTCTTGCCCTAGGCAGATTTAGAACACTACTTTTGAAGGCTTTAATTCAGCTCTCTTTGTTAAATGTTTGTTTTGTTTTGTTTTGTTTTTTTTTTAAAAGGAAGACTGAGCTCTTGCTGTAAGCTTCCTACGTATCATGTACAATATAATTTCCTTGACTTTTTTTTATTTTATTTTATTTCTGAAACTTACTAAGCAACAATACTTAGAAAAGGAAAACTATCTGATGTGGTACAGCACAGTGTATATTCAGGCTGGAAGGGAAATAATATATAACAAAGTGGTTCTGCAGAGGAAAGTACTCCTAAAAAAATAATTTTTGTGCTAGAGGAACATTAAACAACTCTGAAAAGATTAAAAACAACATATGGTATTTTTTCCTTTCTCCCCTCAATACTAGTACGGCCAAACACGTAATTTAGCTTCTTATGATCTGGCATCAGTGGGTGCCAGTTATCATTGTTCAATTGCCATCACACAGCTCCTTAACAGATTGCAGTATAGCTACAATTAATTAGGAGGAGAGCTTGCTGCTGGCACTGCTGCCCCAGGTCTCCAACTCTTCTGGGGAGCATATGGTCACCCCCAATAGGGAGCTCTTATCTGACAAAGGCCAGCAGGCTCTCCAGGATCCTTAATCTAGATTTTTCCAGAGATTCATTTCATTTATCACCACGTAATGACAAAATCTGAGCATCAAGAAGGGTGTGGGACAAGTCTTTGGGTACAGGAGAGAGCTACAAGTGGTGAAATTAACACAGTACAAGAGCTCACCAAGTCTTCTAGCTGTCATCTAAATGCACAACTGTCACAGAAACATTCAAGTATCTCACTGGAGCCACCACCCTGAAGCAATCCCACTCCTCCCTGTCCAACATGAGATCTATAGGCTTTGAGGGGGACCCGGCTCGGCAGCAGCATAGCTGCAGGCTTTATGCTGCAGAACTTCCCTTCTGACTCCTGTCTATCAGACCAATCTCTTTAAAGGAGGCTGAAAATAGAATAACATTATTTCTCCATTTGCTTGGACTAGAGAGTGGGAGGGCTGTGCTGGGGATCAGGAGTAGTCCTGCACACATGTCTGCAAAGCCAAGGAGGTATGTCGTCCAAGACTGTTTTTTACTAAGCTGAGCCTCAGTGAAAATGTTGGTGAACTCTACTTTAATCCTGGTAAAGACTTTTAGCTTCTGCTGACTTCTGTTATCAGGAAAAGTACATCTTTTTCAGACTGTTAGTGATTTAAACATTTGTTTATGGCAAAGATAAAGAATTAAAGTAAATTGTCAGAGTATGCAGATTGTATCCTCCCTTACAATGCTGGTCTTAATGTGGAGAAGGCTTATGCAGTTGCAATGAATTTTTGTTTAATAAATCCCTCTCTATATGTATTTACACAACAGGAAATGCTGAATACACAGTATATTTTAATTAGAAAAGTCCCTTCACTGTTGGTTCTTCTGTTATACCTCATTTATACTGAATGAAGATTTTTAATACCGTGTTCGTATACTGTCCTCTGCGGTCTCCAGCAACAGATTTTAAAGGAAAAATGTTTATAGTGAAGCCACAGTCCAAATGATGTGCACTGGGATACAGTGTTTTCTCTAATAGTAAAACACTAGCTGTCTCATATTATACTTTTACTAATTTGGCCACGTACTGTGATGGTCTGTTCATGTGTCTCTTTAAAAAGCCCTGCAAAGCAGGAAAAGACTAATATCCTCACAGATCCCTAATCAGGGAATGAAAGAGGATTATTTAGCCTGACTAAAGTTATTTAGTGAGTAAAACTAGAATTAGAACGAAGATCACAGAACCAACACCTATAATCCACTGTTCCTAAAACCTTTTTTCCTTCTCAACTGTGGGGACCTTTCTGTTCTTGTATTTTCTATTCATAACAATATATTTTTTTCAATGCTACTTTCATGCTTTTCAAGGAACTTGAGCCTAATTGAAAACAATTTCAGAAAAAAATAATACATAAAGAAGTCAAACCAGAAAATACAAAAGGGGTCTTCTTTATCCAGGTGCATAAACTTTATGGAGCTTCTTACTTCATCTTTCATCTTTTACTGGCAAATGTTTAAAGACAAGGTGAAAAAAGCAGGATTATTCACTCTAATATTGGAGACATTTCTGACAAAACATACTTTATAATGTACTTTCTAATGAATAATGTGTTCTTAAAAATAAATAAAATAGCATAATTTATATTACACTCATTTTGCAATAAGAAAAACAATAACTTAATTAAAAAAGGAAAATACCATCTATGTCCCAGGGTGTTTACTTACAAGTCCCCTAATATTCATAATTTTGAAAATGCTTATGATTTTCTGATCATAAGATCTGATGACAGTGTTGTATTATTTTGTTTTGTTTTGTTTTGTTTTGTTTTTTCACAAGTAATTTTGAGGCCTCCACTGTTGTTTTTCTGGGTCAAAGGACAGGGTGGCACCGCAATGATGCAGATGAAATGGTGGAGGAGATCCTGGACAAGCACAGGCTAAGGATACAGAAAAGCATAAAGGGAAATATAGTGTCTTTCGTAAGTAGTCTTACATAATATTAAATATTTCCCTCAAAATTAATTTAATTTTTTTGCTTTTAATGACATAGCTTGTCAATATGTCCAGCTGCAACTGGTCCCCAACGAAGCACAAACAGTCCAGGAGGTTCCTGGAAAGCACTGATGACAACCCTGTGTAACAGGTAGTGGAAGATCTGCAAGGAATGGTGTGCTGCTCAACCTCACACTAACACACAGGAGAGCTTGTTGGAGATGTGAACGTTGGGAACAGCCACAGCTGCAGTGACAGTGAGACTGGGAAGTTCAGTATCAGGCAAATGAAGCAGGGCAGCAAGTAAGTTTACAACCATGGACTTCAGGAGAGCTCACTTTAACCTCTTCTGGCAATTCCTTGGAAGTGTCCCAAGGGAACAGGTCCTGCGGAGAAGGGTCCAAGAGAGTTAATTGGTTTATATTCAATGGTAGCTTCCTCCAGGCTCAAGAACAGTGCATCCCAGTGAGCAAGAAACGGGGCAAAGGGGGCAAGAGACCTTCATGGATGAACAAAGGACTCCTGTCATTACTGAAGCATAAGCAGGAAACACACAGGAGATAGAGGTAGGGTCAGGCCACTTAGAATAATATAGAAAGGTAGTCTGAGTAAGTAAAAATGAAACAACAAAGGCCAAGGCCCATCTGGAATTAAATCTGGCCAAGGATGCCAAGGACAACAAAAAGAGCTTCTTCAAGTATATCAACAGTAAAAGAAAAACTAAGAATAATGTGTGCCCATTACTGAGTGAATGGGAGACACTCTGCTAACAGAGGACACAGAGAAGGCAGATTTACAGAACATCTTCTTTGCATTCATCTTCACTGACAAGACCAGCTCTCAGGAATACCTGACCGGGGAGACCAAGGTAAAGGAAAATTGGTCAGGGAGAATTAGGTTAGAGAACATTTGGACCAACCTGGCTTCCACAAGTCCATGGGCCCTGATGAGTTCACAGACTTCCACAAGTGCTGAGAGACCTGGCGGACACCACAGTGAGGCCACTTACAATCATCTTTAAAAAGAAAGAAAATGTCACCCTGGTCCTCAAAAAGGTCTTCAAGTAGGAGGACCCAGAGAACTACCAGCCAGTCAGCCTCACTTCAATACCTGGATCAGGTGGGGCTCGGCCTCTTCTCCCAGGCAGCTAGCAATAGGACAAGAGGACATAGTCTTAAGCTGCTCCAGAGGAGGTTTAGGCTGAATATTAGGAAGAAATGCTTCACAAAACCAGTGATTTGATACCAGATTGAGCTGCCCAGGTAGATGGGGATGTCATATGTAACAGGATGCTCTGCCCTGCAACATGGTCAAATAACTCTAACAATGTAACCCTAATTAGCAAGGCTATAGATGGTGGTCTGAGAAAGGGTAAGTCTTACTGGTTTTGGTGTTGAATTGTGCTAAAACCAGTCTGACACATAAACCCCAAATCCTGATAGTGAGGCAAAGATTTGGCAGATATGTTGCTAAACTGACCTGGAGACATATGACTGCAAACCAACCCCTTTATACTATAAAAGTAAAGTCCACTTTCATATGGTAGGTTCTTATAGCCTAACCCTTTTTGGAGAGTATGTGTGGAGAATTCCTCCTTGAGTAGGGGATGCCCCTTAAGGTTACTCCTTGAGGCTGAGTGCAAGAGATATGCTCATGATCGTTGGCATGGATGAGTTACATCAGTCTCTACTTAATCATAATTTCTTCCTTACTAGCTTTAATATAATTCCTTTATCTAATTGATTTGATATAGTACACTATACTATCCTATCCTATCCTCTTCTATACTAGTAGTTTCAGCTTCTGTGCTGTGTATTAAATAATTCTGATTAAGGTCTTTTTTCTATTCACTTGTCATAATAAAGAATTGATTTTATATTATTTATAAATAATTTATTTTATATAATATACCCAGTTTTCCATTTTTAATCCTGCAGGACAAAGTTGTACTTAAAACTATTGACAAAATCTGGGGCTGAGACTGGATCAAGCCACACCCAGGCTCCTCTCTGAGAAGGAATTTAGAAAGCAAGGGATTCCTTTCTGCACCTCGTGATTTAACAGAAGGGCCTCTCTAATAAACTTAGTCTGAAACTCCCAATCCCAGCCACAACATCATCCCTGGAGGTGTTTGAGGAAAGACTGGACGTGACACTTAGCACCATGGTCTAGTTGACATGGTGGTGTTTGGTCATAGGTTGGTCTCAATGATCTCAGAGGTCTTTTCCAACCTAATTGATTCCGTGATTCTAGAGGCCATCCCTATGCACAGAGATGACAAAAATTAATCAGTAGTAGTCAGCATGGATTCACTAAAGGAAAATCATGCTTGATCAACCTGATTGTCTTCTACGATGAAACAACTACCTGGACGAATGAGGGGAGAGTAGTGGATATTTTCTACCTCAATTTCAGCGAGGCTTTTGACACTCTCTCACAATATCCTCATAGGCAAACTCAGGAAGTGTGGACTGGATGAGTGAACAGTGAGGTGGATTGAGAACTGGCTGAATGGCAGTTCCCAGGGCTGTCATGGTCAGTCGCACAGGGTCTAGTTGTAGGCCTGTCACTAGTGGTGTCCCCCAACATTCAGTACTGGGCCCAGTATTGCTTAACTTGTTCAATAATACTTGAATGAAGGCACAGAGAGCCTCCTCAGCAAGTCTGCTGGAAGGAGTGGCCAATACCCCCAAGTATTGTGTAGCACTTCAGAAGGACCTCTACAGGTTGGGGAGATGAGCACAGAAGAAAATTCTGAAATTCAACAAAGGCAAGTGCACATGTGGAAGAATAATCCCATGCACCAGTACAGGATGGAGGAGGAGCTCCTGGAAAGCAGCTCTGTGGAGAAGGACAGGGTGGTGCTGGTGGACAACAAGCTGTTCATAAGCCAGCAGTGTGCCCTTGTGGCCAAGAAGGCCAATGGGACCCTGGGGTGCATTAGGAATAACATTGCTAGAAGATCGAGGAAGGTGATCCTGCCCCTCTACTCGGCCCTTGTGGGGCCACATCTGGAGTGCTGTGTCCAGTTCTGGGCTCCTCAAGTATGAGAGAGACATGCTGCTCCTGCAGCAGGGCCAGTAGATGGCTATGAAAATTAGGAGACCCATATAGGATTTGGGACCTGCCTCCAGTGAAAGAACAGGGAGCACTCCAGGAGAGGAGAGATGTGGCTCCCAGCCTTCACCACAAAGGCTGTACCTTCACAGCCTGATGCCAACCTGAGTGCTGCTGGCTGGGCTGCATCACACTGGCATCACAGTGGCATCACATTGGCACCACACTGGTGGCTCCTATCCCTACTCTGTGTGATCCTTCCCTCTCCTTTTCCTAATAATTGCAGTAATGTTTCCTCATAATTGCAGTAATCAAACATACAAACGTCACCCATGAAATACCATTTTGAAACAACCTTTGTGCCTCTGGAGGTTTTACATACACCCTTATGACTTCTATGGGCACAAGTAGCTGTTGAGCATTGAGGCAAATGTAGTGATTAATTAATCAGATTTGCTGCTATGCAGAGTTTCTTTAATATTTTTTTTACCTTACATTTGTCTTTTAAACACCAAGAACTGCATCTGTTCAATCAAAACTAATAAGCTGCTTCAAGTGGCTTGCTAGTTTGCAAAACCACTGCACCTACCCTCCTTACCTTCCCTTGGCCTCAAGTCTGCTCCTGATTCTTTGGGAAAGGATGGCTTCTGCATTGAAGTAGAAACCAAATATAAAGAGAACTCGAGTACTATACAGGATTTGAATACAACTGTCAGAACAACAACTTTTAATGTTAATGCATTTTTAACAAAATACTAGGATTCAGAACCGAAATTTCTTGTCCTTGTCTCTCCGAGAGCCTGAGAGTTCAGGAGTGGGTGGGCATGTGAGTAGACAATGAGAGAATTTAGGATTGTACAAATTGGATTTTTGGAGAAAAAGATAACTACGCAACCCTTATTCATGAGGCTAGAAAACCCATTTCATCCCAGCTATCCTTTGCATTGGCTGATATGGGGTCAGGGTGACAGCACACAGAGGAAGGCAAGGTACCACTGAGTTTTCAGACATACCAGCTACTGTCAGAGAAAATTGCCATGTTAGATGGCCTGGAGGCAGCACAGACAGCAGTGGCTATAGTCTGAGATATACACTATTATCTAATTATTTTTTCACAGAATCTGGAGGAAGGACATTCAGTGCTTTGCTGGTACTTTATAAACACCTGCTTTTTAAGCACCATATGAAAGCACTCAGCAGCACACACCTCCAAGGAACACCTGAAAGCTCCACCTCACAGCCCTTTGTGGTACAGGATAAAAGCATAGATGGCTCTAACTGCATTTTTAGAAATTTGGTTAAGAAAATAAATTGTGCAAATTCTTTGCCATATGATTAATATTAAAGAGGAAAAAATCTTAATTACTAGTCAAAAGGGAAGCGTGTTCTTAATAAGAGAACATTTGGACCAAAACAAAATGTCAAACATTTTCTGATCAGCTGCATCCTCAGCTTGATGTGCCTCCTACTCTCTCACAAGCTCAGCGTCACCTGCTGAGCTTCAGAGTGAAGTCAGACCTACAGCTTTGTGGCTTTTCCAAAAGGTCCTGGTGCCATTGTGGAGTTACAACACAGTGGTGGGAACAGTCAACCCATGGGGAGAGCGTAGGCAGAGCTAGGAGGAGAGATCCCAAGCTTTGGAGGTACATGAGGGGTGATACACCCTTTGGGGTGAGTGATGAAATCAGCAACTTTGGAAGAAAAACAATAGTTGGAGAACACAAGTGAAATGAATACTCATAGGCAGTGCACAAGACTATTTTTAAAAGGGTTTACTCCTCATGGCCAAAAATGTTCTTTTCCACCCCAGGAAAAACCACCTAAGGTCACAAGCCTACAGCAGCTCTGGGCTTCACTAGCACCTCTCTGTGCCCAAGGTATCTGACTCCCTTGAAGCTGTACTGTAAGACTGTATGACCCAAAGGAAAGGCTACACTGAAGAAGGAATGTTAGGCCAAACTAGGCACCTACACTGTACACTGTATATTTACAAAATACGTCTGACCTCTGCAACTAACAGCATATATGCCTATGAAAAACATTTGAAAAACTTTCATTGGAACATGATCAAAGAGATTTTCTTTAAAATATAACCCTTACCTGCACAAAGTGTTATTGTTGAAGGACTGGGAAACATGAGGAAGTGGTAGCCTGAAAAAAGGTTACACATAGCTCCAAGCAACAGAAAAGTGGTTTCATAATCAAAATTACAGTAAGTGATAAGGCAGTGTATTCTCTAGTGTGGAAAGTAAGGAGCTGTTTTCATATAGAGATAGCTGGCTTATTAAGTTAACTGAGAAGGTCACAGTGAAGTAGGATGATGTTCCCAAGAAACAAAACCCCAACAGATTTCCTCATTATTATATCTATATTCCACACAGTGACTAGGCACCTAGATGCTGTTACCAGTATATATCAGATTAGTTGCAATGATTTCATTGTTACTGTGTGTTCTGCGTGGCCTTTTCTCACTCATCTTTTCAATTCAGATACTAAACTTCAAAAGGCAGCAGCAATATTCTCTCTGTTTTACAGTCCACCACATGGAGAGAAAAGCGCATACACCATGGGTCTGGGATATGAGATCCAGGTCACCCTGGATCAGCTCTTCAGAGCCACAGGTAGGAAGTTGTTTCTGCAGGACCTTATTTCCCCATGCCTTGTAGGGCATCTTTGCTGATTTACAGTGGGCAACTCACCTGCAACTCACCACGGGCAGACAGAGCTCACAGAGCTACTCAAATGAAGGGTCTTGCTAAGACCCTGCAGCTCCTCTTCATCCCATGGAACTGAATTATTCAGTGCTTCCTCCTACATTTCAGAAAAGCCCAAACAACAGGTTCAGGACTATTTGGATCTCAGATTTGATTCAGATTTATCTCCTTTTACCAACATCTGCTTTAATCTTTAATGAGGCAAACTGTAGTGTGTGATTTGGAAGAGAACCAAGAAAAACAGAGTTTTGATTTTCAGTTCATTTAAACACCAGACGGTCAAGAAACATCATCCTTACAGCTAATTGAAGTCAGACTGCAGGTTGCTGTTAATCTGGGTCTGAGTTTTGTGTTGTACTGCGGCCCTGTGTCACCAATATGCACGCAGCAGCCACAGTGAAATGGAGAGTCATAAGCAAAACAGATAATAACAATACTACAGTAAAACAAACAGGAAAAGAAAAAATCGCTGAAGTCCTAGGGGCAGAATACAGCCAATGGAAACTTCCTTTAGTCAAAGCTTTAAGCATTTTGCAAAGCACTTTTTGAAGACAAATTCCAGTATGAGGAGCCTGGACCTTTCACACTATGGGTTTAACAGGAGGGGCATGTCTCCATGGTGCTGCAGGCAAGGCTTTGATGAATTCTAGCAGCATGTGAGCTGCCTTTACATGAGCTGCAATGGAGACCAGCAACAGACACCCAGCAACAAGAAACCTAATGTGAGTTTATTTACCTGTTCAAAACCTGAAGCAACTACTGTGTAAATACATCCCCAGTTCAAACAGTTAGGGTGACATATGCTCCTCTTTCTAAGTACCTTCAATTGTGTTAAATGTAGTAGGGTCTTATTTTAAAAAATCTTGGGTTTATTTCTTGCTCAGAGGTTGCCATGGCACTGTGGTAATCAAAAGAAATAAGATGTTTCAAATGATAATCAATGCAATGAGCCTAGTGAATTCATCATGATTGCTGTAATTGTCATTCCTTGGGCCCACTGTTTGTTCTCATCTTGTTTTTAATATTTTTTATTTTATTTAATGCTGATATCTGCACCCTTGGTAAGGATAAATTGAAAAAATACCACTGTTTAGAAGCTGTTGTAGAGCTGGCGAGTCCCTGGGGAACATTTACCACCAGAACAATAATTTTAAATTAGAATCTGAGAAAATTATGGCCTATTTGAAGGTCAAATAGGGTGGAACCAATATCACATTATTTTTGGAAAAGGAAAATATCAAAATAAAACATTCAAGGCTCACTAACATATATGTGGCAGAAATCTAATAAAATGTGCAGAAGCGAATCTTGATTTGTCGATCTGGGCAGCTGTAGACATCAGCTGTGAATTCATGAAGAAGCAAACTGAGGCAGAGATGAAACATTAATAATGTTTTTGTTGTGATGAAAGATAAATATTCTGGAGAGGGACTTGGCAGGGGGATCTGGGAACACTGCTCAGGGACTGGAGTCCTTCTAGGCTGCACTACTTTTCTCAGCTGCACTTAGAAGGTACTGTTAAGCCTGCAGACAGGTTTATAACGACATTCATCTCAGTCTGAAAGCAGAGATGGTACAAACTCTATAAACAGTACTCTTTGCCTGACTTCCTTCCTTCCTTCCTTCCTTCCTTCCTTCCTTCCTTCCTTCCTTCCTTCCTTCCTTCCTTCCTTCCTTCCTTCCTTCCTTCCTTCCTTCCTTCCTTCCTTCCTTCCTTCCTTCC
>JAWWES010000115.1:85233342-85246930 GCA_035583135.1 Lophotriccus pileatus
TCCTTCCTTCCTTCCTTCCTTCCTTCCTTCCTTCCGTCCTTCCTTCCTTCCTTCCTCCCTTCCTCCCTTCCTTCCTTCCTTCCTTTCCTTTCTTTCCCTTCTTGCCACAGTTGCCGCTGCTTCCATGTGCTCTTTGGGTAATTGTTGGCCCTAATCTCTCCAGAGAGTTCAGCTGCAGAGCTCAGACCTGCCAGCTGCTGCCCCAATGGCAATGTGACAGATGTTTGAATGAATACATAGACGTGTAGATGCATAATGACAGAAATTTATAAGTATATTTTACTCACTTAAATAATTTTTAGCCCAGCTTGACCTGGTATGCCTGGCCACTAACCACAGATTAATCACTCTTCAATTCCCTGGAAGAGAAAGGCCACAAATTATTTAATTTTAATGGTCTCTTTAAATATAATATATATTGTATTTTACAAGAAACTATATCTATGGTCTTCCACTAAACAAAACAAAAGTCAAAGCCATGCAGTGCATGAGGTTATTGCCAGAAATACAGTTGCAAGCAAGCTGTTGGAATGTCCTTGACCCAGCAAAAAATGGCTGTCAGGGAATGTGGCGGAGTCTCCAGCTCCTGCCACTGCTGCATCCCATCCTCTGCTCTCCCCCAAGGATGTGAAGTGAGATGGGAGGAAGAATGTTCCTCATGTCTTGCCTGGGAGCCATGTGGAAAGTTTCTGGTGGGAAGCTGGTTGGCAGCAAGGAAAGTTTATGGATTGAGTGTGTGAGCCAGTGGAGAAGTCACTGGGTAAGTCTAAAAATGTCCGGGCAAAATATGCAAGCCAAAGTACATATACGCAGGAGAGACAGAGCAGAGCAGTGGGTGGATAAATAGTAGAAGAATGAAGTAGCTGCATAAACATTACTGGAAAACTTCAGACTGGTACTGAAAAGGCTGTGAGATAATTGAAGACTTTTATAAATATACTGGGGTCTCAGCTCCAACTACAGTCACCAGGGTTGAGGGAGCAGTTCAATGGGTCACTGATGGGTAATAGAAATACCCTTGTAACATCACCTTGCTGCTTCAGCTGCCCTTCCAGAAAGGCGAGGGTCATGTCTGCTGGTTGTCTTTGGTAGGCAGCTGGGGTCCAATCAAGTTGTGTTGTTTTAGGCACAATGGGATATGCCATGTGGCCTCTCACACATCCCACATCAGTCCTGTCAGCCTTGTGATGCTCTTGGGCATCTGTGGTGCCCCTGGTGACTTAAACTCCACAAGCATCTGGATTTCATCCCCCATGACTGGGCTCCACTGACTACATTGACCTGCACTCTCTGTTACAGTCAGAGTTTAAAGACCTATAGATATGTAGACATTCAGCTTCAGATTTGCCATTCTTGAACTGAACAGCATCCAAAGTGTTTATCTAACAGAGGCATACGCTGAAGATCCCTTAGAGCTTATATTCTCCCAAGAGAAATGGGAGTTTTATCAAATTTTATCAGCAATTTGAGGAAGGTTGTATTGGTTAAATTGAATAGGTTTTTGTCTTGAAATACATTTTCCCCCTGAGCAGCCTATGTTAAAAAAAAAAAAAAAAAAAGAAGCAGTAACAACTGAAACTGTGGCAGAACCTATAGCTCTCTGTGCCCTGAGACATCAGAAGGTTTATTTCAAGAATTTGTCAAAGAAGCCTAGCAAAGGAGAATTGTCATTTTTTAAAAAAGTATTTGTCATTGTTTATATTATTTAAGCAGCTGTCTGGAAAATTTCACCAAATTAAATTGGAAACTAAATAGTACAGCATTTTTTTATCACATTTTCTCAGTTCTTGGAGAGATTATAATTATTCCTTCAGAGACAGCTCTTAGGGACCAAAATCTATTGCCTGTGTACAAAATCAGGCAAACAGTCCCATACTCTAGAAATTTACAACTTGACTAAGATCCTAATCCAGAAAACCATTTACTCACTCGCTTTACGGTTAGTGTTTAAATAGCTAGGGGCTCTTAAAATCATGCTTCAACAGATGAGCTGTGTGAATACAAAATACGCTTGTCACTTTCTGTATTTTGCCAGAATTTCCATAACTTGTATAGGCATAGAGCTTAGGGAACATGAGAGCAGAAATTCTAAGCAGCCTTTTTATACATACAGACATACCCATTCTCTGTGTGTGTGTGTGTATAACATGTATAGATCTGTGTATAAATACTCATGCATGTATATATGTACATCTAATTGCAAAGCTTGTACTACTGCTGGGAATCTTAGTCACTGCTGTAAACTGGAAAGGTCACTTGAGCTGTATGAATTCAGAGAACTTGCTCTGGGGAGAAAGTCTGGAAGCGTCAGCCCATATAACTGTCCAAGTAAGGGAAAATAATTCTGGATTCTTTTTTTAATAGGGGTGAGCCTGAACAGAAAACTGTAAAGCAAAACCATCCCAAATGTAGCAGAGTTTGAAACTGAGTTTTAAATTGATTTCTTTGTAGAGGAACAGTTACCTGTCTTTAAGAAGGAGAGTCAGGAGGGTCCACTTATTATACTGGGTAAGAGCCTTCTCTAGGTCTTTCATCCCCAATAAAGTCATTCATTAAAATATTTGGCAGCACTGTGCTACATGCCTCTCTTGCATTGCTCTTACTGACTCAGAAGGCTACAGGGGTCAGCTGAGTGGACAGAAAACAGTAGCTGTTTGAACTCTCGTCTGGACAACCCTTCATCCATCTCTCCCATGTGAGTGTGTGCACAAGTTTTCCTCTGTATTTGGTCACTCTTCCAGGTCCTCAGTGAAATTTACCCCAGTTCCACAGCTCTACAGATTAAATCATAGTGCTTTTCGTGTCAGGGACTCTTGGCTACATTTGACACAACTGATGACATTTGTAGAATAAATTACTGAGTTGTAATTACAGGAGCCTCCAGTCACCCATCCCTACCCAATGACAGCTGTACGGCCGTGGAGAGCGGAGGAGACAGAACAAAAATACATTATCAATTTGGGAAGAGTATTGCAGATGTCAGAAAAAACCCTCCACTCTCTGAAGGAGTGTAGAAGAAGGAACAAAGAGGGCCATGCTCTGTGGACACTGCCTGCCCCTTAACAGTGTTGGTTGAAGCAGGTTAGCGCATGTTGGAGGGGATACTCAGCCAGCAATTTAACTTTACTTGACATTTAATGTTCCAAGGCGTTTACCTGCTGAGAGATAACCAAGGTAGTTGTAAGATGTCCTTGCTTACAAGGCACTAAATGCAGTAAACTCCTTTAAGGAATCTTTGTTCTATTTTCTTCCTATGTTTTGTTTCCAGTTACTCAAGAGGCACTGGTTGCCCTTAGCAACATTCTCCAGATTCTTCCCAAAATTTATGATGACAAAATGGCACATTTGAGATCCAGCCAGCTTGGTAATTAAATAAATTAAATTCCATTCAGTGGCAGCATCAGAGACACAGAAGCTCTTTTGCTTCAGTAGTTTCCTGAGGTTACTGTAATCTATTACCAAAGTTACTCGGTCTTGCAGCAGAAATCTAACAAAACCAACTCCCTCAGGACAACCTGTTTCTTAGCACATCCTGGGATGTGCACAGTCCTGCTAGTCAGAGAACATGAACTACTTCATCAAAATATTTGATGAAATTATCCTCTTTCAAGTTAACTATTTATATTTAAAAAAATCCACAGAAATATTCTTATTTATTTTATTTTAACTCCAGAGTAATTTGAAATATAATACCACATACTTCAAAAAATATTTTAAATAGATAACAGTTCTATAGCTTCCTTGACATAAATATTTATCTCACATTCTTGATAGCATGACCCACAATTGAACAATATCTTTTTGGGGCCCATAGGTAGTCCAAAAAAAATAGGAAAGCAAAATAGATACAAAACTTAAAAATGGAAAGAAAATAGTGAGAAGGATGAAGGAAAAATTTCAGTTATTCTAAATAAATCCTTAACTCCATCTGCACAGTATGTAATTACAGCAAAGAGAGAAAATCAAACCCTTCAGGCACCAATTATTTCAGGCAATTGACATATCTTGGCACTAGCACAGCCACATTACAATGAAATACAGTACCTGGGTCTGCAAAACCTTGGCTATAAAACCAGATTTCCTAGAAGACGGATGGATGTAGAAGAAAAGAAATATTATTTGCTTATAGGCTGAAGTACAAATTAGGCAGAGCTACACGCAAATTATGTTACCGAGGTCAGAAAATATGTTATTGAAATGTAAGTTGCTGAAGAGAAGAATCATTTGGAGAAAACATTTTGGTAAAGAAGTTATTTGAATCAAGAATCTGTCAATTCAAATTAATAAGGGGTTAAACCCTAGTTTAATTTTTTAAAATAGATTTTACAAAACAGCGGTGGCTTGAAAAACAGTGACGGTTACAGACATTTGTACTTGTCAAGAAGGAAATGGAAACTTTCCTAGTGAAAGATGTATAGCAGTGGGGATAATGTTCAGATTTTAACCTTGTATGTTAAGATTAAAGCGTATAGTTTTGGCATGATAATCATTTAGTCTTTGCTGACAGTACAGTACGTTTTCACTCTCTTGATTTCATTATCATTTTTACCCCTTTTATTTCAAGAGAGCTCCAAGTGTTTTTGCAGGACAGTGAGCAGGGATGAGTTTGTCAGACAGGTCAACTGGCCAGAGATGTTACCAATCTACCTGCTCTGTGCTTGACCAACCCAGAAAGGTGTAAAATAAGAATTAATTCAGAAGTCATTTTGGCCCTAATTTCTTAAAAATTCAGATGGAGGTTGATAAAGAGAATTAAAAAAATCAGCTTTGAGTTAATTAAATGCAGTCAAATAAATGCCCTAAATTTTACTCCATATAAAGACTATTTTCTCAGCTGCATAACCAAACCACTTAAAATTCCACATTTGCAGTTTAAAGCTGACAAAGGAGCAAGAGGATAAATACTCTTCAAAGAAAGGCTGAGCTCCAAAAAAATTTAGGGTGAAGTTTCGAAAAGCACTTCCCTGTCACCTAATGGGGATTTCACCACTTCTCTAGGAAGAGTGATACTGAGTATTTCTGAACCCTCAGAGTTATTTTCCTTGCCCCACATGGGCTGTACATTGGGAGGTTTCATAGCAGTACCCACCACAGGGACACACATGTCAAAGCTTGGTTGCCTTCTCTGTTGCAGTGAAGAGAGTTTACAGTGACTAAGCCACCTATCCTGGCTGTGTGCAAACTACAACAGACCAGACTGGCACATGGGTTGCTTTGCCCTTTGCTAGCTGACTTCAAAACATCAGGGCTGCCCTAACCCAGCCTCTCTCTGCTCTGTCCAAGGGGATGCTTGACCTCTGCTCCCAGCACGCCTCAGCAAAACAGTCACCACAGCCACAGATCCGTCTGGAAGAGCCTTGCAGTCATTCACTTCACTGGGACCCCATGAGCATACTGAAGTCTCTCGCAAAGATTGCCTCCTGCAGAACCTTCCCTGCCTCCTTAAGCACCTGGCATGCTCTTCAGGTTAAACTATCAGGTTCATGACAGTGTTTGAACTTGAGCTGCTGACCCAAGTTAAAACTGGACAAACTGCTGCCCACAACTCTTCGAAATCAGGTTAGTGAACCTAGATTAAGAAGATATCTTTTTTCCTGTACAAGTAAAGACTTACTTCCAAAGATGTTCTTTCAGTTGTTTTGTCAGCTTGCCTTGGTGCTGTGGTCTTGCCAGGTTTTGCATACTTAACACCAGTTTGCTCCCTTTCCACCCAAAAGCAAAGGAGCAAGGCCACTTCTGTGCAAACTAAGTATACATTTGTGAGAGATGTTTTAATAACAGCAGCCCTGCAAGGCAAAGACAACACACCCAGCTCTGTTTACAGAAGAGACTGAGGATGTTGCATATATTTACATATGATTATTGTAATAGGGAAGAGTAATTTTCCATGTCTCTGAGTGCTTCTTTTCCATCTAGAAGCTGTGAAGAAGGGACAAATCAAACGAGAGGTCTGTCAGAATAAAAGGGCCCGATGTAAAGGACATACAAACTGAAGGCAGGATATGACCAAAAACTCAGGGGTGGCCATTAAAAAAGCTTATTTAAAATTCTCTCTGTAATTGTAACTGTTCCCCTTGTTGGTGTATTTTGTTCCTAGAGGAGATGTTGTTATGAAATTAAGGTGAACACGTTATGCTGTTCCTGTTGATCGTCACTGTATTTTTAATACAATGTAGGGTAATTTACTCTAATATTAACTTCTGGAGTTTCTCACCATAAGAGAATCAGATATAAGGAAAAAAAGTAAATTAGTCCAGGCTTAGCTGTAGATAACCCTCCCCTCAGTCCAAAAAAATTTTAATTAAGCACAAAGCAATCTCCTCTGAAAGGCTGTTCTTGATGGAGAGAGGGACAGGCAGCAACATGAGCTCTGTTCCTCAGCTGGAAGACACTGGGAAGCAAGGGGAGCACAACTGGTCTAAGACAGGAGGGTTGGCAGGGAGAGTGGTTACTGGGCACTGCCAGCACAATGGGCAGAAGCAGTGGTGCCTCATGTCTTCAGAAGCTGTGTCCCTTAAAAGCCTGAGGCACCTTGCTCTTGAGAAAGAGTCCAATAAATCATTTTAATTGTTTCCATGAATATCAGGTTGTTTTAACACAATGTAAATCTTGTCATTTTGGGGATAGACTGGTGTGTGCAAGACAACAAGTGTTCAGTGAGAAATAAAAACCCCACAGTAAACCAACAGGAAAGCAAATGAAGTAAAACCTAATATTCTTCTGATCAAAATATAGTGAGTTGAAATATAGTGAGTTGCTTTGCAAAGGTAAAGGTTGCCTGTGTCCTCCAGAAGAGAAGTGTTGCTCAGCTCACAGCAAAATAAATGCAAGATTACAGCCTGTTTGAGTGAATAAATAACTATTCGAGTTTAAAAATGGCCAAGCAGGTGATGGATGTTAAAACGGGAGCCACTCTGAAGGCGCTTGGATTTCCAGGCATACTGTGTTTATTTGGAGAACATCTTCTTGCAGTCTAAGTAACTGACCCTACCTGACCTTTTTTTCTTAATTTTAACTTTCCAGATAAACTGACAATTTGTGTAACACATCTGAAACCTTATAGAAGCCCAACCATAACCATCCACATGTCCTGACTCACTTCTGGCTTTATAGTGACTGCTAGTTGTTTTAAAAAGATGCTGAGGAATGTATGGTAAGTACATGGAAAAGAAACATCTGAGTAACAAGAACTGACGTATGTCTGTAATTGGTCTTACTTATTCATGCAAACATTGGTGATGTTGCAGAAGGAAATGCTCAAAGGTCTGGCCTCAGGCTCTCAGTGTCAAAGTTAATGGTGTCGAGCTCCAAGAACACCTTAAAATACAACCCTAATTGCAAATATGTACTTTTGCCAGGTCCCAACAGCAATTACAAGGGAGGGGATTGAGTCCATTCTCTCTGAGGGCCCTTTTCCAAGAGGATGAAACCTCCTCATCTCCACTGGCAGAGGGCTCCTTCTCAACCCCTGGGACAACTCCAAATGGAGCAGACAGAAAAGGTTCATGACAGCCCTAACCATATTTATGGCAATGAAATGTGCAAAACCCAGCTGGCATGTCAGGATGGTGATCAGCAGCTCAGTTAGAAGTATTAGTTATTGAGTGTGGTGAGATCCAGGAGGCTTAGTCACATAGCAGTTTAGCCAGCTCTTCATCGCTTCAGCCTGTCCCAGACCCACAGGGATCGGGATCACTATGTGGAGAAATTCAGAGCCTGCAGAATGGTCTCCCCTCACTGAAAGTTTCAGTCATATTTATTCTCTCACCTTTATGCCCCATCCAGCACCTCAGAGGTGAGGATCACTCGGGTAAGTAGCACAGCTTCAGGCCTATTTTGCCCCATAGCCTATGAGCATAAACAGCAGAAAGTGGAAAATTTTCAATTGAAACAAGAATACACCAAATGCCACACTTACATTTGACCATGCATTCTTGTGACTGACGTGTACCAGTATCACATAGATATAAGTTTCTCCATAAACAGTCTCTGTACCTTTTAGAAAGGATACTGTACCTTTCCAAATATTGCTACAACTACTTCCTCAAAGAGTCAATATCTGGCCATGGGTCTGTCAGCTGTTTCAAAATGGTTGCTGCAGCGTAAGTTTACATCTTTCCACAGCCATACAAATTACTGAGTAGCTTATTAAGCTTAAAATAGGATCTAGAGTAATTTAGAGAGAATGTGAGCTTGTTTCAATAACATAGAATGTCGCTGTGCTGTTGATTGACTGCTGCTTTTCTACAAGCCTTTGTTTTTTGGAGGGTACTAATGTGTTTCTGCAAATGCAGTGGAGGGGGATTAGATCTGAATTCCACCACCGATGCCTTTTGTCTTTCATCCCTTCCAGGAAGTAACAAACAGAGCTGTCACTGTTGTGTTAGTTACATTTCTCTCCCTGCTCTTACATATGTAAATCCCTAACGTTGTATGTAAAAGCAGTGGTACACAGTAGGCAAAAATCTTCTTTAGAGACACCTTTGGAAGGTTTGGATTACAGCCCAGTAAGAATGTTTAATAACAGCAGCAGTGTTCACAAATTCCTTTTTCAGAGTTTGCACAACCAGTACACGGAGCTTTAAACTCACACTGAAAATTAATACAATTTGTTTGTTGATATAGTTACCATCATCTGCAGTTGTATAATTTATTATCACCTACCACTGCTGGGAATAATAAAAAAGTGAGTGGGTTTTGAGATGTGAGTAAAACATGAGCACAAAATCTCCACTGGAAATACTGAGTCACTTAATAAACATGTAGACCACAAATTCATTGTACATTATTCATTATGCAGGTTACAGATGGGCCTGAAATAGAGGACTGTGCTTAGGTTTGTGTGCACATCTGCTTGAGGAGGGAGGAAAGGAATCCAGCTCTGGGTGTCACTTCAGCCCATCTCCAAAGACAGAGGCCAGAGGGAAAGTTTGGAACTGCAGCTACCTCCAGGTCCATCAGCCTGCAGTTTTATAGGTTTTGGCTGATCTCCAATGTAAACATTGTTAAACATGTAGTTGAAGAAATAGTGATCAAGGGGTGTCTGTATTCTTATAGGCAACAGATAAGAGATCGGAGATATCAGAGCTTCTTTCCGACTCTGATGTCTGCCCCCAGTGCAGCAGCAGGAGCAGCTGTCTGGACTCGTGCAGCCTGGTCCCCTGGCAGCAAAGCAGCCAGGGGCAGAGCACAGGTATGTCCACAGCGTGGTTTGTCTTAGTTGTGTAGGTGTGGCATCCCAACACTAGATGATTGAACATCTGGTGGGACCATCATCTGACCCTCAGCTCTGAGGGATCAATTCTGCCCTGAAGGTAGAGCCCGGGCAGTGCTCAACCAGAAGGAAAAGAAAGGTATGTGTTTTGCCCTTGCAGGAAGCCTGTACAGCCCCATGGTCAGGCCAGAAGTTCGAACTGGTAAGTTCTGCATACATTTTAGACCCCTGGGAAGAGAGAAGCACCTGCAGAGAAATGCAGGGGATAGGAACGCTCTGGTGGTGCACAGCTGTAGGGGTCAGGGACAAGCCGGCCTCAGAAGTGGCTTTGGAAGCTTTAGTCAGAGAAATAAGGGTAGTATTTTACCTCTGTCTTCTTCTCACCTGGTTCACTTGCCTGACCCAAAACAAGCAGCACAACCTGTCTTTTGAGAGCTTGAAACTTGCTCACCTGTTTGGGGGCAGGGGAAGAAACCAAACCTTTGAAGATTATGCGTAGCTCTGCCAACTAGTGACACCTGTCATAACATGAATAAACTACTAAGAGATTGCATTTGCCATTTGAAGTGCACTTTGTAGGTGAAATACAAGGAAATTGGTGCTCAGTGTAAGCCCAAATGTTAATCCTGTATGTGTTTTGGAATGGAGAAGGGAATAGAAGGAATTGTGGGAATTCTATTCTGAGTAAAGCACACTGTTTTGCTCATTTTTTTCGGCCATGGACCGTTCTAAGTTGTGGGTCCTGTGGGATAAGTAACCACTTGCAGATTTAGCCATTGTGGCAGCTGATAGACATCAGTATAAGTCCCCCAGATTGAACCACTTATTTGTTTTTTTACATTTTTTGCTGCTGTATTAAAAAAGGCCAATTATTGATGATTTCCAGGAAAACCTCTGCAGTCATATTTTTTTTTTCATTGCATAAGCCTTTAGACGTACCTCAATCATTAAATGTGTTTCATCAGTCCTTTTTTTTTTTTCTTTTTTTGGTGAAAGGCTGTGCAGTACTGCAGTCCAAATGCCTAGAAAGGCTGTAATTTCCTTGGATCATCATAGCTATATTGTAATAAAACTGGCAAAATGCTTAATAGCAACCTTATTACTATTTTTTGCAGTCATGTTTTGACATTTAGATGAACGCTAACCCAGCTCACAAACATGAGGGCATTTAAGCTCAGGTGCCTAGGTATGGCCAGGCACTCCATCTGCAATCTCTTTGTGCAGCTCTCAGGGTGCCTAGAGAATGCCAGTCAAAAAGATAGGACCACCATCTTACCCAGAAATCACATTACAGGCATTCATATTTTCAGTGCATTTTACACTCTTCCCCATCTCTTGAAAAGCCACTGTACTCATTTGCAGTTGACAACACATCCATCCAAATTCAATCCTACAGCAGTTTCCTAGGTAACTGGCACAGAAACCCTCTACACAGCAGAATGAGCCAAAACACCCGTTAGCATTTCCATTTCTTTTCAATCCTTTTTGAAATATGCAAAGATACAAAAAACCCACCACAAAAGCATTAAAAAAAACCAAACCCCAAACTAAACCGAACCAACCAACAACAAGAAAGCCAATGGCAAGGTACGTTCAGCCACTCCATCTAACTTTCATCCAGGAAATTCTGCATCCGCCAAAAAATTAGCTTACATCTGGAGACAAGACCAATTTAAGGTCTGAAACTGTTTCTCAAGGGTTGGAACTCTTTGGGTTATCTTCACAGATGCCAAAGACCTTTCAAGGTCTGACTCATGCCAGTAGTGTGGACAGATAGTTCTGAATCACGCTGGGAGTGAATAATTTGTGTCTCTGCTCTTCCAGCCTCTCTTACCATAGCCAGTTTCCAGTGGGGCCTTACAAGGGCTGCAAGGCAAGGACCATTATCTCCAGCCTATTAGTGGACTTCAGAGGAGGCATTTCTTCAGGCTGCCTTCTAACATCGACTGGTTCAATACTCCCCCAGGATCACGCCAACCCTCGTTCTGCATGTGGCTGCAGCTCACTTACCAGAGGTTCCTCTGTTCACCTCAAGAGAGAGAGATGCTGCAGTTCCCACTTTGAGACTGGTGTCTAGAGGACTCTGAAGGAGGAACAGCAATGAGGGAAGGAGCAGAGTGACCCCGAGTTTGTTCTGGCTGCCTTGCTTTAGGCCAGCAAGTGCAGCTGGTTCAGCAGTGCAGCTGTGGTTGCGGCAGCTGTGGTGAGGCAGAATGCATTTCCTTGTTTTGTGTGCTAGAAAAAAAGCAAATTCTTGCCCTCACCTAATACCCAGATGAGTTACATTTAGGCACTGGAAAAAAGGTTCAACCTGAAGACAGGATCACATTAGAAGAGATTGGGCTGCATACACACACACACACACACACACACACACACAGAGGTGATCACTACAAGAAGGTAATTAAGGTGAGAGGGAAACCTGGGAGCGGCTGACATAAAATACCCTAAAGGGGAGGAGAGGGCTCAGGAATGCGCATCTGAAGGGCTTGGTCCAGTGTCAGCTTCTGCGAACAAGTCCTGCTGAATCTTGCTCACATACCCAGGTAAGCCAACTCTGCAGGCCTTCGCCAGCCCCATTCACGAGGAAGTGCAAAGGCCTTCACCACCGGAGGCTGTAGCTTGCAGGCAAGGCCCTCCCATCTCTGCCTGCAATTGTGATACCTTGCTGAAGGGCAGCATGTGCACATCAGACTGGAGCATAGTTCAAAAAAAGTAATTGTTGCCTGCAGCTGTCCTCACTTCAGAGCATGTTATAGCAGGTTGAAGGCTGCTGAAAGCTATGCCAACCACTAACTAAAAAAACTTTTCTAGCAACTAAGCATTGCCAGGACATAAGGATACACTAGTCATGTCTCCTGGTACAGCCTCCTCTCCAGGAGATTGGGGGAAAAATTCCAGGGACACCTTCTGTTGAATTCCTGTGTCTTGCACAGGAGAGAAGAGCTTCAAGAAGATGGAAATTCAGGGTTAAATGTAGGAAGCTTTGTGCTGTGACCTAGTGCAAGGGTTAAACACAGAGTACAGTTGCCCTGCCATGCTAACTAAGTTGAGAACTGGTAGTTTTACAATTGCAGACTTTTATGCTAATGATCTTCCAAAGCACTTTATAACAAATGAACACTTGCCTCATTGCTGTCCAGCAGACCCCTGAAGTTGCTGAAGTGCAGCAAAGCATGTTGTCCCCTGCTGATCCCCAGAGTTATACCAAGATGAGTGTCATTCTTCTGGTTGTGCATCTCTTTTAGATTTCCAATAGCTGGGTTAGAGTCCTAAACCGGGATTGTGTGTTGTTAGCCCCACTGTCACTTGGGTAGAGAAGCCCAAGCACTGGCCTTAGGGCTCAGCCCTTGTACATTTGCATTCTCTGATGGCCTTTATCTGGGCAGTGAGGTTGTCCGTGCCAGGTCAGCCTGAGCCCCTACCCCAGGAAAGTTTAGTTTCACTCTTTGAGGATGTTGGTGAGCTGAAGGCATGAAGACTTTAATCCACTCATTTGACAACTTAAATGCCACACGAAGGTGCATGGAGCTACATAAACCAGTCCTGTGCAGTTCCCTGCTTCAGGTCCTTCATGGTGCTGTTTCAATGGCTCAGGGTGTCAAACTAGACCTTGGTCCCCTGAAGCTAACCTGCTTTTTTTGTCCCCTCTGTCTAAGATCTTCCCTCTTATGCCCTTGTCAACTGATCTTTCTTGGATAGCAGATAGATGAGCAGCACCTCAGTTATCAAACCATTTTGGCTGTCAGCAGTAATGCCTTCTTTTTCCTCCTTAAACAGGTTATCATCAAAGCTTAATAATGCTCCAGCACAAGATTTCACTGGTTGCAAGAAATTTTCCTGATGTATCTGACTTGCAGCTTAATAGGAAAGTAACGAAGGTGTAGTGAGGGAACAGCACAGTCTAACAATAAAAGCAGCACATGAAAAACAAAATGAGGCTTGTCACTGAATGACACAGTAGCCTGACATTAATGTGTCAGAGCAGCTGCCGCAAATAATGCAGGAATGGGGACAAATGTGCTTTTTTAACACTCCTTAATGTAACCTCATTGATTTAAGTGAGTTCATAATCACTACTGAATCAGAGAAAAGGGTGGGCTGTCAAATACAACCATTATTTCTTTTCATGCCTTATGAATTTGCCTTCAAAACTTTGGTGTTGTGACCGTTTTAAGAGCTCTCACATGTAACCAGCGATCATATATCCACTTTCCCTGCACATGCAGGGAACATCCAACACTTCGGAAGGAACTATATTTCTTTCTTTCTCTCTCTCTTTCTTTCTTTCTCTCTCTCTCTCTTTCTTTCTCTCTTTCTTTCTTTCTTTCTTTCTTTCTTTCTTTCTTTCTTTCTTTCTTTCTTTCTTTCTTT